>JAVDOI010000018.1:6886109-8086109 GCA_032191485.1 Leptoclinus maculatus
GTGCTTTTTGGACATCAGGGGGGAGGAGCTCAGCTCTGCAGGGCTGCGGCCCAATTTAACCCCAGAGAATGGTCCTACGACCGACCAGGGGCGCTGTTGAGATGTTTCAAGACTTCAGTTGAGTGGAATTGACAGTTTTTTTTTTTTTTATATAAGTATATATAAACTTTGCCTTGTTCAGCCGCACCGCAAACATGTGAGAGTTAAACAGCGAGGAGACGTGGACAAAGAGGAACCAGCGATCAGCAGCAGGTGCTCAAAATGGCTCAGGAGGTAAGTAATGCCATTGTTGTAGGACACGAACAGCAGGCGGACAGTTTTTTTTGTTTCTAATTACTGCTCCGTTTTTATTATTTTCTAGCTAAACAACGAAGAAGGGGCCGCATTGATTCCCCCACAAAAAGCTCCTGGAGAGCCAAGAAGTTCAATGATATCGGCGTCTTTTAATTTCATCAATTCCATAATAGGATCTGGAATAATAGGTAAATCCATATCACAATTCAAGTAGCTATATTGCCTGCGAAACTTGTAACTTGATAATGTACAATCGATTATATGAATAAAAACTGTTGCTCTTCCACTCTTAATCCCTTGATTATTCAGTTAAATAATTGAATAGTGTTTTTTTGTGCAACAAAGAGCAGCTTTCATACCATTCTAGCCCTGCAGTGGTAAACCCTCCATGTCATATGACTGGCGCCTGTTGCCCCCCCATTCTCCCCTTTAACACTTTCATCCTCAAACAAATGCCTGAGTCATACAATCGCGAAAAACACAGAACAGCAGAGCATCAGCATGGCATTTTAAAGACTTAGTATTGATTCTAACTGTATCACTTCTTTGCTTTAAAATACAAAACAACGAGTTAAACTCTTTAATTGCAGTTCTGTATATGTTTATGTATATCTTTTTTTTTTACCAGGTTTACCATATGCATTGAACCAGGCTGGACTCCCCTTTGGCCTTCTGCTGTTGGTAGTTGTTGGGTTCATCACGGGTGGGTATATGAAAGGTGTCATTTTGAAAAAATATGGAGGCATGGATTTATTAAATGAGCAAACTATTAACATTATGTTTGCATTTAATGGCAGACTACTCAATCATCTTACTAATTAAAGGAGGCAACCTGTCCGGGACAAACAGTTATCAGTCACTGGTGCAAAGCACATTTGGTTTCCCTGGATTTCTGATTGTATCTGGGCTGCAGTTCCTTTATCCTTTCATTGGTGAGTTGTTTAATGTATGCAATAATCCAAAGTTGAATATTACATAATGGAATAACACATTTTCTACACATTTTATGTGTAAGTTCCAGTGTGGTCTGACGAATAATAACGGTTTACTATTTAATCTATTTTTACTATTTCTTTTCTATAACTGTTGACTTTGGGTTCAGTCTAAATAATACTGCAGACATGAATACTATAATGATACTTCACCTCTGTTTTCTTCCTCAGCTATGATTAGCTACAACATCACAACTGGTGACACACTGACCAAAGTATTTCAGAGAATACCAGGAGGTATGCTGCATGTAATGTATTCCCCCTTAGATAAAAGACAAACCACACCATACCTGCAGTACATCCCACATTTGAACATATTCTGTGCATCTATAAGATTCAAGTATATGTTGTCATGTATTGTGCTTACAGTTGGTCCAGATCACATACTTGCAGAGCGTCACATTGTGATCTTGCTATCAACCCTTGCATTCACACTGCCTCTCTCGCTTTATCGAAACATAGAGAAACTTGGGAAGGTAAGTTCGATTATTACACGGTTGTCGGTATCATTTAGTGATTTTAAAGCTGCCTGTAAAACATCTGTGTGTGTTACCAGGTGTCCTTCTTGTCAATGGTGCTGACATTTACCATCCTCATCATTGTAATCATCAGAGCAGCTACATTTGGACCCCAAATGTATGAATGAATATTCAGCAGTTTCCTAGTCCATAGTAATTTCATTGAAACGATTCCTGTGTGTGAACCACTGTTTTTTTTTTATGAATTCAAACTAAAATGCTATTATACAAACATAATCATATGTTTCTGTGTTCCTTGATTGACTGAATGTGAATATCACTCTCTAGCCTCCCTACAGAGAATGCATGGGTATTTGCAAAGTGGAATGCAATTCAGGCAGTTGGTGTGATGTCTTTTGGTGAGTTTGTCTGCGTGATGCCGATGACGGAGCGTCTTAGAATCTTTTTAGCTGCATGTTGTTACTAGACAAAAAGTACACAGAAACACGAGCCAAGATGGCTGCAAAACACATTTTTCTGTTAGAAACAAGTAAACGAAGGCTGATTATCCACAAAGCCCAGAATGAAGGATGCATGATCCTATCCCCTTACCTGGGAAAAGAGATCCAATGCACCGCCATACACCTGAGAGAGGTCAGTACTTTATACACCAGCACAGAAGGGGTGTGAAGCATTTAGCTCATTATCTTTGGTTTCACAACCTGTACATTCACTTTATGGTTAAAATCCTGTTTCCAGCTGTTTTTCCGGAGCTAAAGGCCTGACAATACACAATCTCACCCATTCAGCATAAGGCCTGTTATCATCTCTTTTTGAATGAGACTATGTCCATAAGTGAGTGAGTCTAGTCCACCAAGGCCTTTACACACATTGTGGTGAAAATGTTGGCCTTGAATCAAGTGGCTTGACAATAACGGCTACTACTGCTACAAAGGAAGTCATTTAGATGGGGAATACAGTGCTGTGTAACTTGAACTAAGACAGGCGTTGTTGGCAGTCTCTCAGTCTTAAAAGGGATGGATATGATCAGTTCACCATCAAATCCATTCTGCAGAGAGGAAAGAGGCCCTCTTGGTTCAAGCTTAAAAAGGAAAACACTTCAAACTGTTGTTATGAGCAATATTTTTGAGTGTTGTTATTATGTGTTAATGGTGTGTCTATGTTCTGCCCCTGTGTGTCTCTTTAGCCTTTATATGCCACCACAACAGCTTTCTCATCTATGGTTCTCTGGAGCAGCCCACACTAGCTAACTGGTCTCTGGTCACCCACGTGTCTGTAGGCTCTGCGTTAATAATCAGTGCTGCGTTTGCCGTTGCCGGCTATACCACCTTCACCGGCTACACACAAGGTAGCGATATTAGAAAGAGCAAACTACACGACTCTACAGTTGTTTATTTTTAATATCACCATTGTATGTTTATGATCTTATATTTCCACCTTTTTTTTAGGAGACGTATTTGAGAACTACTGCAGAAATGATAACCTGGCAACATTTGGTCGCTTCTGTTTTGCCCTCAGCATTATGACCACATTTCCACTGGAGTGTTTTGTTACACGTGAGGTAAGTGATCCTTTCTCGTACTCCAACCTAAGAATTTAACAGTTAAACGTTTACATATGTGAGGGGAAAGTGGTATTCTGAGGGTTTGAGCCAGAGGCGTGGCTTTGTGACTAAATGAACAAAAGGAAAGCTTGCCACTTCACCCCCATTTGCCACTGTCCCACTGTCAGTGGGTGACAGTACAACAATGTCAGCTGTAGAGGCTTGTCCCCAGGTCCTCCCCAGGCATGTGAAACAATGTGTGCATTACAACCCCCTCTCTCTTGTTTACCTTCTCAGGTGTTATCCAAGGTCTTTTACAGTCGGGATCTTTCAAATTTGGAACATGTGGCAATAACGTTTCTCATAGTTGCAGTTTGCGCATCAATATCTTTGGCCTATGATTGTCTGGGAGTTGTTTTGGAGCTGAATGTGAGTGATATAAACTCAGCCATCTGCATTTTCATTTTGGTTAGTGTGCATGAGTTTTGAATTTGACCTGAATGGTGTTCTCTTCTACCATCCAGGGTGTTCTGAGCGCCACGCCTCTGATCTTCATCATTCCATCTGCGTGCTTCCTCAAACTCTCCCCCGGCCGCTGGTTCCAGGGCGAAAACTTGATACCCACCATCTTGATATTAATTGGCTTGTTTGTTATGATCACCGGTTTGATCATGACGGGCCTCTACCCTCAGGATTGCTCACACGGCGCGGAGATGTTCTACTGTGCAGATGCCAATGTTTCTGGCACTGTACCACCTGCATGAAATCCAACAAGTATTTGATTCTCTTAAACCTTTTTTAAACAGCACTTAAGAGACAAAATGTGGACAAGCTTTCCTCTGTCAACATGATAATGCCCCTGTGCACAAAGCAGGTCCATAAAGAAATGTGTTATTGAGTTTGATGTGGAAGAACTTGACTGACCTGCACAGAGCCCGGAGCTCAACCCTATTAACACCTGTAAGATGAACTGGAACGTTTACTGTGAAACAGGTGTTTTATAGCCCAAATAAAGTGCCAGACTTCACTAATGTTCTTGTGGCTAAATAAAAGCACATGATATTATTGCCTAGTAGTACACCCACCTCGTCAACAACCACTACGCCACTGCTTATATATTACCGGAGCATTTTAATACCCATGGGTTTGGACTGTTCAAAAATCAGATATGAGTGTAATGTTAAGGTTTCTACATACTTTTGATGAGATATTATACATGGATGTGTTTAATTTGTTGTTTTTCTTTTTAAGTTAATTGTCTGTTTTGATATACATGATTCAGAATTATTTGTATCACGCTGAAGGAGAAATAGTCGTTTCCATATTCAGCCACACGATGTCGCTCTATACAATAAAAACCCTCGATTAAAAGGAAGTGCAAAACAACAACGGTGATGTGTTTTGATACAGCGTATTTCAAACCATATGAAAGAGGGGCTTTGCCTGGGTTGTTTTTCAAGGTTTTGCTGGGTTGTTGCTTTGAATGTTCTTGCCAAAATGTAAAGTTGGGCTGGATAACGTTATGGCCAGCGCTTCATCGGGATCCTGGAGGGAAGGTAAACTGGATCTGAGAGACGCCCCACTTTTACAGCTCAATGTTGCGATGGAGTGTTTTGGATGTGCAGAGAAAAGTTGGCAGAGTGTCGGGGGCAAAATGCTTTAGATATGCCAGACTTTGTAGTTTAAAAGGAGGGGGGACATATTTAACTACACCGGAGCGGTTTGCGTAAAACGCGCAAAAAACGGAACTTCAGAGCGGAGGAATGGATCATTTATCGAAACAAAATCTGTTTGTTGTGGAATTCAACTCATTATTTTCTATGTAAAGACTTATGGAAGTTGACAACTGCGTCGAAAACCAACAACGTCCATGGTAAGACATGATAGATGTATTCGGTGAAACGTCTTTCCAGTAGAAAAGAAGGAAAAACGGTTCATATGATTGAAAAACTGATGACCTCATGTGGGATTCGCCCATATTTCAGTATTTGCCAGTTTGCATCACTTGCAAGCAGCAGGTTAGAGTAGCCTTTATAACATTTAGTATGTGAACTGTTGAATGAATTGTGCCTTTTGTTTGTGTTTGACTAGTCGGAGCGATTTTGTTAAACCAATGAGTTTAGTCATGGATGATCATGGATCCCAGCCCCATCCACGGAGCTCTGGTCTGAGGTATGTAGATTACCAGCTGTCATAACTATGTGTTTTATTTGTCAATGACGGAGAAACCCCGTTAGACCTACTAGGAACATGTGTGTCCAGTAGCCTTTTTTTACTGAACATTTTAGAAAATAATTCATAGTTTATCTTTATTTGAGCCACACCTCCATGGTCCTAAAAGTATTGTATATTAATATAATTATAAAAATATATATATGATAATTATATTAATGTATATTAATATAATTATATTAATGTATATTAATATATTAATATTATTATATTATATTAATATTAATGTATATTAATATAATTATATTAATGTATATTAATATAATTATAAAACAGCTAAAGTATGAAAAATAGTAACAAAGGCCTTGTTTTTTTCATTGTGCACCAATAAAATTAGCAGAATATAACGTTCTTCCACCTATGACACCCTGTGGTGCTGGCCACAATAATTGCTTGCAGGCAAGCAGCTTCTTTTTTTCTGACCTTATCTGTGAAAGGTATAAATGCCAACCATGTAAAATAATGCATCTTTCAAATAGCGTTCTTCTCACTCAGTACATCTCTGTGAAATCACAGTTGTTGCGGACGTTTCAACCTTTGAACTCTCCTCATTTCCTGCTCTCAGGGTTGTACTGAGAAATTGCCTTGACCATATGTAGAGGTCATGAGAAGTATTTTGCAGGCAAAACATTCTGACTCTGTGATGAGCCCGTTGATCGTTTTTCTTGTGGAAATCATGCGTACACTGGGCTTGAAACTGATATTCTATAAAATACCGATTCGTCATGTCCACTAGTCAGAGAAAATCACATTGAAAAGCTCTGTGAGTATATGACATGATGGAATCAGTTTTGGTTCAGGGAGTCCGAGATGATGTCAGCTGCTTGAATTTCAGTGGATGGAATCATTAAAAAAAGGGGGTTGTGAGTTTCCAGAGCTTTTTTTACGGAGTCACCACTCACTCCTTTGGCATCCAGAGGAGATCTGTTGAGTTTTTGAGATTTAAATTAAAGATGAGATGGAGAATTTGAACATATGACAGTTTCCAATCCAGTATTCCATGATAGCTATATGCAAAGTTTCCAGTCCTTTCCTGCATATTGTAGTTTCCCGTTTGTAAAAATAGCATTCAGGCACATCATCATGTGCAGTTTACAAAAAAGAAAAAAACCACCCTCTTGGTGTGACTAATAATCCTATTTCATAAGCATTGTGTAATCTAGGAGCACAGCCACACTCCTTGGCAATGGAGAGCAGCAGACACCCTAAATCTCTCTGTGGTTTGACTATTATTTGGAAAAGTAAACCGCACTCTTCCATAAGTTGCTGGGGCACGGGGGAAAGCACATGTTCCCTTGCCTTATTTGTGGCTTCTTATATTTGGAGCCAGTGAACTTCTCACTTTTTCAAAATGCAGTCATATGTGAAGACTTCATGTGACCCCTTAAGCTATGCTACATTTGTTATCCAAATACTGAATCTGCTAGAATCCCTGCTCTGGCTGTTCTCCAAGCAGAGACGTCGCCAACACACACGGGTCAGTATTTAACACATGGTAGTCTCAACAAAATTACAAAGCGTTTCTTTTTTTCTGTTTTACTATGGTCATTGGAGAAGTAGTTTTAAGAAGCTTTTTTTTTTTTCAATGCAATCATCAAAATAATCAACAACAATTCATTGTAAATCCTATCAGTTCATCCCTCAATCTAACAGTGTGCTGCTTAAAGCTGGCCCCGCTAATTGGACACACCTTAAACCATGATCTCACATGGCTGGCTTTCCTCAGGGCAGAATGTGGATTTAGTTAAGGTATTGTGAATCCCCACAGCTGTTTCCAGATATGCAGGCAGTCCAAGGGCACAGCTGCTCTCATGAGTCTACAGATGAAAATCATGGCTGGCCCGAGACACTCGAAGCAAGTGGGCATGTCAAATTGAAACATAGTGACAGTCACTTGCTTTTGCTGTGTCTTAACATTTCACAACAACTAGTGTGACGCCATAGACAAATCACAAGGCCTCCAAGCACACTAAAGCATATAAACACAGCATATTCTCCTCAAAATGACAACAAGGCTTTTCTTCATACAGGAAAACCTATAATTTCGTCGACACCATGCTGCCTTCAGGGAGCCCACTCAGATCTTCAGTGCTCGGAAAGCAAGATAAAGGATGTCATTCAAAGATATCCACCCACTAGATGCTAAAAGCGAGAGGAAAATCAGCATTAATGCCCAGCAAGCTTGTCCTGCCAATGAGCTGGTGTGTCTTTGAATTCTGGGATGTTTTATGGAAGCTTTCTGCCTCACAGGGCTAAAACAGACAATATGGCTAACGTCCAGGGCACAGTGAATAATGGGTTGCCTTTGTTACCACACTGAAGCCAACGCACTGACCGTAAATACCAGTGAATAGCTCTCACTGGATTATAAAACATAGTTTGTTGGTTGTTATTGTTTTGTTTCTTCTTATTTATCTCTACAGTAGACATGATTATGTATTTCTATAATATTGATGTTTTGCACAGCAGCCTGTTTGAAATGGAGTCCTGGGCCCTCTGTTACGCACTCTTCCAGGGCACAACAGTTGGATGCCTCCCACTCTCAGCCTGTGCAACATTCAGAATGACCCAACATGAATTAGTCCTTTGTGTGTTCTCAATAGGAACTTTTACTTATCTCCAATAACATTTGAACGTCAAATGTGACAAAGGCACAAGTTGCTTTGATTTTCTTGACCTCCATTATCAGTGTTTGTCTTGTTTAGATGAGATATTTATAGAAAACGGCCAAGCCAGTCATGAATGGCATTGTTTGAGTTTACTACAGGTCTGTTTAACAAGACCTCGGCAAGCTGTCTGGCAATTATCAAATGGTTGACAAATCATAAATCCATGTTTAAGCCAATATAAAGGAACAAAGGCCATGATGCAACATTGCACACCTTGAGATGGTGCTCTAGATGGCACTATCACTGTGCATATGTTCACACTATTGTATCCACCCAGGTGTTTGTGTGTATTGGTACGATAAGCGCTACAGTGTTACATTTGCATAAAATCCGATTGGTAACGAGCTGATATAATAAACCTTATCATCTCCTAACATACACTGTAGCAAGCTAATGAACCACAGCAGGACACTAGCAAAACAGCGGCCAGCAGTTTCAGTGAGGATATTTTTATCCAAGATAATCCCATTGAGATTTTGAATCTCTTTTTTTAAAGGGGGTCCCAGTCAAGATTTAACCGTAGAAAACAGACTTAAAAACCACACAGCAAAAACTTAAAACAAACCATCAAATATCTTTTGTTACATTCAGTGCTCAAATCATTCTTAATCCTATTTTTAAAAGCTTGCTCATGAGATAATCAAGTTCAAAATGCCTCTGCAGATCAAGATGAGGGTCCGAAAACTTTAAAAGCGCTGTCACCAAAAAAGGTGCGGGTTCTAGGGATGACGAGCATCATTTATCTGCAGGACACTACAACTTCTGATAGTTTTAGCATCAGAAGGAAAATTATTCACGCTAATACAGTAAGTTAAAGCAAGCAGAACTACTTTGTATAAAATATATAGTGACTTTGTAGACGTTGTGTCTATTCTGCTGTATTTCATTATGAACCATGCCTCTGTTGCTGCTTTTTGTTACATTTGCAATTGATCTGCAGAATTTAGTTCATGCTGTATAGAGGAACAGAAGTACACACAACTTCTCTCAAGTTAATACAGGCCGCTTAGTCTTCAGTTAAAGGAAATATCATGACATTGAAAGATCAGCACGGTTGTGTTCTTGCCTTGAGATTGTGTGTGACTGGGTGCAACACGGAATATTCTGTTTACACTATTAGCAATGAAATTAGATACTGCATGTGCCTGTTTTAGTGCAGAATTACTGTTTTCATTCTCCCTTTAGAAACTTCAGTTCATGTGATGATCAGAAGAGGTAGAGCATGCTGCTGTGCCCCACTGCAGACAACACTGCATTGTTTTCACATGAAAGGATGCAGTGTGATAGATATGATGATGACTCAAGGGGCAGCTTTCTGTCTCACCAAGTTATTCTGTTGGTCTTACTTCAAAAAGCACACATTTGGTGAAGTTACCAGAAGCTACAGAGATTAATTACCTTTATCTTTTTGTGCATATTATTCATGCATGTTTTTTTTTTTCTATGCAGAAACGTATGTTTGGTTCAGTGCAATGTTTAGAGTAAACATATTTGAGCTGCTCTGAGATAAGGTGAGGGTAATGTACCACAGCAGACCCCAGTTCACTGACATCTGCTGTTTGGGGGCATTGTTTAGGGAACTAAGAGATCACCCCATGTAATCTCAAATCTCATTACCTAACTGGCTGGCCTGCTATCTTACCCTGATCTGCTGTAGTATTAGGCACATGTAGTACATACAACATGTAGTATGTGTGGGTGGGGGGGGGGGCACCACAGGGAGTAATAATGCTGAGTGAATCCCTACAACCGGATATTACGCGCTGCATTGATAAGCTAATAATGTCAGAATTCTACATGATGACGTTAAAGATGCCCTGAGAGTTTGAGTGTGACCAGGCCTGTGCTGTGGGAAAAAAGTTTTTGTTTTGCCTGCAATAATAAACAATACACATAGGAAGTGGGAAGTTCTCATATGGTCCCTGTGCTCTTTTTCTCCCTAATCTCCTTCCATCCCACACTGCTTATGTAGTAATGGCCTTTCCAGACCCTCTTTAAAAAGCTTGTGTTTACTGTGAGTGACCTCTCACCAAATTATTCAGCTGTGGCCCTGTGTTTTGTCTTTCCTCAGGGACACAGCCCCCCCCCCCCTCCACACCCCGTCTTTAACTCCACCCCCCCCCCCCCCCCCCCCCCCGACCTGCTCCTACACACTAACATCTCCATCCACCACTCCACCTCCTTATCGTCTGGTGGTTTTCGTTGGTGGTGTTTGTAGAATGGGCCGCACATTCTTAAGTGAAAGTGTAGGGCTGCTGATAACGTGCTGGCAATGAGCACTTATTTCACAATGGAAAGTCCAAGTTGTAGCTTCCGTACCAGTCGGTGTACAGTTTGCTTTGCTATTTTAGATTGAAAGCTTTTTAAATGAAGTGTTGATTAACTTAATAATGACTACATCAGGAAAAATTCCAAAAGGCTGTTCTTTCTCTGCCTGGAGTTAAGCGCAATGTGCTGACAGCCTCTTTTGGCTGTTACCATGAATATGTTTATTGACTTAAGAATATTATGTGAGTCACAGTTCTGTTTTTGTTTTTGAGTTCTGAAATTATTGAAGAATCTCACCAGGAGTTTAATGTCGGAGGAAAAAATAGTTTAATCATCACAATCCAAATGTGAGGGACTGCTTACTGTTTGGACATGTAGATGGTATTTCATGCCTTTGTCATTGCGCTCAACTGACAAGCCTTCTAGCATAATTATCGGATGAGTCAGTTCTGTAAAAGTAAGGTGTGGTTGTGAAAAGTTGCCAGTGTTTTATCGTAATGAAAATCAAACGCAGGTGAAGTACTTGATTCGATTAGGGGATGGGGAGAAGTGCTTTAGTCTGTCAGACTCCTCTTGTTGTTTTACCCTGATGATCACATCATCACTAGCATGATTACAAGTATCATGTATGATTAAAACAAATCACTCTTGTGTAAGTTCCTGAGCTACCAAAGTCAGCGGCACGCTGCAGGGTGTTTTCAGTGTGCTCTTGCTCCACTGGCCCCACCCACAGGTTCATGTCTGCACAGGGAGGCAAAGCTGCTTACCTTTTCTGCTCATGACCACGGGGGGAGTTCCACTTACACACTGTGAGCCGGAGCTTTCAGAGACGCAGCGAGGGGTTAGACAGGGTTTAGGTAGAGGGGACAGCTTTTTGATGTCACAGCTAGCTTGGGCGTGGCATAAAGGTGGGCCTTTTGCAAGCTGTGTGCTGATATAGAGTTTAGTCTATCTGACTACTCATGGGAGATACACAGCAGAATGGGAATTATTTGAACTGAGACAACCTTCGGCTAAGAGGTAAGAGCATAGAAGGAAATGTTGGCAAACTGAGAGGAAAAGCAGGTCTGCCACACCTGCCACATTTCTGGTTCTTTCTCCTAGTAATAGTCTATAGTCATCTGTACAGCACAGCAGATCTCTCACTGACTCACTCTGAAAGTGTTGGTGAGGTCCTTTGAGGTATTTTTGTGTACCGAATGTTTTTATTCAGACCACTCACAGTCTATGTGTTTTGTCAAGTGGAAGGTGTGTTGGGCATGTTTGAGCGTGTACATTTGACTGTACAGCTAGCTAGTAAACTGCTGCCGGTAGAGTTCTGGGAGTGTTTCGTCATTGGAGTGTTTTAATTGTTGCTCTTGTTTCTTAAAATAATTTTGGGTGTTGTCTGGAAGTGTGATTGAGCAGAAGGGTCTCTTGTTTTGTTTCTTTGTACATGAACCCACCATTCCAGTGTGTGCTGTCCTGCTACCCAGCAGCTGCTAGCATACCACACTAGGAATTTCTGCTAATCCTCCACCTTCTCAAAACCTCAAAGAAAAATCTAATTTCTACCAATGCTTTAGTCTGGTTTCTTCTCTGGGCTGCTCCCACCTGCTCATTGCTACACTTGATCCAAGATATGCCTGAAGGGCTTTTAATTGATAGGGTGGAAATCCATTTCAACTGAAATGTTTCTGGTAACCGTCATGCCAGCTGGAACAAAATGTAATGGAATGTAGGGAATTTGGATATTCCCTCTTTCAGCTAGTTGACTGCTGCTGATATTACGATTTATCTTTTCATTTTTTGGTCGCTTTTAACAAAGGACAGATATGTATTCCCACCATTCGTCCAACTTTCTCTCTCGCCTGTGTCCCTCTGTCATTCTCAGTGACACATGTGTCTTATGTGTCTTTTTAACACATAAGCACAAAAGTATTTGAAGTATTTTCTCACAAGGAGCAGCATCTGGATATTATACTGGCCTTTTGTTTTCTTTTATTATTTTGAGGTTTGTCAGTTGAAGTTAAGTTAAAACCTAATCAAGCTGATTTAAGCATTCCCCACCTGCTGTGTCAAGTTATCCTGCACATTTTCCTCAAGTATGAACGCGAGCACCAGACTTCTGTTTGAAGCATTTCACATATTCACATCCCAAATCAATTGAGAGATGCAGTTAAACCAAGACTATCTGTTCTACATACCATTATAGCATGCAGTACTTATACAGTATATCATACTGGATATTTTGTTTCAGAGTCCATTTGTTTGCATTAATTATGAAACGTAACAAATGGCACAATGACAGCGGGTCTGTTATCTCATGGTCGTCTGTGATCACGTCTTTCAAGCGTGCCCTCTGGTATTGAATGGGCTTGTTTGTGAGTGTCAGACCTCCAAGGGGAAGCCCTGTGATTGAGGCATCAGCGGAGTCAAGCTTCAACACGTCTCTTCTCATTCAGCAGCACCCTGTGCTTCTGAAAAAAACACAGGCCTGGATGGCACAAACAAACCGTCCTGTGTGTCCTTGTCTGTCACCTGCTCGAGGTGTCTTGATAAAATCACTGATGACACAGCTGTATAAACTGGGCTGACCCTGTGACCCTGTGACTGAGGCACAGCTGTTGTGTATTTTTTGCCATTCTAGCTTTTTCAAATATTACATGGCAAAAAAAAAAAATATCACATTTTAATTAGAAGAATCACATGGCAGTTGCATCAATTATATAAATCAACTTGCAATGCTCCGTTTTAGAGCACGTGTAAAAGGAAACATTTTCGACACTGTGCTCAAGGATTACAATCCCATTGCCAAATAAACAGCCATGAAATCAGGACTTTGTACCCACAGTGTAAATGTCTGTTTTTAGCTAGTCTATTGACATAAGTGCAGGGAATTCATGGCATCATTCATGGTCATGGTGGTTCCACACCTGCAATGTGTAATCTGTGTATTATTATTAATCCAACACTCCCTTCCTTACTTCTCTGCAGCCTTCTAAACTGACCAGTTGGGGTTCAGAAGGTGTACTTTTCAACACGTCAGTATATAAAAGCACCGCTGCTGATTCTTATAGGTGGCAGTGATACAATTACAGTGGTAGAGTTACATGCCATACTACTGTATGATCGTTTTGGATAAAATGAACAACATACTGGCAATTTATTGGTTTTTAGACCATTCAGGGGGCTAAACGTTTTGCGCCATTGTACTGTTCTCGGGAGCATCTGTGTACTTTGCAAATGTTATGGAAATCAGTTTGTTATATTATACAATTTCATGTGATCTTATTGTGTGGTAATATCAATACTTTGTATCTTCTGTAGACAATTAATATCAGCAGGTAAATGTCATGGCAATTCCCTCTTCTCTTTCAGTTTTTTATTGGACAAAGTTGATGATCTTGCTTAAAGCAGCATTCAGACTGTTTCTTTGGTGGAAATGATGACAGGCAGATAGAGGCATTTGCTCTTCATTTCAGTCATCCAGATCAGTTGCATTGAAAAGCAAAATTCAATCGAGATTTCATCCAATTGAAAACAGATGAACTCCAAAACAAGCTGATAGACACAGACAGCCCTGAAAATAGACGTATCAAGAGAACCTGTCCTTTTAACGTTGTTGTGACTAACATGTCAGCATACAGATATGCCTTCTTGGCGTTTGTTTGCCACATGAGAAATATTAAGTTAATTATTCACTTCTAACTCTAGTGGTCCAGCAACTCCCGAGAACAATGTCTTACATTTGCTTACTAGATGCTCATCTGTCTTCACCAGCTGGTTAACTTTGTTTGCTGTCGGATTGGCAGTGGATTTATTTTGTCTTTGCTTAAAAGCAGCTGCTGCTGGAAACCGGGTTGATGGGAGCGGTAAAACTGAACCATACAATACATTTGTAGACAATACCACCAAAACAATGAGCTAAAAGTTACTAAGAAGCTTCAAACACCTCTGCTACATAAGCAGGTGATAGTCCATGTCAAGGTAAACTGTATCGTCCTAAATAGGGACATTCTGGTGGTCGAGGAGCAGAAGTACACAAAACATTCATAAAACCAGATATAAATACAAATATACAATAAGCAGTCCCCCACTTCCATCCTCCCAACACAAACACACACCCACGTATGCACACACTCGCACAGGGAGAGCATTTCCAAACACCCACGCTCTGACATGCGCTCAAACTGACGCACACACGCACATGGTGCATGCAGACACACGCACATAAAGCACTTTCCTCGCGCTAGCATACGCTGATACACACACACAAACTAATATAGAGACAAATAAATACTTGAGATATGAGTGGGCTACATGATCCCTGAGAAACAAACTCTGTATCAACATTATATTTAACTAATAAATATATTGTTCCATACAAATATTGCATAAGATTTACCATTCCACATAGCTCTGACCAGAATTGAATCCTATCCCATGTTTTACCCTATCCCTCTCATTTAACAAATCGCTGAAGGAACGAAAGACTTGCTGAACCTTGCTGTTCTTATTTACCTTTGTAGAGTTCCCCGATAGCTTAGGTGTAACCTGTAGAAGGTAAGTAGAGTCCCAGAGGATGCACTCGGCCTTACTCAGAATGAGGTCTTTACACAACTTAGCAGCTAGCATCTGCTCACACCCAATGCCTGACCCCTTTCAAATTAGTCATCTGATTAATAATGCTGTAAGTACAATGCAAACTTTATACAATGCAGTTCTGGGGGATATCTCAAATATGACAGGACACCTCAAGTGTGAGCAAGACACTGAACCCTTAAGTTGTACATATATTGGATTTAGGAAAAGCTGGCACAACCTTATCCAGGGGTCCCTGGGAGAGAGGTGTGCAGTGGAACTCTCTTCTTTGGTTCACTTTGCATTTGTTTCTTTTGATTTATTTTTTCAAGAAAGTGATTTCTGTCACACACACACGAACGGAATCAACAAACATAAACAGTTCACAGTATATTATTTGGGTTTGTTTGTTAATGTCTGTGCTAGATCGTGTGGCTTTATCATCCTGGCTACTGGCACTATTATTATTAAAGATGAACAGATAAACAAGTTTGTTTCTGTTGTCTCCCACTGCTTGTTGCATGTCTATTTATTTGTTTGCTACCTCAGGCCATTGTGCTGCCTGTTGTCTGGCTAACCCTTATTGTCGGATAAAACAGTACACATTGCTCAGACACAGGTATGGATTTCAAAGCCTGTCATGTAGTTGCTTTAGGAATAGCAATAAAGTATGAGATAAATCTTAACCACATTGTAGATAATACTATGGCTGTGTCGGAAATTGTTAAAACTTGTTCACTATTCACCAGTGAGCTGTGTGATGTATTGTCAGCTGTCAGGAAAGAAAACATGGTCCTTCTCAGGTCATGAACAGTGTGATGGTAGTTTGTAAGTGACCATCACTTGTCGTCCTCATTGTTATCCCCCAGGTTTTTGCTATTTATAACAGCACACGCTACTGTAGAACCACAGAATCATTTATGAATATGGTACAGTATGTAGCTACTCGTCCACATGACAAAGAAATAGATCATTTCTAAACTGGCAAAGTTTTCCTTTAAGACTAGAAAAAGTCACCATTAAAGTTGTATCAGGATTTTATGATTATGAGTTCCCTATAATGGTACTAGCCTAAAAGACATTAACCCTCTAAAGCCTACATAGACATAGTTTTATTTTCTTGCCTCTGTGCTTATTCACTCAGTCAGTATGAAGTGTTATTCATCATATTAATCATGGGAACAAACCCTTTGTTTCTGGTGCAGTGTAAAGTCACCATCATGCCTTACTTTGGTGTGAGCATACCATATTTGAAAAAACTTGTGCTTTGTTGAAAAACTCCATAATCACCAACATGAAAAGTTGTATTTAGGGGCTTTGGAGCTCCATGTGAGGTTGGGTGCAAATACACCTTTTTATTTTCTGTTACAGACGTTTATTGGAACATAAACTGTTCCAAAGTTATTTAATGTTTTGTCGAAACATGTCTAGCGTAGCATTGATGCTACGCTAGACATGTTTCTACAAAACTATTCTATTGGCAGCCACAAAGAAGACACAATCCATGACCTTTAAAAAATACCTTTTCAGCCAACATGATTGAGACAAGAAAGCACACGATAAATGGCTTGTAGGGTTGTGCTAATGCAATTTTGTACTTTATAATCAGAATCAGCTTTATTGACCATGTATGTGTACGCATACAAGGAATTTGACTTCATGTATGACATAGACATACTGCATCAAAACTGTTTGTGTGCGTGTGTGTGTGTGTGTGTGTTTTTCATTTATGTCATAGTCTGTGTTTAAGGACAGCCGCCCCCATAGCAAGACTAATAATCCTTTGCTAGACGTGCCTCAGTGGAGCCTGTGACCTTGCATTGCTCGGATTCCTCTGTTTGTGCCCCCACCAGAGACTTTACAGGCTATAATTCAAGGCAGTGGGTCTGCAAATGCCTGTTTTATCTCTCTGCAAACCGAATGATGTGACACTTGAATATCTCTAAGGTTATTGATTCCTTGGTCCCACTGAACAACTTGATAACATTGCAGTACAATAGTTTGACCTTAGCTGACTTGAAGTGAACTTGTTTGCGTTGGTTTTGTTGTCGTACCATCTGTAGCTTTTCATTTCAAGCGAACGTTAACACGAAACTAAATGTGTTACAGCTTGCCTTAAAATCTCATAATGACGACCCTGTTCAAATCAAATCTTTTCTTTTGTTTACAGACAGCAGGTTCTTATTATTCACCATCTCTCAGGAGCATTACGACAACGATGTAATTATCTGATGCATCACAGATTTACTGTGCATCATTGTCCAACCGATGGCCAGCTTACAGAACATCTTGGGATGAATGAAATCAGTGTTATATGAAATATCTTGGGCAGTGATGTTTTTCTTTTTCTTTTGGTTTTGTGTGGCATACCTGGTCAGTCTGTAACTCTCACACGACTGCTCTCTCCCACACTGTATTGACATAGTTTCCAGGAATGTTGAGCCAAGACAAACACTCAAAAACGCCCTTCAAAACTGAAATGTGTATTGTATAGTTAGTCACACTTAAATCAAAATCCTAGCACACCAAGTGATGTTCACCAATGCAAGTGGGTGTTGCCTCTACACTAAAAAGAACACGCACTACACTATGAATCAATTTGACTACAACATAGGCAAGAAAAACCAGTCAACAGTTTAAGAAACTCTTATTATCTCTCACATGTCTGTCCATTCACAGCCATTTCTTCAGGCTCAATGAGTAAATCTGTCCACTTGGTTGTCTTGTGACTTGTTTGCAAAGTGGACTTGAACTCCCACATGTAATAGCCTCACTGCTTTCTAAAACCTGAGGAAGAAAGGATTCCTTTCATGCTGTCTGCTGCACTTTGATTTTCAATCAGAGTATTGTCTGCGATAGCAGAGACAATTCCAATGACTTTTTTTTTTTTATATATATAAATGCGCACACATGCATGTGAGTGGAAAACCATTCTCAGTCATCTCAAAAGTATTAATTTGTCTGTCTTGTGATAGTCTGACTATTAAACAAATGCTGAAGCAACTCTGAGAATAATTTACACTCTCTTGTCCAACTACAGGGTGTCGACCAAAAGCAAAGCACCATCCCCACCAGGACTAAAAAAGCTGGATTCCCCAGGTCTCTCCCAGTGGTACCCAGGAACCCTTCATTTAACCATGGACCAGAAGGAGAACCTTATTGATACAGACCTCTCTCTGGTTGTGGTTCTGCCTGGCGGAGTAGAAGAAATGACCACAGTCCATGGAAGGTACAGTTAGAGCACTGTCATGCAATTTGAATTGAATTTTTTTCATACTAAACAATTTCAATATTATATTTAACACAACATCATGATATCTGATTAAGTCATCACATTAAGTGCAGTTCCAGTCAGACTGAGTCAGATGTAGGGAGTAGTTGAATGTGTGGTTTTAGTTCATATTTGTTCTGGGAATCACATTTATTACATTTCTTCATTCTTGACTTCTCACCAAATGATGTAAGACCTGATGAAATAAGTGTTTCATCTCAAATTCCGAATATTATCTCTCGATTGCATGCTATGGTGCGATAAGATTCCACAGATCTTACTCTTCAAATCTTAAACTAGGTCCGCACAACCTACAAGTCAACATTCCAACACACCAGTACGTCAACATTTTTAGCAAAAGGTCTGTGTGTCCTTCTATGAGTCTGCTCACTCACACAGTTCAGTCATTCCATCAACAGAGTTTACTTAAGATATCATTATCGTTCTCACAATGTTCTTTTCTGGGTGTGTTTTGCACCTTGGCCTCTTGAGAAATGACCGAGACCAATCCAATATGAATGGATTAAGCGCTGAATTCTTTACCTTCTTTTCTTCCTCTAAACCCTTTCTAAGTGCCCACACAACAGAGTTAACACTTTATTTCGAGGATTCATTTTAAACTGTATTATCAGTGTCAAGAAAGCTCCATGTGACTACTGTTGCTACTGTAAGTTACTGTACATTTGCTTTGTATTGATTTCAAAATTGCTTTGATCATAATGTTCTACTTTGCATTGTGTAACTGTCACTGAACCAGATCTCGTCTCACGTCTCCCCTCTTATGCCAAACAAATTATTTTTGTTTTATCGTGTCCTCCATGTCTTTCAGCAAACCCCTGATGGATCTGTTAGTGACGCTTTGTGCAAAGTATCACCTCAACCCATCCAGCCACACCTTAGAACTGGTCACCGCCAACAAGAACAACACGAAACTCAAGCCCAATGCTCTCATAGGAACTTTGGATGCTGAGAAGATCATACTTAAACCTAAAGGGGAGGATAAAAATAAGAAGACAGGTCCTCAGATGCCCGAGGTACATTAAAGACGTGACACCATGTTGGCGCATGCAGTAAACCTTTTGCTCTTCATGGTGAGTTAACAGATTTGATCAAAGTGGCACATTGTTTTTATTCCCTAGGCAACTGTTCGGATGGTGATAAACTACAGAAAGACCCAGAAAACTATACTACGAGTTAATCCTCGCGTTCCCCTGACTGACCACTTACCAGCCATCTGTGAGAAATGTGAATTTGACATTGAGACTACCGTTCTGTGGAGAGATGTTCAATCACTGGCCCCTTTGGACTTGTCCAGCTCTCTAAATGATTACGCAATAAGGGAAGTTTATGCAAGAGACACTAAAGGTAAGAATCAAACCTTGCTGCATATAGCATAAGATTTGAGCAAATCAACCATACTGTTTCATACCGTACCTCATCAGCTCACTTGTTATTGTGCTAAGTCTCGTGCTTGTTGGCTTTGCAGGACAACCTGCTTCCCCCGTGTGTCCAGCCTCACCAACGCATGCAGGTATTTCACTTTGAAAACTGCATGGTTGATATTAACACAGCTGTCATATTTGTGACCAATGTTATCTTGCAACTGTGTTTTTTTTTCAGGAGCAGTGATGCCAGGCAAAGATAAAAATCAGAAAGAGAAAGAAAACAAAGGGCTCTTCAGCAAGTTTAGAAAAAGCAAGAAGAAATCTAACCAGGTAATGCAGTATTTTTCTTCATGTACTGATTATGCAAATACACAGCTGTATCATAAAGTAACTTTAAATGTTCAGAGGGAGGTTTGTTGACTTTGGTTTGCCATTGGTTGAAGTGCACTATGTTGTTTGGGAACAGGCCTCTTATCATGTTCTGATTGGATGTTTGTTCTTTAAAGGCAACGACAGCCAGCGCCCCAGCTTCTCCTGTGCTAGTGAACAAGCCTCGACCTCTCAGCATGGCCTTACCTAGCTCCAATTCGTCTCCGCTCAGCTCCCCTACACTATCCATCGATGTGCCAAAGAAGAGACGTGCACCCCCACCCCCAATTGTGGTGTCCCAGAGCTGCCCCTCGGACCTCAGCACTCGCCGGAGACTTCATTCTGAACCTACTGCCCAACTGGACAGTGACCAGGTGAGTGAATATTAACACAGAAGCTCTGACATGTCATAGTTATTGTAAAAGAAAAGCCTTATGATCTCATTGATTATATAACTAATATAAAATCTTTGTATGTACCATAGATGGCTGGTTTAAGTCGTGGGTCCTCAGCAGAGTCTTCATTAAAGAGAACCAAACGCAAAGCTCCTCCACCCCCCACATCCCCTAGTGCTGTTGTCCAAGAAACAGTTCCTCTGGATGAAAGTTTGCAAGGTTTGTCTCCGTTTACATTTATGAATTTGTATCATTACTCAGTGGGACGTCTATGTTTTTTTATTTCATCATACATTTAGATTGTTTCACTGCTGCGTTGGAAATTAAATATAGCCTGTTCTGTGATGATTTGTCTTGTGTACTTTGGCCTCAAAGACATTTAACTTTGCAGCCCGAGACTACATATGACTCTTGTGCCTCCTAGTGGTCATTATTGAACAGTGGCTCATTTGAAACACTACAGCCCTGTTAGGATACATGGATCATGGGAACTACATGGTGGTTAGAGCACAAACATCTAATCTAAATAGGTTTCATGTTCATGTTTGCAGATTCTGCTTCTTTTGTAAATGTGCATGTCACTAGTTTCTTATACTGCCCTTTTTCATTAATTTAGTGTTTTAGTTCTTAGTTCTTGAGCTTCATCTGCCTTTTTTTCTGGTTTCTATTTACCTCCTTTTATCTCTCGTATGTTATGCACAGATCATTTCATATAGTTAGAAATCAAGGTGCCTATTCAGATACCTGTGAAATAAATAAAAAAAATTGTATGATGAGAAAACATAGTCATTTCTGCTACATTCCAGGTTATTGTAGGTTCTAATTTCCATGGTATTTTTCTTTGGATGAGTATAATTAACTTGCTTTGACATACTTTCCTGTGATTGTGTAGACACATCTGACTCACTGAATTGTCCTTTGAGGGAAGCTCCACCCGTCCTGTATACAAAGCAATTTTAAGCAAAAACAAAGAATATCCCAAAATATGGGAGAAATACAGCCTTTGAAAATTAGATTGTATCTTTATTTTATTTTTTTAAGGATGAGTTCCCACATAGCCTTTACAAAGGCAGTTAGTCCTGCATTTAGTTGTGGTCGTGAGTGGAAGGTGTGGCGCGCACAGTATTGATATTACATTTCAAAAACAATATATTTTTACTTACTGTGGACAATCCACAGTAGAACAATTCTGAACACTATCAACAGAAAGGCTCAGGTTTCCCCAAGTATTCAGGATAGTGTGTCTGCGGAGTTTCTTAACTAGTTTCAGCACCACAAACAAAACTCACTTCACTCCATCAAATGTATTCTGATAAGACATTGCAAAAACTAGTCTTGTATATTCCACAATCCATAACTAAAGCAATTTTCGTTCTTGCCTACTTTCCCTGAAATTACTGTTGTTTTATATCGTTTATATTTTTTTTAACTTTTACTGTGTTGTTCACAAAATCTCACAACTCCTTTATTACCCATAGTCCCTTGACTAGCGGCCTTTTCTATCGCCCAGACCTCATTAATAGAAAGTGCAATCATCACAGACTGTTTACTACTGCTGTCTACATGTAAACACCACCATTTCCGTCCTCCCACTTTTCAAACACTTAAGTTCACAGAGAAAGATAATTTCCTCTGCTGTTTCCCCAACAGCAGAGATCAGAGGCCGAGATCAGTGAGAAGCTGCAGTATTGTTTAAGTAGCCTTGAAATTCCTTTAGCTCTCTGCTCCTCTGTTATGTGCTTTCTTTGAGTGCTAAATTAAGAACTAGACAAGAGAGACTGAGATGTAAAAGATGATTTAGTCAGTAGAACATTATTTTATTGGAAAGGGTGAATGTCTGTGTATGAGCACTGAAATTAATACAGTTGGATACTAGTTTTTCTCATGCATATGAAAAATACAACAAAAACAATAACTTAAAAGCAGTTAAGGGACTTTTTAATTTCTTTCTCCAATTTTGTGAAAGATTACTTAAAAAAAAAAAAAAAAGATTACTATTACAGCCAGCACATGTCCTTAAAAAAATAAATTGAATTAAACGTTGGATGCACCACTGATAACCTAGCAACATTTGACTTATAATGCCAGGTACGGTAAATGTGATTGATTTGTATCTGTCTTCTTTATGATGTCGTTTTACAGGAGGTGCAGCTGCTAACACACTGGAGGAGATTATGGAACAAGAGGAGACCACTGCTTCTGTAATGTCTGCAACTGCTAGTGATACCCAGGGAGAGGACTGCAGCCTCAACACGTCTGCTGATGTTTCATTGCATTCCCCGTCCCCAGATACTGAGATACTGGCCACGATGTCCGTGGAGAGAAATGGGGAAGATCAGTCTTGTGATCTGTCCTCAGATGGCAAGTACGAACTCCAGTATTACTTCTCCACCCTCAGCCATGTTTTAACATTACTATTAGCAATGCTTTTAATTCCTTCTCTTTGCTTAACTTTTACAGTCAACTGCAGAGCACAGTGAATGATTCTGTAACTCTGAGTGATGCGAGGACAACTGATGGCACGGACTCATCTGAACTGGCAGATACTAGTGGGTTTGCACTTGTAATATAGTGATATTGTTCATATGTCCTGCAGATATCTTGCACCTACTAATGTATTTATTTTCTGTACAGATAGTGGTCCACATCCAATTGAAAATATAAGCCAACACCCGATCTGTGAAGACTCTACACCTCAAAGTGTCGAGGGTGATTGCAGCACTGTACCCGGCAGCCTCCCTCCGCCTGTGTCACAGGATGCGGAAGTGCAGGCCTCTGTTCAGGCAAACACTGTAACCCTCTGGGAGCAGACAGACGGGTTGGAGAGCCCGGTGGCCACCAGCACATCACGCCCCACTGGAGAAGATGCTCAAGTGCAAACAGATTTCACGCCACCAGCTGTGCCTCCACAACAACACATGGAAACAATTCCTCCCTCAGCTAATGCACCTGCCTTTGAATCAGCAGCAAAGACAGATATGGCCACTGTAATGGAGGAAGTGAACTCGCCTGATCTCAAACATGCCTTATCCCACACCTCGGAGACCTTATCATGCCAAGACTCAACACCAAGTGCTCCTGCCGCAACAAAGGCACCATCTATTTATGCCACAAACTCTGAGCCAAAGCCCAAGCCTTCCAACGAGCTTACAAGGGACTACATCCCCAAGGTGGGGATGACAACGTATACTATCGTGCCACAGAAATCTCTGGAGAAACTGAGATATTTTGAAGTTGCACTGACATTGGAGATGCCTCCTGAAGCTCCAGAAGAGGGACTTAATATTGGGTCTCTTCAGCTGGAGGAGAGCACAGCACCGAGGGGACAGACGGATGTCTCAAAAGCAAAAAGTGAGCTGCACTCTACTATACCCGGGGAAGACTTACTGACTAGCACTACTACTACCCAAGGCACTGTTAATGGAAGTATACCTGAATCCATTCATTCCTCGTCACCAACAAGTTCACCGAAAACAGATGACAAGATCTCATCCTTTGCTAATGGGGCATCTCAAGCAGGTTCACCAACAGAGGTCAAGGAGATGAAAATTCCACCTGCGACTAAACCTAAGCCTGGTTCTTTCCGTTTGGCACAGCACAAAAAAACACCTGGGTATTATGTAACCTCGGCAGCAGAAAAGAATCTCAGCGCCAGCCCTGGGTCTGGCCAGAGGGAGGCTCAAAGAAGTGCAGAGAGAGCAAATTTACCACCCCCTCCTTTTCCACCTCCTGTGCAGTGTCAAGAGGAGACAACAGGGGCTGCTAATGCTGAGCTGAGCCCTACGGGGGATGATAAGAATGAAGCATTCATGCGAATGACCAGGCAAAGTAGTGTGCCATCTAAAGAGCCAAGCATAGGGTTAAGCTTGGAAAAATTAAGGAGCTTTGCAGCCCCTAGGCCCTATTCTCCTGTAACCCCATCCCGCTTTGCCCAGGCAGTGTCTTCTGCGGTGAGAAGGAGCCACTCCATATCCCATGGGCCAACGTCGCCTAACTCGCCTGTTTCACCACCCTTCTCCCCAAGCACAAGTCGCTCATCAGTCATAGAGTCAGAAGGATTATCTGAGCTCAAGGTGAGTTGTGATAGAATAGCATACTTAGATTTAAATATCTAAATAAAGATGAAACCTGCAAATGACTACTCATGAGACCAATGTCGCTGGTCATACATTTTTTAATGTATTAATGCTTGACTAGAAGAGCACTTTGCACTGCTGAGCAAGGCATTTTTGGGGGTTTTTCCTAGAAGTGGACAAGAGCGTGACTTATCCCACTACTGCTTTAGTTGGTTTAAAAACTAGAACCACTTTTGCAACTGTGGTGTTTCATTTTGGTGCTGTATCAGCCATTTACACTGTGACTAGTGGTGAGTTCTTGACTCTTGAACATAACAAATTGTATAAGTAGCAGAATACCTTATAATAGTTCCTCTAACCTATTGACTTGAAGCCCAGGGTTTAATATATACTACTTGCTGTATTCCAAAGACCTTTAACAACTTAGCGTTTTGCATGTTGTCTTTTTTTTAACCTATTTTAAACTTTCTCATGCTTTTGAAAGAAAGGTATAACAATACAATGCAGTCTTTTCTTTGCTTCTTTATGTTGTCTGACACAGTAAGTCTTCGGTAATTGCATACATTGTGTCTCTCTTCAACATCACAGGATGGTGAAAATAGAGTGATGGATGGTGACAAAGACTCCACTCTGCAGCTGGTAGAGGTGGAACCACCATCTTTTATTGGGATTGCTCATATAGAAGGAAAGAGCAGTCCATAGCAGTGCCTTAATTCTTCTGACAATATATCATCTACTGTAAGCAAAATCTTACACACACATTGTAATATGATATCATAACAATGTTTCCACAACACATGCATGAACCGGTGTGTTTTTTTTCTTCTTCCAGGAGGAGCTTATCCTGTCTACTTTGAGTTCTCCAGAACCCTTTATCCCATGACACAGAAGCAGGAACTGTCTTGTTTTACCTCTTTTGGTAGTCTCCAACAGTGTAAATTATGTATTTTGATAATTAATAATTGCTGTATTTTGTTTTACTTTCTAGCATGTCATTAAGTAACATCCCTGGCGCTGACCTGCATATTTTAATGCTTCCGTTTTATTTAGTGTGATGATCATCATGCATTTAATGCATGACTGTTGTGTGTGAACAAGAATGTTAAATGAGAACAATTCTATAAATTATTAGGAAATCTATTATCTAAATAATACTGGATTTGTAGGACCAGACCATGTCTGACCTATGGTACTTAAATGCCCCTTTATACATAAAATCTATATTTAAGTGTTACAGAGTTTTGATTCCGCTATATCCAGAAATACACTGATGTGCACAGCACACGTTGTTCTGTCAAGCAGTGTTGATATGAATAAAGATTATCATTGCAGATGTCTTTATTAAAGTCATTGCCTCCAGTAAGTGCACAAATGATGCAGATTGTTATTTTTTTTATTAAATTATTCACAACAGGTAAAACGTGTTCACGGTGTGTGGTGACGTAGGGCACGTTACAGTAGAGCACCTGTGCCGCACGTGCCAACAGTGAGTTTCAATCCACACGGGAGCAGCGATATGAAGACCAGGTTACTAGGTTTGAATTGGGAACTCCACTTTAATTAAGAGGCACAAGGTAAGAACAGCGTTACAAAAAGTCCACATTAAAAACGCGTGCGGTGTGACGGCCACGTTGGGCTATTAGTCGGTTCAAGCTGGTGTGGAGGGAGCAGGGAGGACTGCGGCGGATTCATTTTGCACCGTGGAGTTTTTCTGTTGTAAAATGTTTACCTTCGTATGAACGTTATTGATTTGTAATGGAAATCGGTCATTACTAGGAAGCATTATCGCAAAATACAACCTTAAGTTAATTACAGCCCGGATGTGTTTGCAATCATTAGTGCACCGGGACTGTGCGTAACCTAAACTTCTCCCTCACTTTGGCATTTCTCAATCTTAGCAATAATAAGCTAACGGTTATTATCAAGTCCTTGCTTTCTCTCACACGTTTCTTAATGAAATCCCCGCATTGAATATACTCAAAAACGTTCATCTTTCTAAAGCTAATTTAATGTCAACATTGTCCAACTGTCCTCCATTATTCTTACCAAATACCATAACATACGCATCACTATAACAGCGTCAACCAAAGTGTTGAATTCGACACCGTCATAATGTAATAGAATACCAGTTGACGTTTGCTATAAAGATGAAGATGAACACTTCTTTGTCATTATGCCATAGTTCGAACAATAGCTCCCACTGCCAGTCGCAAAGACATCAATGAATTTGGCATTGACTGAACTCCGTTTCAACAGTATTTTCAGTGACAAGAGGGCATCTTGACCTTAGGCAGTATGCCATTGAAAAGAGAATGATTCAACTTTTTAAATTAGATGTCAAGGGGCCTGCTTCAAAACTGCTGCTGTTTTCAAAACAGGAAGAAACAAAAAAAAAAACACATTGCAACGGCTTCTCCACAAGTTTTACAACATGCTAGAAACAAATGAATTAAAGTGAGAAATGGCAGCTAGTAGCAGCAATTCATAACGCACTCAATAATTGCTGCGGTGAGAAGTGACATGACCACTGCTGTCTGGCATTATGAATGGGCTAGTGTGGCTTTTGTCTGTAAAGAAGCTGCTGCAGCACAAGTGTTAATCCAACCACCCTCTCCCTGTAGTTTCCAACAGCTGCTATGCATCACTCCGTTGCATTCCACATAAGCCAACCGTTGCGCCAAGAGTGCACAAATGTAGTAACCTTTCCATTTCATTAGATGGACAGGGTGCGTGGAGCTGAACTGGACAGCTGTGGCTTCACTTGAACTCATGATGTTCTTTGGCGTGAACAAATATGTCTGAGTTGTACTACTCAAGATCGATTGGTGGACCCACAACACACAACTTTTCACTCTTGAAGCCACAGAGACAATGTCAACGATGCATATCACCCAGAAAGCCCTGCTATATTATAACGGTTCCTCCTAGTACTGAAGAACTGTCAGGCATTTCTGCTTTTAATTGCGATTACAGCCAGAATGACCAATACAAGAATGCTGCAGCATGAGCCCCTAGCAGTTCCACCTTCCTCCACTCTGAGGCTCATCAAGCCAGTGATGCAACCCCTCCTGCTATATCTTTGTGGATTAAGAACATCCCCAGGAAGAGACAAGGTGCTAATGGGATCCCTAGACTTTGGTGGACAGACAAGGAGAGCATCAGCCACATGGTGCTCTCCCTGTCTGAAGCAAATCTCTTTCTTACTCTTCAAAAGCTGGTAGAAGGATAGGAAAACGTAGGAGTCCAGCGGTAGATAAAGGTGGATTCAATGAGTACTTTATAGTACCAGTGGAGCACCCAGGATATTTTCAAATGACCATATGGTGGAGGGCACTAATGCAACATCTGCCATAACATAGCCTGAGGCAGGCGAGGTTGTTCATCTTCCCCAGATCTAACCTCTTGGCTGAAACAGAGGTCTTACTTGTTGTTACAGCAGTGATAGGGACACACCCAGCCGCCGCAGGTTATTGGCCACCATTGCGATAGCAAGGTGGAATATCCAGTTTCCACCATCTAATTGTCCATGCTCTGCTTAGGGGTGGCCTGCAGGATGGACTTGACTGACGTGACTCCAAGACTGGAGAAGAGGGATTAGGCATGGATGAGTCGCTACCCCACATTTCTTTTTTTTTTATCTGAACTGTATTTCAGAACAACAGTGTAAATACTGTCCTTACTATAAACACCTTGCAAACCTGGCAATCAGCACTCTGGCACGGCGGCTAACTAAGTGGGGTCACTCTTTGGGCTGTGGCACTGGAAGCGGAGCGGATAAAAGTAATTGGCAGCAGCCAGGGCCTCGTTAGACCAATTAGTCTGTGTCCATGATGTCATATTTGGCACTTAGCCAAAAGTGCTCCTGTCATTCAATGTCCAACAGGGTGGAATTCCTAAAAAAAAAAGAATTTCATAAATTATAAAAAAATAAATAATCCATGGATAATTTAAAGACAAAATAGGTTATGATTAATAATTTAATTATTATGTTAGTTTTGTACCAAAAAAGGGCACCTAAAAGAAATCCAATGTGTACAATTTAAAGACAAAATGCATTACAGTGCAAAACTAATCAAAATAAAACTAAGTGGTCCATATATATTAGCCATGATCAGACAACTTTCTTTTTTTTTTTGTTTAGTTTCTGCATTGCGTTATAGCATGTGTGCAAAAGAGAAAACAAGGAGGCTGAAACAATGTTGCATGCTGCAAGTAAATGATGTTGTGTGGACAAGGACAATCAATCATCAGTCATTAATATGATGTAGTAGCTGATGCAGTAAAATAACTACAACAGTTAAACCTGTCTGTCAGTAAGTCGGCCGGGTCTTTCTAAGCAGTGACTCTTGGTGTAACCATTCAAAACTTTTTTTAAAAACTGTGTCTTACAGTTCTGTGAAACACTATTATTAAGTTCCTAAAATAGATTTGGTGTTCATCGTACACCAATGCAATTAGCATTTGCATTGACTGATACCAAAAGAATGTGTTCCAGGCTATGAGTTATTTCTGGCCCTCTCATGCTGCCTGGGGTTTCTTGTCCTTCTATCAGTCAACCGGTTTTACCAGTTGAAAACTTTTTCCTTTTGAGAATACAGCTAACCACACGATGAAATTCATGAGCTTTTATCATTCTGAGATACAACGTTTTACTGTTTCCTTACTCTGTATTTTTTGCTAAAAACAACTGGCGTTTGACCACTGCACCAGCACCATATTTACCAAAGTAATCAAGTTAGCCGTGCCTTCTGTTAATGTAGTGAGGTATTGCTTTAACCCTATGCTGCCCGTTAGCCTGTATCTCCAGTAGCCTGTCCGCCCCCTGGTCAGACTCTGTTACACATTACCTCTCAGAAAGATGTTATCATCCCAACCATCCCCCACATGGAGCCTGTCACTGAATGACACAGCCCACAACACAACCAATCCGCTTGGCTGGCTACTCTGTACAACCACATGTCTTCTAATAATGCACTGAGTTTAAAGTGCAATTAAGATCACTGTGCGAAGTCCATGACAAAAGTTTTATAGTACTGGTGGCCCACACAGACGCATTGCAGAGCTAAAGACACCCCCTTTGTGTAAGTGTGCTTCGTATGCACATGTTCTGCTTCCAGCTCGCAAAGGTAACTCAAACAAATGCAGGGAAATTAAAGCACGACGTTGACAAAAGACGCAAGGCGGAATAAATTAAGCGATTATTTGTACACTACTGTGTCAGGGCGGGCATGGCTGTTTTGGGAGTCATTGTGTTAAAAATATCTTTTATTGTGGTGGATCAGGTTTGGGTAGGAGGGATCGTTTTGCCCCACTGGGCCAGCCTCGTGGGCAGCAGATGAGCCAGAGAGACTGTGTATGAGTGTGTGTGTGTGTGAGTGTGTGAGTGTGTGTGTGTGTGCTCTGCTGAGCTGTAAGCAGAGGAGCCCCGCCAGCCAGCTTGCTCGAACGGTGCTCTGCACACTCCGGTCCAACAGCTCGTCTCTTGTCTCTGCTCCAGATGATGCCTTGGATTTAGCCGGCCCACATGAGTGATATGAATAACACGCTGGACGGAATACACACTTCTGGAAGCCTCGGAGAGAAAGCAGAGATTTTTCAGAGTGGTAAGGGTAATGCGAGTGGCTTTCCCAGCCCAGCCCTCATCCCTACGCGAGCTCTTTTACCAACACCAAATGCCCAGAAGATCAGGACTACGCTCAGCAAAGGGAACAGGTTAGACTCATTTTTCTCCCTTGCCATGAATGACACCAGTCTGTTTTTTAAGATTCAATCAAAAATAATATTCTGTTGCACTAAAACTGAAAGAACTGTTTTTTTCTACTCTACACTTTGCAATGTTAGCTGCCCCACAGAAGAATAGTACACTCTTTGTATTGGCAGGACCGAGACACAAGTGCCTATAGGAAAGCCGTCGGGTAGACTTTGTACCTGTAAACACAATGAGCTTGACCCAAAAGCAGCTGTCAATGGAGTGTAATGTTTTATTCCAACAGTGCAGTTTAAAGACCTGGAATCAAAATCAAGCACCTGTTAAGTTTGTGGGAGATAATTAGTAACTCAGTAACTGCTGTGTTTACAGAGCAGTAAAGAAAGTGTCAGTCAGACATCAGCCCCCTTCAGATACTGAGGCCCTCTCATCTCCAAGTGTGCTGAAAGCTAACTCTTATCTTATCGTGATGATAAAAGTAAAGAACTAAATATCCTGACTACTATACTACCAAACATGTTGCAGATGCATCCCTTAGGGGTTGTGATGAGTGACACTCAATTATAATATTTAACAGATTATCACAAAGAAATATGTATTGATCATGCAACTTTTTTTACTGTAAAATGTGGCTTTATTTTCCTCCAGCCACCAGTTCAAGCACTTTTTATTTTGTGTCTGCTAGCTGCAGCTCACATGTGCTCTATCTTATCAAAAGTCTGATGGACGGTGCGGCGTGTCGTAGTTGAGAGCAGCAGGAGGAGTCCATGCAGAGACAGCCTTGTGTATGCTTATCACCTGCTTCATGTATACTCCCCACTCAGCTACATGGGACACGCGCAACAGAGAAGCCAGCGATATGTTGTAACAGCTCTCTGAGCTACAGGTTGCCAAATCAGTCTTGCATAAAGTGTCATCATTATGATTTTACAGTCTGGACTGACTCTGACAGGCAAAATAGGGAGGACAAGTGATCCAATCCATGATTTGTATTACTCTTGATTTTTCTACCGCATACGTTTCTTACAATATCACACAAAACGTCATCCAGTATCTGCTTTTTACTGAAGCTTCTGCATCTTCAAATAGAATATTGTAGACGTGTGCATCATTTTCTACACAACACATACACATCCAGCCTGACATACTTGGCTTTTTCTGAAACGATGGGATCTCATATATTTTGGAATAAGATGTGAACAATGCTCGCCTCATTTCATGCAGCATCTGCTTCTTCCTCTCTCTGTGCCTGTGTGTGTGTGTGTGTGTGTGTGTGTGTGTGTTTTTTGCCCTTCAGGAGCAATCAAGAGGGAGAGGAGTCATTCCCATCCCCTGTTCCAAACCCTCTCCCTGAGCTTATCGCCTCGACCCTCTCCCCCCTTGTCTCTGAATGTTTATTACCATGGACCAAAAGTAGTGCAACTCAGGTGAGTGTTCCATTTACAGCACTAGAGGGTGTTTGTGACACAAAGAGGCATTTTATTTAAAAAGGAAAAAGAAAGGCCTTTTGTTACATTTCCAATGTGCTACCTCAGGCAGTATAGTTATGCTTTATTAACTTTAATTGGAACAAGTGCCAGAAAAACAACTGCAGGACATGTTTGTCTTGTGATTTATCTGACACCTCAGGGCACATGTGTGTGAGTATGTGATTGGTTACAGTGAAGAGATAAAAGTCAGCATACTCAGAAAATCCAAACACGCAATGTTGCTACTTTTTGAGAGCCCAGGTTTGTACCTACATACAGTGGCAACGAATTAACATAAAAACAGGCAATACGTGTGACACCACCTGTAGACATTGCGTTTTAAATTGTATTATAACTGTTTGGTTTACCCAGAAGTAGTTACAAGTCTTCTCATTGCTAGCAAATGATGCTAGCAGACTAGTAAAGGGGTCTGTATACTTCACAAAACCAAATAAAGAGAGTTACCCTAAATTCTCGTATACTATATAGAGCTTATTGGCTCCCACACAGTGGATGTGTTGGTCCTGAATGGAGAATGTGGACCCCACATTAGGTAGGTGGTTAATGGGGCTGTGTATTACCAATAATCTGGCGATGCAATACACATCATGAGAAAGGGGTCACGATCCTTATATATATATATATATATATATATATATATATATATATATATTGTGATGTATTGCAATACTGTAAGCTAAGCGATATATTGTGATTTATTAAAATATGATTTGGGGAAAACTGTCATGTTGACAGTTGACATGAACACACCACCATATGCATGATAGCTGAGTAAAAAAAAAGTGTACTATTTTTATCAGAACAGTGGGATCTGCATATGCATTTATTACTGTCCCTTTAACATCATAGAACTACTAATGAGTGCAAGTCAGGAGAAAATGTATTATCATGCACTGCAACATATTACTTAATATGACTGTGATCTGTTGTTGATTGCACGTTTGTACAGAACTCACTGCCAAATTCTAAAAAGAGAGCACATTCATTACGTTGGAAAGCTAACAATTATGGGTCTGCTTCAAAGGAGCCTGGGTTTCTAAATGGATTTTGTCTATACATTTTCCAGGGCTGTTAAATTAGTCTGGTCTGTCAACCACTAGATATTTCCTGGATGAGGATCCATAGACTGTATGCTGAAGTTGATTTCAAGTTTTTCAGTATCTTTGCGGTGTGTGTGTGTGTGTGTATTTGTGTGTGCATGTGTAGCAGCAGGGGGCACCTCAAAGCAATGACTCATAGGAAAGCTTGAAATTACAGAGCTCATCAGTTACCAAGGACGATCGGCAGTGTAAGAATACTCTGTGCTCACGTGTTGCTTTAATCCTGAGAATGAAAAAAGGAAAGTTGTGCCTCCATTGTACTGGTAGTATATGTGTGATTGGCATCGCGTGCCAATCACCCTGTGCTCTCACCAGCCTATTGTGAAGATCAGGGATTTCCACAGAGTCTGCATTTTCTTTGATACATGAGAGAATTATCCTCTAGTCTCTCAGTGAAGGAGCAATATGACACCCTGTTGACATCACTCTGCAACAATGTGGCTTCCTTGTGAGCGAATCTGAAAGTGTATCTCGCTGATGAGGCCTGTGCCTTCACCTCATGGGCCTGGCAGCCTCTTACTTAGTCTTTTCAGCAGCGGTGCCGGCAAGACAAAGGGAGTATGTCAGAGTGAACAGCTGTTTTTGTGTCACAATCCTCATGTCACAGGGGTTATGACCTTCTTTCAGTAGCACTCAAGAAACCAATGACATCATTGTTCCAACTGTGCAGCACTGATCCCCTCTGACTCTCCGAACTTTCTACGAGGAAAATAGTTCATTTAGCTTCCCAGTGTCTCTTTTTGGGTAGTCATTTCCCCAGAAGTTACAACGATTTGAAAATAATAATCTCCTGCTAAAGGCAGGCTTAGATTATATAATGAGCGGGCTATTATAGAAACATGTTGCTCCTCTGCTATTTGCACGTATCTAAAGAGTTGGTGGTAAAAAATAGTGACGGACTTGGAATTAAATCCGAAAGTCTCTTTCTCTTTGTCATTAGATTGGTTGGATACAGTTTTAAGGAATGCCTCTGCACCTCGTCCCTTTCTTTTTCTCTCTGCCATTGTTCTTGTTTCCTATCGTGCTCATGGCACAAATGCAACATTTATTCTTTGCCACGTGGATAATTGCAATTAGACGCAGAAACAAGGCAAATTACATTCCGCTTACAAAACCTTATGGGCGTGCTTTCGTCGTGATATCGGTGCAATATCTTTAGTGAATCGGACCTTGAGACGGGGCAGACAGCGGTTGCAATTGATGCGCAATGCATTGTCCTATCAGCTGCTGCATTTCAGTCTTAGTGAGTTTGCCCGTCAGTGTCTGGCTGACCAGGTGTAACATTTTACTGCAGTTGATTTGATTGGCTTTGCTGAATTGTGGCAATACCCTTTGTATGACTTTGGTGTTTTACACAGGCATTAAAGCTATTTCACTGTTGAGAAACTGGTTTATCCGAGCCCCCTGTTAGCCCTGTGTTTGTGCAGTTTCATGGAGCGTTTCCATAACAACACCACTAGGTCACGACTGACACATTACGTCATCGAGAAACTTGGATTTACTGTCACCACAAAATACGTTGTTTTGCATACAATAGGTAAAGACAACTGTGATCGTTAAGACAGATCGGTTTGCATGGTGAATGAATGTCAGTATGTTACCTAAACTACCTCAGCTGTTTCAGACATACAACCCAGACATTTGTCGATTTACTTTGTGGAATAAAATCCTCCGGCGCTTTTGAGTTGGACCTCAGGAACAAAATGCCCACTAGAAATGCTAAAGGGTTCAGCTTCTAAGACTGTTTGCTAAGCCACAGCACAATGCCACTGCGGACACAAATACGCCAAATGTAGCATCATGGAAGAAACGGCACATCTTCATGATATCTGGCAAAGCCTACACTCTCCAGGAATATAGTGGGCAGTCATGCTTGGGCTCATACCAGAAACCAGGCAGGTCTGCTTCCAGACAGTGTTGAGTTTTCACTTCAGCCATATGACTCAGAGGAAATGCCTGCCCCTATAGAGATGTTATTTCAGATGCACCCTGTCCGCATTCTTCACTCTGAGTTTCAGCCTCTCCTCTCCAGCATGATGTAATAGGCTCCCCAGGGTCACACTTAATACAATATAAAACATTGATTCATGTTCTCTCCATTCAGCTACTCATTTGTCAGTAAAGCTGCTTGTACTGACCAAACAGAGCTACGCCGAAGCCATACTGCATGTATCATTTGACATTTATAAACCCTTATCAACATTAAGTATGTCATTGAACACTGAAAAGAAGATTATAATGCGATAGTTCAACGTGAGCATCAGAGGAGTTAGGATTAGGAGTCATGCTGTAATCTCTGAACAAAGCGTTCCTTCCTTGTGCCTAACAGAGAGTATGTGTTATATATATATATATATATATATATATATATAGGAGGTCATCTGATGTTAGAGGCACGTGTCTCTGTCTATCTCTCCGATGGACAGTCGTGAGATCAAATGATTCTACTTGGTGGTCTCAAACGTTTTTATGTGCACCTTTCCGGGCTTTGATGCTCGGTTTTGATACACAGTTAAAGAGTCAACAAAGATTTTCATAATTATAGGATCACTATATAGTAATTGCAGAAATATTGTAGGATTGCAATGATTCTATGGTAGATAATGGAAGAGACTTTATATTTTCTATTGACACCAAATAAGCTAATGGTAAAATGAACCCACTTCTTCTTCTTGGTGTTGATGAATGAATTTACTGAAAATCCTGTACCCAACTACGATTTAGAGGCAATTTACTTGAGTATTTCCATTTTATGCTCCTGAACACAAGTGGACTAGAAGTCCAACAACAGTAGTCACTGGTATCCGACTCACATTCCCACCGTGTGCAAAAGCACAACAGCAGTAACATCTACATTCATTTTGATTTCATTTTTTAGCAATAACGTCTAAAAAAGAATTTAAAGTCAGTGCTTTGGAAGCGTCCTCTTGGTGGTTATGTGTGTGGGCGATAGCTACTATTAATTTAGGGACTTCTTTTCCCCCCCAGTATTTGCTAAAGATTTTGCTTCTTTCCAGGCTCGGTGCCATTTTTAGGCCAGGAGGCATTGCCTTAAAGGCTAAATTCAGGGAACAAAAGTTTACTACAGATAAGATTGTAGCATGACTGCGTCCTTCCTCAAGATGGATACTGCTCTATATCTCTGGCTGTTCTTTGACGGGTACACTGTGAATCTCCCCGGTCAAAGGTGTTTGTACACTCCATACCTACATCTATGCACCACTGCTACTCTGGTTGCCGTCTTGTTACTTTGTCAGAGCCTGCAAAGGGGTCTTCATTGAATCGACTGTGGTCAAGGACAATGTGTCTAGGGCTGGCTTTGTTATGGGAGTTGTGGAGACTCTGTTATCATTCTGGCTCCATTAATTCCAATTCATTTTAGCTGTGTGATAACTAGCAGCGTCTGCTTGTCTGCGCGCTCACAAGCCAGTGTGCTGTGCTTCCAGATAAACATGAAGCCTGTTGTGGGAGGTTCTCATGAGTTGAAATGGAGGACAATGATTGGTGCTGGTGAGGAGATCCAAATAAATAGACCCATGCACATTTTCAAATGCAGTGTACAGATTTTTGTTACTGTTGGTGATGAGAAGATTTGCAACATAGCTGCTTTACCTCTCTGGGATGCACTTCTAGCTTACTGAGTGACCCAAAGTATTCACATCCTGACAGCTGTCACACCACAACTAATGCACAGTATACCAACCGACACATTGTCCGAAAATGAGCCAGATATATGGTACAGTATTACCATAGCAGGGCTGAATGAGTTTGTATGTGTGTGGTCTTTATTAGACAACTATTTCAGGCTCCTTGTGGTCTGCGAATGTCTCTCCCTTATAAGTGCACTCATAGTTTTATTGAAATGGCATCATCCCCCCCCCCTCCACAGCATCTGGTATCTTTTGCGCAAGCACTTGTTCATACTTGTGCTCATGTCATTTCTGAAAAGACTACTTCATTATAGTAATACCAGTGGAAAGTGAGGTGCATTTTAATATGTTAAACTAGAGGCAGACAATTCTATTTGACCTAAGCTATACCCGTCAATTTGACATTGATTTTGGTTAAGACTGAGGCTTGAAAATGCGAGTGTCTTGTAAAGATGGCACACTCATATTTACAAGGCCTCTTTGTCTAGTCTTACAGTAAAACAGATGTGGGTTGTGAATTGAGGCTGTGGGCTATTTTGGACCTCTAATTCTCCCCCCCCCCCCCCCCCTCTCTCTCTCTCCCTCTCTTAAAGGGCCCAAATGGCATGATCACATTAGATACACTAGTGCCAAAGCAGTGTATGAATATCAACAAAAACTACAGTATATTCAGAACATTGTTAAGACTAAAAGACTAACATGGTAATGATAATTGAATAAGTAAAAGTAATTGGTAATAAGAAATAATACAATAAATGGATAATCTGCGCCCTGATGTAGATCTAACACTCTTAATGTGTTTGCAGGAAGCAGTAAACTGTCCTACAAGGATACAACTTTTTTTTTAGATCAGTACACTCTTCACGTTTCTAATTATTTAAACAGTTATTAAGACTGAGACTAAAAATAGCTGTCTAGTGTCTGGCTACAAAGTAAGAAGAAATATGATACATGGACTTTTTGGGAAATCGTCAGCTTATTTGCTGTGTTTTTCACATTATTGCCAGGCAGAATTTATTACTTTGATCCCAAGTATTTAAATGTAGCTTTGTAATTCATGAGAATTTATTGGAACTGCCTTTCTAAAAAGAGAGTAAAGGACAACCTTTTACAATCCCAAGGACAAAGGAGGAGTTTGTGTTGTGGGTAGGCGACATGACTGAGTTTCTCACACTTTCATTGTGAGGGATGTCATCCTAAGAGCTTTCAAAAGGGTTACCATATAGTATTAAGTGCTGTTTATTATATTATTAATTATCCTTACAACTACAATTGGTACATTATCCTTATTTTCAGTTACTATGTCAGTATCACATTGTGCACCTAAGGCAGAATCATGAATTTCCATGCGAGAAGAGTCACCTTGCCTGCCATCACACCACTTTGTCTGCAGAAGCGGGTAGGAATCTTACACGGACCTCTTCTCTACTCTCTCTTTAACATTTTTTTCCTCTGTATTCGTGAAGAGCTGCTTTATGTTCATGTTTGACGATCGTTCTAAATTGGAGCTGTCTTTTTAAATGGCGCTGGATCCAACATCATGTGAGCACTCTAAAAGGGCTCAGTATGTGTACAACAAGGGTTTGTCTTCACAAGTATGTTATATTAACAATCATTTCTCTGTGCTGTTGTTACTTGCTCAATCTGAACTTTCACCGGGACTCACACTGGGTTCTTAAAAAACGTTAGCTTACATTAGTGGGAATTCATCTTTGACACAGATGCAACGTGTCATTTGATGGCAAAAGATGGTGTTTTAAACTTAGAGAGGAGCCGATTCTCTGGACTCTGGAAATATTCTAAAATGTCAAATCTGATCGGAACAAAGCAAGCCCACACGTACAGTCAGAATATTCATATACAGTATATACATATATAGTGTCTGTGGAGCAGCGCCTCGCATTGGTAGGACTTTCCAACAACAATATAATGTTAATTCTTAAACTCCGGCCTGCTCCCCTTTTAATACTGCTCCATTATTCCTTATGGATTTATAGATTCTTGCCTTCCATCTTCTGATGGCTTGCTCTTTTTGTTTACTTTGACACGGGGATGTCGACTTGTATTTCATATGATATTAGACTGGCAAACCTGGAATCTGCCAAGCGGAAACGTACAGTGAAATGTGGACCTGTGTGACAGATATGGCACCGTCTCGTGAATCATATAGGTAGTATAAGATAAATATGGACTTTAGAACATTGCAGATGTGCCTCTTTATAATTATAGTAAATGTGACTTATTCATCAAGCCACCTCAAGTGTCTTTTACGTCTTATATCTGAGTCAAATATGTTGTGAAAATCCAATACCAACAAACTCAGAATAATAGAATATTCGGCCAAATCATTTAAATTATTCTTTTAGATAAGACCGCAGCAGCTCAGCAGTCATTATTTTTAAAACCTGTTTAAAGTAGCTACTAGCTTTCCAGCGTGTTTATCTGTGTAGCCTGATAACACTTGTCTGCTGTTGCAATTCATCTCCTCATTGGTGCCCGCTGGATGCTCTTGTAAAGCAAACCGCATCCCGGCTTTTGATTTGTTTTTTCCATTTGGTCCATTTCTGTTTCAGCACCCAGAGAACCAGTGCTAAGCTACTATTTGGGAGCCATGAGCTATAGGCGTAAATAGCACCTGGTTTGGCCATTATAGAGAAAGACTGTGAGGACATTTCCTAATGGTTTCTTAGAACCAGGCTGGAGGCCACCTCCTCACCACCACCACTACATGATAGAGCTGCAGCTGTGAGAGTGCAGTTCAAGGTTAAACCAAAGCGGTCTAATTGCCAAAATGTCTCACACTGTGCTGTCCTTGAGATAAGAAGGTCTAATAGAGTTTATGTTCAACAAGACTATATGTAGTGCTACATAGTCGATGTCTGGATTTATTCTGCCTTGTCCAGACAAGGCTTTTCATCGAAGGTTCTTTGTAACACAGCACGATATGTTCTTTTGCTTCACCCTCTGCTTCGCTCCTCGCCGTACGTTGGCTGATGACTATCGCGTAAAAGATTGCGTTGATTTAGAAACATTTGATTGTTTGCCCACCAGAGGGCACGGACAAGTTTATTTTTCCAACTTTAAAGTATCTAACTAGATATACGCTAGATATACATCTTGGTTATGATTCTGTCATTTATAAACTTAAGGTATTCTTATTACCGCCACCAAGGAAGTTATGTTTTCAGTTCGGTTTGTCAGCAGGATTACGGAAAAAACTACTGGCCCGATTTATATGAAACTTGGTGGAAGGGTGTAGGGCATGTCCTCGGTGGAGGTCTGCGTTTTTCAAGCGTACATATAGTTTGTTTATGTTTGCCCATGTGTAGTTGTGAGATTTTTTTTCAACTGGCTAATATTAAGTACTGGATCCTTTCATGAATAACTACTTTTAAAGCGTTTCTGGCCACAGCAGGAGACATTGTCACCAACCAGTTTCAGAATTTAGACTGCAGATTTGACTGCCTCTTTGAGTTGGAGGACATTTTTTTGCTCTGCTGGTTTTGACTAAGCTAACAATACTGTATTGTGTGGGAACTGTGAAAATAATTTAACGTGGACAGTGTCACTACTGGTGAATTTAACCATTCAGCAGTTTTTATCTGGGTGATGAGCTTTAAAGTACCTTAGAATAAAGTTAAAGACCAATATCAAGCACAACCAACCTAGCTAGTACCAAACTAAGCAAACAGAATGATCGCTATGGTGCTTCTATTATTCAGATAGTACACAATCGGATCAAAATTAAACTATTCACACATTATGCACTTTTGAGACTTTCGTACCATTGTACATTTTTCAAAAGTGACCTCTTATTTTGGCATGGCTGCAACCAAGTCTTTACAAAAGCAACTCCTATTTTTAGTTGGAACAGCTGAAACCAGTTTGCTCTTTTGCCCTTTAAAGTGAGGAACAATAATCCTAACGGAGACGTTGCAACATAAAAGGTGCACTTGATTGACATGACGTCGACGTACATGAATGCTGTTCAGGTGAAAGCCTGTTTACATTTGGATCAGGGTTACTTGCTGATGAATGCAGCTCTGTGTTCACTGATAAAGACAGCAGCCGAGTACACAGCATGCTACCTTGCCTGGCCATTTATTAGAAACTCCTAACCAATGATTAACAGTATCTTCCACTCAACGTTATGAATGAGAAATGATGCATAATGATACAGTAAGTTGTTTTAGGAAGTAAAAGTAATTACAGTTTTGGGTTGTGCAATGAAATTAGTCGACCTATCTGTTGATATTATGAACAGCATGCACTATGTAGTATGGATTTATGCAAATATGCGTATTTCTCATCTGATGTTGTCCTTTCTCTTCATATTTTGCTGAAAGTTCAAATACAACATGCCACTGCACTACCACATCTAATGTAACATCTTGTGTGTTTTATTTACATCTGTCTTTGTGATTCAACATGGAATATTTTCTATGTTTGGAAAACAACCAACAAGATATTTGCATGACTCAAGACATCTGCTAAGTTAATTAGTGAATCTAAATGAATCTGCAGAACAGAATTCCTAATTAAAATCACTCACTTTTAAATGCTTTTGATGCCAAACCATGTAAGCACCATTTTGGTGCCTTAGGCCTAACACCCACTATCTGACGTGAAATCATTTGTGATAATTATGAAAAAATAAATAAAAAATACTATCACAGTAGCCATGGAGACAGCACAGGAAACTGCTCTGCTTGTGTGGGTCAGATGTCCGCCCTCAGAAGTAACATGGTGATAAAGCACCCCCCCCCCCCCAAAAAAAATCAATCTTTTGAAGTTAGTTTGATAGATATTGTCACAAGAACCAGGTTTCACATCAGGACACTTCCCAGGCCCTTCCACACTCCATCATGCCTCTAAGCTCTAATTTAACATGAACATAATTGACATTGTTTAAACACAGTGTAAAATGTTTAGTATTGAGGAAGTAAAAAAATAGACGATGCTTTATGATTGGGAATGTAACAGACTGCTTACCCTCTAAAATTCCTCGTAAGGTCTGCTGCAGAGACGCAAACCCCACAGCATGATGCTGGGGTGGTGTGTTTTACTGCCGATGTGTTGAATGACAGCAACACAAGTAAAAGCTTTGGTCTCAGCAGGCCATAGGACCTACATTTGTTTGCGTGAATGTTTCTGGCTTTCTGTTTGCCACACCGTCCTGAAGCAACAGTTTGTATGCACAGTGTCTTCATCTCAGCGGTTGTACACATCAGCTGCCTCAAGAGTTGCCAGAGGTCTTTACAAAACTTCAGTAGGTCATTTAGAACCATAAAACCTGGGTTGTCTCCCTGCCTCCCCCTCTTGTAAAGGGGTCATAGAAGTGGCTATTGTATGTGGAAGAGTTTACAGGCTATGGTCTGAGTGATGGAATGGATTAATGTAATTTAATTTCCATTCAGAATCAGAATCAGAACCGTTTATTGCCATGGTATGCTGAACATACAATAAACGATTGTGAATGGAAATTAAATTACATTAATTCATTAATTCATTGTGGATGTGTGTTTTCTCGACATATCCAAAATAAAATTTCAGTCGGTGTGTGTGTGTGTGTGTGTGTGTGTGTTAAGGACTGCAAACATGGAGTACATCTGCAATGCTAATGCCCCAAAGAGGTTTCCTCACCCTCTGACAAACCCTACCCTGTCCCTGGTGAAATGTGATGCCTGAATGATTTGATTTGGCCAACTCTCAGGAAGCCACTTCCTCACAGCAGCTAAACAAGAGTGCAGGCTAGATGCAGTTATGACCAGCAAGTTCAGCAAATTCATACCTTTTTTTTTATGATCTGGGGTTTGTTTATTTTAAATGAATATGATTTTGTACTGTTCTCAGCTGTAGTTGTCTTTGTCTCTGATTTGGTTTAAACGAGAGGTTTGATAATGAACCTGCAGTGTTGACTATATTAAAACACGGGCTGCTGGAGTAATCTGTTTAGTGTGCGCCCTCGTCTTTGTGAGACGTCCACAAGCAAAGATATTTGTCTTTGTCAGGCTCCGAGTGGGCTGATTAAACACTAAATGGTTAAATGGTTTACACTGAGAGATGATGTCATAGCTGAAGGCTCCCATTTGCTGATGGCTCCTTGAGGGCTCAAACCTCAGCCCCGCTGGAGAGCGCTGACCTCTTTTCTCTCCACAAAAGGAATCAGGCTGGCCCTGCCCAGCTTTGAACTACCAATAGCGCTCATAGAAAGAAAACAAAAAGACAGTCATTTGGTCTTTGCTTTGCTCCCCTCCATACCCCGTCTCCGCACCCGCCTATGTCAACTTTAGACAGGGTTGACCCAACTAGCATTACATTTAACCAGCACCTTTGTAATTGCTCTGTGGGCTCTTGCAGGCCATTATGCTGGACTTCTGCTTGCCATAGGCGTGTGAATGAGAATGGAGAGGGGGGTTGGAGCCATTTTCAAACATTGAATAGGTAACATTGCTGGCTTCATCTATCTGTTAAAGTTATGGCATCTTGTAATTCTGACTTTTAGGTTAATGTTCCTTACGGCAGGAGACCTTAATTACTGCAAGGGGGAAAAATAGTATGACAAAATCGATCTCCTCAACATCTTAAAATAGACTCTTTTACAGTATTTCCTAGTTTATTGAAACAGATTTTGTGAATAGGAGATGCAGATATAGATACATTAATACAGTGATGTTAGAGAAGGCAATACAAGACCTTTAAGTAATCGTACTCTCTCTCTCAATTCAGACTGTAATGTTAAAAGTGATACGTAGATGGTTTAAGATCCGACCTAGTGTGGTGCATTTCTGAAAGGGACTCTAGTTAATGAGCAGATTGATTGCTGACGCTTAGTGGTGGTGAAAGGTAGCAGGTGATTTGGTATCCACCCCCAGCGATACAGATACAGTATGTGGAGTTGGGACAGCGCTGTGCTAAGAGGCAGTTTTGCCTAATTGCCTCCTTTCAGCTCCACTGCAGCACAGAGCGAGAGAGGGAGGGAGGGATGGCGGGAGGGAGGGAGAGAGAGGGAGAGAGAGAGAGATAGAGTCTCGGTCCTTCCCAGCTGACGCTCGCAGTGCTGTCAGACGTGTGTTTTTATGTTTCTTACAAAAGCTCTCTTTTGCAATGCTGTGTACTCAGCCATGCATAGGCTACAGGTCTTGTACAAACTCAGAACACTGCTTGGCTCCAAACAGGGGGGTAAGTTCTACTTTCAGATGGATTCATTTTTTAAGTGTTTGATGTCTCAATGTGCTATTGCAAGATTAATACACTTTCACAAGCTCGGTTATTTACATGGTGGAACATGCTTTGCACATTGTTCTCTACTTTGTAAGGTCCTTCATTGACGCTAATTTTCTAAATATTGTGTTGCTGCAATAGGAAACGGGGGCTACCTAGTGTTTGATGGTCAACCTGATTCATTTGTCTGATACTTTGCCTCACTTTTAATACTTTTCATTGCACTACTTCAAGTCAAAAACCACTCTGCTGCTTGTGCTCCTCAAAGGTAAAAAAGTACCCCATCCTGCTGAGAGGTTGAAGTGGTTGTTGATTCTATGCTTCTGTTTTCAGGTAATCAAAGTTTATAATGAAGATAACACCAGCAGGGCAGTGGAGGTTCCCAGTGACATCACTGCCCGGGACATATGCCAGCTGTTTGTCTTGAAGAACCACTGCATTGATGACCACAGCTGGACCCTTTTTGAACACGTCTCTCATCTGGGAATAGGTAAAATGTTGTTTTCTGTATAAATAGTGTTGTCCTGTGAGAATGTAAAAAATCATGCATGATCGTTCTCCTAATCATATCTCACATGTTGTGAGAGTATTCGATATTATGTCGAGGCAGCTCAGGTTAAGTGTTGTTGATCAAACTATACACACATTAGTATGTACTGGTATTCACCATGTGATGGTAATGCTGTTAGCACTAGGGGCGAGGTTTGCTTGATTTGATGGGAGTGGCGGTAGGTAGTGGGGGTGGTGGGCAGGTGACTTGGCGATATATGTGAGTGGAACAGAGCACTGCTTTGTGTTTTTGTTCAACGTTTAGTGCCCAATTACAATCGTGTAGAATATGAGGAGGGCTAATATTTGGTACGGATTGTGTCTTTATCACTGCGAGGCATCAATCATATATCTTCCTTGCATAGAATATTATTTCTTATCCTCCATTGGCATTGCATTAGAAGAGAGGTATAGTGCAATGCATGTATGGAGACAATCATTTTCTCTCACTTGTACCATTTACATCCCTACTAGTATCGCCTGCATGCTTCTGGTCTACATGTTTAAGCCACATTACCAGCTGCTGCTAATTTGATACATTTGAATTTAAAGCACTTTGAAGGCCGTACACCTATTTTAAAGGGGGTTTGTTTTATGACAGAAATGGCTTGCTTTAGATGCTGTTGAGGAACATTGGAAGTGATGCATTGCATTGAATAGTTTGCTTTTAGTTGTAACCTCTTATGTAACATGTACGGTAATGGAAGATTACAGCACATTACCATTTGCATTCAAGAATGATGTATGACTGACATTGAATATAGTTCTTAATAAGCCAACAGTGAAAAGCACACATATCTGTCATTGATACATTAACACTGATCTGCTGAGGGACAGTATGACTGCATACAAGATTTCTCTGCTGCATTCTCACACTATTGCACACATTACATAATTCATCCATCTGTTCTGTTCCAGTCATCAATGTTTTCTTTCATCAAAGCCACGTATTGGTGTATTGTGAAAAACACGTATATAGATATTTGTTATTTCACTTTTTCTGAAATGAGATGCATTGTTTTCACTGTATTAATAAGGCAGTAGACTGTTTTCCTGCTTTTTTTTGCAGACCACTCAAAAGTTCATATCTATAAATGCTTATTAAATCAAATTGTGAACAAAGCATACAGTATGTCATTTCTCACAATCATATTATCAGCCATGTAAATCATGAATAGCTGTTAGTCTGATGACGTATTTGCCCTGATTGTTTGTTCAAAGTTGAGGGCTGCTACTCGTGTCTCTGTTGAATCAGAGGAAAACATTTGTCTTCACTCATTTCAAGTTCTGGGAAATAATTCATGTTTATGTTCTACTGATTCTCTTGAGACCTCTGCTCTCATCCAGAGGTTACTCGTTGATAATCAAACTGTGTGCCTCCAAGTAAAGCAACACTCTCTTGTCAGGAAATCTTTGCATTATGATTAAGAACAGTTAAACATATTTATTTCAGCTGATTCTATTCCGTCTCCATCTTTTATCCACAGAGAAGTGGGAAAAAAAAACCTGTCATTGATTTTCTTTTTCTTGTGCTCCTGGTCTCACTAGAGAGAACCATTGAAGACCACGAGTCCGTTATGGAGGTGCTGTCAGGCTGGGGAATGGACACAGACTGCCGGCTGTATTTTAGGAAGAATTATGCTAAATATGAATTCTTCAGGAAACCCCTGGTGAGTTTATGTGGTAGCGTTATGCTGTGGGTATGGTGGTGGGTTCACACGCATGATTTTGCCTCGGGGGCAGTCTCTCTTTGAACCAAACCACCTGTATTTCCGCCTGCTGTGTGGGTTGAGGAGACGAAAGAGTGTTGTAACAAATGATGTTGCTTTCATATTGGTAGGATTTTTTCCCGGATCACATGGTCTCCATATCCAGTGAAACCAACGGGGTGGTGGATCACTCTCAGCTCATACAGGTATTAAGTTCTTTCTCTTTACGCTGCACTCTCTTCCCCATTGAGTGCCAATTGTGAGGCTCTCAAACTCCTGTCTAAATATTTCCCTCCCCAACACAGACCTTTCTCAACTCCAGCACTTGTCCAGAGATACATGGACACCTCCATGCCAAAGAGCAAAGCAGGAAGTCTTGGAAGAAGTTTTATTTTGTCCTGCGGAGGTCGGGGCTTTATTTCTCCAATAAAGGAACTTCCAAGGTCAGTAAAACAAAAATGACTCAGCTACAGAATGTTATCTGCATTTTTACGAAATGTTAAGAGCAATATAAGAAGCGGAATACAACATGGGTTATTTGTTGCATATAATTAAAACCATTCTGTTGCACGCGATCCTATTTCATATCCTATTTGGATATTTATATGCTGTTGCATTACGTTGGTCTGGAGCCCTTGCTTGAATTGAATGCACATACTGTAGTTGCGCTGTAATATTTATGATCAAATTGGAAAAGACTACTGTTGGTACACGGTGGGGTCAACAGTTCACCCTCTGTATATATCTCACTCGTGCTTGGAGAGGGCAGTGGAACAGGTTGAGCTTGATTTTCCTTAGGTCAGCTGGCATGTCACCCAGGCAGAAACAGGATTCTCAAAGCTGCTGACAAGTGAAGCTTATACCTAGGCACCCGGCGTGCCAACACAACCATTTCTCAACTGCTTTCATTTCCTACAACAGTAGACCTTTTGTTGTCGAGTGCAGGGAGGCTTTGGTATGGTGCCCACTTTTACTCTAGCAGGTTTACCATTCATCTGTGGTCGGACACATTGCTAGTCAGTCAGCACAGTCGCTAACGGCTGAGGCATTACTTTAAATAAGGAAGTAGGGCCGCTGCGTCACATGAAAGCAGAACAATGGCAATCTTTGTGCCTTTTTTTCTTTCTTTGAAATGTTTCTTTGGCACAATGTGGGCACTGATACTGTCTCGTTACAGCCCCTATATTTTTATTATGTACCTTCTGCGGAAAAAATGAGACTGTAAGTGTGGTTTGATTCAAATATAGGTGGCATTCATCCACTGTTCACTTTTGGATTTCTAACAGAAGCATGCATGCTTCATGTCCAATTCATTTACAAAAGTAGATTACTGTGTTGTGCACTGTGTTCTTCACATTAGTGACCACATCATAAAATGTATTGAGGAGGCAAGACTGCAATACTGACACACACACACACAAACAAACACAGACCTTACATGCGTCTCCATCAATAATAGACCCAAAACTTTGTTTTGATGTTGCATGAAAGTTCTTTCTGTGCTTTTGTTTTATAATGATTTCCTCTTTTTTTTTTTACAGGAACCAAGGCATCTCCAGTTCATCGCCGATTTCAGTGACAGTGATGTCTACACAGTGTTGTCAGCCAAAAAACTACACGGAGCACCTACAGATTATGGCTTCTGTGTCAAGGTACCATCACTTTCTAGAAATGCCCAAACTGCACCAAAGGAGCCAGAAGTAGAGTATTGATTCTCAGCATGCTGAACTCCTTTTCTCTCCTTGTAACTTCTTTCTCCAGTCCACAAAGTGTAGTTCAGCCCGGGACTTGAAGCTGCTTTGTGCGGATGATGAGCAGACCAGGACCTGCTGGATCACAGCCATGCGCTTGTTAAAGGTTGGCTCGCCGATCACTAACTGGTGATGTCTAAGAGGAGGAATGCTGAGTCAGTGCTAGAATCAGATTTAGCTTTGGGAGGAGGTCAGGGGAAACTACCGAGTGATGCTGGGTTAGCACTCGTAGCCTTTATAGAAGCAGCATGTGTTCATTGTCTGGATATCTGATGGCTACACTTAAGAGCATTAGTCACTCTCCTGCTGGTCTATAAATAATATACAGTCAAGCTTAACGGGCTTTATTTGTATCTGCCCCTTTTCATCACTCCTCTCCAGCGATACTGAAAGTATTTTAAAGTTAAGATGTAATAGATATTTGAGATTAGAATTTAAAATGGTGACTTTTTTTGTGTGTGTTCCAGTATGGGATGGAACTGTACCAAAACTTCATTCAGCCACACCAGAAACAAAAAGCTTCGCCAATGGTAAGCTGAAGGTCTTATTTTGATGTCATGCAACTCACTTGAAAATGCCTTTAAAATCTTATATCCTCACATTAAAAATGTACTTTGGTAAGCCTATATTAACAGTGGATCAAAAGATTGTGATACAGCTCACGCAGTAAACACAAAATCTGCAGTTTGCCTTAACTTCACCTGGTTGGGTCAGCGTTAGCGTGTTGGTGATTCAGCCCACATATTGTCCTCACCAACCTTGTTTCAAACCCAAAGCAGGCAACTTATTTCAGCCATAAAGCTCTGATGTACCCACGTATAATACCTGCCAAGCACCAAACGTTGGCAACTAGCTGGAGAACATTTAACAGCTAAAAAAAAAAAACATTTTACTCAGGAGTTGGTTTGAGACCAGGAAAGTGAAAATGGGACATTGTATAGTTAAATGTTTGTGAACAAGTTTGCCATATCAACTTCATAAGGTAGTACAATGTCTGTTGTTTTTCTAGCTTGTTCCACTGCTCCCAGGTGACCAAAGAAAATCCTTTAATGCAGCTTTAAAGATACGTTTTCATGCGTTAAAAATGTGTTGGGCCAACACATAGCAGTGTTGTAATATAATTGCATAGGACAAATGAGGCACCTTCAGTGTGTTCATGTGGGTTTGGTGTCTCAGAATAGCCTCAGACTCTACTGGGAGTATTTTTGTGGCGGTGAACATAATCTATTTATGGCTTTTGGACATGTTCATGAACCCTCCGCTTTCTAAAAATACACAGTGATCAGCTGCTCTCAGATTTAACAACTCATCACCTCTTCTCTGCTGTCGGAGGGTCATATGTGACCAACAGCCTCGCCAAGGGGGATTAGCTAGAAAGATACGAGAGTACATGAATCTGCCAAATGCACGGTCGGGCTGCTGAATCTCCTGTGCTTCACTAGACAGATTTAGCTAGACATGCTACCTTGAGAAAACCGCTTCATATGATCACTGGAAAGTAATAAAAAGCTGTAATCGTATACAATATTTAGTAACACACATATATATGCACAATGTTGGGTATCTTTACATCATTGGAATTGGGGCAGAGTGAATAAGAGGGACGGGAATGCCTCTATGCTCAAACAAACACTGCTCACTTTGTTTTATAGTCTAAGCTTAGTAGGTGGTTGAGGAACAAATGTGGTAATATTGAAAGCTTCTTGGTAATCCTGATAAGAAGAATTTTCTTGAGTGTGGGCAGTGAGCCACTCACTATATGGCAGCTTAAAGGACTAAAATGTGCCCATGTGTCATTCTTTTCAAAGCCACTCTAATCCCTTTTCAATGGAGTTTTCTGTCTGCATCGTCTAGAAATGATAAAGATGGAGTCCTTACTCAGACACTAGATGGCAATGCAATACCATGAGACAGCAAAAGTCAGTCTCTTCCTTTTCCACAGTATACAAAGGAAAACATTTGGGTATTTTGTAAAATAAAATACATATCTTTATACAGTATATATATATTTTTTTTATGAGAAAATAAAGCAAAATATACAACAACAGGGGAATAATTGAAAGAAAAATAAGTCATACGGTCAGTACAAAAATAACATTTCAACGTATGTGTACAATTTCAGAGAAGTATCTCAGAGAACTCACTGGTGGCGATGGACTTCTCTGGCCAAAAGAGTCGGGTTATTGAGAACCCATCTGAGGCGCTGTCTGTGGCCGTAGAGGAAGGCCTGTCATGGAGGGTAAGTCTGGCTATCACCTCGTGAAAACATCTACTTGACGAAATCTCTAGAATAAACAAAGGGTGTCCAGGGTAACAAGAGTTATTAGGAATTAGCATAGTACTTTATAGTATTCAACAGTATATTCATACACATAGTTTAAGTCAACAGTTGTAAGCACATCATAAGTTGTGATAATAATAGGATAAGTTAACATTACTTCAGCTTACATTGTGACTGTAACTCATTTCTCCTGTAGAGGAAGAGCTGCCACCGTCTGAGCAGCCATGGGAGCCCCTCCACCTCACAGAGCTCAGTGTCAATCATAGGTTTGTGCGACACTTTTTTTTAATTATTTTTGATTTGCTCTCTGTACATAAGTGAAATGGATAATTTGCAATATATTGTTTCTCTTTGTGCTTCAGCCCTCCACTTGGCTCAGTCCTGGTTCCACGGCAAACTGTCTCGGGACGAGGCTCAGCGTCTAATCACTCAACAGGGTCTTATCGATGGGTAAGCAGTTATAGTGCTCTTCTGTCGTTACATTATGTCATTAAAGACATTAGGTTTGTTTATAGGTAGCAGGTAGACCTCTGGGTTTACAGCATTTGGGGCATGATCCTCAACAGAGAGGCTTTTTTTGCTATATCCACTTTTCTAAAGGACAAGGTTGGTAGTTCTGTTAATAAAGGGTGATTTCCCTGTAAAATACCTTTTTAATGTGAGTCACATTTGAATTGAACAAATACATTTCTGTTGACAATACATTTGTGCAATTGTGTGGTGGGTAGTTACAAAATGTAATAATTGTAGAGATTATTTTAAGAAGACACATAAAACGTTTGAATCATTATATCATCACGACATCTAAATGTGTCTTTACAGCAATATTCTCTAGTGGGCCATAATAGACTGGACTTATAAGAGACAATATAAATATATTAATATTTATTTTTTTGGAAATCTCAAATATGGTTGAAGTGAGAACATTTAAATGCGTTCTTCTTGTTTTCAGAGTATTTCTTCTGAGAGACAGCCAAAGCAACCCGAAGACATTCGTACTCTCGCTGTGCCACATGCAGAAAATCAAACACTTTCAGATCTTACCTGTGAGTACAATCCACTGTTTGGACGTACAATGCTTTTTAATAATCTTCCCCATTTGAGCCTGACGTTTAGTAAGTCATCTGTCTCTTGTGCGTGATTCCTTTGTGTGTGTGTGTGTGTGTGTGTGTGTGTGTGTGTGTGGTTGTGCACGTATATGTGTGCATACTCCACTGCAGGTGGACGACGAAGGGGAGTCATTATACAGTCTGGATGACTGTCACACGCGGTTCTCTGACTTGATCCAGTTGGTGGAGTTTTACCAGCTAAACCGAGGGGTGTTGCCCTGCAAGCTCAAACACCACTGTTCCCGGATCACCCTGTGAACGAGGGGACCCAAGAGACCCCCCGAGGGCCCACATGCACCTTAACTCCAGGGCCTTTCAGGACATTCACTCCCAGTGTTCTTGTGCCTTGAAGAAGAAAGAAATACAGACTTAACAGCCGTGCTAACTGAAACCACTGTTATCATGCACTATCGCCTTCTTCATACTTTGCTACGTGGTTCCTCCTTATTTTTATATTTCAGAAAAAGTTGAATTTGACAATAGACTGTATGATAACCGACTACATGTGCTGAAGATGATGTGCAGTTTTGTTTTGTTGAACGTTAATCTTTGGCGCTGCAATGTGCCCATGTGTGGCGCGTAAATCCATTGTGCAAAGTCCAAACATGACTTATTGTTCTGTGTATTGTAGAGCTGGACGTGTACTGCAAACAGCTTGTGATTCTACCGACATCATGACATCAGTGAAAGAAAGCATTGTATTACTCTTGTACATACAGTAGCTTGCATTTGAGTTTTCACTGACGAAATTTAAAATCGAATGTCTTCTGCGATATGCATACAGTAATTTCATCAACATAAACCTGTCATACATTTTTATTTGAAACCATATAATTCTGGGACTTGTGGTACACAACACCTCTGTCATGTTAAATTTGAGTAAAACTAAGCTATCTTACTTTTCATTGTCATTGTATTTCTAAGCATTCAGGTATTTTTAAAAAAAAGAAAATGATTGTTGTTTTCTATTTGAGTGCTTAATTAAACAACCTATCAGGAAGTGTCACTGTGCACGCCCTGTAAGCTGGACTGAGACTGTAGAGAGAAAGGGAGAGGTAACGTACGGGTGGAGAGAGCCTGCACTGTACATTCATTGTAAACAATTGTGATTAAATGAGATGTTTGTATTACATGACATAAGTTGTGAGCTTGCTCTACAACGGTGAAATATATTTCACTCATTTTAGATGGTAGCCATTAAGATGGAAAATCCGAAATACTGTGTGACTGATTTTGATCATTATCTAAATTCAGTTATGTAATTTAGGTTTTATATTTTCAAAGATTCAGGTTTACAGTTTGCCACTGCTGTGGATAAATATTGTTTCAGATATTGTTTTTAATAAGCCAATGATGCATCAGCTTTTAAGAACAAGGCATTTTAAATCAGTGACATAATTGAAATGTCCATCTTCTGTTAGTTTCATTTTTTGACAACAGTGCATTGATCAATAAATGTCATGGACGGCATAGTTTTATATAAACAAAGTCTGTTTGTAATGTATGATTTGTATGATTTATTGTTACATTTAACGATAAGCTGCAAGGTAAACACACCGTTAGTTATTAAAGCCACATTACAGTACACAGTTCAATGATGTTTAAAAGCTGCCAGCAATTGCTGTAGTTAAGTACGCAGCACGGTAAACTCTCAACTATGAAGCCCAGATGAGATCTGGGACAGTGTGGAGCAATAGAGGACTATATCTCTTTGTTGTATAAAATAGTATACGGCTTAGTCTTTGTATGATAAATAGGTTATGATACAAATGCAAAAATCTCACTATACAATGAAACGTTCACCTGGACCATGTCTTTAGCTCACAGTGGGGCGCTTCTTTGCTCAGAAAGATTTGTACATGAATTTCTAATGAGATCCAGCACAGTTAAATTTAGCAGCACTATATAGCATATGTATGGGACACATTAGCCTAACATTGTCAAGTATGATTTAATGAATTGTGTGGGCAGCATGTGTATATGTGTACATACACTTATATCCTCCACATAAATCATTTTTATAACCACTAGATGGTACTACTTGTCCAGGTTTATGTTTAAAATAATTGTGTCTTATGCAATTTAAATGACATAATACATATATAATGTGTCATAGATGCAAGTTAAGTTTACGTTGACTTCAAAAAGTTGTTCTATAAAAGTTGTGCAACTAAGACTTCACTGGTATTGAGCATCTAAGATTGTATATGCAAATGCTGCGATTACACCAAGAAACACGTATATCGAATGTATTGCAATGAGTAAGTGTGTTTTACGATGACACCCCCTGTGTGTCTGTTTCTCTGATATTAAGTAATGTAATATTGCTGTTAAGTAGTGAATTGAAGGTAAACTTATTTTTATTTACACCTGAGCTCCATCGGATATGAAATATGAAAAACAAGATATTAAAGGATATGATTGTTCCCTACACAATAGTAAACGGAAGAATGTCTTGTCTTGAACATTCGTGTTGAACAATCTTCTCTGTTGTGATACAAACACATCGCCCCCTATACCTCCTCCCCTTCCTCTACTTCAATAGCACATTTTGAAACAGTGCTAACATCCAGGGGAGATGTGCGCACACAGAGAAGTCTTAAATGCACCCCTGCTTCCGAGGTCTTGTGCTAAATGTTGTTTTGGATGTATTCCTGCCATTGATCGGAGTCTGGCTGCAGGGGGAGAGATGGCAGCTGGGAGAGACTGCGCTGCCTTTAATGAATTCATCCAGCTCTATCCAGCCCAAACGGCCTGTGGATACAGCATTTCTCCCAGTAAATAAAGACCCTCTCTCTCCGCTCCGTCTCTGGCCCTCATGGACAACCACCACTGTTCATAACACTTCTCACCACTACTTTGGATTTACTCCTGGCTGCACTCTCACTCTTATGACTTCAGATTTTCCACCTCAAGAGTTGTCAACTTCACTCTGTTCTAAAATGCCCCTCTTGTTGTGTTCCCCCAGTCTGTATTCAATTATCTGATTACTCTATCTCTGATGAAGTGAAGACTTTGCTGTTTGCTTTGCTCTTGATCCTCAAAGGTGCATTATTTGGGCTTGGGTATGAGTCTAGGCAGAGTGTATGAGGAAATGAGGCTTGGTTTGTTTAGCGGATGAGCTTTAAGTGAAGGTTAGAGGCTTTAACTGTTCCTTTGCAAAAGGGCTCTCCCATCAGGAGTATCTAAAGCCAAAAGCAAATCCAACAGCTCTTTACTGTAGATACAGTGGCCACAGAGGAGTGGAGCAACGATTATTGCAGGTCGAGAAGAAAAAAAAATATTAAATACGTGAACATTTCCTTTTTAAAAACCGTTGGTCACTGGTCAAACAAACTATAACAAGCATCTCGTCTTATTAATAGATTATAGAACAGAATGGGAAGAAGTCATGCAGGTACGGTGCTGATTATGTCTTTATGTATGATGTAAATCTGTATTAATATTAAATAGTTGAGGGCATTATGGGTCTTGGTTGCGTTGATATTTTAAACGCCATATAGTACATTCTCTATGTGTCGCTTAAAATGATGAATTGATAAAAAGAAAAATATAGGCGTTCATGATGAATAACAGATACAAGCAATTGCACATTGCTTGATATTCAAGATTTTCTCAAATTTTCATTATGTACAACTTACTGTAACAGCAAGGTTTTTAGGGGCTGAAACCTCGAGGTCATATGCAGTTAAAAGTACTTCTATGCTTCATAACAAGCGTTTTTTTTTTTTTTACACAGATGGAGTTTTAAACAACAGCAGTAATAGTGATACATTTCTTGTAAACAGCTACCATACAATTATTGCCTTTTCACACAATGCATGAGATTTTTCAAGACCGTGGTTGTGCCGTGGTGTGTGAAGCGGAATATTATTGGTGTATTTGAGCATCTTTGGTAATGTATTATGTCTCAGATAATTGCCCAGACGGTGCTTGCTCCATAAATCGCCTTTCTAACCTCTGATATATTTTTGTTTCTGGGGGTCTTGGAACTGGCAATCGGTAAGTGCCAAGCTTTGTTAATTACAAGGATAACACATAAACTCGTCAAATAATGGATGTGGTTTGCAATTTTAAGTTTTAATAATCAATTACTGGCAGTAATTCTCTGTGGAGTCACAGGATAGTCATTAAATCTCAAAAGGCGAGACGCACGCAGTGTTTCCAAAGCCCTATTTTTAAATACATAAGGGAACAGGGTCTGCTTCAATCCGGTGCATTTTGTTGCCTTGTTACAATGTAAAGTAGCTCAATTACAGCTGGACAGAGCCGCTTGTAAAATAACTGTTAAAGACAGTGAGTGATGAATGATCATATTAATGCCTATTCCTACAGGAACTGAGCCAACAAGGACAAGAGTGGAAAGATGCTCTGTTGCAATAATACTGCAGATCAGCTTGTTTTTTTTTTCTTTAATATGAGTTACTGCTTTTATTATGTCGAAGCCAGAAGTTTAACCAAGTCCTGTATGAACTCACATAAAGCATACATATGTGTCTGCTGTTGTTGGGCCGGAAACACCTCTGTAACTGGCCTCTTTGATCTTGGCAAACAGGTAGATGTAGTGGTATAGAATCAGTGTGCTCTTTTTTTTTTCTCCTCCCATACAGCAGGGTTCCTGTTATTGTATTTTCGCGTCCACCTTCAAAGCTGAAACATTGCAGAGGTTCTTCTTGACCTTGAGAAATTAACATGGGAGGACTGGCTTTGCTCTGAGGGAGCCCTATAGAGGCCACGTCCCCTCCTAATCCCCAGTTGAAAGGCATACCTCTACTGCTCAGACGAAATAGTAACATCCAGCAAAGCCAAGTGTTTACACGATATATAAAGACATAAAACATTTCATTTATTTTAGGTTATTTAATACAGACATTTTCTCTTTGTGATAGATATGGGTTGATTGTGTGTAACCTAGAATGTGTGTGTGCGTGTGAAAATGTGAGGTATTGAGACACACACACACACACACACACACACACACACACACACACACACAGAGAGAGAGAGAGACAGAGAGAGAGAAAGGGAGGATTGGCCCTGCACAGATGAACAAACAGTGAATCTGAAGTGCAGCGCCCTGTGTGGCTGCCCACCAACTGAACAACATTAAGGCAGTCCTCCATGTAAAACCTGCTCACTTCTCCCACAAACACTCGAGTTTGGCAAACGGGCAGCGGCTCAGCGGGGAGGAGCTCTCACTGGAAGGCAGACAGTGAGCTATGGACAGCAGGGAGACATAAACCACAGCTTCTGGTGGTGATGGACTGATGTTTTAGGTGATCAAAAGGATGGATAAGAAAAGGAAAACAACAGGGGTGGCACCGGGAGGGGGTCTTGGAGAGGAAAACATTTTGGATTTTGAAGGTAGAAAGTACAAGAAAAGCAAAGTAAAGCTGAGATGTTTGACAGTGCGGCACTTGGGGTGAATATTATCGTATAGTAAAAGTAGACCCAAACTCTCAGATTCACTTGATCGCTATCCTTCAGACGCCATAACATGTCGTTGGGAGAAGAAACTCCCCCCCAAAAAAACGTATACAGTATATAATGGGGCAATTTACTTAAAAGTTGCAGAGCAGAAATTAGGATGACATATTGTCTCATGATTTCTCTGCAAAATAGGTCAAAGTGTTCACAGTGGCACAAATGGATAAACATGTGGGCATGTGCAAAAGCACATTTACACACGTATTGCATCAATTTACATTCCTGCCCACTTTTTTTTTTGTCTCATTTACATGGTATGCGAGTGACTCCTGAACAGGTTAGGAAGCCTTGTGGAAGAATTAGGAAATGGTCCATTTCTGAGTACACAGTAGAATAGAAGCAGAGCAGCATATGCTGGGATTTGAATGGTCAATCGATGAATAACCCAGAGCAGTGTTTTTCGGCGCAGATTGGCAGGCATTGTGCAGTGGTATCTGTGTGTATGCGTGCAAGAGAGAGAGAGGGGATTCATCCTTCCCCACAGTATTACGCAGTCGTCAAAAATATTTGCAATGCCAGGAGGTATTTTGAAAAATATTTGAAAAAATTCAATACCGCGCTGACCTTTTGCTGGGCATTTGTGAAGAGATTCACTCTGCATCTAATCTGGCTCAGAGTCAGGGTCCGTGTTACTGTACCATGCAGTCGATTCTAAATTATGTTAATCTATTCTGCTTGTACATTCACTTTGATGCCTTTATTAAAATCTTTGGTGTTAATCTTTGGTTAAGGTGGTGTACTACAAATTTAACAAAACAAAGAAGCTAAACATTGAATTGACAAGACTACTAAGAAACGGACAGTTGCCTGTATCATTTTTAATGCAATCCAGAAGTATTTATTTATATTTCATGTAGGTTTCATAAAAGTACTTACTATGCATCAACACAACTTCATTATTATTATTTCATTGTTTTGTTATTTTACATTGATGTATATAATTGTTGCAAATCATTTCATTTCTGGTCACTAGGATCTTCTTACTAATGAGCTGATGTGAAATTGGGCTACCACCACAAGAGGGCAGAAAGAATCCAAACACACACACACACACACACAACGTAATGCATTTATAATTCCATATGATATTTGCCTACAGCATTTCTTCTAAGAGGCTACTAATTTTTAGGGATGTGCCGTACAGAAAGCTGCCAGAGCTACTCACTATTTACTGTTTTAAATTGGTTTTATGGTGATGAAGAGGATGCAATTAGAGTGAAGTAAATTAAAGTAATAAGAGTGTTGTTAAATAACAGCTGTATATATCTCATATATTACACATTATTACAAAGGATTGACAGAAAACATATTCATACAATGGTTGAAATCAAGCTGTAAATTTCAAGAAATCTGAAATGTCAGTTGTAATGAAGACAAAAACAGGAAATAAAGAATCTAAAATAGTTAGTTTAGCTTTCAATCAGAAACAGTGAGAGGACAATATTGTCACGGATCTATGCAGATAATAAGCATTTAGTACAATAAGTTTTCACGTATAGTTTTATCCAAACAAAGCTTTCAATTACATTTTTTTTTTTCTAACAAATGTTACAGCACAATAGAAACAAAAGGAGGTAGTGTGACAAGTTTTAAAATGAAATATAAAACTTCAAAATAAGAGCCATGCCATCAGTTATAGAACACAGTGTTGTGTCTTCACCCTGCAGAGCTGAGACTTTGCTGACTAATCAGCTCTCTAATGCTGATCGATGTTTGTCGGGGTGGATACTGTCCCGTAAATTCCACCGCAACATTGAGGAATAAAAGTAGCACACACATAAACGACACACACAGAGGCCGCACAATTTACAGTGGAAATCAATATAATTCTGGATTAATGCACGACATAAATGCTGGTAAATGTTGCTGCTATTATTTATCATTATTCTACAATTTAAGGTCAGTGTCGATAAAACTTCCAAAGTGGTGTTTTAAATGTGCTTGGCTAGAGAGGCCGCTATGTGGGGATAGCTTATCTTAACATAGCGGCCAAATCTCTAGCGTTAGGCTCACGCTGCTCACGCAAGCAATAACAATGCGCATGCCCAAAGCCTTTTGGCAATGAACTGTTGAATGCGGATGGAACAAATTTGATGCCAAGAGGGTTTGATTGGCTATTTGCCAAGTAATGCTGACATGGTTTGCTTGTAGTTGGCAGAAGTTAGTGTTTCTTTTAAAGAAGATAGTAACTTCGCTCACCATGAACAATGTGGATTATTTTCTAATCGACAGTACACATTTGAAAATATGGCTCTTTTTTTTAGATTGAACACCTTGGAGCTCACCAGTAGTGCGATATGTTGTAAACTACTGGTAAACAAATAATCTATCAATTTAACATGGAGCAATTAGAAAGAAAATGACTAACATGGCTTATCAAGGACAACATTTTTTTGCTTCCCGCTCCTTATTCGGAAGGGATTGTACCTGTTCAAGAACAGGCTTTCAGGGTCACAAGCATCCTTTTGAGAGGATTACCAAACATGAAAGCATTTACAAAATGCGGTAAAATTGGACTTATAGCCTACAAGATTTCATGGATTCAAGCCAAGGCTATAGTGAATAGGCTAAACACATCACCAAGGCTAATATCGCCAAGGCCACTCACAAAACGCAACACCTAGTAGACCACACAACACTACAAATCTGTGCAATATAAATACAATACAGTGTGCAATACAACAATTATTCTGTCGGTATAATATTTTAGTTACTGTGGATTCTTTTACTTATTTAATATTCTTTACTGTTTTATTACTTATTTATACTACTTGTTTTGATCTTGTTTTTTTTTACTATGTCTCTTGTCTGCACTATACATGCTCGAACTAATAAAGGATTATCTTATCTTATCTTTTCTTACCTATGCCCCACTACAGAATCCACGCAGCACACTCGCGCCTCTCTCTCTCTCTCTCTCTCTCTCTCTGACCCGACACACCTTGGCTTGGCTTCTTCTCATTGCTGTCCTGGTAAACAAGAAGGGGAGAGACAATGTCCTGCTTTAATCTAGGTCCTCACGAATGGCACTGAATCACAGTTGTCCAAAAGGAGTCCATTTAGGTCTACAAACAGATGTGAAGACAGGCTCTCTGCGCACAACCTGTTGGGGCTCTGGCTGGCTGTGTCATTTACGGCAGAAAATCCTCTCTCGTGCCAATCATTAATAGTCGGGAATAAATGTTTTCAATTTTAATAATGATTACTGCTAGACATTGCAGCTTAAGACATATTAGTGACTATTGCAAGTGACATATCATTTTAAGAGATTTAAAAGACTTGAGATTGCATGCAGGTGTACATTCCCTGGTGTTTGCCAAAATATGCTCTTCAGTTTCTTCTGGTTGTCGTGAGTCTATGCATTCATTTAGCGCCTTTAACGCAGTTGCTTGCTCACTCTGAAAGCTTCTTGACTCAACCACGCAAGCACCAAAAAGTGCCTCACAAGCACAGGAACCCAAACACGGATCTGCTCTTCTATAGCTTGCTTCATGAGCCCTGATATTTTTGCCGGTGTTTCACCACAAAACCCCACATTCCTGCTTAAGCTTGTGCAGATATGTTGCAGTGAACACGGCATGCCTCTTGAAAGTGTTTGCCTCTTTAATCAGGTGTGTGTTTAGTTTACACTACACGTCTCCCCCAACGAGACCAAGCTCCACAACAACAGGACTAATATATATTCTGTGGCTATTGCAAGGAAGGAGAACGACTGAAATGTGCAGCGAAGTGAAACATAAAAGGTTGAAGACAGGATCTGACACTGTCATTCATTCAGCACGAACACAAACCCATTTAACACAGGAACGTACATTATTATCTGCAATGAAATATACCAACACAAGTACAGTGCAATGTACTAAGCAAGCCCACCCTAACCAATCAGTATTGGTTGCCATTTTTGATAAAGATAATAAATTTCACACAAAAAAAAGCTAAAGATAACAAAGACATTATTATTCTTGCGAAGTAAATGTTCAAAATAAGATACTGTTTAAATTACCAATTGTCCCTCCACAGTCCCCTCTATCATGGCCCACGGGCTTTCTCTTCGCTCAGATAGAGGCCAGTATGAGATATAGTTCGTCCTTCAACTCAGAGATTTACAGCACAGCTCACAGACTTATTAAATTCATCAACAACCCACAATGCATACACATTCCAGCAGTGATCTGGTAGACAGCAATGGTACCTTATACAGTAACCCGTGTGCAAACTCCATTTCATGTTACCAAAAAAAAAGATGAGGGTTTTTGGACGATTTAATACACAGAAAATGTTTTGAGAGCATGCTATTTGTTTACTTAGCGCTTCCTTTCAGGCTGAGGTTGAATGAAGGCTAACGTCAATCATACCTCTGGACCTCAGTTTGTGTGCTGCTAACTGCCAGTCTTTGCCCCTTATTATAACACAAGTTAATTGAATCCCAGTCCAGAGCCGTCCAGATGCTGCTGTGTGTATAAAAAGGTACAAAAGTGATAGAGCAGGTGTAGCAATATTTGCACTTAGAGTATTTCGACTACATATCAGTTTGCTCTGGTCAGACATTTAAGAGAATAGTTCTAGCTTTGTAAACCCCTTTCATTTAGTGATGGGCAGTATTCCTATCTTCCAGTTTTCAAAAGAGTCCTCTTTGACCCACATATACCAACAACAAAGAAAGACTTTGTTCTGAGCTACCACACATGGTTTGGTTGGTTTTGATAAAGATGAACCAAGAAAAAGGATATGGACAAAATGACCATGACCTCAGACATGACTCCACACTAAAAAGAAATGAATGCATCTTTGTCCATAACAGACTGTTGAACACAGGGATCACAACATATTTATGTGTAATGGTTTGTAGAGGTGGTCATCTCACACGGTGTTATTTCTTCATCGACTGAAACATGGCAATAACAATTTACAAGCTGTAGTCTCTGTGTGTAGCCTACATATGTGTGTGTCTTCGTGTGTAAACGACGATGGTGGACGGCAGTTTGTTTTTGGTGCACAAAGGATCATCGGCACATGGGCATTCGCATATACGTATATGCGAAGACATGCACCTTTACGATTTACTTAAAATTAAAATGGATCGGAAGACCTTTTGCTCCAAATGACTATCTTCACACAACATAATAGTCAAAGTAAGCAACTAGCAGGATAACATAGTGTAGTATTCATCAGCCAACAGTTGAGATATTTTTCTCAGGTGTTGGTGGAGAACCGAAACTATAAGAAACACGACTCGAAATAAATAAAAGAAACCAGAACGGGCAAAACAACACAAAACAGGATCAGTTAGATCAGACATGTGCACGAGGGATACAAACATAGCAGACAAACCAACACAGAAATTGGGGCGTACATGGTTTAAATACACTAGGGAGGTGTCGGTGATTAGACACAGGTGAATTCAATCAGGGGCGGGGCAGACAATTACAACGGTGGGAAAAACATACAAAGGCAGGAAGTGAAGAGATCTGATATGAGAGGAGAGGTGAGTAACACAACATAAAACAGGAAATACTGAAATGACAAAAATAAAGAAACTTAACTAGGGAACAGGAGGAGACATGACAAACACAACTGCTGCACAAAAAAAGGAGGGAAGACCACAAAGACAGGAAGTAAATAAACATAAGACACAGGAGGCAGGGAATTTCAAAATAAAACAGGAAACAACTAAACCAAAACCAAGATCGTGACAATTGTATCTTGTTAGCTGTGTTGCACCATCCACTTTTATCTAAAAATTAATTTTTGGAAATATGCTTATTTGCTTTCTTAAGATTGATACCAACCTCATATCTCTGTTAAACCTGAAGCTATGGTCGGTTAGCTTAGCTTAGCAAAAAGACGAAACAGCTAGCTTGGCTCTGGCTAAATGTGACCAAATCTGCCTTTCAGCATCTTGAACGCTCGCTAATTAAGCTTGTTTGTTTAAAAATGGGTCCTGAGGAGGACTTCTGCCTTTCTTCTGCTGAGCCAAAATCTGCCAAAGACAGACATTGACAAGAGCCAAGACACAGCCTGTAATGGTCGTGCAGCAGCCAAAGCATTTTAACTGACCATGTGTACGGTCAGCTCATTTTGTTATGTAATCTGATATACAACCTGCAGTGTCTGAATGTAGCATTCACTATGCTGCCTGGTAAATCATTCCCTACTGCTATAAACGACACTACATTTTACTTTGTGTACAGTATAGCTACTGTAGAAAAAACCCCAAACATGGACATAACTTTTCCTCTCTGGTCATAAACAGCTTGATAAATCTTTTTTTTTCGCATAAATATCACATACATTTTACGAAAATGTATGTGATATATAAAATATGTGTAATATTTTCCCCAGACGGACACACTCAGTGGTACATATTGTATAGTACAGATGATGAAACTACAAAGACCATGTCATACTTTGTTCAGGTGTCCAGTAGCTTTTAGCCATACAGATTAGCGAGCACTCTATCAATAGTGTATACTCAACGGGCAAACATGTAAATAAAGCTGTGGGCAAAAAGGTTATTTAGAAGATGCGCTATAATGTGTAATCATGATGTAAACTGTTACATTTTGAGATGTGTTATTTCTGTTGCTTATTTTTTTGTATGTTGTTAATATACCATCTCATCGATCTCAAGGGTGATACAAGCATAACTGCATAACCTTGTATCTTCCTTCTCCATCTAAGTACTGTATAGGCACTTCAAAAACAGCCATCTGTTTTTCCATGGATTGGAGAGCCTTGACACAGGAAATTGAAATTGCAAAGATTTGACATTGTAATTTTTCTTTTTTTTTTTGCGAAGCAGGCTGCTCCTCAGTGAAGCGGTACTTGAGATGAGGATAGCACCATTTCAGCACAATTGGCAGAGGACCATTTCCCCAAAGTAAAAGCATGTATTTCACTTACAGATTTCCACCAGTTCTAAATATTTTCACTGTTGTCAGGGTGTGTTCAATCTTAACTGAGTCTTACCACTCAATCAAAATATAAACAGTTATATACTGCTCACTGAAATCTTATAGAGCACCATAGGACTTCTGAATGATGGCTTACATGACAAAATCGTTTTTAGCTATTGTTCCAATAAAATTCACTTAAAATATTGATAAAAATGATCGTGTAATGTTTTCAGTTGATTTAATGGTGTTAAACTAAAGTTTAACTTCGTACCTTTCAAACTAAATATCGTTGTAATTATTAAAGTTAGCTTTGCCTTTACCAGAGTCATTTGGATGGCGTTCGCCGAAGAAAGTGCGTCACGACGGAATCGTTCGAGATAGGCCAATAGAGGCTAGCGCCGTCCGAGGCAGGCCATCATTACGTTACGTTGATTTGACTATGCATTGTCCGTTAATGACCAGCGTCCCGTCATGCACGGATTCATGTATCTGCACCGTAGCTGTTCAACTGTAGAAGGCCCAGGCATAAAATGCACGGCCCGCCACTGCTATAATCCTCTCATTAGGTCAACATATATATGACCCAACTGTTTGTCCCCTGGCTGATTTAGTCCATTTGACAAGTGTTAAATGAGCTTCATGATGCTGTTCTTCTCATGACTCTACTGTATCTTATAAATTAATCAAATATAATTCATGATTTATTCACTTTTTTTTTGAAAGTTAACATTCCTTTCACAATAAGAGGATCAATGTCTAATTTAATTTATGTGTGCTATGTTCTAATTCAAATTAAGGTGGTGTGGTGTAGCAGCAGACAACAGATGTGCAACCTATTTTTCATATGAACAAAACAATCTTCAATTCATTCATTTACATATTAAACAAATATTGCATCTTGGCCAGCCATACTTACATACACCTGACATGTAAATATTTAGTTTAATTTAGAGCACGAAAAGACACCTAATATGGCCACGTTAACGAGATGTAGCAAAAGTCCAGATCAGGCTGTGCAGTTGTGTATGGCCGAGCTGAAAACAAGGCAAAGCCCAGCAGTTACCATTATATACAGTGCCAGATGAGCAAATGATATGGGTTGAGTTGTGCAGCTGTAGTTGCAGGTTGTTGCTAATGGTTTGAGCTGTTACCGAGCTGTTCCTCTGAAATGATTCACTGAGAAAATAAATGAGGGAAGTGTACAGTGTTGTTTTCTGTTTTCTCAATAAATGTACAATGGGAGCTACAATAACCTTAGCTAACTTAACTTTTTGGGGAGATACAGTTTGAGTATTGGCCATTATGATCAATATGTTGATCATCTGGTCTTTTGAAAAAATCTTTATTAATCAGTTATCGTGATTTGTTTTAATGATTCCAACAAGAAAACACATCTGCTAACGTTAGTTCAACATACATTTAATTACCTCCGCAAAGGAGGTTTTCTTTTCGGCTCGGTTTGTCTGTTTGCTTGTACATGCATTACAGTATTTTTTACTTTCATTAACATTGCGAGACAGGGCATTTGTGCTGCATTCATACAAAAACAGCTACCATGTTGTTTAAGCAGTAGAATACAACACATCTTCTTTGTAGCGTTCATGTTGTTTCCACATTACGGATTGAAGCTCATGAACACACAGGAGTCACAAGAATGACTTCCCAACTCTGGAAATGGGACAATCCGAGGAGCACTTGAGTGCGCCATTGTTTGCGTCATTCTACTTTTTGCATGAATTGCTTCTAAAATGTTCCAGTGTAGGCTAGATGTGTTTGTGCCCAGCACAGATGTGCAGGATTTTAATCTGTGCCTGCTACCTTTCCAAATCTTGGTAGTTTGTCAACTGCTGGCTAACGTCAACTTCTGACTGTCTGAATAAATAAGTTGAATGTTCAGTTTTTTTTCCAACAACACGGACAACAGGTCAAACAGATGCGACTTCTGTAACTCTGCTGGCATAACGATGTGCATGCGCATTTCTACTTCCATAACACACGGTGCTTTTAAACTGTTCTGCTGTTGTCGATGAATTTAGTTGTACATTTCTTCAGTTTTAAATCAAAATAAATTATTCTGTGGCACCATTTAACCCTCATTTTACCAGCATATTTAACTTACAAGGAGAACCTACTGAATAAACAGAATAAACTACTGTAACTTCTGAAAGAATAAAATAGATAAAACATTCGACACAGGAGGAAAACTGAAGGCCAAGGGGCTTTTTTTTGATGATTTCTACTTGAGATGTGCCGTACTATTGATACAAAAGTGGTTGTCTTCTGAGGAGACACTGCCTGGAAGTGTTTGTCCATGATCACATTGGAGGAAGATCAATGAAAAATGTATCTGAAGAACACCATTGATTTAATAGGAATACTTACAATCCAGTGGCAGGTTGTACTCAATGCTACTGTGCTGTATATTCAAATGGCCTTTTCCTTCTATTTGTTCCCAGACCACAAAGTGTGTCTTTACAGATTCCCATATAATCATCCCATCAAATGATATTACCTATTGAGGTCGCCTGTGCTAAGTATGCACTAATGCATTTGAATAAAATACCAAATGTCAACATGTCGAGCAATATGGCAGTCTGTTTGTTTTCAGCTGTCATATACAAATGTCACCATGGATTTTAATTGTATTAGACATTTAAATCTGTAATGGGACATAGACACAGAATGGACGAGCAAATGAATATCTCTAAAGATATTTATTTTGAAACCTGCTTAAAAAATGTACTTGAAGCCATATTAAAGCTGCCTTAAGAATTGTAAACTATTGTATTATAACCCATCAAAGACGTAATATAAAAGATATATGACTCCTCCTTATCAAACACATTATTATAAGATGAAGTAATGTGATAAATAAAAATGTACAGGCAAATAAATGGCTTTTATGGGTATAAGTATCACACAAAGAAAAGATCTCTAGTACTCAGATACACTAATGTCATACAGAGCATCCCAGGTGTCTCTCAGCTCTCAGCTCTCAGAGTCCCCTAATGTTGAAGAAATGGAAATACATGCAATCAGGATTCAACACATGAGGTCCGTATGATATAAATTCAGGACCATAGGTGACTGAATAATAACATTAATGACATTTTTGCATTGACTAAAAGTCAGAGTTCCCCTTCATTCATTTTGCAAGATTTCTGTTTCTCAGCCTGTGTTGGTAACAAAGCCGCATCCGGCTATTTTCAATAAATTACATAAACTTTAACTGCTAGCTTGGGATAATGTTAACATTGTGTGAATGAATGCTCATCATCATGTAGATAAGAGCTGATAAGTGCAATCAATGCCTTTGAAATAAAGATGACAAAGCCACAGGAAAACCCAGAACACTGATTATCTCCAAAAAATTGCCCCTGGCTGTCTAGCCAACTGTCAAATCTTTTTACATCTGATGGCTTTGTATTTCAGTAAAACATACAGTCAAATAACTAATATCCTTATCTTCAGTTCCCTCTTTGTGGCTAAATGGAAGATGTGGGTTTTCATTTCGATGCTGTTCTGCTATGATTAGGGTTTTGGATAAAGATGGACTTGATCTGCCCGTAAGAGAAACAAAGAACAGGATTTCCTTCTTGCCTGTAAGAGTACATTCAGTACGTGTAATTGGAAAAGTATGATATACACAGTAGATCTACATCATAAATTACTTTTACATGATTACACAAATCTGGAATTTAAGTGTGTGATGCACTGGTTGAATAATTCATACTTCACTTTTTCTTTCAGTAAGAAGCATATGTCTTTATTTCTATAAGGGACACAGTGTTTCCATCCAAAGCTGAGATTTTATTTGACCATGAATAGTGCTTTCCTCTGGAGCCTTAGATTGCTATTGTACAGGATGGCCTTATTCCCGTTAAAGGCCTGGAGCCCAAGCTGGGACATCTCTCCTTTAAATCAGCTTTGGGATCTCATAGACTGCACTGATTTCCTTGTAGGCCTTTGTGCTCTTAAGAAGTGATCACCCTCCTTCAATGCCCCGTGGATTAAACAGGGCAGGCTGGTTCACTCCTCTCTTACTCGGCTTCACAACGACTCTACCTTTGTAGCCAATAAAAGGCTAACTAGAAAAGAATGAAGCGATGGGAGAATCAATCTACTGGAAGCCTCCCCACAGTTTTCTCATCATTTCTCGTGTCGTATGTCATCTTGGATTGTAACACAAAAAAGCTAAAACTCAGTATGAGGGATGGTTTCTCAGCTATTCAATGTTCAGAGAAGTCAGAGCGTGAAAGGATTTCAGAAGAAGTGTGAGATAAGTTGTGTTTAGGAGTTAAGTGGAGTGTGTGGTTGTTTGTGGATCAGAAATGACAGCCGCATCTCTATTTAAGCTACACAGCAGCTACAGTGAACCTCATGTTATCCTGTTTGAATGTCTGTTTTATCTTTTGTCCTTGGTAATTTTACAGTATAGCTTTTGAATCTGTATTATTTATTGAGAAGGCACCAGAGCCCATCAACATTATTGCTATCTACCGGTTAGGCCAATTATGAAATAAAAAAACTACCAAATGTTTAGTAATACAGCTGCCAAGTTCTTCTGTGACCCTGATACTGCGCACAAGATTATTCATTGGCTATAATATGCATTTCACTAATTAATTATACTACATTCACACACAAACATGTCCTGAATTATTTATAATTAGCGTAGAAAGAAGCATTTATTAATTAATACCGCATACAAAAAAGGCGTTTTAGAAAAGAGAATTTTTTGTACATATCCATTCATCTGTACGTTTCTATCCATTACACATTCATGTATGGACATGTTTTATGCATCTGCATCTGTAAAAATGCAATCCTCTGTCCTTATATTGTTGTATGTAAAAAATATTTGAATTAAAGATAATTTACAAAGAATTGTAATCAGAAATTTGTAATTAAAAAGATCTCCTATAAGCAGATTTAGGTTTCCAAAAGTCTTTAAGAAAATACATTGGATTTATTATAATATTCGCTTGATTCAGGCTTTACCAATGTAGTGTAAATATGAACAATGTTCAGCTATTAATGATAATAATATATGTGGTATTAAAGAGCTTTCTTTAGTATTTTTTCAGATACCTGCTGCTGTAAAGCACTATTGCATTTCCTTTGGTCTGCCTGGCTCTACTCTGTGACTTCTCCATATCAGGGGATGAAGCTGTCTGTTCAGGTGATTGACACAAGCCTACATTAAGAGGTGGTTTTGGAAATTAGTCCGTGGAGACCCTTTGGAGCCGAGCTGGAGAAGGAGGGCTGTCTCTGAGAGGAGCCGTGCCTTTTTAACCCCTCTCATTGGTATGCCGTTGCGCGACTGGCAAGCTGCTCTCTAAATGGCTGAGGCATCCTGGCTGGTACCCCCTCGACACGTTCCTGCACAGACAGACCCCGTGGAGAGCTGCCAACAATATGCAGCCCGGAATCCTCAAATTACAATGGGCCCAATTAATAATCACATAGTTAGTTCATATTTTATATCTTATAGAGAGCTCAGCAGAACAAAGCCTCGATCAGAAATGTATAGCCTGTTTTTTTTTCCCCTACCATGACCAAGCTTTACTTTAACTCTGTGAACATTGTTTTCTTTCCCTCCAAATGCTAGAATTTGGGATTTATTTTAATGATGTGGTAGCTTGACCAATCTTTCACCCTCCTTTTAATTCCCTATTATTTGCAGGATGTGTAAAAAAAGATATATAATAATGGGACCACTAAGGGATGGTCATGAAATTTGGATGAGTCTGTCACACCATGAAACAAGACGTATACCTAAAACAGTAAAGCTTTGCTTTAGAACCAGTTTTTGACCATTTAAGACTTTTTCAAACATGAAATAGTTTAGTTATCGGTTTTATTTGGGGTTTATAAAATGTGGCCAGTGGAAGCAATATTACATTTTTCCCTTCATATTGAATTCTTCTCTTTTGCCCATGTGCAAAATACTTGATGATAAAAACATTCCCCTGAAAATATGTTATTAACAAGATCTTCACTGTGACTATGTTGTTCTAATCACGGTTTGTGTTCAGCGTTTTGTTACATTACATATTATAAGCATGGTCCTCTCTATGCCAGTGATAAACAATTTTTGAGATTTTGACATGTTAATTTAAAGTTGTTAATAAGATGCAAAGTGGCTTCCCGGGCTCCCTTTGAAATGCAAATACAGGGTGCAAACAAAGGTGGGGTGGATATAGGTTCTGATGCAGCAAAATCATGGAGGTGTAGCAGTGTTCATATGTTATTCAAATATGAAAGACATCAGCTATGTTTCCTCAACCTTTTATTAATGGATTTGCTGGGATTATGATGGGATTTGACATTTTTAGAGTGTCATTTCCATCATTCTATCTATCTATCTATCTATCTATCTATCTATTTATCTATCTATCTATCTATCTATCTACAGAATGTTGAGGTAATCACTACGTTCAAATAGCAGATCTTATAAATGGGCCACAGAAGCATTTGAAATCGGGTGGGAGGTTGGTGGGAGGCTTTAAGTGATTGTGTGAAGGCAATTTATGAAAAGTGCCCCATTATGCGTTATGCATTATATTAACCAGTTATTACTTGTATCATTTCCATTCCTTCTAGTATGTGCTCATCTGTAGCATTACGGAAAATAAACACTCTTTGAAAATGTTTTCTGTTCACAAACAGTGAGGTCTACAGTGAGGAAGTCTTTAAAGCCTAAATATCTCTCTTTAGGAGGGATTATCTTTTGCAGGACTGATGCATGTTTGGTTTGCTGTGTGATCTTGATGGTCTTGGTGAGCCAAGTGATTATCTTATCGAAGAAGGTCACTCAAGGAAACATCAAACTACAAGTCTGAAAATGGTTGAAAGAAAATCTGGGGGGGTGTGGAGTTAGAAAGAAGTGAGTTCACCAGACCTCTGCAGCCTTCTGATCTCTGCTTGAGGCGAGCGGCTCGAGGCAACTCGCGCGAATCTGGAACTTTCTGCTGCCAAGTTGCAACGAGGAAGAAAAATGCGTTGAATGAAAAGGACAATATCCATGGTCTGCCTGCTCTGATTCTTTTGTAACTGTCCATTGTGCAATGCTAAATCAGTAGAGTCCTCTTTTTAACAACCGCAGCTGCACTGACATTTTCATTTTATAAAATACTGCAGGCCTATGTGCGAGAATTTGTTACATAGCGATAGACAGAGAGAGAGACGTGTGGGCAGTCAAATCCAGCAATGCACTCTGCCACTGGTCAGCCAAAACTTTGTTGATGATTTGCACCTCACTCTCATGTCTACACATTTCCAATTTCAGGAGGAAAATTGGGATTCCTGAGTGTCTGAAGTACCATTTTCTGACTCTATGGAGTGGAAAATAGGATTCAATTCCTGCTCAACACCTCTTCATTAACTAACCACCAAATGCCAGCCACAAAAAAGTGCTTGTATCAAAGAACTTTGATAAGTGCATTTCCATGCTTCTTAAAAACAGTTTGGGGGGGCATTTCACAGATGTTTTAATGCTTTGTAAAAAAAGTGCACAGAAACACTAGAAAAGTCAAGTTTTGTGTAATTATTCACTGTGCCTTTGCTGAGGCTGGTGAATGCACTTTTGTTTAAAGAGAGTAACCCTGACCAATCCCTCTAGAGAGGTGTTCCAGCTCCCGGTGTGTACAGCCACTTAACCAGACTCACAGACATTAGCCACCCATGACTTTGCTGCCAATCCAGATTCGACACCCACTGTACTCCCCATTAAAATTTTACAGGTCAAAAATTTAAAAGGCAGTTAAAGAAATGTTCTTTTTCATTACATGTGACAAAAAATGAGTAGGTCAGCCTTTGGAATAATGGCACGGTAATTAGAGCCTCACGCGTTGATAAAGTGTGACTGTAAATCAATGTAAGACTAATTAATCAATATTTTAATTATTAGACCTTTTAATGAGCATTTTTGTTGAATTCCCCTGGATCTTGCTGCCATATTGGCCTCCTCTGTCATCATTAGTAGGAACACTGAGGTTTTTACTGTGCTGAATGTTCCATCATCTTGCAATGAATAGTGACATCAAAGAGCTTTAATTCTTTTCTTTTTTACACTTGATGTTTAAGCTAAGACTTAAAGCTCTGCCCAGAAGTCGTGGTCCTTTGGATTCCGGTTTCTGACTCATTAATCTGAGTCATTATGAATTTCACCAATACGTCTTTCTCAAATTAGCACTTACTAATTGCATTCTTTTGTATCATCACCCACTCAAGTCATGTAACTGTCCATTTCAAAGAGGACAACTTGTACTATAGGACAATAGCACTGGTCAAACATTTGAAGCCTTTCTTTTGGGTACCTTCAGATAAACTGTTCGATTAAACTTCAAGTTTGTTAGTTTTACTTTTACTGTGCGATACTCAGAGCATCAATATAGCAGCAAACAACTATTTACTATGTAAATATAAAGCAATGCTCTCCCTCTTTGTATAAGTCATCATCCAATCTTCTCTGTGCTTTGCTGACACAGCACACACGTGCATTTCATTTCATGTTAGCACATGTGAGCATCACCCACTGACTAGCTTACACCAGGGTCAGGCAATGTTCCCTTAGCCCCGTGTTACCTCAGCATCATCCTTGGCCCATGTTAAAATGTATCAATAACTTTTTGAGATATCGTGCTAACATCAAATAAGGGACAGACAGTGTGGCTGGTATTTGCTGCCTTTTGTTGATTAGGTTGGTTAGGTTTAGGCATGAGGAGTGAGATTGAATACAAATATCAGTGTAAGCCAATTAGAGGCAGAGTATAGGGAGGGTCATGCCTTTGCCATAGTAGGAGAAAAAAATGACTGGGAAGGTCCAGTGACCTCTTTCTGCATAATTATTAGCCATATGTTTCGGTTTGTTGTATTTGCGGAGCAAAGGGCGTTTGTTTTCAGGATAACAGGTTGTCAGACAAATGGACTTTTTGTCTAATGTGACCATTTTTAGACTATTGACACCAGGAGTGGTACTGATCTGATGAAACACAGGGCTGAGGGAACATAGACATGCTTCTGAGCCACAGACTCAGCCGTTGCCATGTTGAGAGCCCTGTGGAGAGCCCTGTGGAGGCACTGTTATGCTCTGAATTTTGTATTAATCACCTGTAATTGTTTTTGGATTCAATTTAGTTTTTACAACAGCTTAAGTTGATGAAACGCTTGTGGCACTGTGAGCAAAATGATATGTTTGCCTTAGAGCTAAACGCACTGCAAATTAAGAAAACACCTGAAAATATAGGCACAATAGAAGCAAACAAAAAGAAACATCTTCACCAACTTGACGACACACAAAAACAAAAATGTGCAGCATCTGGAAAAGGCACTGCAAGAAGCTTAGTGATGCACAAGGCTGGGAGACGCTTGTTGTTTCTGGATTATGAAGTTTTTGAGTCAGTGGTTTTGGAAAATTACCTAAAATGTTGTTTGTGTTATTTTCAGAATGTGACGTCATGATTCTGATTTTATTACAGATCTCTGCAGTTAACCTATAGCGTTAGCCTTTTGCTTATTATGATATTATCTGAATCATGCAATCACAATGACGGATAGCTAAATTCAATAGCTTCTTAATCTATAAACATTGCAACAACAACAAGTGTGTCCTAGCGGTGTGCATCCCTTTTTAGTATCCCCTGGAAAACGTTTCTATTGTGTTGTGATCTTCTTGCAATGCGCTTTTTGTGTTTGCAGCGCTTTTTTCTAGATGCTGCGCATATGTTGTCAAATTGGTAAAAATGTTTCTTCATTTGCTTGTTTTTGCATATGTTTTCTTCATTTGTGGTGCATTGCGCTCTCAAGGCCACTATAGATTTCACCTGAAAGTCTTTTTACAAAATCCTTCCTAATGAAGAGACATCTGTCACTGCTGTATCAGCTTATTCAATGTAAAAATAAATTAAAATGAAAGTAAAAAAAAATCACTGAGGTCATGGACCTATATATACTATTTAACAGGTCTGCATCTTCTAACAACAGAACATCTAACATCCTTGCCTTTAACTCAATGATTGACCGAGAAATGAAAAATAAATTACTACTTTTCATCTATAATCCAAACTCGACTATACGATATAGCCTATATGTCAATATATAACAATTTACACAGAAACCACAGGTTACAACAGTTACTTCACGTGCACATATCCTTGCAGATTGACTGAATTAGCCCTGTTAATTTAAAGCTTATATTTTTGAATTGATTACGACTGGAAGCCAATGACTGTACAGTTACATTGCAATAACTACCTCCTTTCCCTTCGTTATTCAGAGGGTTTTAAAGTTGGGGAGGGGGGGGGGGGCATATTAGCAGGGCTATGAAGTGGAAGAACAAGCAAGGTTAATGAGCCAGAGTAGACAGAGCAGTGCTGACACCGGTGAAAGAAGACGACAAAGAGAGGTGAAAAGGGAATGCCCCTTTGTTTTTGATGGTTGAATCACATGGTAACCCCCCCCCCCCCCCCTCCCCCCAACACACACAAATTTACCTACTGCATATATTTGAACTCAATGTTAACTTATGTGTATAACATATTGACAAATGCTAATATCAGTTTGTGGGAATTATAATTTGCCTGTGGGATGTGCTCCTCTGGATGGGATTATACAACTCGTCTGAGTGTGGCCAGTGAGTGTCAAGCTACATCTTAACCACGACTGGCAAAACTGTGTGGAGCTCATCTCCGCTGAGGCAGAACTAAAATCTGGAAATAATCAGCTAGTGGGGAACACGAGAAATTCTCCAGAAAACACTTTAACGCCACTGGAACCCACTGCTCCTCAAGATTGGATTCAGGTACCTAATCCCAGGCGGCAGCTGCCCCCCCCCCCCCCCTCGCTTTTCTTTCATACAGTGGAGCCGAGCAGCCATGGGGTGTCAAAGGGGGCTGAGAGACTGCTGTGGCTGACACCTGCTGGGCGCTATAAATATAAAAAAAAACTGGAGCTGCCATTGTTAGTTTGTACTGTAGTTCTCTCTCTCGGGCCACTCTCTCTCTCGTGGGCTGATGTTTACTTTAATGCAAGCTGAAAGCTTCTGCCGTCACCAAACCATTAGATAAGCAAGGCATCCAAATAACTCAACTGATTCGACCCAACAGCAAAGATCTCAACCTAGATCACAGAGAAAAGACGTCGCTGCAGCTGGTGTTTCACAAGACAAAAACACAACATTGCCATAAACTAAACATTGGAATTAAACAGTTCCTATTGGAAAAACTTGCACCATTTGCTTAACGTCTCTCTATGCCATATTCAAAGCATTGATCTAGCAGCAATGATCTGTATGTAAAGACATGCCTGAGCAGATGATAAGTAATACTCCCTCTGTGTGTTGTAATTCGAGCTTCTTCTAGATTTGTTGACATAGCCGGGCCCTGAATGTCTTTTTAGTGCATGTTAGTGCATGTGAGCGTTCCCTTACTGGCTAGCTCACAATCACCGCTCTGCACTGCACTCATATGATGGTTACAGCTGATAATCGCCGTGGAAACGTATATAACGATGTAATCAGGCGTATAACTGAACCACGAACAAGCAACAATTTTGATCCTTTTATCAATACTTCCAACGAGCTTATATTGTGTGAGAGAATAAAGTAATAGCCTCGGAAATACCAACATATTGGTTTGTGATGGAATGAACTCATAACTAGGTTTTCCTGCTAAGAAGCCAATATGTTCCTTCCATATAAAGATATTACTTTAATAGATGCAGTTAATCTTTGCATCTGACCTGGTCAAATTCTTTCAGGTAATGCAATTTGCCCCACATGTTGTAATAAATACTAAGCGAACCTGGTATAACTCAAGATCCCAGCAGATGTCAGAGAGATGAGGAGTTTTTGTTTGAAGATCAGCAAGATGTGAACCACACACATGACACAATATGTTCCCTGTGTTATGTTACATTCTCCTGGTAATGTCTCATGGGGAAATGGTAAGCAGAATGTGCGTGTCCTTTGGAATTTTTTTTCTCCTCAAATTTCCCGGTTACATTCTGCTGGAATGACGGGATAGCTTTTCTTTTGTCTTTTTCTCGCCTCTCTGCCTTGGTTGTATCCTAACGCAGCAATGGTAGACGTGTTCTTTACAGATGATCTCCTCTGGATTTCCAATTTGCAGTGCTCTGACTGTTACAGGCAGCAGCAGCAGTGCTTTAGCAGGGCCGTCAAAGCCCAACTGCCCCCTGCACTGCCTGAAAGTGTGACACCTCCATTCAATGCTCTTGTCAGTCTATAGAAGAAAAAGTGGATTAATGTCAGTTTCAGGGAGCCTCACAAAGCAAAGTGTAGCTTCGAACACGAGAGTGATTCTTGTTGAGACGTCATCTGCAGCATCTGTCGGGGGGGGGGGGGGGGGGGAGAGAAAAACAGAGTGGGGATGGAGGGAGAGAGAGGGTGAGAGCTAGCACTACAACACATTTGATACACACACCAGCAGGGTCATCAGACGTAGCCTGTTTAGAGGCAGAAGCTTAATCACATGTAAGCGGCATCAGACAGCCGACACCTCGATGTCTTTTGGAGATATGATGCCTGTGTGTGTGTGTGTGTGTGTGTGTGTGTGTGTGTGTGTGTGTGTGTGTGTGTGATTTCTGCCAGACCCTCCCCCCATGGCCTTCCCCTCCACTTGATTTTCCCAAGAGACACCCTGCTGAGAAAACGACAGGGCAGCAAAAATGTACAAAACCAGCTCTCTGCTGGCTAAGACCACCTTTCTCTGCTTATAGAGAAAACGCCTGAACCAAGCCAAAGGAATAAAACACTGACAAGCAATCCTCTTCACTGTCATGCAAATAAACTCCTACTACCCCAACACACAATGCATCAATTTAATTATTAATTATCAATTATTTTTTAAATGTTCATGTATATATTTATATATATATATACACATAATATATATAGAATATATACATATATATATATTCTTTAGATTAGATACATAGATATAGAAAAAAGGGTTATTTACATCAGTAATATTTGAAAAGACTGAGGTAAGACAGGTTTATTTTTTAATTGATGAACATCATTTCAATGATCAAATAATATGGATTTGAAAGGATTAGAAGTGACCTGGACTCATATGCAGCAAGAGTGGAGCTGAAATGTGTCAATAAATATGTATTAGACTTTCCTCTCTGATAGGTCATATGTGCACTTGTGTTTAGGCCCTCTCCTTGATAGTGTGCCACATGGCCAAGCTATTTATATCCTGACACTGAGGTCTGGATGACACCAGTGACAGCTGTGTAGAGATGACTATTAATCTGCAATTGATCAAAAAAGTATATATAAAAACAAATTCAGGCTGCTGTGATGGAGGAGCTGGTTCTATGCTGCTTGACATAAATGAATGTTTAAGATGCTCTTCTTATGTCTAACATTGTGCTGCATGCATTTCCTCTTTCACTTGTAAAGTTTTGAATGATTAAAGAGGAAGGTTTGGTACTTTATGTAAATAATACATTTGGCAAAGACATTGTCTATTTGTAAGACATTTCTTTTCCCAGACTATAGCGACCTGTTTTCACCGACGACGGGGTCTTAAGACACACCCACCGTGGCCTGCCTGACCATTAGGACAGATAGACTTTGCAGCAATTATTAATTTGTAGTCTCTTTCAACAATAAATAAATGAAAGCGATTCAACAGTATGATTTCTAGTTGGATATTATTGTTTCGAAGCAGGACTAAGAGCTGCTGAGAGAATCCTGCATAATGATCACTGCATAGTGTATGAAACCATTACAAGTGGTCAATTTAAAGTTGTGACAGTTCAAGGGAATCGGGAGCCATAACATATACAGAATGGTCCAGAGCAAGGTCAGTGTTTTAGTACCTCTCCATGTCTATGCACTGAAGCTGACAAGGATGCAGCACATTTCATTTGGGACCGCCGGCGAAGACAATGTAGAGCCATGACTTGTCTAGACGCCCGGTGCTTGTCCTTAGCACGACAGCTTAGTAACAGCCCTGTGTTGAAATAAATCTGTTACCCAGTCTGTGCCTGTATCAAAGAACCAGCGGATTCTTTGCACCCAGACTAAGCAATGCACTCGGCCTGCTTTGTAATGCATGCACTTTACATTGCGATATACTCGACGGCTCGGACTTGCCTGATTGACCTGCATTCCAGAGCCAGCCCCGCTCTCTGCTCACCACACCTGGGGCCCCGGGGCTGGCGTGTGGCTGTCACTGGCCGTCGCCACGCCATGCGATTGATGACAGCTATTCACTGATGAAGCTGTATTCATCATTCCTGTCCAGGGCTGCACTGACCAGATGGACCCTGACCATCCATCCACTGTCAGGGACACATCTGTTCCCGTTGTTGCTTAGAGTACTAACAAGTCACCTGCTCCCTGAAAGGCTGGTGTCAGCCACAGAGGGATGGATGCAGCTACACGCTGCCTGTTAAAGACAGAGAAAACGTCCCCAACACAAAACCACTGAATCTTAGTTTTTGTTTGTGTTTGCAGGGATCTTTAATCAGCATGATGCTGCAAATCAAGATGTCGGGCTGTACCTCTCAAGTGTCTTTCGTGCGATTCTACAATGGTAGGTGACATCTTGCTTGAAGGGTTCTATATTTATTCTGCCGCTGTTAAATAATTGCGTTAACTTTACTGCATATTTCTTCATGAAAGTGCTTTAAATAGAGCCAATGTTTCCAGCTGAATTCCTCTCTCCTGTTCTCTGACAGGTGGAATTGAAAAGAAAGTATTTTACCAGCTTTAATCTTTTGATATGACAATCTTAGCGTTATCATTTAGTTAAATGTAAGGCAAGAATTGTCATAATTTCTGTGTTTAAAATAAGGTTAAACTGTGCCCGGTAACATTTCATCCACTGTCAAAAGACATTTAAAACACACCTGTCATGAGTTTGAAATAGTGTGTACAAAAACACACCATCCTTGTGGAAAAAAAGGAGGAGGAAAGGCAGTGGTGGTTTGACTGTGCTATATAAAAGCCATCATTCTACCCGGTTTCACTGCTGATTCTGACCATGTAACTTCCTGTTAGCACACTACTTCCCATTCCTACTCTACTCACACAAGGAAGAATGATTTGTATAAGGCCTCCATGCAAGGATTCGGTGCAGTGCTGTTTCTCTGTCTTTTATAATGATAGGTCACAATTTTGCTGTTTCCTGGTGAGTCTTTTTGTCTACATGTGTGCTCACAGGTGAGAGCGCTCAAGATCTGCACTGAAGTGGCGTGTAGGCCTATTTAGAAGGTCTGACTTCATTAGACTCCCCGCGAGGAGACTGAGTGTGTCTGAGGAAGCCCCGCGGAGTTCTTCATTGTCTTAAGACTCAATTGTAATCACCTTACTCAGCGTGACAGACAGAAGAGCTCTCTGGCGTGATTGAAAGTATTGATCTTTTTGGCAGCTCTCTCTCTCTAGACAAGTCGGAGACGCACAATCACAGCTTTCACTTTAAAAGAAAAAAAATCTCTTCATCTGCCTTAATCATCTGATCAATAATTAGCATCAGGACAGTGGGGGCTTCTGCCACGTGCTTGGTTAGACTGCTTTCAGCCGCCTGCTGCCTCTCCACTGCTTCCCACCGGGGAGGAATCTGCTGAGTAAAGCTGATCTGGTGGACTGGGGCAGTAAGGGCAGGGTGGAAGCCCAAACAGCAATGACTTTCAGATTCACAAGCTCCACCCAGCCGCCCCCCCCGTCCATCCCCCTTCACTGTCGTGCAAGATCGGCAAGATTTCTGTCACCTTCAGCGATGGCAAGCGGCCAAGTGCTCTTGGAACCAAAATTCACTCTCACAGCATCCTGTCGTAGCAGCATGAACTTGATAATCTTCTGATAATTGCAGCTTTAAAGGAATATCACAACTCAGGTGGTGGGAGAACAGCGGGTGTATTTGATCACAGCGTGTCATGTTAGCAAACATCTTTTTGCATCTAATTGCCACTAACCTCTATACGAACACATATTGATGACGATATTTCGACTGCTTTTTTTGTGGATTGTGGAAAGGCAGTGATATTTTGTTCTTGAGGAATTCATTTAACAAGCTATGGAGCACTGCTGCAATATGGCCCAGTTACAGTAGCTCAGTGCACCCCGTGTTAAAACTGTGTTTGTGACACATCTCTTCCCATGGAAAAACGCAATAATGACTTCCTCACTTGCTGACCAAGACCACAACAGTGTTCTCTTGGTGCTGACGCCCCCAATGGGTCTGCCCTCAAAGTAGGACTATGCTAGTGCCTGCATGGTGACAGTATGTGTGCAGAACCACAGAGAGGGAATCTGGAAGCCATTATCACTAACATTCCACTGCCAAACCTTTGATTTAAATAAAGCTGTTCTACTCTATCGTACACAAACACCTAACCCTAACTGCTGGTTTAGACAATAATGAGTGCAGGCTGTTGTTTGTTGGTCTGTTGTTCGCTCTCCCCTCTTTATTTCTGCCCATGGGCCAGTGCAGTCGCCTAAGGGTGCAAAACACAACAACGCTGGACAAAGCACATAAAAAAAAGAAAATTAGAAAATAACGATCAAATTGTTTTCTAAATATGATCTGTCTCTTAGAAATTACATCTGGTTTCTGTACAATATCAAGCAGGATAGGAAAACGTGGTCGTCTTGGTTAAATACTGAACAGAGATGCTGACCTGAAGCACAAGATGTGTGTGTTTTAGTCACATTAGTGGCATGGCAGTCCACAACTTTGGTGCAGACTGAAATGCCAACAAGGATTGCCATGACATTCACAGTACCCAGATTATGTATCCTTCTCTTTTCTTTTTAAAGCCATCATAGGTTAAAACATTTCCAGTACTAAACATTATTTGTACATAATCATTGCTCATTGCACCTTAGCATGAGCTTATTCCTTGGGAGGAAAACCAAAGAGGCTCATGGCTCCCGATTTGGACATTTGACACTTGTCAGGAGCTGGTAAATGTGTTTTTCCTTTCACTAAAAGACTTAAAAGAAATATTCTGATGCATACTTAATATTACACACATGTACAGTCTCAGTGGGAAATAATTACAGGGATGAAAATCTTCCATCCAGTATTCATTCTGATGATTCTGCTGCACATCTAGGTTAACATTTGTTTTTGTGCCTCCCCTTCATCAAAGACCATTTGATTATTGTTTTGTAATTAATAAAATGTAGTAAGGTAAGGGTCCTTGAATGGCAAGCCAAGCTCTTCTGAGCTCTCCTTGTGTTTGAGTTGATTACAACCCAATGATACTGACCCTCAGCACAGACAAACTCATCAGATAATTGCTGAGGGTATATAGAAAGGTCACTTAACAATTAGGAGAAATTGAACCTGTAGGGAACTGTGACAGCACACAGCTCACAGAAAAAAAGCACAAACATGAACCGCTAAGCTAACAAAAAGTTCTGTATTTCTCGCAAAATGGATGAAAAGGGGAGAAATGATAACGGCAGGAACACCAATCATTAAAACTTCATTTTGATTTCTCTCTCTCTCTCTCTCGCTCTCTCTTTCTCTTTGTGACACAACAATATCAGTGTACCCCATGTTTCAAGAGTTACAGGTCCTTTAATCAGATTCCTGTCCAAAAAAAAAGGACAGAAAAGCGCATAGCATTATCATAAAGTAGAGAGCCGTCTTCTCTGGAAGCTGCGGTCAGACCTCTACCCTGCAACAATACACGTGTAAAGTGTTTCTGGATTGGATTAAACTACGCAGAACCTTTTATTAATCATTATCTGCTCTACAGTACCAAAGCATGTAATTTTGTGGTGTGTATCCAGATTGTGATTCACCTTCCCACAGGGCTATTCGGCACTGTGTTGTCAGTGCAGCGATAAAGCTATTGATGATAAGAATGCAAAAGGAAAAAAGCCTTCTTTTAAACCAACCTTGAGTATTTTTCACATTCAGGATTACTCTCCTACAATCATGGCATGAAACTTTGCAAACAGGAGGAAAAGGCATACATTTGTGTGCATTAAAAAAAATATATCTTTCTCTGCACATTTTTTTCATCGTCTATATTTTATTTAAAATAATCAAGTAGCATTCTGGCTAAGAGCAATGCAATTCTCTAGCGTTGGTGATGACAAACAATAGGCAAGGGAGCCAATTACCGGTAGTGTTTTTCACATCAAGGATTAATTGAAAAAAAACATCTATGTTGTGATTTTCTGGAAAGCATTTAGCGAAGTATCTCTTTGTTTGTGTAATTGTTAAGCTGTAGCATTGCCTTCCTCGGGGCGATGTCTTGTTGGAGATATGCCAATGGTGTTTCACTTGTTGAGTGCATTACTCTGCTCGCTCTAAAGCAAGCAAGAGCACATAGATGGACTAGCCCCAGCGCACACGGTGCTGTCTCCGAGGCCCAGAGGGCTGCATTGTTATTATCTGCTATTCAGGAACTACAGATGACTACCATGTAGCTCACAGTAAGTATCTCAGTATCTTTACATTGTTGAAGTCTGGTTCTGTCATCATACTTCTGCCTACTGCCTAAAGGTTAAACTAAACTTCTCTTGTAAATCCTGTCTCATGCTTTTTTTTTTTTTTACTTTGTTCAAGACAGTGATTTTTCTCTAACCTTCACCAAGAGCTTTGAGCCTAAACAAAATGTGTTGTATTTGCAGATACGTTCAGATATGAATATTTTAGGACGTGGCAGATAAGTTAATTAAAAATGTTTACGAAATATGTTGATGAAATAACTCAAAGGGCATTATGGTTCCAACACAATATACTTGCTGCTGCATATTAGTAGTACATAAACATATTTTATAGGAGACGTGGTTGAGCTAGAAGAACTGAGACAGAGGTCAAATATAATGAATCAACACAATATTAAACCGTTACTTCAGTTAAATATATTTGTGTGAAAGTGTTAGGCTGTATTTGTGTTGTTCTATGTCAGTCCATGTGTCATGTATGACTGGGTATCCTTGCACATATATGTGTGTCAATGTCCGTGTGCATGTGTGAATGGGGGATTCTGTGCATGAGCTTGAATACATCTGTTTGTATGTGTGTGCGTGCGGATGTGTTAGTTGATGCCTTCGCTGTGCTCTCCTGCTCATGCACAGGCACTCCAGAGATGTCCGCGCTAATGGAAGCCGAAGCTGTCGTGGCTGTATTGATTGCTCAGACCTGCAGATTATTGCTCTGAAGAGTGACCAACAGCAACCCACTAAGGTAAAAACTTCTCTAACCAACAGGAGTGCGCGGCTGCTCTACCCCGAGAAGCAACATGTTTAATTGTTTGTGGTGTTCTCTGGCCCCTACTGCTGAGGGCCCTGGGGGGAGAAAGGCAAGTCTAGGGCCTGACCTTTTCCCTTCCATAGCACAGCCTCATTCACACATAGCCTGGGAAATGTATCAGTGCTCCTCACTTCAACATCGCTCCAATTACCAGAGACAAACAAAATTGGAGCCCTTATCAAATGGAATAGGAACACTGTATCCTTTGGAGACTACGAGGCAGCTTATGCACTGAATTCTACAAAAGTGAAATGCACATTGAGTGAGGCATTTTATAGGTCAAAATTCTAAATGTATATCTGTATTCTGTTAGAACATGTTATTACCGTTGTATGTTAATCTCTATGTCTCACATGAGTTTACCGATTGAGTGGGAAAAATTAGTAAAAGTCCAATCCTGTTACAGACACCCTCCTAAACACCTACATGTATTGCTGCACATCAGATGCAACGAGGAGATACATTAGAAAAGGCGGCCCCTGTGCTGGTAATCCGAGCACACTCCATCAGCATTCAGCTCAGTAGGTTGCAATTATAATGAATATTAATGACTGTTTTCTCATACATAATATTCTCATAATGACTCTACAAAGTAAATGCAGCCCTCTTAAAACAACCATTTATCATAACTACGTACCAAAGCAGTAACACTGTCAACCGCTGGAAAGATAAAGCCATCAGCTACGCTCTTTAAACTCCCACGTGTACGCTTATGACAGAGGAAGCATCTAATGCTGATAAGAAATGATATTTTACATCATACCATGTTTTAAGTCATCTACTGTAATATAAATACCCATCCTCTTTTTTTTGTCAGGTTTTTAACTGGATGAGTTGTATGAATGTTGTCATTGAATCTGAATGAAATAATACAGGTAATTTTAGTGCAACCGCTATAATGTTAAATCATTCACACACTGTTGTAGACTTCCCCTGTCCAATGAACAAATGCATTACAGCAACTAAAACGAAATGAAATTCAGTGCTGTGTATGTGCTTAAGAGTACTTCTTTACCTCCGTCAAATACCTTTTCCCGTGGGCCATTAAAACAGCAGAGAAGCCGAGCTCAATCCTCACAGACATTACCTGTGAGCGACTGAACCCTATTTGGGAATTGGTAAAGCGTACAGAGAAATAGACTTGGAATAGAACAGCCTGGCAAATTCCATTTCACATCTGAAGTGGTCTACTTGTGAAAGATCATTTGGTTTGGAGTGAGTAAACAGAGGGGACTCCATCGCTCTCAATGACTTATGTGTGAAAGCTGGGGATTACAGACGATCAGGAAGTCTTGGAGCTGTTTGGAAAAAGCATTGCCTTGCAAAATGAATCCAACTGCAGGACTGTGTTTCACAAGCCCCCTCTCATATTTATCTGTTCTATACTAGGCTGTTGTGAATGAAGCTCAGCACATATAAGGGGATGTTTCCCACGCAGAGTGTTCATGTTTTATTCATACATTTTTGTAACTTGCTTCTTATTTTAATTTCTAATTGCTATGATCATATTTTTACTTGCTGATTCCATGGCTGAGATTTGGGGATGTCACATATAGCTCTTAACTCTTAAATTCATGGGGTACCTTGGGTAACATATTCACCACAAATTTAAACATTGCTTCTGAACATTTGGAATATAGTTATTAAAATAATCCCTCAAAACACATTTCTGTGATTTATTTATTTTTCAATCAAATATAGATGTCAAAGATTTGTACTTTCAACTCACAAACTTACTTTTCAAACGTACTGCTACCTTTTAATGTGGCCTATTATATTTGACTTATATTGTTCTGTGTTAAACATAATGGTCTTGTGGTCACTGCAATAAGGTTGTGCATAATGTATGCACCTGTATGCACACACAGCTATTACAAGTACACCGGTTCACAGTTAAAAGAAGAAGAAGCTCGACATGAAAATAATCAATTTGGATAATGACTTTTTAATGTTTACCTTTTATTTCATATTTTCATAACTGAAATAAACTGTATAGTAAAACTTACTTAGCTGTATGCAGCAGTGTCTCTGTGACCCATTATCTCTACAGTTCACCAAGGTAATTAAAGTGTTATCTGTGTTGCTGATACGAACGGTGACCATACCCAATAAAATAATACTCACTTAGTACAAAAGAAAGACATCTTTTCTAGATATCTTCATTATTTCTCTCTATTTTCATCAATAAGCATTCAGAAAAATATGTTGTGTGATCGTAGTGGGCTTCAGTCTTTGGCACTAAAGCGCTTGAGTGTGATGGGCAAAGTGGCACTCAGTGAATGTGGAGCTACTGGAGCTGATAAAAGGGAGAGACATTAATTGAATGACCTTGGCATTACTGGTTTTAATAAGCAGGTGAACGTCTATATAAAAAGCCCACAACTCGAGAAAATTGTGTCTTAGTGGCAATTTTTACATTTAGATCTTTGACCGGATGCTGTTTATTGTAGGCCCAAATAATGTTTAATTGTTAACTAGAAAGCTGAGCAAAGGAAGTTAGTGGAGATTAACAAGTCATATCGAGTGTCTTCAGCTTTAAAGCGAATTATGCTGAAGTTTGAAACTTAATGCTAACTTTTAAAAAGGTACTGTGATTCAACAATAATTTCAATAACTTACTGATATGTTATCTTAAAAATAAAGTGATCAGAGATACTACATTGTCCTCCAAATACATCAGGAAAGGGAGACAAAAACGAGAGAAAATACACTCAGACTCTAACCTGCAATAGTAAGGCGTTATTGGTGGTGAATACCTGAACCCCAGCTGAGGGCAGACACTGGCTGCTATGACAGATCCATCAAAGCAGCGGAGGCTGTCTCTCCTGTTGTGGACTCCGGCATGGGCTCCTGCCTGCTGCGGAGAGCTGAGGCCTGCTCCGCATTGTCCACTGGCACCCGGCCAAACTGGCCCTGCTACTATTGTCCTTCACCCGCCAAGCTCTGAAGCCTGCTATTCAATTAAGATACATGAACTTGTGACGCATGCTTCAATAGATGCTTTTAACACCCTCCCAAGCATCAGGAGCATGCGTTTAAATGAATGAGCGTTGTCACTGCAAAGTTAAATCGTGACGAAGGAGCCAGTAGAGAGCCTTTTTCCGGGAAAAGTTTTTGTCATGCTTTCTTGCAGACCATATGACACCGTGCTGTACAGTATGCCTTGGACCAGACTTTCGAACAGTCTTTACATCATCTGGTGTATCTGTCACATCCACAATTACATTATTGCTGTTTCACTCACACGAGCCACTGTGTCAGAGCTCTCAAAACCAAACAGATGGAGCTACTTGGCAACAGAAGGCATGCAAATCATGGATCATTTGATTGGAGATCTTATTTAATTATTCAACCAAGTGGCCATCTTGGAGAAGACTCAATACAAGCTGCCTACTGTACAATATGCGTAAGCAACTGTTACAATATTCAACTAATAATGAGTTACACAAAATGATGAAAACTAAGACAATGTGTCTTTGGAGTATACGTGAAATATCTTGGCTGAAGACTGAACATTTCATTTTCTCTGTGGCTTTCATATCAATTCATGAGCTAATTATGTTTGCCTTCAGTTTGACTTTGTGTAACATATGCAGGAAGATAAGCTATAGACATTAAAAAGTGTGCATTAATGTCTTGATGGCTGCATTGCAGTACATATAGCATACTTAATGCAAGAGTAGCTCATAAACCATCTCCTCAGACATATTCAGGTTTTGCTGTTCATTTTCGTGCGAGCCTTATGAAACCTTGAATGTGAGGAAAAAAAGTAGTTAGCTGTGACAATGAGCCAAAATTACAATCACGTGGAAGGAGCCCAAGGATTTCAAGTAGGGAAGTAAATTAAATGAAAATTCAGAGTTGCCTGAAATAGTTTGCAGAAAAACAAAATGAGCTGTATTTAACATTCAGGCACAATGCTGAAAAGTGACAATTGCTTATCTCCATGGAGATCAATAATGGCTGCAGGATCATTGTGTAAAGTGTCTGCAGGTTTAATGCAGATAGGATGTCATTATTATTTTCTTTCTCCTAATGACCATCATTATGCATGGACACTGATTGAATTCCATTTGTTACCTACGTTTGAGCCTGAGTGGAATAATTACCATTTAAGTATCTCCATTAAAATTCATGCACGGATGTTCATACTCAGACCTTTTTTTTTTTTTTTTTTTTTAAATAACTAAAATATTCTTTGAATGCAAAATTCATTGGATAAAACCCGCTTTAATACTTCAAGTCTAATTACATGTGAGTGTTATTAAAGCATGTCTTCTCTTTTAGTTTGTATCTCTTTTTTTTTAAATGATGGCAAAAGAAAAGGAAGAACCGGTTGCTGCTCAGATGCTATCAATGCAGCACACTCTCTTAATATTTAATTAAAATGGATCTGCTGGTAAGTGTGATCAATATCCAGCACCCTGTCTAAATTGCTTTTTCAACCTCTTGTGTCACATACAAAATAAAAATGTTTTCATAGTTAAATACATTTATTTTTTTTCTCCACAGGATAAAGGGTTATTGTGCTGCATTAAGATATTAGTAGTCCTTTTCTGCTGTCTACACTTCACGTTGGTGTGATTGCTGACCGTTAAAAACTTGGGCGACAGCTTAAGATGTGAGTTCTCCTTCCCAAAACAAAACCCGTCATAGGTCTATAAGCCTGTTTGTTTGTCCATTGGTGCATGAATTCAGCACGAACGAGAACATGTCACTTCTTGTTTCTTGTTTACTGGTGGTCATCCTGTGTGTATAGTCACCCAAGTGGAAGTACCTATGTTTATGTTGCAGGTAAATAAGGCAGCCTCTTCTCTAATACAGCCATCTTCTGTAAATACACAGCTGTGGCTGAACGGCGAGCCAGTAGAGGAGAACGGAGAGGGGATTTGGCCACACCTAATCAATCACTGACAGATTACTGCTAAATCCACTTCCATACACATTAAAGAGGGACAAATGCAGAATTGCAACTGAACAAGTTCTAGTTTTAAGCCAACAGTGGGACTTCCTGGTGATTTATCAAAGTCACTGCTGCTGAGCAGCATGCCTGTGTGATTGTAGTTCACAGCAGACAGAGCTGAGGCGCAGCACTGAAAGGAGTGTTTATGCCCTCAGCTGTGGCACTGTCAGCCTTGTGGAATTTACTGTAAATCACATTGCTTTTATTGCAAGATTTAGTAGCTTATCCTCTGTGGGCTCTATTCACTTCAAGCTTGTCCCTATTAGGATGTTAGCCCTAGTCTATACAGGGACTCGGATACACATCTAGAAATAATGTGTGAAATCAAGCCTGTGATTTTGCCCTTTTTGCACATCTTTCTCTCTATAATAGTTTTTGCTCTTTTGTAGTAAAACAGTTTTATTTTTGTGACTAGACTACAGTGTCTTAAGAATCTGTGTTTGCATTATTTCTACTCAAAGAGCTCTATTCCTGATGAGAATCACTGCCTCTGATAGCCCAGAGATACGGTGCAGCATCTCGGCAAATTATGTTGTTAGCATTATTCCATGAAAAGCCCCGAAATCTGATTTGGTTACATTGTGTAATGATAGAAAATATTAACACAGTTTGGAGAAGGGAAACCAAATTACTTTTCACTGCTAGTGGAATTACTCAATATATATATATATATATTTGACGGTGTAAGATTGATTCTACAAGCTGTTTTTATGACACAATGTTTAACAACAATCACAGTGGAGATGAGTCAATAGTTCTACAAGCCACCGATCAGGGGAATAAAATCTCCTTTGTTACATCTAGATGCATGCTCCTGTGAGAAATGGCTCAATGCAGCTGGTTCCTCCGAAGTCAGTGTTTCATGGCAGAAACAATAAACGCCCAGCAACATCGCTGAAGTGATCACACATGACATAAGAGTCTGTAGGCAGAAGGTTAAAAAACAGGCAGTCACGTGCCATGTAAACCCCAAACATCATTCTGAGGAAATGAACAGTTCCACTCTGTGAGTGTGTGAGTGTGTGTGTGTCTATCAAACACTGATTTCTCATTACAGGTGCAATAAACGTAGAAATATTTTGATATTCATCAAGAAAAATGTGAATCTGTTGTTGTTTTTTTAATTCATCAATAAATCAATTTTGTCAATCAGTTATGAATCTTCTCAGACATTCATTTACAAACTATGTCATCTGAAATTTAGATCTGAAATTGCCTGACACTAAAATCATAGCAACTTTTTTATTTCCTCAAGGTTTGATTTGTGTCAAGGAGGATTCAAGTGTGTGATGGACATGAACTGTGATCTCTGTAGCTGTATGTGCGGGTGTCTGCATGATGTGTGTATTGACGTGCTGTAGCAAGAGTTCAGGGAGGCAGCTGAGCAAAATAATTTAGAATGTCCTGCCTGCTGACACAAGGACAAAGGCACAGACTGAACATGCCCATATGAGGAAGGAGACAATGGACGTGGCTACCTGGAAATGCACTGCTGTTGTTTTCACCGTGACCTCCACAGCACACATTTTCACAGGCTGTTCCTACAAGCGTGGACATTCACTTCTGGTCGAGCCAGCTGCGTATGAACAGGACATTATTCCACGATGAGCCGTAGCATCCTCACGTAATTAGCAGCAGGGGTTGATGAAATGTTATTCTTTTTTTTTTATTTAAAGAAACACTGCCAACAGGGACAGTAGCAGTGAATGAAACTGGAGGGCATTAGTTTAAAGTGTCATTGTCCAAAGTAGCAGTGGTTACTTCATGTCCTGCCTTTTGGGTAGGATTTCTCCACAGAGCTCATGCAGTTGGAATTAGCATGGTGCAGTCAAGGGAGTACTGAAGGCTGAATCAATGCATCACTCCGAGGGCCTTGGGTATGGATATGAGAGGGCATAATGGGACTTTTGTTGCCGATTCTCATATCATATGTCGAACCAGGGTCTTCGTGCAACACTTCCCCAAAGGAGGAGAGACCCCCCCCCCCCCTTTTCACCCCCTTTTCAAGGCCATGTACAGATAACAGAGAGGGGCTGGGGAATAACCTGCAAAAGTGTGAGTCAATCAGCGAACGAAATAAAGGTTATTTATTTAATTAATTACATTTTCAGGACAAAATCCCTGTGTTTGAAATGTTGGGATTCGTTGCTTTCTTGCTGAGAATGATCAATACCGTCGATGAGAAGATCAATTTAGCATTTATTGGGTATGTATGAAGCTACAGCTAGTTGCTGGTTAGCTTAGCCTAAAGACTGGAAACAGTTAGCTTCCGTAATGTTGAAACCAAATAGCTGAACTTATTGCCACAACTATTGCTGTGATATCTTTTGTTACCACGGGCATAGGTGCCTTGCTGCCGGTGTGCTTTAAAATGCGCTAATAGAATTTGACAGTTTGCATAATCCAGTTGAAAATCATGTAGACTACATTTTAAGCGCTTGAGGATCCAATCATCACTAAAGCGTATATAATGCAAGAGAGCTAAAGATGTCAAATTGACATTCAACATGTGTTGAAGAACGACTCTTTTCAGTGTCCACTATGTACCAGGTCAGCCTGGCAAACGTACCGAGGATCCCCAACTTTTCCCACTCGCTGTTATCACACGGTACTGAGTTCTGCTCACACTGCACACTACGGTGATGCAGTTGCGCAAAACATAGGAAGTGGGAGAGCGAATGAAAAGAATCGGTCCCCCCAACACATGACTTTGCTAACTAACTAGTAGCCTTAAGATGACAAGGCATCTAATTTTTGTTTTTAATGTATATGTAAACTTGTCACCCTAGGAAGAGTGAAACAAGCCACAACTTAACCGTCTGCACACACATCATATGTCTGCTCAAACAAATGGACACCCAGAAGAAGGTAACTCTGACCCCAATGGTGAAAGCTCGCAAGCAGAGAAAAATACAATGCAGGAAACCTATTCTTGACAGATATATAACAGAAGCAATGTTCAACCATGTATATAAAAGCTGTCCAACCCTTAATAACAACACGTCTTGTTTACAGATGAATAGAGAGAAATGTGTCCTCCAGACTCTCATACAAAAAAATGCACATGATGCAGTGCCAAGCAGTGCAGTATAGGCAATACAAGGCAGAATAAGGCAGTCATCAGTTTAGTGCGTGCAGACAGTATGTATACAATTAGGCTAAATTGTTAATAGCCTACATCAAATAGCCTAGAGCAAAATGTTGTCATGATAGGCTACTTGTGAAGCGCTGCTTATTAAGGCTGATTCTCTTTGAATTTGGCTCCCGCTGCACAGATCATGCGCAGTGTGCAGCGTGCTGCCTTCAGTCAGCGGAGCAGCTGTCCAGGGTTTGGAATTCCAACATGGCAGAGGCTGTGGTCAGTCTTCCCCTCACTAACTTGGAATGGTTTCAAATCGAGAGCGGCCGCGCTTAACCTCAGTGAGCCATTCATCTGCGCACTCACTGAATCGATGGTACTATAAACCCTGACGCTGCCCTGGCACCTACACAGGTAAGTCGTATCTATCAGCGATGTTGTCAATTCAAAGAGAAACGGAGCAGCCCTGTACGCGCAACAAAAAAAAAAAAACGCTCGCTGAGAGACGGTGTCGCGCATCACAGATCTGCAGCGCAGTCTGTGGCCAGTCATCCTGCGTTTTGTCATCGCTTTGGAGCACACTAAATAAACGCTTTGAAGTTTCGGGATTAGCGCTAGTTTGCGATGAATGTTTTATTCGCCGTAGTTTTCCTCTCCGTAGTTTGTTACTTATAGGCTCTGCACCTAGTCTCTTTAATAACTTTCCTGCGACGAGAAGTTTTTTGCATGTCTGCCTGAATAAAACTTGCCGCGATAACCGCAGGCGGGAGGTTAATAGATGGGTTGTCATTGCGCTCTTAGTGGAACAACTGCTGGCAAGTAATCTATTTTAAAAGTAAAGGGAGGGAGGGTGTGTGTGTGGGGGGGGGGGCATCACGCTGGTTTAGCTGCTTCCCCTAATAGGCGTCATGAAGAATGTGTGTTTTATGCCATCTACAGCCTCTCACATGCTTCCTATTCTCTCGTTTCAACTCGCGCAAGAAGTGACAGGCTCCAGCCGAGCCTGTGTGGTTTTCTGCGTCTCCGTCCAGGGCTGTTTTTTTTTTTATTATTTAATTTCACTAGCATGTTCCGTTTCCCTTTGGTTTGAATTGTCCTTAATTACACGACCTAGATGAATACCTGAGGAAAGAACAAGGGACCGTGCGCTTTTGAAACTTGTGAAATCCGATAGCTGAGGAAAAAGTGGCTGTAATGAGAAGCAACCTTTGGAATTCCTCCTCGTGAAAATTCCGTTTCTGCTGTTTTTCCCTCTCCTCTTCTTTTTAGGCTTGAAGACATGATCACTAGCACCAGTATTTATGGTATGTTCATTTTGCAATTATCATTAATATTGTTGTTATTATGTCATATGTGTCATAGTCCATTTGAAAAGAGGCTGTTATTGCAGTGATGTAATTGTTTCTTTGTGCATGTGTGGGTCATCTTCAAAAGTTTACTTAATTTAGGTTATTATAAGAATTGAGCATAGTCCAGAGATTAGGGCACATTGTGTGATTCATTTCATACAAGTGGCATTATCAATTAGGCTCACAGTATCTTGTAAAGGTTTAAGAATGTGCACCCATTTTGAAATGGTTTGGTATCTGGTATTTTTTATGTTTAACTTTTTCTTTGTCATTGCACTGCTTTCATATTTTTTTGCATGCAGATCAATATGATTATTGTTTTAATGAATTTGAAGGTTAACACATTTCCATTAAGAGATCACATATAATCCCTACTTTTAGAAAACATTGTTTGTGTGTTAAGACTAGTCTGCAATGTCATTTAGCCATACATTAAATATTGCCCTTAAAATATTTCTTCGGAGTTATTACCATGACAGCTGCAAAATGTCCTTTATTTTAAAATTCATGACATGACTGAAGCTCAGGATCTCTTGCAAATGTTTAGAAAACTATTACCTCTCGTAAAATGACGGTTGATGTGAAAACTGCATGAATTTAGCGTCACAGTTATTACCAGTTGCATCACAAACTATAGTGTTCAATTATTTTAAATATGAATTAAGTAGATAGCACAACACAAATACATGTAATATAGCAATGCTACAATATCATTTTTGTAAAAGTAATTATTTAAACACAATTGATAATGACTTTGAGGAAAACTCACAATTGGCCTTTTTTATGTTTCATTTATGAAGTTGTCATGCACTTCTATTTGCTTGTCACACTGTGTAACAATTCACTAGTGAAACTTCATCAAAATTGCTCACAGATGACATCAAAGGCAGCGTCAGAAATAGCTGTTATTCATGTTCCGGTGGAAATGGTTTGCGACGAGCCAGTAAATGGATCTGAGCATGGATACAAAGTCAGGAGGAGTAACAAGTTGTGTGCTGTCTCTCTCTTTCGAAAACACTTTGTCCTAAGCGAACCATGTCCACTTCCATAGAACAATTTACTTAATTGTGTTCACACATTTCATTTGCATGTTTTCCTTTGAGAGGAAATTAACATCATCAGCAGTGAGCTGAAGTATGTTTTCATTCCTCTTCAAAAAAAATAACAGCATTGCAGCATCCGTCACTCAGTGGGGAAAAAAAAAATGTACATTACCACCACGTTCATTATGTTTGAGTGTTCAGTTGTAATGTGTTTTTGTAAAGTGGATATTAGATTTTTGGTCCGATTTTTACCACCACCTCCACCTCCACCACCACTACTTGTATGCGTGGTGTTCTTTTTATTTTTCATTTCAGAATAACTTTAATTTTAGCACCTCAGATATGGATACTTAGCAGGGTTTCAAATAGTTTGAAGCAATTAATGATATTTAAATCTGTATCCACAGCTCTGCATGTACTCACACTCTGAAATGTCCTGTGCAGTCTGTTTGAATGTTGCATTTTACATTTGGAGTCTCAATATCAATTGAGACTTCTACAAATCACATAAATGCAATTGTTTTCATGCTGCAGTATGTTCGCACCTAATTTAAGAGGAAGATTTTTACACTATAAGAGAGGTTTATCTTGACAAATGATTATGCCTCTGCACAGCAAAAACAATCCTCTTGTATTCATCAAACTAGTATTTCAGATTTTTATCTTGAACATCCTAATTATCAAGTATAACCTGAGGATAATTATTAGAGTTCAAACCCTGGAAGGCTTCTATGTCTGCGCTCCTGCAGTGTGCTGGGTGATTCTTGCAGGTCCTTACTTAACCCCAGACACCTCCGATGTGCATGGGAAGAAGCTGACAGCTCTGTTTTATTTCTGATAGCACTTATGATAGCAATCTAAGCTGTTGCTTGACGTGAATCTCTGAGCCAAATTTGACGACAGATGCTGACCCCCCCCCCCCCCCCCCCCCCCGTTTTCATCACCCTCTTTACAAGTTGTCACACATGTTCACACTTTTAAAAGTGTCTGTAAATAATAATAACAAGGAGTTGTGTGAAGTAAACCATAGTCAATAATTACATTCAGCAATTTCCCCAGTGAAACAATGATATCAAAATTCTACTTTTTATATTTAGTTGTGTTAAATTCTCAATGGCGTAGACTGCAGTCAGTGCACCCTCCGCAATGTCGTCAGACAGATGAAAAAAAATTACATTTCCAAAATAATTTAGAAATTTCTTAATCTTTTTAAAAATGCTGCTTTACAAGCCATTTATTTACTGTGTACTGACTGCACCACATATATCAAATAAGGTTTACAGAAAATCCTTGTTTGTGGTATCTGCTGTAATGACCATTATAACATCCTTGATTCATTGTTCGGTTAATCACAGTTGTGACAAATAACGCAAAGAAAAACTCATCATCATTATCTGCACCTTATGCAATCTTTAACTTGATGGTGTGAAGCTTCTGCGTGAAGCAATTTAGCTGCTCTAAATGTTCTGTCCATAATCGAAAGTGTGAAACACTATATTAGTGGTCGCTAAAATTGACAGCATGATTTAAAACATTATTACGACAGGACCAACACTTCACATACAGCATGCGCACTAATGATGACAATTAAAGCCATCTCCTAAATACCTTGAGCTGATTCTGTGTAAACAACCCCTGGGATGTCTGCAACGCTGTGTGCAAATTGATGAAATATTAATCTTTACAGATGGATCTATTTGTCAGTAACTATGAGAAATCCCATTCAGCACCTTGACAATATTCTTTTACGAGATCAGTCCAGGATTGTCATCTTATGGCAAATATGTTAAGTGGTGTCTTTCCTATTTTTCCTATAAAAAGCGAGGGAGTCCCTAATGGAGTAAGATGCTAGCAGAAGGGACAAAAACATTCCAATCTTTCTTCTTCTAAGTATTCTATGTCTTCCTGCCGCCCTATCCTCTCTTCCTCCCCCCCCCCCCCCGTCTTTCTCTCGCTCTCTTGTATCCACATCTCTGTCGTTTCCCTCATGGCAGCTTGCTATGTTGTCTTTGTGTGTTTCTCTCTGCGCTGACAATTCTTGCAGTGATCTAAGTTGGACTGCATTAGAAAGTGAAGGCAGCTGTCTGTTGCTATACTGAGGGACGTGTTTGCTCTACTGCAAAGATGAAGGACCATGAATCCTTGACATCCTCCCTTTCTCTCTCCCCTCCTCCTCCTCCTCCTCCTCCTCCTCCTACCATCTCATTTAGACACAGCGACTGTCTGCTCAGACTTGGGTTTTTTTTTTCCTCTGAGTGACAGCATATGGCATGGACATTTTCTAAAATGCATGCGCCTACCATTGGCTGCTTGTACTTACCCTTCGTATGTCTCCGAGCTGCAGGCCTGTTGTGTTATTTGTTACTCTAATTCAAACAAAAATACTTACAGTTTAATTTAGTTTAACACAGATTCTACTGGATTAAAAAGGAAACACAAGGTTGCATACAAGTGGATATTTTGTCTTACAGTTTCACTGCGGCTCAGAATTCAAATCACTACATAGATTTTCTCTGGTTGTATTTTAGCATATACTTTATCACATTAAATGTTTTTACGGATTATGTGCAAGTACATGTCTTTGTATGTGATTGAGAGTGTGCACGTACAGTATGTGTGTGTTTGGCTCTCTGTTTCTCTTTGTGCATGTTTTTTTTTTCCAGAACCAGTTTGAGGGAGGACACAATGCCCTTTTCTCTGTCTATTCTTTTTTCTATTCTTCCACATACATCCTGTTATGTTTTTTTATGATCCATACCATAATGCACAATGTGCTTATAGAGCTTAGGGTTCACTAAATGACTGATTATAACACAAACACGCTCATAAGTCACGGTGTAAGGTTGATTTATTCAGGCCATATATGCCTGGCATATTATTTACAATGAATATGGCATTTGTTGCTTTAAACTCCCTGTTCTCCTCATTTCCAACACATTGAAACAGAGGCTTTGTTTCATCTCCTTCACACGAGGTGTCTGTGCACTCATAAGGAGACGAGGCAGCTCCGCGCCTGTTGGGGATTGGCAGGAATAGACAATCCCCAGGTGTACTAAACTAGGTTTAGCACTAAGGCTTTTAATCTGGACTTGTATAGGAGATTCATGTGCATTCATAGATTTGCCTCTGTAATTATCATACCCCCAGTGGCAGCCACAGAGACATTTGCCTAAATCACTGATGTCCTCATTACACTGTTTACATTTTAATTAGACATGCTAAATTCCTGATTTTTTTTAATGGCCAAAAAGATTGGAGGTCTTCCGATCATTTCTCTAGGCATGTCGTGGACTATGCCTATTTGTTGCCTGGCTGTAAGTCGCAGTAGTGTGTGCATCTCGCTATAAAAAAAAAGAGAATTTCCAGAGTTTTTACTTAACGTAGCCTTCTTTAAAGCCTCTTAAAATGATTTATAATGCAGTGTTGTGGCTGAGAGAATCATTCATAGGTTGTTTTATGAACAACATCTGAATGGAATGGCAGTAGACAGCTCTAGGATGATAGTCTGAACAAGGTATTTATCCATAAGAAAGCATACAACATTATGACTGAATCTGTTTTCATATCTTTAAATTATGTCTTTGGCCAGACTATTTATTGTTACTTTAAGGCAGTGAATATCCAACCCCCAAGGACTATGATTAACTAAATCTAAAATTCCATGACTCTTGAAAATAGCTGGCACTTTGAGTTGTCATTGTGTGCCCGAGTACTGTTGCTTATCATTAAATAACCTTGGTGAAGAGAGCTGTTTTTTCCTGTCCTTCCAAGGTGTTTTTTTTTTTATTGCATGCTGTTGGGGAGTTTCGTATTGTGAGAGAGCAGCAAGCCTTTCACAAGAGGATAAGAGAAAACTCAATATTTTACTGTATTGAAATTCCTCTTGTGTTCCCACAAAACAGTGTCTGACTAATCTGGCCATCGAGGCCGCCATTCTAGCTGGATTGAAAACCCATGCAACAAGAGAACCTTTAAGTACTTTTTCACCACACCACATTTGTCAGCTTCATTATATATATATATATATATATATATATATATATATATATATATATAAATTGAATTGTTTGAAATGTACTTTTTTTAAAATAGTCTCAAATTTGTCTTGATACTGACCTGTCTTAATCAATATAACCCCTTAATTATGATAACATCAAGAAGCTGTGATCCCACTGCTTTGACTGAGCTACAAAAACGTAGCTCGCTCTAAATTTAATAAAAGATAAAATATGTAACTGTAAGAACAAAATTAGAATTTTAATACATTTGTCTCACAGAATAACTCTGTCTTACAACCATTTCATTTTCTTAATTGTATGACAATATAATAGTGTTATAATTAATGTATTGAAATACATGCTTGAATTAACTTTGACATTTATATTCAAGAGCATGCAAGGATTTGCTTTGAATATAAACGTTAATCTTTTGACTGTTTTTCATTTTCCCGTTCATCACATCCCATGCTAATTGTCTCAAATTGATATTTGAGACAATTAGCTGAAACGATGATCTGACGAGATGTGAGCTATCAGTGGGTTTTTTTGCGAAGTTCTCAGCATTTCATTCATCCTCTGTGGAGTCGGTTTGGCTGACAGGTTGGCTTTGTGCCAAGTGCTGGCAGAGGGGGCCTTGAGTGCCAGGGACGGGGGAGAGGATGGGTTGAGGTCTGCCTGGTGGCGTGGAGAGGAGGGGGGCTGAGCGGAGGGAAGGAAAGAGGGGATAGAGGGGTGAGTACGCTGCCATGAAGGTTTAAAGTGTCAGGCTGTGGCAAGGCTGCGGGTGTCAGCAAGTGACACTGTGACGTGACCACAGCAGCATGCGCAGAAGTGAGGCAGAACGACTGGATATTTGAGGATGTTATGTTGTTGTTATAGTGCCCAGCATATTAGGTTGTGAGGTGCCTGTGCGAGCATAAGCCAAATTAGTTTTCTTCAAGGTAGCTATAATTAAATACGAAAACAATAAGACAACATTTATATTTTGATTACTGGAAGATTAATACATGCATTCATGCAATTTAAATTAATAAAAGTTTCTATTTTATTTTTTTTTCGAACTGCTTGAGTCTCACTTGCACGGTGTAAGTGAATAGTCACTAGAAGTCTTGTTGCCTGGCGTGTGGCCTATTTGACAGTCCCTCTTAGTGTCCACACGGAATTAGATTAATTTAGTGCAAAGAAAAGAGCGCTTAAGAGTTGAGCATCATCACAGAGCTTTATGAGGGCTGACACTTCTTTTGTGTTCATTATCAGGAAATCACCTCAGGGAGTCGTGTTGACTTTGCATGGTCTAAAATAGCTGTTACATTGGACTGCCCCACGCTCGCTTCCACTCAAAGTATCTGGGGAGGCAAGGTGGAAATACCAAACGAAGGTTTTGCTGAGAAAAGCTAAACATAGTATAAACTCCCACTTTAGCAAAGGAAATCAAGCTATTTTTCCAGTTCTGCTGTCTAGGATGTTATGTGCACTAAAACAAAGGCTCATATTCTGTTTAAAGAGGCACGATTCCAGTGTGTCAAGTTGTTAGCTGGTTGTTTGGCCACAGACCATTTTGTTCCTGCAGTGGAATAAAAACGTACATTTATTACTTACGTATATTTTTATAATTGTTTTTTTTTCCTAATTTAAAAAATGTGTTAATTTAATAATATTATGTTAGTGTTTGCATTAATGTGCCTGCACACGGTTTATAGTTACAGTGCAGAACAATAGCAGACCATCATTGACTTGGAGTATGATGTTTCTGCAGTCCAAACCCTGACTGCATCGCCTCTCCCACATCTTTAAATGGATCCCATGAGTCTTCTGCTCTGTTGTTTCCATTATTCATTTCAAAACTTCCATGTAGCATGGAGAGGCTAGAGGGGTGAAAAATTATTTTGTGTCTGAAAAAAATTGATGTAGAGCAAAGTCACTGCTTTATGCAAAGTGTGCCATGCCTGGGGAGCATGTGAGCTGGCGTACTGTAGGAAGAGTGAGTGCTTGGGCGAGGCACGGACTGTGTGTGTGTGTGTGTGTGTGTGTGTCTGCCTGTGTGTGTGTGTGTTCTTGTCAGTTCGTCAGTTAGGCCTAATGTGGCTCCCTAGAGGTACCTGGGGGAGACCCATCTAGCACCCAGTCAGCCTCTGCTGGCGGCCAAGTGGTGACAACGGGTTCCCACAGAGAGAGGAAGTGTCATAGTGTGTATGTAAACTAGTGACAGATGACTGGAGACATGTGGCCTGTAGACACCGGGCCTGAAAGTAAAGCAGTTTTGCCTCTTTGACTTCCTTTTCTCTCTTCCCACTTGAGACTTCAGAGAGTGAGCATCAGACTCCACAAAAGCATGGAATACATTGACAACAAGTCAAAGATGTGAATAAAAAGGATGCAAATCATTTGGCATGAAAAGACACATGCTATGTGCAAAGGTTTTGTTTGCCTTTGAAAGGCTGTAGCAAAGGAGTGAGGAGTTTTTAGTGTGCAGGGCTTCAGGCAGCTTTTCTAGGTCACAGGTCATGTGGGTCAGTGTTACACTCCCTGCAGCCTCACTTCAACCCTCGGTCTGGAAATAGAACATGCAACGTCACCCAGCCAGGAGGGAGGTAGATTCCAGACCTCAGTGGCCACGGGCTGCACATGTGGAATCTGCTCATGTAGTTGACCCGAAATGTTTGAAACTCAGAATGCTCCCAGTAGGATATTGTTATTTCATGCATACCCAAATGAGCAAGGCTGTTCGAATTGCCTTGTACAAAGTGGACCAGTATACTTAGACTCTTCACTGTCTGCCGTTCACAATTCATCAAGGGAACTCGCACTAGCCAGAGGCAGATTTGTTTAACAGTATGCACATAACCTGTAAGAGAGGCGAAACATAACAAATAAACTGTGGAGCAGTTGCTGTTTTTTTTTTATTACATATTTCAGCCAGCAGGCCGTTTGCCTACTTTTTCCTCTTTTAAGTATTCATTGTAACGGACGGAGAGTCGGCACATGGAAGAGGTACAAAGAATCAAGCACGCCTTTTTTAAAGATTTCACCCAAGCCTTTTTTTAGCCATGGAGCACATCAACTATTAGGCTTATTACTATTTTTTGTCACAAAAAGCAGTATCATGTTTTTGATATTATAAAATGTGAATTGGTTGTTAATACTATAGTTGTTCTGGTAACTGGTAGTTTGTTTAGATTCACAGGGCAATTTAGGGTTTAGAGTGGGAGTATGATTGCAGTATTGTGTGTGTGTATAGTACCATGTGAGCATTTGTGAGTTCTAATGGTGAACACCTAGCCCTGAGCTTGATAGTGATCATTTGAGAGCAAGCCGCATGTCCAAGCGACATCTCCTGGTCCCACTTTCTATCCAGGGAAGTAAAATCTATCAGCGCTGATGAGTTCATGCTCCCTTAAATATATCAGAGCCAATTGTGTTTATTGTGAGCTCCAGTAGTGCTATTGTGCTATTCTCTAGTCCATGTGGTGCAACGAGCCAATTCACATTTGAGCAATGGATGACCCCTAGGTTGTGTATATTGATGAGTGGATTTTGTTGCTTAATAGAATTGTGTCTAATTAATTAGCTTTTAATTGGTTGAACTCTGTACATGCAAATGCAGCACAATGTAGAACAACCATTGCATTAAACTACATCCTGAGGTTGATTTTAATGAAATGTGGGAAATGCATTTGTCGCGTCTGTTTATTTCTGTGTGGTGGTGTAAAATTCACTTCTTCCCGACATACTCGAGGAACAGATTAACAGCACCAGAAAGGTTTTAGTTAAACAAAGAGAACATAGACATTTTGGAAGCGCCTATACCTCTACATTTCTATTAATTATCTCATCTGTTTTTAACAAGTGCTTTGTGCCACAGATGAACCTTATTCATTCCTTCATTTGGTAATCTATTGAGGAATACTCAAGAATAATTTCCACTGCAAAGCCCCTCTTGCTTTCTTGCCTCTGAGTCATTTCTATCAAGTCTTTGAAGACTGCCCCTCTCTTATTCACCCGCCTCACAGTGGTTTAAATGTGTCTTCAATGACAGCTCTCATTCAGAACCTCTGACATTTATACAAATGACACAACAGAAACAATCACAGCATTGCTCCGCTACAACATGCACAGTGATATTGTCTAACAGTTTATGCCATAGTCAATCACAAGAGAAATATTTGTAAATCATTATTTCATTTTGTGTATTTTGGTTGATAAGAAGCAGCTTTATTAAAGCACAACCATGTGCAATATATGTTCAAAAAATAGTATGAATATAATATGTGTTATAATAAAGTCACATTCCTAATGTCATGTCATTTGGAAAAAAATATATAACCATGAAATGTGAACATGAAGCCATCACATCCTATAATATAATACCTGAAAGTCTGGCAACAGCAATATGAGTTTAGATATTAGGTTGGAAACATGTCTTTGCTTTACTTTTTAAGTAAACTAAAAGAAAACTAAAGAAAGATTTATTTATTGCTGAATGCTGGCTACGGCAGACATTTCTCATAATAAATGCTTCAGCATACAAGTTCCTTTTCCCCCCCTGTCTCCTAACAATTAGTTTCTCCTAAAACTAAACTACATTCTCAATTACGCCTCAAGGGGAAAGTATTTTCTCCTGGATTCTGGTCGCAGTTTTAAACACGTGGTCAACATTGTGAATTGAAACAAAACAAAACAAAAACGCAACAGAACTACTTGATGATGTTTAGGCAACAAAACTACTTGGTTAGGTTTAGTAAAATATCATTGTTTGGCTTAAAAAAACATGCTTGTTACGTAACTTAAGTTATATATGTAATGTTAAACATTTGACGTAACATTAAGTCAACATTGACTTTTGGTTTCTCACGGGACATGAACAGTGGTCTCATATGTGAAAGTCCTTCATTTGTTTGACATATCAATCCACCCAACCTCCTACCTATACGTACTTATGCTGATCTTGATTAGAAATGTATTTGTTTAATCCGGGAAAAAAATATGTTTCCCTCGTAACACTGCGGTTTTGTTTTATGGGAAAGTAATTTTTAGGAAACCAGGCTTCCTATTCTTTAGGTTATTATTTTGATGTCCATGTTATCACCTTCAACCTCTTTTACAAACTCATGTTGTGGTGACAGATTCAAAACATACACAATATATATTGCTAAATTATACAAATGATATGTGCAAAATGTATATGTAATATATTAATGTGTTGATTCACCAATTAAAAACTACTTAAGGATTCTGGACAAATGTAGACTTTTTGAGTGCTATATTTTTGTGTCATATACATGAAGCTTAAAGCTCCATGTTACTGTACTGACCATGCCACCTTAGCTCTTAGAAGTCATTGTTTGCCAGTGGGCGAACCAATCTTCTAGACAGCTCTTTCCTTGTAAAAGTTCCCCTTTATGGCTTCACTACTGCACTTCAGTAACTTTATTACAGTATAGCTGAAAGATTTCTATTTCATATTGACCTAAGATTGCTTCAGTTGTCTCATTTCACCTTTTGTCTGGCCTGTGTTGGAGAAGTGACCTTCTTTGAGACTTGCAGTCGATACCGCAGAACGCTTCAGAATGCTTCGACGGAAAGCTGCCAGTGGTTACAGACAAACGTCCTTTTTCTGTTCAATTGGGTATTTTCAATTATAGTTCCATTTGAACCTTTATTCAGTTTAATGTGTAGGAAACAGTAACTAGAACAACAGATGGCCCCGGCTTTCCATGTGAATGCAAAAAACCGATTTTGCTTTTGTTCCCGACAAACGCATTTGCATTCATTTTTTGTGTTGTGTGGAATGATTTTCGGCCAATTCAAACAAATCGGTTTTTATTTAGGTCCTGTTGTCTTGTGTTCTGTCTGATGCTTTTGTCATAGAGAAAGAATAGTATTTTTTTTTCAATATTGTTTACTATCTGATCACAGCACATACAGTATGTGTTACTCTGTTCTTATTGTATATAAATGCTTAAACATTGGTGTATAGCACCCGGCCCATCTCCAGTATATAGCAGCAGTTTCTCAGTGAATCGTTGAAGTAATGCCACTGGCTGTGTACGTAGTCTGATATGTACGTCAAGATCACACTGTGAAGAATGAGATTTTTTTTTACAATGTGATTTCCTTCCTGTCTTAACCAGGTTAACATGGCTGTAAAGTGTAATGGTTGGAAGTGTAATCACAATTGTGAATCGGACCAGTGAACAATATAATCTGTTCATTTCCAATGGGGCAAACTGGCTCCTGGTGCCATTAAACCGCTGCCTCACAGTAGAAGTCAAGATGTGCTAAATGTGATAAAAATCCAGAAAATATCACCACATTTTTTTATAGTTTTTGGGTTCCCCCCCCCTACCCCATGCCTCTTTGATTGGAGTCTTCCTCGGGGTAACAGGACGTTGGGGAACGAAGATGTTAGTGAGTAGCTTTTGGTCAATGAGCCTTCATGTAGCAAGGTCACAATCTGCCTCTTTTCTCTTTTGAAGTGTGTAAGTGATCCCTTGAGAAGCAGAGTAGCCAAGTTCATAGAGGCTCGCAAAAAACCACTGCCTCTACTGTAATGCGTCTCTATGGTTAAACATGTTTCACCAAGTGCTTGAATTCAACAACTGTGTTCTTTTAACTAACAAGCCATTTGAGTATTAATCAGTATTATGCACTACAGAACACTATGAAGCCTGTCTCCCATAATTGTGTTAGTTTTTATTCAGTGTACAAGTTCTTCTTGTGAGTGGAGAGCTGTTAGTTTAGCATGTGTGTGGATTTAGCAATACTTAGGGTAGTAATGGAAGATGTAGCCTCCGGGGCTTTTTGGCCTGAAAAGTCATGGTTTAATTAGCATCACTGAGAAAGAGGAATCACAGCTCACAGAATCTCTTAACTTCACAATTTACTGTATTACGGGGTACAAAAAATGAGAAATACATGTTCCCCTCAAGCCAATAGAGTTTATCATTAACTCCCATTAAAACCCTTGGGACTTGAGAATATCCAGGGTATGTAACAAAGAATGAATGATGATATCAAATTGAAGACCGCAACATCCATGTACATTACTGAGAACAACTGTGAAGTTTGCCATATATGTTGTGTATTTTTGTGTTGGCTTACTCTACCATATTGCTGTGCCTACCAACAACCAGAAGCTTTGTTTGAAAAATAAAAAGTTGTTATTATGCGGTGGAAGCTGATCAACAGATGAGTTGGTGTTCTGCGTACCAGAAGGTTGTGCAATGAAAACATAAGTGATCTTTTGTGCACTCTTCTGGGTCTTCTTCACTTTGAAAATATAGGGAAAAGCTGCTGAACAACATGCACACATACAGTTTATTTTTGTTCACATTGTTTTGTTAACATGAAAAGACCAAGGCCAATAGCTTAAGTCCACCGCTCAATACGTATCCATACCCTGTTTATATATATATATATATATACCTGTATATATTTTTCTTTTTTTTCTTAGTTGTTTTTCAAAGGCTAAGTCACACCTGGGCACTAGATCTTTTAACGAAGATTTTTTTGAAACAGGATCAAATAATTCATATATTATGTGGACTCATTTTTGCTTAATAATTGAGATCAATACACACGATGCTTTCCCACAGCACGGTGAACGCATGTAGGACTGACAGCGTCCATGCTCATTGTAATCAAGGAACATGTCACCATCAACTTTAGCACTCTCTCTGTGTTGCCTGCTCTCAACCTCACTCTACCATATGTGTTATCATCACTTTGAATACAAAAACATTTACACAGTACACTCCCATGTGTTTTATTCAACCTCTTTTAAGTTAAAATCCAAAGTGGGCATTTGTACAGTTAAATTATGAAATGATTTCTGAGTGGGAACATTTAAATCTTCTCATTACACTTCAGATGAATTATTTAAATCATCAACAGCGCTGTGCCAGCTTCACAGTTTTATTCTGTTACCAGCTCTTACAGCTGCTGTTAAAATAATGTGCTTCTTGGTAGATTACAGTTTGAACTGTAACAGGAGCAGGCTTTATTACCAGCATCTAGTGTATGTACAAGTCGTGCAGCGAGTACGTGTACTGTGGCTGCAGACGAAACAGGTAGTTTAATTAAGCATTTTTTACTTCTCAATTTTGATATGATAATATCGGGACACTGTTGATCCTAGTCACGACAAATCCATTGTCGGGTTGTCCTCGTAGGGGTTCAAACAAACAACTGCAAATTTACTTATAACAAAGTGTCTTTTTAAATCATTTCAAGGCACCCAATTATAGATCTGCCTTAAAGAAAAGCAATCCTTTTCAAACTATTTCCTTTTGTGTACCTCTAGTACGTGAGATGTGAGAGTATATTTGTTGCAAACAGGAAAGTTACTGTGGTTGATGTTTAATTGACTCATTTTATTTAGCATACAACTTGGATGCAGACTCAGCGATTGGTGATCAGAAGTAACAACTGTTGTGATAACTATTGAGACTTAACAGTAGTGATGAGTATTTATAATTCAGTTTTTAATAGTGTTATCTGATCATGAACATGTCTTTCATTCATACTGCTGGTATTTACACAAAGTGACAAGCACAGGATAGACAGGGACCTCATTGTGCCTATATTTATGAGATTATCCAGGTATAAAAGACGACTCGTGGCTTTCTGAAAAAATTGTTATACTTAATAGACACCAGCCAACACAGCTGGATTCACCTACCAACAATCCTGGTTCCTGGTTCCTGGTAGTGGTGCGTGTTTTGTACGTGCTTATTCAGAAACACAGTTGCCAGTGTTTGCAGTTGGGAAGCCAGTTAGGGATCATGTCTCTATACTAGCAACTCCTACTGGCTCGCCAGGACAAGGAGCGCAGTGCACATAGAAGTCTTTACGGAGTGTTCAGACTTTAAGGATTAACGCCTGTAAATCACAAATCAGATGTCTGAACACAGGTCCAAGGAACTATTGTTTGTGCATTTTGCCATAATGTATTCTAACGTCCACATTTATTTATACACTTTTGCTTTGTCTGCACCAACTTGTCTGGGAGTTTGCACTAGCATTGCAGTTATAGTGTATTTCTCAGGATGTTGCATTTATCCAATCTTTCGTCACCTTCACATGTAAAGAATTGCTTTCTTTATGTTTAATACTAACTGTGCTGTGAACGAATGGACAATTTAGCATTATTTTTGACAACAGAAATTATTTACAAACTAATAAAAAGACAGTGATTAGTTTATTTACAGTGGCAGCTTTAATGAATGTCATGAAAGATTTGTTAATCAACATTAGATTATTTCTAATAGTAAATTAATTAATTTCATTAATTCATTTGTAACATTGTTCAATTAATACCTTTATGTCATTGTCACATTAAGTGTACATCTTTATGCTCTTGCAGGTTATGATGAACATTTGTGATTCATTTACAACATAATATTGTGTACATGATCGATAACATTAATTAACAGACGAATGGAAAGAACAATTCTCTCTGGATGTACAAAATCGTACCATGTTATCTAACATCTGATCTTATCTTTAATCTTAAATTTGATCAGATTCATCTAATCTGATTCATTGTTATCATCAAAATAATCATTAATTGATACCTTACATGTTTTCTTTTTTTAAGGTGTGGCATTTTTTTTCAGTAATAGAAGGTTGCCATGGATACAGTAGATAACCAGCATGTGATCAGGCAAATGTTTGCGGCCTACTTTCACTCTGTTTCATCTAAAGTGCCACAGACGACGGTGTTGTAGACATTAAGGGGATTCTGCTTTGAATTAATAACCTGTGTTTACTAGATTTAAGTGATTACAGCTCTGTCACAATGGACCGTCTAACTCACTTTGACACGGGGAAGTTGTCAACCACAATAAACATACTGTTTAAGTGCATGCTTGCACAATCATTTTCCACCTTTTGTGTTTGGATAAGTATAGAATCCACTGGGATCGGTGGACTTTGATAGTGTGGAAACATGCTAGTAATTTGCTGCCATGGGTGGTCAGACTGTGAAATGTATGGGCAGTAGCCCTGTAAAAGACAGTGACTGAGGAAGGCATATCTTTTCTAAATGAGGGGTTAAATGGCACCCTGCCATCTACAGATTGGAATTACTGCCACATGGAGCTCTAAATTGAGTTTAAATAGTCTTAACTTGATATGTGAGATGAATGAGACTCTGTAGCTGTACCGATTACCATTTCACATTGTTTGAGAATGTTTTGGCCCACCCCTACTTAGAATATCTCCAGTGAATTTGAATATGAATATGAGCTTGTTTTTATTTATAAACGTAATTACTGTCTGTCTGCAATATTTGCACGCTTGTCAAGTAGAGTGGTCTGTGTGTGCAGAATAAAAGCAAAAGCTCCCATAATTATGTTTATGTCCGGCGATGGAAATCCCAGGGTTGTAATTATCAGTAATTATAAATACTTTTCAGCATGTCTACTGCCTCAGCTGGGACCATTGTTTGGTGTGAAGTGCAGAGTTTGTGCAGCTTAATTATGACATTGTACATGACTAAATGTACCAGTCTGCTTCAGACCTGCAAAAACACTTCCAGTGCATAATCACGCTCAAGTCTGACTTTAAAGAGCTCATTACAGTTAGTTTTCTAAAGAGCGGCTTATTAAACACAGTTACCTAATAAGCATCTTTGGTGGTGCAAATTGGTAAAAATGGTAATGAGTCTGATTAGGCCACGTTTCAATTACGACAGCTTTCACTTCCCTCCCCCTCTCCCTCAACCCTCCCACCTTCCCCTCCCCCAAACCAAAAAAAGAAGAAGCAAAGTCCAGCTCTTTATTCTTGGGAATCCTCCTGGAAGGCATTTTGCTCCCACTCTCTCTCTCTCTCTCTCTCTCTCTCTCTCTCTTCCTGTGTCTCACATACACTCACGTACACACTAAAAGAGGAAAAGAAAACCGCTCTGCCACCTCTGTGCTTCCTTTCAGCAGCACAGTAATGAATAGAGAATTGTGCAAGCGGCGGTCCAATTTACGCACTAGGAAATTGGATGGACAGAGTGGAGGCCCACTCTTGTTTGCTTAAAAAACGGCCTAGGCTACCAGATTAATAGTTCCCAAAAAAGGTCAGCATCTCTGTTTCAGCGCTGATGATAACTGAACCAGAAATTAAACACCATTGCGTTAGCGTAACACTATGGCAACACATGTCTAATGCATGTCGCCTCCACCGTGGTCTTTTTTTCTTCAAAGAGTGTGATATAATCTAAAATATATATTCTAAAACATAAATTGTCACTTTTAAACCCAGGGATGATTCTGTAAAATTGTGTGCTGTTAACAAAATATGTGTTTTAATCTTAAATTCAGCAGAGTGATCGTTCAGATATGAGTCAACCTATAAGATAGATAACTCAAAAAAAAAAATAGCATCTTATAGTATCATCGCCTACAAGATTTACGCCAGAGGATTATTCAGATCTATGAATTGACAAACACAGTGGTCCAACAAAGGCTCTACTTGTTGGTGGCTGATCAGTGGAATTTGAGCTGGAGCCCCGAGGCTATCTGAAAACATTCCACTAATGGAGCGCTCTGTAATTATACCGTTTCAAAGAAAGACAAAGGGACCTGTAGATGTTTTATTTGAATTTCCAGGCAGGTGGAATAAAGGACAACCGTTTTACCGTAATGCCAAAGTACAAGATCATTATGCTAATGCACTGCTTGTGTGTGTGCACGTGGGTGCATTTGTGTCTATTTGTGTGTTAGCTATCTACACTATAACCTTTGTATAAACCAAACTCTTTAGAGTCTGATTCTCCTTCAAATAGTATGCTTAATAGATATATACTAAGAGAAAACTAAGGTTGATGCACTGACTCATTTTACAACACAAATGATGATAACAGCCATTGTGTTAGTGCTTGAATGCAATACAAGTTGGTTTATTAAACACGGTTCAAAAATCATTGTTTTCTTGTATTTCTCTTTGTATGTTCTGTATTAATAGAATAGACCTTTTTTTTTGCCTGTGGAAAAGAAAATACCTTGTTCCACAAATCAAATCTCAAGTTTGAGTTACTTTCTATGTACTGTAGAGAATGTTTATAACAGTGTGCTGTACTTAGATACAATCTTAATTTCATTAAATATCTGACGCTCAAAGATCTCAAGTACACTTTGTGAATAGCATTCCTTTCCAAAGTGGTACATTGTTCAGGGAGGATTAACAGTAATAGAAGAATCTCACTCAGTAAACTGTGTGCAATTTTGTTATTGACAAAATGTGTCTTGAGTGTTAATGAACTCTACTGAATGATTTTACACTGCGGTGTCAGTAAATGCTGTGAATGGCTGAGATTGTTTGGCAGACAACACAGTGCGACACAGTTGGTCTTGCCCTAATACTGTTTTGTTTGTTTTCAAGGGAACATTTTATCTTAGCAATAATGTGGAATAATAATACAATTCAACACTTTTTTAAAAAGGTATTTTAATGCAACAAGAGCGGCAGGCATTAAAAATCATACTTTTTGCATCGCACCAACCTACAAACTTCACATAACAGCTGACCTAGAATGTAGTGGGTGACTAATACTTAAATTACTGTAGATGCACATGGGTCTAAAGCCAGTGAGTGAGACTTCTATTGCTACTGCTATTCTAAAGGGTTTCATTCATACATTTTCTTCAGTTCATACACACGTAACTCTATTACGTAATTAAACAGGGTTTTGGTTTACATAATTTACATTTTTTACTTCGTCACTGGCCCCTGTGATACCACAATTTGTTTTCATATTCTATTTTCTGTAGGTTGATGAACCTTTCTGTTCCAGCACAGTATGGCTACCATATTTGTCATGCCTGGGCTTTTTGCCTCAGGCTTTTTTTTCTTAATCATTAGCTTGGATGGTTGACAACCATGTGAGCCATAGCATGGATCTCTTTGACTAAAACCTTGTAAATTAACACAATTAGTGCAGCATCATCCTGCTAATTAGCTCCTGGTGTCTAGTGTGGCGGGTGGGCAAATAGCTGGAAGGGAGTCAGAAAGGGAAGCCGCAGACAAACATTGCGTTTGTAATCTGCCTCTGGACAGTAGCTGTTTGTTGTGTAAATCCTGTGATATGGACTTAACGTACTGAAGTATGAAGTATAGCGCTGCAACGCCTGATTAGCAAAGGCATGGACCATTATAACAGGCAGGGAAAGTTTGGTTAAATGCGTCTCCTCTCATATGGTCTTCTAGCTTTTGGTCCGATTAGTGTTGATGTAAGATGTTTGCGGCTCTGTGCACTATCTCTGATTGTTTTAAGCCGTAACCTCTTTAATAGTCTACATTCTTTGAGGCTATAGTACATCCTCTGATAATCCCAAACAGAGTTATAGATGACAGCATGTGTAAAATCTTTTATTTGCAGATTGACTTTAGGATTTAACTTGATTATTCATGTCATTCAAACCCTCAAGGCCAAATAGAGTGGCTGAGAGATGCTGCAGAGAAAAAGACAAGTGAAGCATGTTTTTTTTTTTCTCCCCTCCCTCACTCTGTGGACTAGGAAGCAGTAGGCAGACTGGATGTGGATGTAATTCATGCTGGGCTGAGGGGTTTGTGTGATGAAAGCAACAGAGCGCTGCCAAGGAAGATTGCTTTGCTGCGCTCCTCCAAGCAGATTTGAAACTGTCTCAGAATGCCTCAGATGAGAGTTGGATTATAGACTGACCTGCTATGTCTGTGTCATTCTGCTCTGTGTTGGGTGGATTATACCACACTAACCAGGTGTTGGGTCCCATATTCTACTCAGACTGACCATGTTGTGTGTTCTGTTAATGTTGTCTGTGTGTCATATGGGGGACATTTGGGACAGTTTTTCTTCAAACATTTTCTGAATGCTAACTTTCCCCTAATTATGTCAGAAAAGCCTCTTGCTTTTTTCTTTCACTTTCCCACCTTTTTCCTCCCAAACTATTGAAATCAAATGTATGTATTATATACTTTTTCCACAGTATTTTACTGTCACTATTTGATTATGGAACAATTACAATATTAGAATATTATTTTCAATGATTATTAATCATGATATAATGCTTACTTTGACGAATTTCTTCCTTATGCACAATATCTAGGTTTAAAGATGCAGTGGACCCCAGAGCACACACAATGGGCAGAACAACACTTTGACATCTCATCCACTACCCGCTCGCCAGCACACAAAGTAGAGGCCTACCGGGGCCACTTACAACGAACATACCAGTATGCATGGGCAAACGATGACATCTCTGCACTGACTGCCTCCAATCTGCTTAAGAAATATGCAGAGAAGTACTCCGGGATCCTAGAGGGCCCAAATGAGAGAGCCCTGCTGTGTTCTTACTCTGATAGCACCACTGGACTCATGAATGGACGAAAGTCAGAGAATGAGTCCTGGCAGGAGGGGATTTACCCAATGAACTGTGCTCCAGATGTTATATCTGTGAGCAAAGCTGGAATGACAGCTGCCCTACCCCCTACAGATGTGTCGGCTAGCATAGGCAGCTCCCCAGGGGTGGCCAGCAGCTTGTCTGAACCTAGCTATTCCAGCAGTAACTGTGGGAGCCACACCGCCACTACTCTCCACTCGGGCCTCCCCTCTCAGGAATATACTGCCAGCTACAACGGCTCCTACCTGCATTCTAGCTACAGTGGCCAGAGTACTCCGGCCCTCCCCTCTCCTTTGCACAGTGCTGGGCTCTTACAACCACCGCCTCCACCTCCTCCCCCTACCTTAGTGCCGAGCTACAATGCTGGGTCTCCAAACCTTCCCAGCTACAATTATCCTCCAACAGGGTATCCTTCTCAGACTGCTGTTGGCCCTGGTTATAGCCCTGGGGGAGCACCCCCTGCTTCTGCTTATCTGCCATCCGGCATTGCAGCTCCTACACCAATCCCTCCTTCCACACTGCCCGGCTACACCTACCAGTCCCATAATCATACACCAATTGCACCAACACCTTTGAATGGCAGCACATCCAACTCATTAAAACGAAAAGCTTTCTACATGAGTGGACATGGAGATATGGACTCTAGCTATGGTAATTTCTACAACCAACAGCGCTCATCACAGATCCCGATGTACAGAATAACGGACAGTGTCTCAGACTCAAACAATGGCTTTGACAGAAATGCTGAAGCATCGTCTTTAGCATTTAAGCCAACCAAACAGCCAATGTCTTCGGATCAACAAAGAAAATTTATTATACACTCTGGCAGAGCTCTAACTCCTCCATCCTATGGATCAACCAAAAGCTCTGTGGGTGATCTCAGAACTGAGCCCTACAGCAAGTTTGGATCCCCCGTCATGAGCGAACAAACTGAAGAGCACAGACAACACCTCTCTCACTCCCTAACTGGGCCTGACATTGGTGCAGCTACCTCGTCCATCCATGCTGCAGAGGAACAACTGAAGAACAGTGACTCCAACCTGGTGGAGATGGTGACCACAGAAATCCTTCAGCAGGGCCCTCCAGTGGACTGGAGCGACATTGTGGGTCTGGATATGGCCAAAGCAGCCATCAAAGAGGAGATACTATGGCCCATTTTAAGGCCAGACATGTTTAGTGGACTTGCTACATTACCTCGGAGCCTCCTTTTATTTGGACCTCAGGGAACTGGTAGAACGCTGCTAGCTCACTGCATGGCCAGCCAACTGGGGGCTGCCTTCTTGCAACTCAGCAGCTCAGCTCTGGTCACCAAGTGGCTAGGGGAAGGAGACAAGATCATTCAAGCTTCTTTTCTGGTGGCCCGGTGTCGTCAGCCAGCAGTGGTGTTCATCAAAGAGGTGGACCTGCTGCTGTCAGACCAGCTAAGTGAGGAGAGCCCAGTGAATCGCCTCAAGGCTGAGCTCCTCATGCAGCTTGACAGTATTCTGACCTCCGCTGAGGACCATGTCCTCGTGGTCTGCTCCACCAATAAGCCTGAAGAGATCCCAGAGTCCCTACGGAGGTACTTTGCCAAGCGACTGCTCATCCCCTTGCCTGATGGGACAGCACGACACCAGATAATCACCCAACTGCTCTCACAGCACAACTACTGTCTTAGTGACAAAGAGATGTCACTACTGGTTCAGAGGACAGAGGGCTTTTCTGGACTGGATGTGGCTCAGCTGTGTCAACAGGCTGTGGTAGGTCCTCTCCACAGCATTCCTGGTACTGACCTGTCAACCATCCACCCCACTCAGATGAGACCGGTCTCCTACCAAGACTTTGACAGTGTGTTTTGCAAATTCCAGCCCAGCATATCACAAAAAGAACTTGATATGTACACTGAGTGGAATAAAATGTTTGGTTGTGGTCAATGAAAGAGACTCATCAAACACAATTTCTTGGAAACCGGTAGTTCAATACAAATAAGTGTTTGGCCTTCAGTGAAAGAGAAAAATAATCAACAATGGTGACATGAAAATACTATATACAGTAAAAGGATTGTCCTTAGACAGAAGATGACAGTCTGGACATCACACATTGGTAAAAGTTAATTAAATGCTTTATATGGCTGACTTAATATGCTCATTAAAACTGTAACGATTTGGAAGAAGTTTCCCCCCTCTTTTTGTATATACATATATATATATAAATATATATACACACTATTCTGCTGATCTTGAGATTTAGTTGCTATCAAGTGCCTGAGGTGGTGCTGTTAAGTTATTTTTTTCTTTTTGCCTCACAATCTTCATTGGTGAACTGTGCTAATATATAAAAAGCTTTAAAATGAGACAAAAAAATGTGCTCTCTCTCTTTTCCATTGGTGTTCTACAGCTGTGTCTGTTTTGTGCTCTCTGTGAACAGTTGTGGTTACTTTGAGTTAAATTACATTTATTGGTATCTTTCAGTTGGACTTCATTACCTGACACAGGTTTTATCAATGTGTAAATCCTTAAATTAACATGGACATACTTTATGTACAATGTGATTTGTTTTTTTTGCAAACTTAAGGTGAATTTGGCTGCTGTACTAATCTCTCCACTAAAATAAAAAAAACAAATACTATTTTACAATATGACTACACTCTAAACAATATATTACTATGTAATGCTGTTAGAATATCTTTTCAGTAGTAATTCACAGTGTTTCACATAAATGTAAAATTATACCATTAATTCTTTTGATGTTCTCTATTTGAAAACTCAGGAAAGTGATGATGATATGTACAGTACCTCATAAGCTTGTGGCAAAGCACCACTGCAAGAGCATTTGGCTTGCATTTGAAATTCCATCATCAAACAAATGTAAGGCTGTATAATACCTCAAAAAGCTCAGAATGAAATGAGAAGGTTCTAACATGAATGTATAAGAGTCAATCTGGTTTATTTACGAGACAAAAAAAAGTAATTTGTTTGGGTCTCTTTACTTTAGCTTGTGATGATGCAGAGCTGAGAGAAATTCAAAAGTTGCAGACCAACATCTTGGGGTTTAGGAAGACAGCTGCCCCAAGCCATTTCATTCCACCCTGCTGATGTTTTATCATTAATGAAACCTAAGGATTATGTATAGCCTAAGTTCTTTTCTACCTCAGTTTGTTAGTTATCTCTGAAAGACAAATACACGAAGACAGAAAAATGTCAGCACCTATTTCGCTTGTTTGATGAGGAAACCTTTTGAGAGAACACCAAAACAGTATTCTGTTGTGAGCAAAAATCTATTAGCTTTACATTCTGATAACTCCCAAGAACCACATAATGCACTTAAAGGGGAATACCACTGAATATCAGGTGTGGGATACACTATGCCTTTGCCTTAGGACAAATTGGTCTGTATTAGCTAACACTCACCAGTGGATGTTGTTGCCATTGCTTGTTTGGCCTCTGAATCTGTGATGTCAAATAGAAATTTACATGTGACAGCATTTGCAGCTATGTTTTATACACATCATCCAGCTTAAAACCAATTCCATTACTTTAATATAAATAAAACATTGGTTTGTCTGTCTTAGGTCATAACTGTAACATTCATGAATTGAGTGGCATTCCTTTTTAAGAACATGTCTTGAAGGCTCGTCTCACTGTACACAAAACTGTTATTTTTACTCTGTGTTGTAACTTTCACATTTAAATGTTATGTTTACACTTCCGTTAATCACTACTTGCTGCCGTTAACCAGTACATTTCCATGCAGCGATTTTTTTTACAATGAAAGAGCAGGACTGACAGCTCAATTGGCAAGTAAAAAAAATGTGATTGAATGTATTATGTCCTTTTCCAGTACGGAAAGCAAAGCACTCGCACATTGACAAATGCCACTGAAGTAGATAGCACTGTAGGTGTACGTGTACTGCAGAGGCACTAAAGGACCTTGTGTTTGTTTTTACAATGAGGTCCCTTCATCTTTGTTGCCTATTGCACATGTTGTACCTGTTCTTTTTTTTTATACATTGTGGATATTGATTGATTGATTGATTGATACTGTACAAAAGTAGTTGAATAAACTTACATTAGTTTACTCATTAAAGTGTCCAGCAAAGTCCATTTGGAAGTTTCAAACTTGAAAGATGTGTAGTTACACAGAAACATTAGGCCAATAATAATGTGAAATACTTTTTTAAAAGCCCCTGAAATATTTCGTCATTTGTAACTGCACTTTGAGGTGTTTATTGGTTTAAAACGTCCTTGAAGCCAAAGTGAAACAGCTTTCTTGTGAATATGAAGATGTGAGTTTCAGTGACCTTAATGCCACAGTGCGATCTGTGGATATTGGAATTTGGCGATTTTGTAGCACTTCCACGAGGCATTGTTAAGTTATTATATCACAGTATGTAAAATATATGTGGGTTTTGTAAAACATTTGCAGTTTTTCAGTTTCATCCGGTCTGAGTTTATGAACATTCACCCCTTCCTGGAGAACCAATGAAAACATGGCTAATGTGTGTATCTTTAAAAAAAGCAATATAGCAAAACATGTCATACGCCACAAATTGTGTTGTCACACTGGACTATAATTGTTTTTGTGTCCATGATTAGTAATTTTAAGAAGTAATTAAACTCATTGCAGGGTTTTTGACAAGAAGGTGATAAGAAGCCCTAAGTGCCATTAACAAGCTCAGATTTCATGAGATTAGAGGGTGACTGTTCATGAACTCACAGAGAGATGTTAAAAAGGGGAAACGTTCCACTCAAATTTAGCAGTACTTGTAATCACTCTGACAACAGGTCTTGTCACATATTTGCTTTTTTTTTTTACTATTTGTCTCCCTAACAGTGCAATAGAGCACAGCGTAACACAAGGCAGATGGATAAGATGTTACATTCGTATGTTTTTATTTGCATCACAACTAGAGAGTAAAAAGGCTTAAAGCAAGATCTGATATGAGGAAAACAATGGCAGTTATTTAGATAGGGTGTATATTTCACATGCTAGATGTTATCAAAATAGTGATTTGGTATTGAGGGTGATGTGATGAAAGGGGCAACAGTCACAACCAACACATGAGCAGAACCTTTGATAAGCACATTGAGTCTCACAGTTATGCCAACTCAGCCACTTGAATCGCTTTTCTTTTTCAAAATCTGTCAGTATTTCTGTAACATCTTTTTGTTGAGAACTGCTTTAAGATTTTGACTCCATCTTTATGTAGTTTTATAATCTGGTATTCTTTATAACCATTTCTACCTCATTGCTACATATTGTACATGTAGTACTTATGTCCTGTCATTTTGAATGTTATGCATTTGTGGATAAAAAAAAGTTAAGAAAAGTTGAAAAAAAGAAAAAAGTAAAAAAAAAAGAAAAAAAGCTTGCCCTTGAATCTGAGCAGTCTACCTCACAAAGACTGTCTTTACACTGTCAAGTACAAGTCACAGAAAAAATAAGGCTCCTTGAAGGCAACGATGAAGTCAACCATTCATACTGAGGTACAGTTTATTTACAAGACCACCTTTCCATTGGATTGCTGTGAAGGTGTTATACAAAGGCGTCAATGCAATTCCAATTAATTTCCTATAAAGTAACAAATTGCTTTAATCCTCTGTGAGTTGTTGTAGTGCGCATGTTAACGTGTATGTATGTGCACTTGCAATCCACATACAAGTACGAGGGGATAACATTAAGATATGAAAAATCTTGAGTTTTTACTTTTCGTATTCATGTACAGAGAATAAACTTGCACATAGCTGTATGTATTGTACATTTGCTAATGATATACAGCATACATACAAAAAATGCACCACATACATGTTTATATGTGTGTATGTATTGCCATACTTACAGTAAAGTCGATTTAAATGTATTTTAATTTCAAGGTACATAAAGGTGATTGAAATACTGAATAAAGATGTTTTCTTTTTTTCCTGAAAACTGGACGCATTTTGTAACTGTACTTGATTAAATTTGCAACGGTGTGATTGATTTAAGCCTGTGCTATTTCCGTTTCAAGCTATTTCTTGTGGAAGACCGTGTTAAAGCCATGACAACTTAGATCCTAATTTCTTTATTTCACTGGTGTTCAACAACAGTATAGTGAATAATTCAGTTCGCAGCAGTTTACAGAGACTGATTCTAAGGCTTACTTTTTATTGCAGTCCTCCCACCAATACACCTTGCATGATTCATGATAACTTATTAATCCATACTGGCTGTTTTTTTTTTTTTTATTAGGAAATGAACAGCTATGTTTAAAAAATCCTCTTTCATTATTAAGTAGTAGGTGTTATATGCATGGGAAGTTTCTGTGCAAATTAACATAAATGAGAAAAAGTACCAGCATATATTGTGTCAGTGTTGGTAATTCTTTTTTTTTTTAATCATGTGAGTTTGTCAATATAAGCTGTGGGTGGAGTTTATAAACAGAACTAACATATATCCACATATTTCATGCTTCCAAACATGGCGTGGACAACACTGGCTTTACAGAAAATAAATCAAATACATTATACCTGTATTATGTCGTGTATGCTAATCATTTGGGGGAAAGATCCATTCTTTGCACTGAAAATTGTAAATAAAATATGTTTTCGTTTCCATAGAGCCTTTCTAAATAAAGAGTCTTAGATAATGTGGAGTAAAATTACAGTAATTAGTTTACAAAAACTAAGGAGTGTGAAAAGGGTTATTTCCTTTCATCAGTGCGCTGTCAGTGGATGAATACTCTTCCTCACAAGCATTGCTCAGCTTGTCAAGGCGAGAACACTGAAAACATTGCAGTCTCCCATGGAGAACTGTCCTTGGAGAAGTCGTATTCAGCAAGGCTAATATTCTGAACATTGCCCCACAAAGTATTCATTAAAGTTAACTCTATTTCTGAATTAGAAACCTTTTAACATTTTTGATTAAAATAATCATTCTAGTCACATTATAATGAAGCCTGTCTGTTTAAACATGTTTTTTTAATCTAAAAAAATCTAGTGAAATCATGATCTTCACAATGTCTGAACATTCGTTCATGTTTTTGAGCCTTGACATGCAAAATGATCCATTCAATAATAATACGTGTCAAACACACACTATCTATGACATGGTGTTACGTACTGAGATGAGATACAATTTGTTGTTTTTTACTGAACTTCCGCAAGTTATTCATCACTCAAATACATTTACGGTATATATATACTTTTCCCAGTAAACCTTTACACTGCTGAGCTCAGTGTGATACACAATAGCATTCAGCTCGACAAAGCTGACATTCTTGTATCGTACATTAAGCAGTCAGTGTCAAGCAAAACAGAGCTTCGTATATAACAAACATTTTCAGGGTTAACTGGTGGAAATACAACAGTACACGTTGTTGACACTATGAAAAAACATTTTCATTGGGGTGGCATTGGACAATTTATTAACACAATAACTAGCTTTAGAACCATGAATGAAATGTGTTGGGTGAGTTACCTTTTGAAGACGCGCAATAGAGTTTGTGATGCCCCATGAAACAGTTGTGACATTTGCACTCACAGTTTAGAGAATGTTAAGACTGACACCAACGTGATTGAGAAAAACTGTAATCATTGCTAAATTAACTGGTGGTTTGTTTAAGTTATTTTGCTAAACTTAAACTAAGTTTTAGTTTAAAACTTAGTTTAAAAAAAAAAAGTGCTTAGCAAATAATCCAGCAAAGCTACGTAAATTCAAACTGTATAAGGAGGTAAGTATCTGGACAATGCAAGTGTATGTGATGACAACTGAATCAATTTTGTATAGATAGATAGATAGATAGATAGATAGATAGATAGATAGATAGATAGATAGATAGATAGATAGATAGATAGATAGATAGATAGATAGATAGATAGATAGATAGATAGATAGATAGATAGATAGATAGATAGATAGATAGATAGATAGATAGATAGATAGATAGATAGATAGATAGATAGATAGATAGATAGATCATTCCAGCAGGCTCTTTGATTCTTTCCACTGAATTTTTAAACAAGAGCCCATTTGACTAGGAGGTGGAAAATAATCAGGACTGATAAGAGAGAAAATAAAGTTGAGTCAAACAAATTACACTCAAGTTATTAGTGGCTATTTTGTAAATATCAAAGATCCACTTGTCCCAGTGTTCTGTGCTTCATTTGCATTCTGATGAAACTGGAGTGGATGTGTGTGAACTCGGAGGTTATCTGTGGTGCTGCAGCGCTGAGCAGCCGAATCAGACAGCTTCGCAACCGCATGGCTCAAGAGGATGAGCCACAGACCTCTCTCAAATCACTTCCTTCATAACAATTAAAATATGCAAAGTGATAATTTTCCTTAAGTAGCCTTAAATGTGCAATCTATTTAAATGTGAGGGAAATTGCTTAAAGCTTGCGGTGTGTGTATATGTGGGGGGTGGGGTGGGGAATAAATTATGCAAATAACTGAAAGGACTCTTGAAAGCCTAATTTTTCTGTAATAAGCATACAGTTTCATTTAATTTTTTTGCTTCTTATTAAAAGTGACAGTTCTTTTGCTCTGTCTGATGGCTATATCTGACACAAGCCCATGGAACTGACTGCTCGACTAAATGGTAAAGCATTTTTGTAGCTTTTAGATGATGGTTACATTCACAAAGTAATTATGCACTAGAGAGTCCAGAAATAAGGTTTAATTACACAGTAATCGCTTCTGATGGACACTAGGAAGTGTGAGCACTGCCAGACTGCAATCCATCAATGACAAACCTCTGGCCAGTTTTAATTCCTCCTCATTTGCATCATAACCCCAGCACCAAGTTGCACAAATGCTGTTAAATGTTAATAGGACCTGTCTCTCTACTCAAAATGGATGCTTAAGCCATTTCAATTCTCCCTTTCCCTCTATCTCTTTTTCTCACTGCCTCTCTCTCACCCTCTCTCCCTCACAACACACACACACACACACATTCTATCTCACATAGTCCACATTCTCATGAGTCTTCACATAAATAGCCCCCCTTCAGAGGGGAAGCTGAGCACAGGAGACAGTGCACGGTCACTGCTGTGCTAATTGGGAGCAACATGTAAAGTTTTATCTCTTGAGTGCTAACAAACCATACAGACAAGTATACTTCCTTGCCACGTGTGTGTGCGTGTGTGTGTGTGTGTGTGTGTGTGTGTGTGTGTGAGAGAGAGAGTACAATTGTGAACACACATATTCACACAGCTACTGAGCAAAAAGGTTTGTTCACACCATGTGAGGGAAGGCCCTCAAGTTATACCGAATCCCCATCCTAGGGGACTGGAAGAAATTATGTTTTTATTAATTGAAAATTGTTATGGGAGCGACGGACATATTTCTGCTCCTCTTCAGAATTTATAAGGTTGATTAGAGCCGGTATGTATCATTATCAGCCCGTCTCCTTTATATATTGTGAGTATACTACTCTATTATACACAGGGCATGCCAGTGTACTGCAGGGTATTTAAAATGCACCGTGCAGCTTGCAGAGGGTGGACATTAGACCCAATGGACTACTTGTGTAAACAGAGTGGACTGTGTTTATTTATTCTAATAACGTGGAAAACAGCACATTTTGTACTTTACCAATCCCTGCAACATCAAAGCCACCATATACTCTTGGATACTTATGATATGACCTTGTTAATCCCCAGGCATTCAAAGCAATTTGATCTTGATTTGAAAAAATAATGAGATGTATGGAAACAAAGAAAAAAAAAAAGTCAAACCGTGACCCATGAATATAATTAGTGTGTGAATGTCTTCAGCATGATGCTCAGCAAAAAATGTAACCAACCTAAATATTTACTTTTACAATCATCCAGAATTTAATGTCAGCTGTAATTACCGAGAACCATTTCTGTTTCTCGAGGAGCAATACAGAATACAAACTAGAGAGAAATTGAGGCTTTAAATATTTTCTGGGACTTAAAAGTACATATTTTACACCAGTGCTTCCAAACACTGCAAGGTTGTTCATTTTCATAAAGTGTGATCTACAGTGATTCTGAATCCATATCGCAGGTTTCACAGCCTAGGCTACATGCAGCTAGCATTCCAATTCCAATGCCATCAGTTTATGCCTCAAATCAAATATTTTATTAATGGTGCTATAATGTACAAGTATTGATTCCAGTGGTGGTCATATTTAAGAAGTGGTGTTTTGATATTTTACTCTACTAAAATAGGAATTCTACAGTACAAAAATACTCCAGTAAAGCTCCTGCAAGCAATTCAAAATGTTACTTGAGTAAAAGTACAGAAGTACTATCAAAAAACGTACTTAAAGTAAAAGCACTCATACAAAATGCCACCAGCAATGATGTGGTGTTGTATGTATCACATATTTTATTGGAATATTATCACTGATGAATTGACATGAAAGCAGTATTTGAATTGTAGCAAAGTGGAGCGAATAACACCTTCACATACTCTTTGGTTTAGATTAAACAACGCATCATATTATATATATATATATATATTATACATGTAAATAATCTGCCAACCAACTAGTAATTATAGCTCTGAAATAAATGTAGTGGAGTAAGAAGATATTCAAGTCCCTCAAAATCATACAGTAGTAGATGTACGTACAGTAGTTAACTTACAAACAATTCATTTGAGCTGTAGGCTTAAAATGCCCTTCTGACTTTCTTCTGCTAACTATTCCCTCCGTTGTTGATGCTGGTTTGTGTGTTCATCTTAACTCTAAACTCTAATTCCCCTTGCAGTTTTTCACAGAAAATGTTCTGTGTCCAGGTAAAAGACAGAGGTATCAGAAACCGATGATTTCGGTCTCCAATTTATCTATTACTACCTGCCACAAATTAACTTCTTCCCCTTACAGAGACAGCAAGTTGTCTGACTCGGGGTGTAAAGGTCAGCATTTTTACATTCACAAAGCCTGAAATTGGCAAAGTGAGGAAAAACTCAGCTGGAATCACTTGTATTTATAGCCGCGTATATTAGTGTTGCAGCTGCGGGAGAGATGTCCCTCTCTGTCAGCATACACTCAGCTCGATAACAAGCTGGCCCCCTGCACCAGCGTGATCACGTCTAAATGTCCTCAGGTCAGCGCCATCAACTATCCACTTCCTATGTTTATAACAAATTCTGGGCTGTGCACCGTAATATGGCTTTACAAATGCAGTGCACTCCTGTGTGTGATCTCCACTATTCAGATAATTCCTTTTCACATTTTCTCAAAGTGACCAAAGTGGCATGTAGTTACCATTACAGTGTGGTCCTCTTTGAAAAATATAATGACGGGATGACACACCATTCCTGAAACACCAGGCCAGTGCTGCAGGATGAAGTCAATGGAATAACAGGAAGGAAAGGAATTTCTTTTATTATTTTATCTCTTCTTTTAACCATTAACTACTGGAATAATATCACATTATAATTGGTGTGAATTATCTTTCTCTTTAGCTGTTGAGTAGTGCATCATTGTATTAAAAATATTCATACATAACATCAAAAGTGACCTAAAAGTCTAATGTTTTCTTAATACCTTATAGTAATCGCTATTATGAAATCTCTAATTAATTGTCACTTCAAATGTAAAACCTTGAACCAATGACCAGTAGGTTGGAATGAATGAGCTTCATTAGAGTTTTATAATTTCTTTATTTAAAACTTGACACTTTTGAAATACCATCACTGACACATGGATGCTTTGACTGGTCGTATTGGTGGATCTCTTTAGTGTGTCTTAACCCCTGTCTGGGAACAAGTGGAGCTAATGGGGAGCAAAGACAGAGGAGTACATGTCCAATAGCCACACATCCTCCAGTCAAGGCAATCATGGGAAACACAGAACGTCACTCTTTCAATTTCATCCTTTCCACCGTTCGAGCCGCCCTCTATAACGTCATTATCTCCAGCAGATCTGCAGGGTCCTCTGACAGGGCCATGTTATCCAGGCACCGGGGAAATGCAAATTGATTTCATATCAGCCATGGCATTTTTAAGGCCTCCACATGTTACATAGACTGTCATTTCAGGCACAGATATGAAAATCAGAGGGAAATGTCAAACTGTGGAGGGACTATATTATACGCAGCGTGTTGTTTACTCAGATCACCGGCTCATGAAACACGATACTACTTAATGCCACGTTGTCAGTTGACTTTTTAAGAGGTCTCTATTATGTTTTTGATCTATTTGAGTAGAGATAGTTTTCTCAAATCAAATTAACACAATTTACAAACTAGAATATACACAATTAACGCAATGCAACAGCAGAGAACAAGAGAACAGATGTTGAAGAAGGGATTGATTTGAATGACATCTATAAAGGTGATCTCACACGTTATTAAAGCTGCTATAATAAATAGTATTAAGTTAGCAATGGATCGCATGGCTACTTATGTGTGAAAGGGGTAGCTCAACGAGACACACCCACAAACTATTTTCACTTGACTCTGCAGTTTCTCGCAGGTCAAAGGAACATTTTAACGTCTTTCAGCTCATTGTTTTATTTTTCTGTTCCGAAATAGCTTCGGTTCAGTCTCGCCCAGAAGGCAAAAGAAGTGAAGCCAATGCCGAAGTGCCTTAAACTTGCATTCTTTCTAATAAGCCCACAGGGGTGACTTGTCTGGTTGCAAAAATAAGTCTTTTTGTATAGAAGTGTATGAGAAAATCACCATGCGTCTCATTTTAATTGTTACCTATGAGTAAACATTGTCTCATTGTCACGATAAAGCAGGCTATGCTTTAGGCCGAGGCTACATTGTGAATGACAGATCGCTGTCTAGTCTGGGAGTTGTCTCTCGTCTCACGTGTGGTTAAAAAAAACAGGGTGGTGACAACCAAAAACCAAGATGGCGACGGCCAAACATGCCAAACGCTTGACTTCAAAATGGCAGTTCACAAACCAATGGGTGACATCATGGTGTCTACGTCCTCTTGTTATATACAGTCTATGGTCTCACCACTCATAGTGTTGTTTCTGGCCGCAGCAGATAGCTGTTTTCAGCAAAAAAGTTTGCACTGACAGCTACTGGACGAGCAAATGTATGCTAACAAGTTAGCCATAACTTAAAAGGTGATAATATATCAATGTTGTATTTAGAACTTGTTTCTGCTGTCCTCAAGTGGACAAAAACATCTGTTATTGCAGTTAAGACAAATAATGTATAGCCTACTAATAAATATGGATTGCTGTTGTCAAGAATTATTTGAGTCTAGCTTTCAAGCATAACCTATTTAAGGATACTTACTGCAGGATGAAAATATATAGACTGAGAGGGAGATAAAGAGAAGAAAGAGTAAAAAGCAGATGGCTAAAGATGAAGGTCAAAACATATTGAGAAGTTTGTCAAAATCTGATGACATAACCAATCTGTAAGCTGTTATTGCACCCAAGCTTGAGGTACAGAGAAACATATTGAAATTACAAAAAAAAACCACTGCAGCTGCCAGCACACTGCCAGGAATGATTGCCCCAAGTGTTTTTTTCTTGCTTTGCCTCTCTCTTTCTGTCCCTCAACCACCCCGTAATACGCATGGCTGCATGCCAGATGTGAAGAGAGGCATATCTGGATTTAATGATATTACAAATGCTTTTCTTTATGCTCAATAATAACTCAATTTTGATTGATACAAAACTGTCAGCGCCTTATCTTAATACAAATAGGGTTGTCTGTCATCCGGCATTGAGTCATCAATTTTAGCCGGAGATGAGGCTCGTTTGCCGCACCTAATCATCTGTCTCGTTGGGAAGCCTCTGAGGCTGATCAGATAGCACTTGTAAATACTCGCAGCAACAACCATCACAACTCAAGCTTTCAGGGAAAATTGAGTGGGCCCCATTATTGCTTGCACTCTTAGCAATGTCCGAGATTTCTTTTTGTACATAAAGTAAAGCCTGGAATAAATCATGCAGTACACCCACATTTCTATTGATTAAAGCCATTCCCATGCCTGCATCTGGTGAATTGTCCACAGAATAAAGAGCAGCTTTATATTTTGTCCTGTCAAAATGTTAGGTCATTTTATCAAGGCCAGCCTGTTCCATACAATAGCACAGTAAGTCTTCTGTTGAAAAACACGGAGAGGCAGAGAATGAATTCTTGTATTTTCTGCAAAAGGAACCTGCTGTCCTTTATTTTGTCCAGTAGATATTATAGTACTGTGAGTAAATAACATTTTTTTTTGCCATATAGCCAGATCTTTTTTTTTCTACATAAGATGGCCAAGTTAATTAATTAAAATGAGTGTATGGAGCAATACTTTACTTTAAGTCCCCCCATTTAGCAGTCATAAGCAGAATATGAACGTCTTGTGAATTGCTATTATACACTAAAATGTAGCTGTAAGTTGATATAAGTGTATGTTTAATTGTGTATTTGTGTATAACTCCTCCTGTGGGCACCCCTAAGTGGAAACTGGTGTATGAACAAATACTAAATGACAGTAAAATACAAATATGTCTTCATGGGACAAGTTATAATTGGTGAAAAATACAGTACATTAATAAACACTTTGTAACTGTATATCTGCTATAATTTATGAACAGTTTATTAAAGTAAAAATTGAAGTGTAATATTTTGAGACTTTACAATCATTTTTAGTGAGTTTTTAACCACTTGTCATTATACAGGGCTGCGTTGTTCCTCTATAACACTGTCTTGCATTTTACTGCATCCTATACAATTATCCTGATGAGAACTTGAAAGACCTCTGTTAATGTGGGAGTGTGAGAAGGCCTGTAGCCTATAGACCCTGCTTTCATTCATCTCACTAACATCAGGGAGCTCAAGCTTGGCGTCACTCAAAGCTTTTTTCCTTTGAAATTCCCCAGGCAGACCCACAAATTAAGCTCACTTCTGTTTGACCAAAGATGAGACCGGGCCCTGAAGTAAGGCAGCTTTCCCTCCCTTTTCTCACAAGAGTTTGCAATCTATCCCTTAGAACTCCGCAGACCTATAAATCTCTTCACAATCTCTCTAGTTATTGTCAGCCTGATATGGTTGGGAATGTCAAGAGTGCAGATGCAAGAATGAATTTTATTTTTTAAAGTATGTTTTGTTCAAACATTGAAAGAACTGTACTGTAAAATATCACAGTGCATGTTGCCAAAAAGTAAAGAAGTAAAGGTAAAAAAATGTTTGCATAGCAGGCATTGCTTGCCTTTAGGATGTAAACACATAGGTCTTCTTGCTTGTGGTATTGAAAATGTGGCATTTCAATCCATAAATGTAAATAGCCTGCTCCCTCATTTGTAATGATAATATATTGTTTGGATCAAACTTGATTTCCAAGGAGAAAAAAAACACCTTTTATGTAAGCTGGTGGGTAGAATGTATTGATTGAAGATTCATGCAGTTCCCAAATAAATATTCATTATAAAGTATGATTTTTAAATCGAAAAAGTTGCATGGATCTTTTTCGTGGGTGCATCCATATTGCATTTTTTTTTTTTTTTTAAAAGAACCACTATGTTATAGGGTTAAGTCCTCAGACAGCAGGGTATGTGTGTCCACAAGTTAAACCGATCCCAACTTGGAGGACATCTCATGACAGGCAATCACTCTTACAATGGGATTCTTCTCCTCAAGAAAGATTCACAAGGAAAGATTATCTGAATCTATTCTGAGCACATTCAAAGGCAAGGGACCATGCACTCCCCTTTTCGAGTTCATTATCATTCTCAGGTTATCCCAGGCCCAGTGAATCTGGAACGCAAATGAATTAGTGAGAATTAAGAAGTCTCTGTGGTCTGAAACCTCTCCAAATCTCCTCCAAGATGAAAGGTACATAGCCATGGCTTATGCACTGTCGTTCTCTTTGCCTGAGCCCCCACGGTAGTCCTATATCTACAGACGCACTCCAGGACACCTCCTCCCCCTCTCGCACACACCAAAATGGAAATGGTACGAGCAGTTAATGTTGCCTAACGTCTCCTGACCGCAGGTTTTGTCGTAAGGGAGAAGTTGAGCAGGGCTGCTGGACTGAGGCTGCCATCGCTGGCGATTAATTACGGCACTGTGGTGCTGGCACTTCGACATGGTTGATCCCTCTGCAGGCAGGGCTTCCTCTCATCTCAGCCTCTCTGTAGCCTTCAAAGGGCTCTCCACTGCCTGCAAGACTGAACCCAGGCCAGGTAAGAAAGATGCCATGGCTCCATTGTGACTGTACTACTTCACATATTTCAATGGGACTTCAGTTGTAGATTGTGTCAGTATTACTCCCCCATTGTCCAGTTATTATGGGCAGTTTTCGCTAATAACAAAGATGAGAATAGATAAAGTTCCTGGATAAAATTCAACAGAAAAAATGTGTAAAGGCCCAACAGGTAATAATTATAATTTTGACAGAGTTTTCGAAACGTCTTTATTGGGTGTGAACAGATTAGTGTGTGGTTGCCCTACACCAAATTCCTACACGTGCTTCACAACCATTTTTTTGGTAGATGAAATATAGTAATGCTCTGTCTGTTCTCAGTATTCTTCCCTCCTTCCCTACCCGTCAGGCCGGGCCTTTGTAACAGACTGCAGAGGCTGCCTCTCTCCCTCAGCTCATTCAGCATCACACCCTGCCCTTGTGCTGGACATCAAATGACCAGCTCACCCCCTGAGGAGCTCTCAAGTTTCTTCATTTCAGCAGCCGCCTGGCTCTCCCCCGGTCAGCAGCCGGCCACGCAGGGAGAGGGGACATCTGCCTGTCTGAGGATAAGGGACAGGCTGGCTCACTATCCGTCTGTCAGCCCCTCAGACTGGACCCCTCACGTCACTGCTCCACTCCCTCCTTGTTATTCTGGAGAGAACGCAGGGATCTGATATGAGGCATTGTTTGTGCCATACTGGTCAGAAAGACAGAGTGGACTAAGGCTAATGCACCAGGCATTTGTTTTTGTTTGGCACAAGCTGCCTACAGCACAAAACCCTTGTTAGCACATTATAACTGGAATGCATTTAATCAGTGTGAATGCTACAATCTATCAACACATTTAAGTCGAGGGTATTAGAAACTGTTGAGTTGTTGCATGCAAGAGATTGTCTTTTCTACGCTGATGTAAACATGTTGCATTAATGAGTATTCTGTAATGATGATATCTATCTAATTACATGTGGTTTTCTCTATCCCTAACCATCAAAGGAAGGCAGAGTGATCGATAGAGACATATTTGCATAAAAATCTATTTCACCGTAACTGAAGGATCAAGACTGAGCTCCCTGGATAAAGATGCCTTTGGCCTTCTCGCCCGTCTAACCTGCAAAGTAATTTGTTTGCTTCCTAAACTTAATATTTGTTCTCTTCCTCCACTGATTTATAAATGGGGTTAGAGTGCAATAGCATGTGGCTGAAGGAAGTGAGGAGTCTCACTAAATTCATGTACAAATGTTAATTACCGCTCAAGCTGGTAACCTGCTGCTTGAGTTTCTGTTTAATTGGATTAAATTAAAACTATTTAACACATCCATGTATACAATTTCTACAAGTTGTGAATCTCTACATTTACTAAAAATGGTTCAATGTTCCAGTTTCATCATACTAGTTTGTGTCTGGTCTATACTGCCAAAGCAAAACAGAACAATGGTGTAGAATCTGACTCCCTGGTGCACAGAGAGAAGCAGTGTACTGTAAATGATCCTGTGCGGTTGACTGCTGGCCAGCAGCCACATCTATATGAGCAGAGGAGGACCACTCCGAAGAGCTCACACCTCCTGGACCGAGCCGGAGGTGAAGGAGAGAGTATCACACTCTCCTTGTCAGCTGCAAGGGTAATTACTGCTGGCTGAAATTACTCAACATTTGTTTATTAGCTCCCCAGAGCACACTGTAAATAGATTGTCTGTTATAGTCCGATCACATTAAAACCTTGTGCTGCGCATACCCCCCAACCCCCCCCCCCCCTCCCCGCCGCCTGCGTTTGCTGCGAGCCAGCCTGCTGCTCACTTATTGAACAGCTAGAACCAAGGAGCCATGTTAAATGTGATTGTTTTCCATTAGCTACATCCTGTCTAATACCTCACTTGTGCGGTGCAATTACTGAATTCTGCCATGCAACATAACCTTCATTAGCTGACTGTAGAGTCCTGCAGCTCCAATAGCCCCCTTACCATTTTTCATTTTTGTTTTTTTTATTCATGAGTGGGGAGTGAGTTTTAATTCAATATTGATTTCTACATAGATGCTCTGTGCCTGTGCTTTGTGTACTGCATGGTTACCATGCTTTAAGTGTATGCAGTGATCGAACAAAACAAAAAAGAAAAAAAATCAGCAGGCCGTGTCTTTCCTTGTATTCATCGTGCTGGTGGGTTCTTGTCAAAGATGACATTCTGAAACATTTGACCCACTAAAAATGAATTCTTGGCCAGAACACATGTGACAGTGGAGAGCAATTCATTCCCCGAAAATGTAAGGAGATAAAAAGCAGAGGTATGCAATAGTCCTGTCAAAAGAGAAAAAGAGAGAGAGGGGGATGGAAAATGTGAATGAAATTTATATTCACGGATGTCTGCACAGAAATCCTTTTCACACAGTTTGAAACATTATACCAAATAATAATCTCCAGACAACACTGGAACACTTGGGTGATAATAGCCCAAATGTTGTTCTGCAGACAGAGGCATTTGTAACGGAGATATTTAGCTGTAAAAATCTCAACTAAAACTAAAACAGCATGCTTTGTGTGCCCGTGACAGGTAGAGCATGGCTCCCTGGGAGCCAGAGTAATAAAACGCTATCTTTCTGTGGCATCTTCCCTTTTCCTCTAATGTTACTCTAATAAAAGCAACTGCTGAGGTGACTGCGCACAAATAAGGGCCTAAAGCTGCTGGACATCTATCCCAGCCCCCTGGAGCCCCATTACACACACCTAATGGCCACTCCAAGCTTCATTAGGATATTAATTCTCTGCGTTTCTGAAGTGATTCCATCTGTAATGTGACAGTATCTGGCTGCTAGCGAGACAACTTGTTGTTATTGTTGTCCTGCTCCCTTTATTCCACCCATTTTATCCTCTACCCCCTTCCTTCGCTCAGCATATTGTTATTCTTATAGTGCCACTGTCTCAGTTTTAAGAGGAATCTGATAATACTGAGTGTCCTTTGAGATGGAGGCCAAAGCTCTGAGCACTGCCAAAAGCGTAGCTCCATCTGACCAGGGGAGCAGATGGTCAGGTCTGCCACAGGTCCGGGAAACAAGCTGCAACGCAAAACATTAGATGTCATTTTGCAATTTTAAATTCATATCACCTCCTCCCACCTGCAGGATGTCAGGGTCTAGTATTCACAGCCAGCAGCATGTGGAGCGCATGTGGCAATAAAGGATTTGTTTCTAAAAGACACATGGAAAAATGCATCATACGGTAAAGTGAGGGCAGCAGAGTCTAAGCACAAGCATTTATTTGTTGACACACCAGTAACATATCTTTCGTACTGTATAAGGGAGTTAGTTATTGATCAATACATTGACACTTAAATTATCCTTAAGTCACATAAGCATGTGTAATACTGTGTAATAAACCATTTATTAATTAACTATAATACTGCTTTGTAGTAGTAAATTAATGGTGTTCATCACGTCAGTTTTGCTTGATGAATATCTGAAACGCAAATTATTATATTTATTGACGTCAATTATAAGTACTCATAATAATTATAATTGACTAAACATCAATAAATATGATAATATGATAATCTCTCTTGTGAGATATTTTTTTTAAACAAACTTGGCAGTGCAGTGCATCATAACATATTATTCAATTATATTTGTGTTTGTAGTATTTGGTGTTGATGCTTTAAGACGCAATGAACAATCAGTGACATTTGGTCCGATATGTCAATTAATCAATTGATTGACTGGCAGGAAATACTTTTTTTTTCAAATTAAAGGCGACTGTTGGCTAAGTGGAGAGCAGGGTCCGTCCTTCAATCAGAGGATCGGCGGTTTGATCCCTGGCTCTGCTAGTCGCATGTCGATGTGTCCTTGAGCAAGACACTTAACCCCAAAAGTGCTCCCGTAGCTGTGCCTACGGTGTGATAGAATCTGAATTGTAAGTCGCTTTGGATAAAAGCGTCTGCTAAATTACTGTAATGTAATTTATCAATATGTATGTATATTGAGTATGTTTGTTATTTATCAAGGGAAATGCTGAACATTTGCCCCTTCCACTTCTCAAAATGTCCGCATTTACTGCCTTTCTCTGTTTTATATGATTGTAAACTGTTGATCATGAAAAGCAAGCAATTTGAAGATATCACCTTGCGTTATTTGTACCTGTAATCTGATTTTTCACTATTTTCTGATAATGTTTTGGACTAAATGGTGGATCCTTAAAATAATTGACATATTAAACATTAATTGCAGCCACAGTGATATTGCACAAATCATATTCATCCATGCACTCACACACAGCTAGGCTAATTCAAAGGAAAATATGTATTTTATATTACAAGAATTTCATTCCATCACTGCTCTCGCACCAATTAAACCTGAAACCTAAAAGCTCTACACCAGTGTGATCCTATCACTTCTGTACTCACATCCTATATCTTGAAATAACACGGCAATTTCTCGGAGGATATCAAAGTAGGGGGAAAGGAATTAGGAATATTTAAAATGCAAAGAAACTCTTCTCTTGTTTCAAAGACTAGCAATATCAGAAGGTTCAGGGGTTGGTGGGAGAGAGCCACTTATCTTTGTCGGTGAAGAATTCCATTCATCCCAACAAGGCTCCTCAAGATACAACTGAAGTGTAAGATTCTGACATTTCTGAAGTGAAATGATAATTGCCTTTAAAGACCAAAAATGGAAAAGAGAGAGGAGATGAAAGATAAAAGGTTGGAACTAAAGAGAACATTAGGGCGGTGAGTGGGAAAGCAAGCCACAGAGACCAGCCACATAAATAGTCATGAATTGAGAACTTTCTGCTTTGTATTGAAGTTAAGAAAGAAACATTCAGCGAGAGGCCAGCAGGCCAGACTAAATAATCCTTGACTGAGCCTCCTATTCTGAATCACATATTAGCTGCCCAGATTTTAATGTAAATATGCCATTACGCTGTCATTACAGTGATCAGACGGCATGGCTTACAGGTCAGCCCAGCCACTGTTAATTTTGCAGGCAAAAGCTTTTTTTTCTGTCTTTTGAAATGTTAATAACTTTCTATTAGTTAATGTAGCGTGACTAAAATTTAAATTAGACATAATTTATTTTAATATCTGTGACTAGCTTGTCTGACCATTTAGCAATGGTCTCCCACTGAATACAACACTCTAAATTGAGGTAATTTGCATTCGATGGTTGAGGCACGGCTTGTCTCACTGTTTTGCCGTTGTGAAGTCGAGGATGATTCATTTTAGCTCCTTGAGGTACAAGTATTCAGAATTTAATAATGCCATCCGTCGCATTTAATGCATGTGCTTTTAGCAAAGAAGCAATTCCTACTAAGAAATGGGACATCATCAAGTTATGTGTACATTTTCAGTCACTGACCATCAATAGTGGCAGGACTGGTGCAATATTAATGTTCACATTTCTGAATGAACCTGTTGCTGTTGGACACCAACCGCCCTCGTGCATTGTTTGTACCGTATTGTCTTCAACATCTCACATACTTGGCAGCTTCTTTATATACCCAGAGAACTAAAAAAAACATTCAGACTCAATTAATTGAGGTATTTTTTATTAAATTCAGCTTCATTTTGGAATATGCACCACCACAAAGGAACAGGGCCAAGGAGTCTAAGCACTGGATGGTGTGGCTTTTTATGGGAGCTGTGTTGACAGCCAACAAGCTTGTTGATACATTTGATATCAAAAAAGTTAGCAACAGCAACAGCTTTTCAGAATATTTGAACAATGTTGAGGCTATCACTGCAATATTTGTTTTTTAATCACAAGTATTAAATGAAGTGTTTCCACCTTTGCCTTGAGGCAATCGGCACATTGAAATTACTCCTCCAGTGTTAGGTGAAGATGTATTTTTCCCTTGTATTGTTAACCATCATTACTTTAACAATATGCAATATGTTAACGTGCAAAGCGATTTGGCTCTTCAAACAAAATACAATCCAGCAAAATTACACAGACTATTTGCTCGCCGTCGACTTGTTTAGAATCGTTGAGAGGCAATATAATTGCTCCCAATCACAGATCTTGTATCTATAAGACACACTTCTGAGTGTTTAAAAATGCCCAAGGATGATCATCCCAAACAAATAAGAAAAAGACATCACATCACAAAAAAAACTCTATAAATATTCTTAATGCTTCTTACCGGTGCCGCTGGCAATCAGATGAAATCCTGAGTTACATATTGTAACTTCAGATCTATGAGTGTAGGCTTTGCCCTCTAAGAACTGTCGGTATTGGGTTTATACCCACACGAACGTGAGGTCATGAAGATTTCTTTCACTCCCCTGTGCCCTGCAAAGTCTTCTCTTACGTCCACACTTTCGATATATAGCATGTAGCCACTAGCTAACGCGGCGTAGACAGCCCCGGGGCAGCGTTTGCAGGTGGGACGTAGTAGCCAATCTGGTACACCGACGGACACCGTTGGTCGTCAACGTCTTCATCTTCTTTAATTTATTTTGTTTACTGCTTGACACTGATGAAAAAATTGGAGGAGAACTACACTGCCAATGCTGTTTTATATCGCAGGTGAATATGTATGAGAGGTCCATGCAGGGCACAAGGGAGCAAATAAAATCTTCACGACTGCACATGCTCAAGGGATAAACAGTGAACAGTGGCAAAACACATGTATCTCTAACTGTTGATGTGCCGTGATTGCCGTGGTGGTATTCAAATCTTACATTGAACTTATGCATTTTAACCTGAGTTTTTTTTTTGTATCAATGTACATTTTTGAGCACATTTAGATATGTATATGATCTATATTTTTATTTAATTTAAAATGTTTAATATAATCAGACTTCGCCGGCCCACTAGATGGCGCTCTGAGGGCCACCAGTAGAATGAATTGCTGATCTACATCACATCTTCTTTTTATTTATCCTGCTATCATACATGATTTGTTTCTATTTGACTTAGAGAGAATGTGCCAACTTAGACATACAGGCAATTTCAATACACCAATTGTGTCAGATCCCTCAATATGCTGTCTTATTTGTTGTTGCTGTTGTTATATATATATATATATATATATATGTTTATTGAAAATGTGTTACACAGTTAAGTCAAAACTTTTGATCATTATCTACACAGTATTTTTTTATTTTTTTTATTTCCCCCTTTCAATAGGAATGGAAATGCACCAAGAGTTAGGGTGATGAGCTGGATATAAAAAAAACGAATCAGATTTTCTCATTCGCTTTCTTAAAATGTGTTCCGTGGTTGATGGGGCCGCTACAAATTCAGACAGTGGCGAAAGTGGGTGAGGAGGACAGGAGAAGCCCAGCTGATTGGAAACATCTGGGTGATTGTAGGGTGCACTCCCACATCATCCAACGCTGGCTGAGATTTGACAGTGCCCTCTGAAGTGACAGCTTTGACCTCGGTCAGTGTGCATGCGTGCAGCTGCCAGAGACCGGTCTGGCTAAAAAAGAGGACAGAGCCAGGCGCTTTAGGCACTAGATGGTACCGCTGCTTTTTGATGGGAGCTCTGTTGACAGCCAACATTTCAGTAGGGGTAAAATACAACCAGCTCGTCAATGCATTTGGTACCAAAAAATGACCAACAGCAACAGCTTTTCAGAATATTTGGGGCAAATTGAGAGATGTGTGCGTGTGAGAGTGTGTTGTTTTCTTTATGACTACCAATACTATGCATTCCCTGCAGTATGATCATTGTGTGTTTCAAAGTGCCCCGTAGCTCCATGACAGTTGAGTATAAAATGTATATTTTTTTGTTTAATCTCGAGAAATTAAATTTTTCCATCATAGACAGCATTATGTTGTCCATGCACGGAGCAAAATGCAGCTGTTTTAAAGCCAATGATCTTCAGCAGATGTACATTGTTATTCCAAACAGATGTGTCTGAGAGAAGCAAACACATAGAAAGCACACACTGCCTTTCAGATCTGACCTGCCTGTAACTCAGTGACACAATGTAAATTGGAGCAGGTTTTGCTTTTGCAAAAAAATATGAAAAGATAATTTTCTTTCCTTTTTCTTTTTAACAAAGCATATTGCAACTGGTCATTAGATATTGTAGCTCAGCATCACCGCGTACTGGCATTAATATTAATGTTTATGGTAATTAACTTTTTTTTGAAGAGGAGCGTTTATTCATATTTGATTCATTAATGTAATGAATGCAAGGAATGGTCAGATAATATGTTCTTGTGTCCTTGATATGCAATGAGGAGTATTAGACTGACTTAAATTCAAGATAGGTATGACTAAACTGCATTAATCCACGCTAGAATATAGAAGCTATAAAGCAGAAAAGACTGCAGAAAACCTACAATGTTATAGATTAAACAAAACAGAGTGAAATGGAGTTCATTTGCATCACCCTCCTCTTTTCAGAGGAGCTAAACTGCTTACCATTATTCAAAGATATCTTTTAAATAAGGCCCAAATATGCGGGTGAAACCAATTTAACGAGTGGCCACCAAAGACGTTTGTCAAATGATCTATATTGAGATTTTGACTGTGTAAGCCTCTTATCATAGCTGCTATAAAACACACATCATTCTGTTTCAGGACTGAATTTCAGAGATATGAAAATACAATAAATGTGACATTTTAAAGCTTGGCTTACTTGTTAATTGCAAAACCATTTCAAATTGAACTTGGGAACTTAATAAGTGCATATTTGTGTTGAGGAATGAGATTCACTCTGAAAAGGGAAAGAATCCTGGCTGATTGTGTTTCACAAGAGATCAAGCAAAGGTCTAGTATTGCAGGTCATTTGATTTAACTGCTAATCAAGTTGTATTGCAGGTGCTTTCCTTATTTAAGTGACTTACAACCTCTGTGCTCTGTATATATTATCGAAAAGTGAAAATAAAACTATAACTTTGTGTTTTGTGTATTCTCTCAGCGTTTAACGGAATGTGCTCGAAAAGGCATTTTGGTAAACGTAACAAAAGATTGGAAGATAATCACATTTGCATGAAGCAGGGGACAATAAGGACAACATCACTCATGCGGAAGAGTTTAATTACCTCAAAGAAAAACAAATGAATGCATCCTCTTTAACCGTCTCCTGATAACCAACACAGAGGAAAGAAATTGCAACACCTTGTTCGCCAGCAGCAGCATGCAGCGTGCTGCAGCATGTGTAGGTGTGCGTAAAAATTGAGCTAGAGTTGTATCTTTAGCACGCTTTCATTGTAAACCCTGACAACCGACATCCCACCTAGCAGACACATCCTGACACTCACACTGCAGGCCTCAACCTGTCAACAGATGGTGCGGCTACCTTTAGTGCCTTAATTACATATTCAACATCAGCAGTTACTCTCAAGTGAAACAAAAACAGGGTCTTATCTATCAACAAGCTAACACAACGTGTCGTGTTACTAGCCAAACGTCTGCTAATGAGCTGCTACAACGTAGATCTAAATTGTGGATCTCACAAAAGTGAACGTGAAGGATGTGATTTTAAAGGAGATGAATGCTAAATTAATTATGAATGAAACTCTAACTGATATTGAGTTGATGGAAAGGACACTTTCGCTCTAAAACAATGTCAGCAATCTAATACATTGCGCTACATTGTACACTTTGTGTCTTTACACCCACTATGTGGCTTATTAGGCTCTGTTTCTAGTTCCCGTAAACGCTGCACACTCCACACACACCGCGCGGTAAAGATGGATGAGCAACACTCCCCAGTTACTACAGCCACATTTATTTAGAAACAGTGGGGAGAGTTTTGGAGGTGAGGAATAATTCCAGCCAGCGGTTGGTGCCCAGTTTGAGAAAGAGGAGGAGGACCACCATGGGGCACCTGACAGTGATGAAGAGCATGGGCACATGCTGGCAGATTCATCTTGAGCCACAGTGAGAGAGAGAGGGTTAGAGAGAGAGGCGGGGTGAGAGAGAGAGAGAGAGAGCTCAGGAGGGAGGGCAGACAATGGCAGAACACAGGTTTAACAATAAAAACAGCATAGTGAGTGTTGTCTTTGAGGTTTGTTCTGCAGCAGCAAGGTGCTGTAACTCTCTTTGCAACCTGCAGGAAAGAGTGAAGCAGAGAGGAAAAAAAGACAGGGGGGAGAGCTCGAGATTGTTTGTGACTTAGAAATTGACACAGGGATTTCAAAACATTACCTGCTACTTGGCTGGTGTTGGTCGATTACCTGTCACTCCACAATTCTTTTATTCGCCACTTCCTCCACTGTGTCCCCTGTGTGGTATTGTGATAGGGTTGATGCTGATCACAGTCCCCAGCTCTCTGTGGTCCGGCCCGACTGTCAGACAGGGGGCTGAGCGGTGTGCTGGGATGTAAACCAGTGCATGTCTTTGATGACTGAGAGATGCACCCTTCTCGTTTTGTATTTATGTATTCAAGCTGCCCTCTGCTGTTCGCATTCCCAATGACAGGAGATGGAACAAAAGAAAATCACAAAGTTTCACCTTAAATCACGACTAAATGTGAAATCAGGAGCACGACCCTCTGCTTTCATTAATGTTCTATTGCTAAAAAAAAATCCTTGATGGTACTTATTCTCTTATTCACGTTAAACTTTTTTCACTATGTGATATGATAACGTGGGTATTTATAGAGCAATCAAAGGACATGTGTGAGGGGTTATTATCACTACTTTTTCTCAAACACATGTGACACCAGGGATGTAGATGTAAGTGATAATGGTGGTGGGGGGCTAGTATTAGTAGTAGTAGTACCTTGTCAGCTAGATGCAGCTGATTAGGTACCTGTGGATAAAGCTTTTTAGTATGTAATGTAATTCATCTTCAGCCAATCCTTGCTTTGTATTTGACACAGCCAGATGTTTACAGTGACATGGTCAACACAGGTTTCAGGTTTTTCTTTCTTCAATTCACATCTTCTTTCATATTCTGTTAATTAATGTTGCTTCCACACTAAAGAGAAAAACCTTATCAACCCCCATTCACATATATTTGATTTACAAAATTAATCCCTCATTTTTTTTCTTTCCAATTATCTTTGACCTCACTATAGAAAACGATGCAATTTTTTTCCCTACCTGACAATTAGAATATTGCTGTTATTTTCAGAAATGTGCAGTCTGAATGGTAATACGTTTCTGAAATGCAAGTGGCCCATATGCTAACTAGGGCAACATATTTCCCCTTCACATTAACATATCATCTGAATTCAGTTACCTGACACAATTGCAGAGATCAACACAGTTGATGTGTCAGCTACATGTATGTGTTGGCTTGTAAAATCGGCTGCACTCAAAGTCAAGTGGATGTTAATGCCCCACAGACCCGTCTGTCTGATTTCCCTCATAAAGCAGGGGCGCATTTGTGCAATAGCTCTCCTTACATCTTTTAAGAGAAAATTGTGGAGTTTAACCTCCCAATATTATCTCTCCTTTTTTCTTTGTGCAGGGAACAGGCGTATATCCACAAGGAATTTGGCACACTCCACACAGTCAAGACGCTGATAATCCCAAGTCTTTGACTGCTGATAAGACGGCCAATTTAACATAATTATAAACCAGTAGTATGAATAGTAACGATTCATTAATTCAGCGCATAGAGGAAGGTGATAATTCAAATCGAGCATTTACTCACAATTATCACACATGATAATGATTTCATTAAATCCTGCTCAGTTTTTGGCATTATAAACATAATTGTTACACAGTAAAAAACAGTTTAACATAATAAAATCGGAGAGTGTAAATTAAATGATGTCTTTGCTGCATTAGAGGGGTGAGGCTGACAAATCCCTCTCTCAATACAAATGCTGTTGACCAACACTATTATTACCTCCACACTTAATTACTTTTTGCTTTTTGGTTTAATTGCTTCAATAAAAAATAATCTATAACGCTTTTTTAATTACACTTTCCGAGTGACCTATGTAAAGAGAATTTTATTATGTGCGCACAGTAATTACCCTGTCACAGTCCAGTTAGGGGCTATTGTCTAGCTTTCCTTTGCATAGCTGTTACTGGCATGACCAGCATTCCTAAATACCTATTTACTGAGCTCATAACTTTTTCAATAGTTGCACAATATGCACAACACGTGCACAGATATTTTTGCAGAGCAAGTCAGTAAGAGAAAGTCAAAAACAGCAATATGTTGCTTCATCCAGCCAAACACTTTACTAAGTTGTGAAATATAGAAACAAAAACATAATAATAATTTCTCATCACAGCATGTAGATGCAATAACTGTTGTTTTTGGTGAGAAATGTGTAAACTTGTGTTCAAGGGGGAGGGGCTGCAAAATGAAGAAATCACTTATAATTAAATGGCTGAGGATATTGTGCAATATGTATGCTGTCAATGAGTTGCTAATACATACACAGTAATTGTGATTTTTTTTTTCAATGTCAATCACATAAATGGCATGCTTACCTAAATGTTATTGTGGCCCATAATTGCTTTTAGTTCCATTTGGTTAATCATGCAATTAGAAAGCAGCACATAAAGTGTAACAGATTTGAAACCATCTATTGACGACTGCCTTGTCGGTGAACTACTCCACAATCTTTTGATCCATGGTTGTAAATCCTTTCTTCACATAAACAGTGGCAAATGTTGTTAACAAAGTTAACAGAAGCACCTCTTTCTGTTGTATAAACGCTGTTAAATACAGAAATTAAGAGGTCACATATTGAGATACATAAAAGACCACGATACATACAAACAGGAATGAAGGAACAAATAGCAAATAGCAAAGTAATTGTGTGTTTATTATTGCAGCTGTACATGTTCATTTGCCTCCCCTCCCCCCATTGGATGACTGGAGGCTGCCCCTTCCTTTGTATGGGTGGCCTTGTCAGTCCTCATCCACTTCCCAGCAGCCATGGCCTTCCAAAGACTTCAAGCTTAACAGCAGCTCCTCTTGGAATGTACTTCCAAGACACCAAAAAAATAAATAGATTCAACTAACAGAATATGTGTGGCCGTTGTTGTTGTTGTTGTTGTTGTTTATGGTTATTTAATGTGTTCCGCTTACAGTTATAACACGAGCAGCATTGAGAAACATTTACAGCATTCAAAGACTGAACATTTTCACCATTCTATTACGTAAAATCTAATACAAATATAATATCTGAGACATAAATTCTACCTTTACAAAGATAACGATGTTAAGTTTTGATTGACACTGTCAGAGAGATTTTGGACTGCTTTATTTAGATAGGTGTTTCTAATCTGTTGTATTGTTTTGTATTACATTGAATAGGTGTGCCTAATAAAGTGGCTAGGGCATGTATTTCTATCGGCACTGTACACATGCACAAATATTTTTGGTACTCTTTAATGAAAAAAATATGTTTGGCAATAACATGCGCTGAAATATCTCTGTCAGAGCAATTTAATTAGTAGCAATGTTAATTATTCTCCAAAATATACATTTTACTGAAGCCTACAGTATATTTTTTCAAAGTCCAAAGATTAACAATAAAGGCCATAACACTTTAGAACTTTATATATTTAAGCCATGAATCATATGGATCATTTGAGCAGGTTAGAATATGACCCTGCTGTAACACGAGCGCTGACCGTGTTGAAAGCAGACTTTTAGAGAAATTCACAATTTCCAGCTGTACTAGGACAGCCTCAAAAACATAAAGCCTCAAAGCAGATATATGGTCCTCAGAATCACTGAGCGAGGGCTGAGTGGGGAGCAGTGGGACAGCCTTGGGACAGGGGGCCTTCTTCATGCTGGCTTGCCAGAGAGACGCCCAAAGCATGAACAATTAGAGGGGTCCCTGGTGCCTCTTTGCTCTCTGTGCGCCTGGTGGGCTGCTCTGTAAGGCACTGGGGGGCTTGGGAAACAGACTGGGCTGGCTGGGCCAGAGGCATAGAGCTAGGGGAGGCCTGATCTCAATAATCCTTTTGCCCCCAAGAGGCTGTCACACCACTCACACTGCTGGAAGCTAGAATGGAAATGGACCGAGGGCTTTCTGAGGCTTTTACCTGCTAGAAGAGCTCATCACTGAGAGACAGAGACGCACTGGGAACTCACCATAGTTCAAACACAGAGACAAGTTCTTTTTATAAAATTGAACCCCGACCTTTGATTTGACAGGCAGCATTGTAAAACATCAGTTTTGTTATATAAATGTACTTGCATCAAATTTCATATACAAATCTGTAAATAGACATCCTGCTTAAGTAGTTTTAAACACGTCTTCAGTCAAACAAAAAGGCATCAATAGTATTTTACACCCCATACATATTTCCCTCTCATGAGATCTGAGACTCCTTTACTCAAAAGATGGAGAGGAAAATATCTATAACCCTGTTGCAATTCTTCTCTGCAGCCATTCTCCGCTTTCATTAATTTACAATTTCTTCTTGAAATTCCCTGGACCATGGCGTAATCTATTGGCCTGGTGGAGTATATATGATGTAGAATCACCTTGTTGTACAACTTAAAGTGAGCTGTCCCATATGAATATGGCCAGAGTCAAAACCATTGTCCTAATTAGACCGACATGCCTCTGAATGTGAGGGGAAACTTAGTGCAAATGGATAAAGGTCTTTCAGCACTCTGCCACTGGCTGTCTCAGTCCCTTAATGTATTACCACCTGCACCCGCAATCAGCACAGGAACATTTAAATGACTGCGATTCAGGGGAGACCAAGCTCCAAACTGGTAGGAAACACATGAGAGGTGATTTAAGATATTGGCTGTAATGAAGCTGAACGTTGGCAGGTCTGCTCAGAATGTGATGTAGGAAATTAGGGGCGGGAACAGGTCACAGACGTACATATACCGAGGGCACGGCAGCAAAATGAAATGCAGAGTAGAAGTCTACAGTCCAATGTGCTGTTTACTCCGTGTCAGGTAAACATCAACCATGGTGAGCTTTGGGTGTCTGTAAAGATAATATAATCAATGTGTTGTGTTTGTTTTCCCACAGCTAGAGTATATTGTGGTGTTCCCTTTTTATCACCTCTGACTGATCTCTTCCCCAACATCAGCCCACCCGTGTATAGACTAACACAAACACAGAGGTAAAAAACAACCTCCCTTGAGGTTGAAAATAACACATTTTACTCTTTCTATATTTCTTAATATAAATTACACAAAACAAACACGGAAAGGAATAATCAAAAGTGTATTGCAACATTAGTTTATAAAGTGTAAAGGTGAAAAGCTTTGACAACAAGTAACGGAAAAAGGACAGCCTACGGAGGCAGAACATGAGGAGATGGAAGACAGGCAACATCTGGGTACGGCTTCTCAGACTGATAGCTGCTAACTGATCCCTGTGATTGTGATTGACAGGCACTGACCACCACTCCACTGGCCCTGGCTTCTCCACACTGCTGAGCACAGCAGGTTGTGTGAAGGCTCGCTGAGATTCCCAATAAAATGGACATTACAGGGAAAAACAACAGCCGGCCTTCGCAGAGGTGAATGTTGGGCACGTAGCACTCCTCCATCACACAATGTACCAGGGTTCACTGACTCTGCACTGTTTCAGGATTGCAGAGTATAGAGCCACACTCAGACAAACATCTTATTGAAAAAACTAAAATGACCGGTCTTTGGTTGGAACAAGAGCTCACCCAAACAAAAGAGTGAGAATCAGATACTGTAGTGGTAGTGTTGTGCTCTGAGAAATCTACACGCAATTAGGTTAAATAAAACAGAAAAGCCTGCTTGCTTCCATTTTTTTGGACAGGTGCAGCTGTTAAAAGCATTCTTTAAATAAGTGTTTAGTGTTTGTCCTTGAAAATTGTCGAGCAATATTCATGTGGTTTCCAAAAATGAAAGTATATCTATAATGTAGGTTACGTAAGTGTCGTCTTTATCCGGTAAATATTCCCATGAGCAATGAAAATAAAGGCGCAAAGCCATTTACATCCCTAATTTTCACATCCATTTAAGAGATGAATGCTTTGATACCATTGCAGTGTTTATCTGCCGTCTCTTGGGATTCATTAAAGTGAAACCTCCCTTCAAAAGATAATCTATTGCTTAATTAAACTTCCCAAATATGAAATTTGAACCCACATATCTAGAGAGAAGTTACAGCTTTGTTATTCCCTCATTTGCACAATATTTTAATGAACAAGTTGCTAAGATACATTGCCATTTGCATGTAAATAAAGCTTTTCCTCAAGCACTTAACAGTTTTTGATTTGGATTATATGTGTTTTTTTGTGCTGGACGAACCTCCCAAGAACAAGAAATTCAAGCCCGCTGACTGCTTAGTAAATTTCACAGCTTCTAAGTCTGAAGCACATCATTACAATGTGTGAAATTTTAATCAGAGATGTTGTGAAGAAACAGCGATCAGCCAACGAACATAATTAATGTCCTCTGTCATAGAGATTATGATGGCAAATTTGAATGTGTAAGTGTTTTAAAGAGCAGGGGGAAATGCATTAACTAAATTACATAGCATGACGTGAATGAGCCATCATGCTTTTCTGTCAGTTTATGTATGCACAGATATCCTTTATTACATAGGATGCCATTACTTCCCTTTTAATTGAACAGCGTTTTGTTTGGCACAGGCCTACTGAACTTTGCATCAGCCATGCATAAATTATATGCATGGCTTCCTCATATGTGTCACAATCAAAGCAGATTTGCAGAGCATGATGCAACCCATGACTTAGTGTACATTGAATATACAGTTCACCAAGATAAAACAAAAAGCAAAACGTTTTATGTACTGAAATTAATTTTAAATATACCTTACATGCATCCTGAGTGTTTGCAGGGGAATTCTAATGGTAACTGATCTACAAATGTGTTTATAAAATATTTAATTGCTATATTAAGGCAGAGCTTTAGTGTAAGAGTCGCTGTTGCCATGACAATTTGTTTTATAATGCTCACTTGCTCATTAAAATGCAAATTGTGCATATGCTTTCATTTTCTACTACAATAATCCAGACTCAGACTGTTTATCCAATCATCAACTTCACTATAAAGACAAGCTGGGGTTTACAGGGTGCTGCTGCTAAGACCAGGCATATGCACAGACACATGCACCCACTTGCCCTTGCACACACACACACACACACACACACACACACATGCACAAACTCACAGTAAATATTACCATGCCACACACTCACACATAGATTAATATAGTTTGAGGATCAGGCCAACAGTACTCAAAGTACTTCAAAACTATACTTGACTGGAGCACAATTCAGGACTCATTGTCAAGGACCAAGTTTAATGTAGGAATATTTCTGTATACCAGAAATGTATTTATTCTTTGAATCCTTTAAAATAGAGGTTATACATTTGGAAAGTCCTGGCTCACAACTATTGTATCACTAAAAGTCAATGGAACAAGCAAACGCTGGTCCAATACATAATCACATGCAGAGAGATAATGCTGCTAAGTTATCCCAGTGGTCACATTGTGATTGTCGTTAATGTGTCACTAATGTGTGTGTGTGTGTGTGTGTGTGTGAGAGAGAGAGAGAGAGAGAGAGAGAGAGAGAGAGAGAGAGATGCTGCATGGGAAGACTGTACACCTGGCACCATGCCCAACAGTTGCCAGGGCCGTACTCTCGTTTCTGTCACCCGCGTTTGTTTCACAAGCCTCCTAATCAATTGGAATGCAGCCCCTGAAATAGAACTTGGCACCAGACTCAACTCCTCTTTTGTGCCTGCTGGTCAATGCTCAGAGAATACCACCCTTCACTCATGTCACTTTCCAATTTCCCCCTTTAACAGGGTAAGCGGGGCGGACATTAAACAAATGTTACATTACTGGCCTGCCAGCTTGTAAGAGGAGGATCCCTACTGTACAATCATTTACTCTGGAGTTGTTTGCAGTGAGTGTGCTGCCAGGTGTGTGTGTCCTTTTGTTTGTTGACGAGCAACGTTAATGAAATCAGAGCCGATGGCAGGGGGCATAAAGAGGACCAGTTGGGTTGGTTAGTGGTTAGTGAACACTCGCTGGGAGGAGAACTGGAGCTGCATTCATTCCAATTTACTTAAGACAGCGCTGAGTGGGTTCAACACCCAAGTACACTGTCATTAGTCCGTTTGATACACTGTCAGGCGCTGGGATGTAAATTCCTGATTTCTCTCACAATGCATAAACAGTGGATAAACAACCCCCAGCAGGAAACCTGAAGACTGATAGACCATTGCATCAGCCTCTGCATGTTGCCATGTGTTCCCCAACTAATCAAGGGCAGCCCGCTTCTCACTGTGTCCATCTTGGCCTGCCAACAGATTCATCGCTGGGCTGGGTTAAACAGGAATAAAAACACGTTAGTGTCACGTTTGACTGATAGAGAGAAGTTCCTAGATTGCCCCTCCACAATTGTAAAAGTCTGACTGCGTATTGATTTGTGCTACATAAATCTTGTTTTCTGTCTGCGCTAGTGAATCAGTCGTGACCCCTAGGGTTAACAAACATTGTTGAGGCTTTCAGCTGGCGTGTGAGCCAACAACGCCCATGCATTGCAATAGCCATGCCCCATCTTGTCATTTCTCAGCCTGCCTGGCTTTACTAATTGCTGGCAATCAACAGACAATATTATGGGGCTGAAAGAGGTGGTGGGTTTTCTTGCAGTTTTTGGCTCTAACAAGGAGGTTTGAGGCTCCTGCAGCCAAAAACTATCAACAATGGATGTGAATTGGTCAGCAGGAGTCTGTGAGTTACAACCTGGATTAATTGGCATAAGGGGATCCAGCATGGCTAGTGCCAGATCACATTAAGCTGATGAGATTTGACTCAGTAAACTTTCACAAAGGCAAATCCCTCGTTACAGTGGCTGAATGACACTAGCATGTAGTTTAACTTACCTTCTTATCTGTAAATCCTCCACTGAAAAGACATTCGAATAGCGGCTGAACAATATGCATTTGCTGGAGAAACTTGGACGTAACAGTTGTCTTTTACAAAAAAACACTATTAGCTTGAGAGTAGCTGAAGGCAACAAGGTACACAATATGTAGGTTGAGCAATATAACAACGACAATATTTTGCAGGTCCCTTATGCCCACTTTTTGCTTTAATAAGCCATGGAGACATCAGGTGTTAAATTGTTTAATCTTTCAGTAGTATATGAAATCCATTTGTTTGTGGGCTTGGAAGATTACCATTGAGGATGTAATTACATTATAACAGGTGCCATCATCATCATTTATCTTTCTGACATTTAAAGACTCACTAAATGCCAAACTGTTCCTCAGAGACAGGAGCTTGATCTTATTTGATGTTCAAACACTTTTAATTACAGGATCTTTAAATTCTAATAGTGTCCATCTGCAAACTCATAAGGCATAACAAAAGCTCATGAAAAAGCATGTGAATTACCTTGGGTATTATCTTGAGAGAAGAACTCATATGATGCTGCAAATCTGAAAGGTTTAGTTTCTATTTCATTTGAGATACCTGCCTAAACAAGTGATCATGTTAATCCCACCATATTGGACACACATGGGTCCTGTTGCAAGTGCTTTAGAAGCCATAAATGTTCATGAGTACAATTGGCTAATGTTCATCAGTACCCCTGCTGAGAGGGAGGTCTGTGTGTGTGTGCCTGTTTGTGTGTGTGTCTGTGGATAGGAGAATGGAGTAAGTTAAAGAGAGAGAGGATAACAGAATTAAACAGCTAGATATAGAAAAGGGGGGATGGCGTGTCTCTGGAGGCCTCCACACCAGTGCTCACCCTGCTGCCAGGCACGCTGCACACACCAGAGACCTTATTTACCCAGCAGCCCCGAAGAGGCCTGGGCCCCAGATCTTATTTACTCAGAGCCTAGGCAACCATCAGGTGCTGAGGGGATCTGGCCAGCAGCAAAAGCAAATACCCCAGATCAAAACCGACCATGGAGGAAGAAAGGGGCGCTCAGCCAAAGTCCTGGTCAAGCACTAATGTTTACTCTTTGGTTTGAAGGGCTATAGATGGCTCCATTTGAAGAACTCCAAATTGACACCCCCACCCTGCACCCCCTTTAAAAAAAGTAAAGGAAAATCTGATGGCTACCACTGTCTCATATCCATATGTCTAGAGTACCTACGGTAATGTGGACTTCTCTCGTCTTTTAAACCAGCACTGCCACCGGTCTTCAGGATCAGACATGGTGTCGGGGGAAAGAGAGATGAAGACGGAAAAAAAGCCCAGCTAATGACTAGCTCTTATGCATCAGTGCACTTACTAATGAGCTTCCAGGGAGAGGCTGGCAGAGCCAGAGCGAAGGCTGAGCCGGGATGTGAGAGGCCTGGGCCATCACTTCCCCGCTGTGATCCCTGCCTTCCCCCTCACAAGGAGCCTCGGCTCCCAGCCACTAATGAGTGTTAGAGGGAGAGTCCAAGCTCCCGTCCACCTGCCAGCCTTCAGAGCCCAGCCTGCTGCAAGACAGTAGGGGTCAGACGCATTCCTGAGCTCTTAATAATTTACATCATATTGATTTCCTCACTGTTAGACACTCTCACCTGCATGGGCTCTCACTCCCACTTTCTCCCTCTCTGCTTCTCTCTCTCCCTGAAATAAGTACATTCCGCTGGTGAGGGGAGTTAGAATGATACAAAAGCATGTAACTTTGCCCTGTCTCCAAACCAGATAAATACAACATTCAATTTAATAGATTGTGGACAATGTCTGTGTCAGTGGGGACAGTGGGCCCTCTTGTGTATGTCGACTACTGGAGCATAGGCCTTGGAAATGTAAGACTCAGATTATACTTATCGTTACAGATTAGGTCTGCTGCACATAAACCATTTTGCACAAAGAAAGTCCAAAAACACCTTTAACTTTCTTTGAAATGCTTAAAACAAATGACACCAATTATCCCTCATTTGCATGCTCTACCATACCAAATTTCAATTCAAAAAAAGGACGGACTTCTGAACAAAGAAGTTATGAAAACTAAAAAGGGGGAGCCAAATCAAAAGGTACAAAAATGCAAAATATTGAAATAAATTATGCAGTTTGCATTCTGCTTAACCTCTAATCAGACTCAGAGAAGAGGACATTAGTATTCTCCCTTTGTCAATATGATGATCTGTATACTCAATCCTTTGAATATTAATCAGCTTAGAACATAGAGTTCTCCTTACTCTGATTCATAATTCAAATGATATGAATGTTACATAGGTATGGCACCATTTCCCCCCTCACAAGAAGAACTTTCTATCATCAGTGCCACACTTAAGAATGACTTTTAACACCGTCCACCTTTCTTCATTGGGGAGGCAACTTCAAAGTATACTTACTCTACTCTACTCCCTAACAAAGATTTCTCACTAAGAATCTATCCAACTAGGAAGGATTTACATAACATTGACACAATTATTCACCAGTTTATAGCCGTATTTGAAATGCATGCAGTTATCTATCTATCTATCTATCTATCTATCTATCTATCTATCTATCTATCTATCTATCTATCTATCTATCTATCTATCTATCTATCTATCTATCTATCTATCTATCTATCTACTGTATCTATCCATCAATCCATCCATCTAAGAACATCTTTTGCCAGGTTATGTCTCTGGCTGTCTCTGTAGTTCTCACCCTGCCTCTGGCAAGTCTAGGCAAGTTTATAACCTTCCTCTGTTAATTCCCAGTGTGATAATCCAACACAGAACTCGCCACAGGTTTGGTCCCTCCAGTCAGGTCACACTGTGGGTATCAGTCTGACACTAATAACCTCAGGCTTGAAATGAGTGTGAAAGTTACAGTAGAATGTTTGTTTGCTTGCACGTATCATGATCCGTAGCCTCTTTCACGCATACGTATTGAAACCATAGTACAGATGTCATAAAAGCTTTATCCATGGTGGAGTTTGTAGGATATAGTTTAGAAATGTCCTAATTCATAGACCAAAAACTCATGGAGGATGAGATACAGTCCAGCATTTAACTACAATCAAACAAATAAAACGGGTTGACCAACTGTAATCGCTGACTTTTTAGTTATATCTTGATCAATACTGCCCTCTCCTGGTTAACATGAATTCAGCCAACACAGCAGTGACTTAAATTTACATGACTAACCACACTAATTTGTCGTCATTATGTTCTATAAAGCACTTTCTGTGATTATTTTTTCCTAATAGCACATGAAGGTGGACTTCAGATGGCATGGGAGGCATTCATGGACACCAAGGTTTATGTATTTAGTGCATGTACCCTGACTTCCCAACATTATCAGTTAAGAAAACTCATAACAGTTGATTAAAGACAGCACATAATTATGTCGAATGGATCATTTATTCCATTTTTTTTATGAACTATGTCAACTATCTGACAGTAATACCTTTCACTTTCTCATAAAGAAATTGCTAAAAATAAATCAATAAAAAACCACCATGATAATAATCATGAATATCTGTTTTTATGTTGACTGACTGTGAACTGTCTATAAAACATTACCGTAGTTGTTTATAAGGGCAATTGCTTGTCATTTGAGATTATGTTCCCAGTGTTTCATTTATACACACAAAAACAAATGCAAACATACATAATCCATTACATGGTCATGAAACCATGACCTTTAATCTATTACCTAAGAAGCCTAAATGAGAATTCAAACATTCAAACTGTGGGCCACCTAAAGGTCCCAGCACGGATTGGCCATAGCCCCATCACGGAGGACGGGGACATTCTAGGAGACTGCATGTATAGCAGGTCAGTAACTCTTCTGTAAATTAGAAATAAATAAATAAGTTACCCATAATACCTCCTTCCATTTGCAGGCAAACCATTGGCTGGCTCTTCAAGCTATAATATAATAATTTATATCCCTATTTATCGAGCGCAACCTCTAAACGGTTCTACGGGCTTGTCGGCCCCATATGCTGTACTGCACTTTTTTCGTGTGTGTGTGTGTGTGTGTGTCTGTGTGTGTGTGCCAATATGTGAAAGGCCAGCAGAGGGCGTTCAGTGCTTAGTTATGTCAATGCACCTAGCTCTCGCTGCAACACGGCACCGTTCACGTTCAAGGACGATAGCAGAGCTGAGTGAACCCCAAGAAGAACCTATGAACGGTATCGCTGACTACTGACATTAATAGCCCATGTTTTGAACAGGTAAGCTCATTGTAAATGGACTGGTACAAAGACAACAATACAGTTATGATTGTGAACATGTTAAACGTGTTCTGGTTGCAAATAACAGTAACTCTGACTTTGAGTTCGTGTAGAAGACTGAGGGTAATGTTAGTATTGCTATACCTGTTACCCAGTAAATGCAGCTAAAAGGTTCAAAGCCCGTTTTCCTAATTGTAAAGAGAAAATGTTTTTGAGTTTTGGTGCACATATATTTTCTGTATTGTAGCTAGTTGGTACTTACTGCACATAGATTTATATTGACAGTATGTAATATATAGGATGTAAGCTTTTATTACTGTCATGTATTATATTTATTAAGAATCATGCTTTTTTTGTCAAGCAAATATGTCGGGGACAGATACAATGCCAGTTAAATCAATCTCACTGAGTGGACAAACCTTACCTCTCCATTTCTAAAGAATTAGTTAAAAAACTCTAACTTAATAGAAGGTACTTTGATTTGCATAGCATTCAAAGTAAAACAGCCATTTACAGAATTGATGTTTTAGCGCCTGTATTTTTTATACTTTCTATACCTCAGATTTGCAAGCAGCAGTGTTCCTCCCTATTGTCTTATCATTAGTAGGGCCTCCTTATTTTCAGTGTTGTTAATGACATGTGATCATCAGCTGCCAAAACTTAAAAACGCCGACATGAGGACACTGCACAGTCTGATCGTGGGTATAATGGATACACATAACAGTTCAACCGTTTCACTATTTTTAAATCATCCTTTGGTTTCTGAATGCATTCTAACATTAAAGGCCTAGTTCAATTAATCACAGCAGGTACAGAAACAAATGAGGAAAAATAAAGTGAATTTGTATTTCTTATAATATACAGAATGAGATGCAGTGCTGCATCAACTTAGCATCAGTGTTTGATATTACTTGGGGCTGGGTGTTTCCTCATGCCCTCATGTTTACTAGAGCAGGATTACACAAGGACAATGTGTATTTAGCCGGCTTTTACAGGTCACATGCTTTCTTTGTGTGTTGTGAGCGGTTTAAACAAGGTCAGGCTAGAGATCAGGATAGGAAACGTCACATCTAATACATCTCCATGTAACTTATGGTAGCAACCACATGATGTCAGCACAGAGCCATGTATTCCTGCAAAGACTGCAACTCAATATTTCTTGAGTTTGGCCAGACAATTTCTTTGTAACTGCAAAAACATATTGAAGATTCACTCTAAGCACCAAGATCACTGTCAAGTTGTGTTTCACGTTTCAAATGAAATGTAGCTGGTGCAGTAGTTAGTGAAGTGTAACTAGTAATATGTTAAATAAGTCAGTATATTTGTAATTGAGCTCATCCCAAGTAATGTATTGGGTGTCACTGCAGCAAACACTGTGTGGCTGTTTGTGGTGGATATTTCTCATGCACATACTGAAAAAAGGTGCCCCAAATAACCAGGACTTTAGGACTAGGACAGTTCCTCACTAGCCCCCAAGTGTGCCACTTGCAGGCTCTCTAGTCCTATATATATATACATTCACACACACACACACACACACACACACACACACACACACACACACACACACACATACTTACTGCACAGAGAGCAAATACAAGAAAAACAATGCCATGGAATACATGTGGGAAACCTTTGAGAGGCTTATATTTTCAGGTGTTTTCAGGCTGCTTTAGAAATGATTATAGATTTGAACCAACACAACACTGCACCGCTATTGCATTAGATTGCATTACATGGTTCTCTTTCCTTTGCATTCAACTTAATAACGATGTATGTATGCTTTGAAAAGGTGAAGATTCATTACAGATAATTGCATCTGCATCACCGATCCTATACAGCGGATGACAGTGAAGATCAGAGAGAAGTCTAGTATAGCACAAGGGAATAATCATTAAAAAAAATGCTTCGGCAGGCTGTATTGCTGTGTAAAAACAAACCTGTCTCCTTTGAGCAAAAAAAAAAAAAAAAAAAAAAGCAAGATTCAAAGGCTCATGTTCCCTTCCTCACTCTTAATGATTCATGACAGTTACACAAGCATTTGCTTGTGTGGTGGCTACTATCTATTGTGGGAAGTCATGCATGTAGCTGTCTGTCTTAATGGCAGTACGGACCAGTTCTTTAACTTTATACATTTTTGTCTAATATCAATTGTTAAGTGTTTCTCATAAATGATCCGTGCTGGGTGTGATGCAAGGTCACATCTGTGTTACTTAGTTTGGATGTGGAGAAGGACTTTTGATTGGCTGCCCTCCAGAGAGACAAAGCTGTGAAGTCAGACTACTGAGTGAGAGTCCCTCATGTGATCTGTGCCAAGCAGACAGAGAGTCCTGCCGACAGTACAATACATCCCCCCAAACTATTGTTATCAAGTACACAGTGACATGAAGGCTGACTGAACATATTTAAAGCTCTGTCAATCATATTCAGAATTTCTAAATCAGCCAGCTCAACCTGTTGCTTATAATACAAGTCAGATCCTAGTGTATTTTATGTTCACAGGCAGGGCTTCGTTATGATGAAAACATGAATGAGGAAAAGAATACCATGAACCATTTTAATAAAAAAGTAGTCCACATTGTCAGGGGGCGAGGGGCAGTGGCATATCCACTGGGACACACCAGTTTCCATGGTAACCTCTGATCACAGAGGGGATAACTGAAATGAGGTAATCACTTCATTGAGCCCTGCCAGCAGATTGACTACGGTGGTGATGTGGTGGCTCCTCCAAAAACTTGCCATGAGGACGACAATAGCTGCAATCTACCATATGTTGATGACATCTGTTAATAGATCTCTGTCAGACACTCACAGACGATGCTGTCACTTGTCCTTCAGGGATACATTACTATAGATGATATATATTTAAAGTTGATGGTGGTCATTTTCTGACACAGAACACATTTGCATTTAATCTACACACAGCAGGAAACAAAGTGAAAAGGTTTAGAGCAGTAGAGACATCTCCTTACTTTGTATTCTGTCAAGTCGATGAGTGGATCTGACTCACCATCTGCCGCCAAAACAAGTGTTATTAATATCAATGTATTAATGCTGCTAATGACTTAGCTTTTCAGAAATATCCATTACTAGGCTCTTCAAGTCTGACTGTAACAGATTTGTTTCTGACACAACAGTTGCTGTTTATTTCCGCTTAAAGTATTATTGCGCACATCAGAAAGTCATCGACGTGATTTGGAATGGCGTACTTTTTGTCAGCGTCAGATTGTAATCTGCAACATTTTAATTATCCATAAGGTAAATTGTAAGCGGGGGAAAGGCCAGTGGCTGTGCTCTTTGCATGTCATCTGGCATTACACTGCCCCTGAATAAATGATGTGTAATGATGTGCAGCTGTAGCCTTGGAGAGCCATTTCCACTGGAGGAAAAAAAAAGGGGGATACTGCTGATGACCTCAGTTGGAAAACTCCTAACAGTAGGAAAAGATGCCTCCTCAAATTGTGTTACATGCACCCTAATTATTTCAAATTGTGAGGGATGGTTGAGGATGATAGATGGTAACGTCTGTTCTGATCCTCATTATCTATCTGAGAGAAATGATCCAAAACCAGAAATAATATTTGCAATATGTTTTACGTGCTTGTTTCCACCCCGATTGTATGCAATCTGCTGATATTATTTCCCCTCTGCAGGATTTGCGTAAGCTTTATGTATCAGAACTAATTCTCCTTCCACTGCCAGTCTGGCAGACAACAATGGATGGCTGACCTACAGAAGGTGCCTGCTTTGTGATGAATCAGCAGTCACAGCTTTGGACAAGGCAAATGGCAAAGCAAGCCATGCGTGCAGCAGTTCACTGTCAGGTTACTTTGTAGCCTATTTGTGGGTGGCAACATATGGTGTTTGTGCCTAGAGACTGCAGCTGCATTCACACAGGGCCCTAGCACTAGTTCAGTTCCAAACAATCTCAGAGCCCGAGGCACCGGGAGGAAATTACGGACGAAGCTTTGATTAAGCGTTTTACATATTTTCATGTGATTTTGAGAAACCCTTTATCAAAAGCACATTTTTTTTCTCTTTGTGGTGGGTCTAACATTTTCAATAGTGCATAAGGGACAAAGCACTGATCTCTGGCAGATTAAATGATATTGTGAAGTCACACACTAAGCCCATTTTTTGCTCCGCTTTTTTTTCTCATTCAGGGCAGATGGTGGTGAATGTGTGCAGCGGCATATGGGGTAAGGCACAGCAGCAAAAGCAGCAATAACACTAGTGTTTTACACTAGTGGATTATTCTCCTCGACAGGCACAAATGGTTTATGGTTCATATAGACAATGAGTAAGCCTTGCTACTGCGCTTTTTGGATGTACGTGTATGGGCCGCAGTAGCAGAGAGAGAGTAGAAGGGGTGAGAAAGAGAAAAAGGGATAGAGAGAGAGAGAGAGAGAGAGAGAGAGAGAGAGAGAGAGAGAGAGAGAGAGAGAGAGAGAGAGAGAGAGAGAGAGCTATACTGCTGTGAGACCTGGATTAAGCTCTGGACAGGGGATGCTGCTCTGGCTGCTGCTGTTTTTCAGATTACTCTAAATTCTCAGGGATTATGTGAAATGAATGAATGACCAAGTGAATGAATAGCAGTGTGATTTTTAAAACAACAATATAGTATCCAGAGAAACGTCAGTGCTAAAATCCTTTGAGGCTGTACATTTTACTGCTGAAACCCTGATATCACAGGATATTTGATGTCACTCATTTGTTAAGCGTGTAATATGACACAAGGTTGATCTTTATGCAGAAACTGTGTTTCCACTTTCCCATTCCAAATAGTTGAGCTCAACGCTGAAACAGGAATCTCTGGTGGAGCAGGTAGACATTAACTTTATTGAATGCAAAGGATGTTTTCTGGCACGTACTGTATGTCTGAAACTGGGTGGTCCTTGATGATTAGCACCGCTGCTACATAAAGAATTGCCACAAACGCAATAAACTTGCAATCTCTACTTCAAGCAGCCCAATTTGGGGACAAGCAAAGATCGAACACCCCATGACAGATGTGTCATCGTGTTTTTGTGTTTTTAGCTGAGCTAGACCTGAGAATATTTGTTGAAAAACGGTTTGATGATGCTGTTCTGTCCTCATTTTTCTCCGTGAACTTTGTTGGAAGTGGTGAGCCCCGATGTGTTTTATGAGGAGTGAGCGCTGAGCAGGACTCCTGGTGTTCGCTCCTGTTCTCTACCACTGTGAATAACCGGACAATCCTTACTCCTGTAGCCACAGAGTGATGAATGTCATCTTATTCAGTCACAGACACCACTACCTGTTATTAATAGATGAAGATATAAAGGTCACCTATTATGCAAAATGCACTTTTTTTAATGGCTTTTAAACATAAATATGTGTCCCCAGTGTCTCTACAGACCCCCAAAAACACCCTCTTAGTTTTTCTCCTGCTTCATTGGAAACCTGTGTAAATAAAGAGCTGGTCAAAATAGAGTCCTGTTTGTACGTCATTAGAAATCATAAGCCATTGATGGATTGACCCAACTTAAAACTTGGAACTGTAAGTTTTGCCATTTTTATGTTGTTTTAGTTACTGTGTATTTAGCACACTGTTTGACTGTTAACGTTTGCATGCTGCTTTGCTAATGCAGCGAGCTTCGATTGTAGGTCCACAGGCTGGAGTAATAGAGTGACCTTAGGTAATACAGAGAGAGACTGTGTGGACGTGATCGTTATGATTCACAGACACACTGTAATATTAGTGACACACCATAGGAGTTCCAGTGTAACGTACGTACCAAAATACTGTCAGCAGCCCTCAATCTCTCCGGTCACGGTCTCACTCAGTCGCTATTTGCACTTAATACCAAATTTACAAGCTCTTGGTTTACACAACACCAGTTACACTCCTAGTCAAATGCTCTGTGTAATTCATTTTCTTCCTCCGTACTTGATAAAACAAATGTTTACACTGTTTGTAGCTGTTGCCATAACTACACATGAAAGGTGATGATGTTGTAGTAAACTTTACTCCTGTTACACTTACTGTCATAGACGTTGATGTTATCACATGACAGTATAATCTAACAGGGAATCTGCCGTGTTTTACAGGTGATCTGAGTGACCTGATGCTCGGTCCTGAGGCTCCTGTCTGATGAGGTGTTCCTGAACGCAGCAGACGCTCCTCACAGTATGAGGAACCATCAGAGGAGAAGACGAGCCAGAATGACCACTGCGCTGAGAGCTCCATCAGCATCTGACACAACGTCTGTCTACAAGAAACCCTCCACTGACGGAGCACATGATCTGGTCAGTGTCAGTCTATGAATAAAGAGCTTTATTTTTAATAAGCATATGACAATATGAATATTCTCTACTATATTTTCAAAATGTTTCAAACATAATTTGCAGTTTTGAAACATTTCACTGCATAATTAAGACAATAACTGTCTGACCAGTAGAACCTAATAGTGTGTAGTCATGATAACATGGGGAGAGCTCCTACACTAATCAATATACCATTATTATGATCACTTTTATATGTTTATCAAGAAATAATCACCTGACTACTGTTTCTATTTTCCACTGCAACACAGATGGCAAGGCAAGTTTATTTGTATAGCACATTTCAACAACAAGGCAATTCAAAGTGCTTTACATAAAACCATTAAAAGCATCAAAACATAAGGCAAAAGAAAAGGAGATTTAAAAACAATTAAGAACATTCATTGAAACATTAAAAACAGTCATTAAAACACTAAAAAGCAGTGTAAGAAATAAAATACAGTAGTAAAATGCAGAAATGCAGGGAATTGATTAATATCCTTGAAAATGGTTCAATTAAAGGCAGCAGCAAACAGAAAAGTCTTCAATCTTGATTTAAAGGAGCTGAGGGTCTCAGCAGACCTGCAGCTTTCTGGGACTTTGTTCCAGATATGTGGAGCAAAACAAAACTGAACGCTGCTTCTCCATGTTTAGTTCTGACTCTTGGAACAGAAAGCAGACCGGTCCCAGACGACCTAAGGGGTCGGGATGGTTCATAAGGTAGCAGCAGATCAGAGATGTATTTTGGCCCTAAACCATTCAGTGCTTTATAAACCAACAGCAGGATTTTAAAGGTAATTATTTGTTGGACAGGAAGCCAGTGCAAAGACCTCAGAACTGGAGTGATGTGATCCACTTTCTTTGTCTTAGTGAGGACTCGAGCTGCAGCGTTCTGAATCAGCTGCAGCGTTCTGATTGACTTGTTACAGAGACCTGTAAACACACCGTTACAGTAGTCGAGTCTACTGAAGATAAATGCATGGACAAGTTTTTCCAAATCCTGTTGACATGCTAACACATTACCTCTGTATCATTACATGGATGTGTAAATATAAAGTATCTCCTCACATCAAATCATTTCTTCTTCCCTGGGCTCTGTCGGTCATTCCTCACAAAAGTACCTGTAAAGATAGACGTAAAGCAGTAATGAGTATGTTTATGCATAATGTAAATATCGAGCTACGGTGACAGAGATATAATTAGTATAATTTACTGGAGCAAAAGCATCAGAGAAAGCTGTAATCTTGGTTGCAGATGTTGTCAATTTCTCTCCGATACGGATCACAATTTAGCTGGAACGTGTGCTGTGTTTCATTTTTGATCAATGCACTTTTAACGAGGTTATTCACGGTAGAGGTGCTCCTAAAACTCTCTCCTGACATGCATTGCCGAGGCGAGCGGTCGCTCGTAGAGCTGAGCAGAGACTGAGGCCCAATCCCAATGTCCCCCCTAAAGCCTCAAACCCTGAACCCTCAGGGAGTTACTGACGTCAACTGGTGAATGGTTGAGTGTGAGAGACTGTAAGGGCTTGAAAAGGTGCGACATATGACTTTACCATGACAACGTCAACAACTATGATGGACAATTGTGGGTATTTATTTCATGCTTTTTGATTTGAATGTCTTCCTGGCTCTTTTCTAACAAGATTAGAGGTAATTTCCAATAATCTATTTGCTCATTTTTGTCAAAACAGCTTTAATAACTAAATGTAATGTTTGATGAATAGATCTGTGAAATATAATCTCTGCTTCCATTCCTCTGACTTCATGTGTTTCTATGTTCCATCTTTAATCCTTAAATGCCAGGCTGTACACATGTGCCGTCCTCTTTGTTTACCTTTTTTTTTACGTCTCCATGCTTCCACTGGTAACCGCGTGTGTAACGTCACATTGCTATGAATTGTGGGTAATTCCCTTGGGCAAATGCAGATTTACGGAAAGGGTTCATAAAGGGCTTACAGTGTCAGCCAGAGAGCCCTCAAACACTCAGTGATTTGACAGTGGGACAGCCCTAAAGCTCAAAGTCCGTGAGTATGTGAGTGTGGAGATCGGGGCCTAATCCCAATCTCCACACTCACGAATGCGCCTTAAAGTCCGTGAGGGTTTAGGGATGTCCTACTGTAAAATTGCTGAGTGTTTAAGGGCTCTCTCGAAGACTTTTTGAGCCCATTATGAACCCTTTCCGTAAATCGGCATTTCTGCAGACTTTGTCCAAGGGAATTACCCACAATTCATAACAATGTGATGTCAAACAACGGGTTACCAGTGGAAGCGTTGAAGCCAGAGACGTAACAAAAGGTAAACAAAGAGGACGGCTCATGGGTGTTCAGCCTGGCGTATTCAATTTACACTAAAACATTAAGGATTAAATATGATTACAGAAAAACACATGAAAGCAGAGGAATACAAGCAGAGGAATGCAAGCAGAGATTATTACTCAGCTTTATTCATCAAACATTTAATTTTGTAATTGTAGCTGTTTTGACTAAAACAAGTAAATAGATTATTTGACAATTGCCTTTCATTTTGTGAGGCAAGCCTGGAAGACATTGAGATCAGGGAGTAAAAAGTATAAAATAAATACTCACAAATGTTGTGTAGCATGTTATGACATAATCATGTGATCAACGTGATATGTTGCAGCAAAGTGCTGTCCCATTCGTATTTACACCATTTCAAGCCTTTAGAGCCTCTCACACTCAACCATTTGACAGGTGACGTCAGTTAAGTCCCTCAGGGTTCAGGGTTCAGGGTTTATGGCTTTTGGGGGGACATTGGGATTGGGCCTAAGAGAATATTGTCGAATTATTAGGCAGATGCGGAAGTGTTAAACCAATCAGAGCAGACTGGGCTTTTTCGAGAGGGGGGCTTCAAGAGAACCAGAACTTTTCAGACAGAGGGTAAGTACGGGCTTATACTGACAGGCAGCATGATAACAATAAAGTGTTTTTTTTAACATTACAGCATGCAAACATGTTGTTATAGATACATCTGAAAATGAGTATAACAGGAGATCTTTAAGGCATTCATAGATCTTGTTTGATAAAAGGTCTGGCACTATGCCATTAGAGTAAATGCTCTCTTAACATCAGCATGTTAAAACCTGCGTGGTATGGGTTTGGGTTTTACTCACTTAATTGAATTCCTCATAGTTGAGTAAAGTGCTGCCCGTCAGATAGCTGATCCCAACTTTTATCCCCTTTACTGTAAATTGCACACCAGTCATCTCAGATATAGTATTTAAAGCTGCCTCTGAACATTACATCATACAATATATAACACTTACAAAGAAGCAGAATTCTGCATACATGATAATTACTCAGAGAAATTGAAGAAAACAAAGAATTAAAGGTCAAGGTCATACTCTGTGAATATTTTTGTCTCCACTACTTTTGCTATTAAATATGTAAATTAAAAAAAAGGCTCTTGCAGAATAAGATCTTTATTTCAGATGTAATTCACTGCATGATGCAGATGCATTGTGAGCTGAGCTGAGCGAGCATGCTGGAGTAGTTGCACACTACAATGTGCCTTTACCCTAGGGCACACAGCTCTCCATGGGGTATTGTTTCCCCTGTGTGCAGCTCTCAGTAAGCATCACCCATTGCTACCCTACCAGTCAGCATATATGCCAGTATTAATCAAGTATGTTTCTAGAAGTGAGATACACACAACAATGATATTTCTTGCATTAGTTATAATACTGCAAGTAATAGTTTGGACATCTGTTCCAAAAATGGACAAATCAATCAATTGAATTCTCATCCTAAGATGCAAAGCTAAACAAATAACAGAAAACAGGCGAGTCATGATTTTTCTAAACCTAATTGTTTGTGAATAATGGCTTCCCTCCCCACCGAAAGGTTAAACTGTAGCTGTGTTGTGAGTAATGGAAACATACTGCAAATTGGCTTAATGCAACAGTGATTCAATAAAATACAGCAGACAAAGCACTCTGGTCTGGGGAGATCTGTGTTTCTGGGTCCAGGAGGAAAAACACTCCAAAATGATCTTGCAAAAAATGCTATCCGTGCTGACTTTTAAAGTTTACCAGTGCAGTGCCAAACAAGAGAACAGAAACCGCAATAAGTTTTTGCCTCAAACTCCTAAATGTAGGCCAATAAAACTGAAGGAGAGAAAAAAAAGAACTCCTCGAGTGTTTTTCACACACACCTGCAGCTATACAAAAGCTTCCAGGAGAGTAGAAGCCAGCAAAATATCACGCCAGCCAAGGTGCATAAGAACAATGGTGCCTTTTTCACAATAGATGATGATACGACCTGCCAGGTAGATTAAAACCCACAATAAGGCATCACATTATGGGTGGTAACTGGTAAAATACACAAGTAATCTTTATATTCATGAAATATGTGTGATCTCTGGATTTGATCATGTTTGTATATGTGCATTCATCCCATGTGTTCTCTCAGTCTATATTAGCCAGATGGGTGAGGACCTCAAGCTCAAATAGTAGGACAGATGCTTCAAGACTGTAAGTGAGGTTTTGCATTATGCAAACATTTATTTATTTTTTTTCACCACCTGGCTGATGGCTGTAGCCTTCACGGATTGGTCATACTATTATTTCTCTGGTTTACATGGACCCATTCATGAAAATCAGTGCACATCAGTGAAGTATAGCAGCTTTCCCCCTGTTCCCAGAGGATACAGAGAGGGTTGTGCGTACTGCAAGCAGCACCATGGACAGCGTCTCATTCAAAGTCACCTCATGTTGACGTTTATGGAGAGTTGTGGGGAAAATTACATATAACATTAAATGTGCCTCATGTTAGAAAAAAAAGGTACACTTAAGAAAACAGACTTGGTGAGTATACTTTTAATGTATTCAAAGGTATACTAACGTTTTGATGTAACCACTGACTATCAGTTCTCAAGAAATGCTGAAATACATTGGAATTTTACCGTATATGTATTCTGGTAGTTGTACATATAAAATGACTATTACTAATATAAGCCGTTTTGACCAGTCAAGAAACAACAGCCTCAAAACTTTGCTACCTGGAAAGTGTGGCTGTAAATGCTTATTGATTCATCCAATAAAACGGCTGAGTGGATGTCTAACAACCATTCCAACCAACCATAACAATAACTTTTAGCCTCCTACATTAAACTTTATCCGTATTTTTGATATTGCTACCATTGAATCATACGATGGCTTGGAATATTAAAGTATTGTTAGCCTATGGCAGGATTCCCATCATCACCTGAATTTATAAACCGTTTCAGCACCATGGACAGCAACTTTAAGGAGCTCATGGCATTCAAATGCCTGAACTGAACTCTCTTCGCAGAAAGGGTGCCAGCTCCGGAGACCTAAATTCAGCCAGTGCAAACCCATAGCCTCTGTTTCTAGAGCAGCCGTCTGCAGTTCGCCACCATTCTGCTGTTCGGCTTATTTTCTGGAATCAGTTTTAAGAGTAAAGCATGGTGGAAGTGGCGCGGGAAAAGCAAAAAAAAGATAGATGCAGTGGGTAGATGAAAGGAGCGGGTCCGATTAAAGGGCGTTAACATTCTTTTATGTCATGATGCAGATTTGTCCTAACTAGTCGACTATCTCAGAAATGCTTTTGCAAGATCAGAGTTGATTTAAAACAGTAGATGGCGTTTTGAGCTAAATTACACCAACCAACCACCCTATACCTCTTTAACTTTATTTTATACAAACAAATAATTTAGAACTTTTAGTTTTGAAACTAACTAACTAACCAACATTTTATGAAATATGCTTACTGAGAGATGGATGAGAAGCTTGATACCACCTTCATGTCTGTCAGTACAATGCAGAACTACAGCCAACAGCTAGTTAGCTTAGCATAAAGCCTGGAATTTAAAATCCACCAGAAGTTCTAAAGCAGTGACCGATAAAAGAGACTGGGCGTCCCCGCTCCCGCCTAATAAATAGAACATATAGCCTTACCCCCGGTAAAACCGTGAATTGTTGGTTCACACTAGTTTTTGGAATGAGATTCCCAAAATGCTGCACCATTCCTTTAATAATAAGTAACTCGTTGTTTACTACGAGGCTTAAGAATATCCAGACATAGATATAATAGTACAACTAAAGCACATATGTTCCAGCATGCTCTTCAGTAAGTCAGTGTACTAGACTGCATGCACATTGTGTGGAAGTAAATGTATAGACCACAATTAAAGCCTACATTTAATGCTTAAAAACCATAACGCGTGTGTAGATAACATCACACGTTAAATACATTCACGAGGGTATATGCTACAGGTTAAGCAGAGCTTTTATAGTATGAAACCACAAGAACACAGTGTACTTTATCTCTGTGCATTGAAAGTGCGCTGTCGAGTAGGCTAAATTAAATTACACGTGTTTTTCAAGGCAGCCTATTGTATGGCATAAATTACTAATAAGTGCGTATATTACGATAATGCTTGGTCTCGGTGCACGAGGCTGGGGTTTATCTTTACCCGAGGTGGAGGGAATTAAGTCCCATGGGAACAACGTCACTCCCCTCGGCATATCAGCCACAGCCCGCTGTATGCGCCCAGCAGAGCACCACAGAGGACGTCAGGATCGCATCCATCCTCAACGCGAAATGCTTTGCGAACAGAATATAACTCGAGCAATCCTCCCCGATTCCGTGCGTTTCGGCGAGGAGGCATTCAAATGCTCCGGCATACAAGCGGGCTAAAGAACTCCTCGGAGAAGTGGGAAGGTAAATTCTAGGTGGAGAGAGTGCTCGCGTCGAGCATGGTCTCTGTTAAAGAGAACGTCACAAAGAGCCAACATCTGTAACTTTGGGATTTACTTGTAAAAGCGCTTTTTACTGGAGATCGTGGGATATTCTTTTTGTAAACATGCCTGTGAGAAGAGGTCACGTTGCGCCACAAAACACATTCCTTGGAATGATTATTCGGAAATTCGAGGGTGAGAGTAAGTATCTTCTTGATTTACAATTAATACTACCTGATATACTACAAAAATATATATTTTAACAAATTAACCTTAAGGTATAAATGATGAATGAAAACATGTAAGGCCATTTTGTGGAGAAATAATTATTCACATTAAAAACATTTTATGGGAGTAAAAATGTTTTTTATGGGGATAAAAGCATTTTTATTTTCGCAGACTTTCTTTCATATAGAATGCAAACCAAAGACCTTGGCTGAATGTTGAGTTATATGAGATTGTCTGAACAAAATCATCATTGCTTTTTTTCTATACAGTGGCAGTTAACTTAATCAACTTCATTGCTAATTGCTTTTATATATTAGCTGACCCCATGTTGCTCTGAGGTCAGATTTACCACAGCAGTACTCATTACATACTTTTTCTTGACATGCAGACCGGAAATTTGTGATAGCCAACGCCAGGGTGGAGAACTGTGCAATTATATACTGCAACGACGGTTTCTGTGAGATGACGGGCTTCTCGAGACCGGACATCATGCAGAAGCCATGCACCTGCGACTTCCTCCACGGCAACCTGACGGACAAGGAGGCTATAAGCCAGGTGGCCCAGGCTGTGTTTGGGTCCGAGGAGCGCAAGGTGGAGATCACCTACTACCGTAAGGATGGTGAGTAAGTAACCTGGTACGACAGTGTCGCTGTCGCAGAATACCCGTAAAGGGTCTTTTGTTGCGTGTTGCTCCTGAGAAAGCACCTACTGCAGCTCCTCACTATGTCCATCACTCCCTGATATGGCCTGTCAAGCCTGCTACCAACCAGCCAGAGTCAGTTACAAGATGTGTTTCAGATTCAGACATTACCCCTGATAGAGGAAAAAGGGGTTGTCAGTTGGCTCTAAAATAACTCCTTGTGTAAATTGAAGCCAGAAGTATTTGGTGAAAGTAAACCGATACATATAGACTAACTTTGATCCTCCTCATACATCAGCAGGTTTATGAAAATAATGACATTGTAGAGCAAATAATCAACATATCATCCAAACAGAAAACATCATGCCGCATATAACATCCACCTTTAAACAATAACACATTAGAAAATGGTTGTGGTGGTGTGGTGTGAAAATGGCATGTTATTAGTGTTTGGTTATATGCATTACAGAAGAGGAGTATAATAGGCAAAAGCTCCATGTCCAAACATGTAAAAACGCAACGGTAGTATTATGGATACATCTTTTTGGCACCCGCCATGATTCACAGCATCATGTGCCTGGATGACACAAAAACGTCTGGCTGCCAAAATGATGGTGTGGATCTCCGCATTGAACGTAGAAATAGCATGAAGCAGTAGGTGCGATGTCAAGTGATCCACAGCTTGTGTGCTTTGATGGACATAGTGAGAAATGGTGGTAGTGAGACAAAGCTCACCTGCTGTCCTGTAAAGTTCACGATGTTCTCTAAATTTAGCGAAAATATATCGGCTTAACACTTTTCAAATTTAAACACATTCACGGTGTATTTGAGATCCATGACGCATTTAGCCATGTTGTGGTTTGCAGCAAAGGTGTACAGCAGCCTTAGTAGACAGCGGATCAATCCTCTGATCTGTAAATTGCTGTACATGTGGTAGACTACAGCATTGCCAGTTTTGCATAAAACATGCTCTCCTTTTAATGCTAGACTGGTGTTTGTCATTCATTTTTGGCCAATCCTAGTGTCAGCATGAATGGTGCACTGATGAGACAGGAATCCTGAGTCAGAGAGTATTAATACGATGTTACCGCTCAGTGGCATAAATCCCAGGATTGACCACCTCCTGCTATGCTCTCACATGAGGTTTTTATGTTCAACCTGACATAGCTGTACAGAGTCAATCCAAAAGAACTCCTCTTTTAGAGCCTCACTTTATGGAGCTTTTTTATATTTTCATTTTGTGCCAGCGTTTGCACCAACTCAGGCCAACATTTGTGTTTGTATGCGTGTTATTGTTAACTCATATTTTGTTCTCTGAGATATTGTATATGATACAATATGTATCACATACAGCAGTATATGAGGAGTCTAAGCTAGAAAACAAGAGATGTAATATTTTATTTAATCATAAGAAGCCAGGGCTTTCATTTTTAATTGTGAGTTTGATTAGATTCTAGGCCATGGATACATGTTTGATCTGCCATCAGCTGCCATGTACTACTTTTAGTTTGATGTGTTTTTTTGGGGTTTTTTTGCTAATCAGGAAGAAACCAAGAGCCAGCTGCTACACTGCTAAAATAGATTGTTTCAGAAACCTGCAAGACAATTACACAAAACACTCCAGGGTCTGTTTGTGAGGGCATGAGCAGCTTGATTTTTGACAAGTAGGATTTTAAAGCGACTTCATTTAGTCTCCCATCTTACATATGCTGTACTCAATCGAAGCATCATGTGCATGTAATGTTTAAATTGTGGCGGATGAGAGCTACAGAAACCTTCCGACATAATCTTTGCTCTGTCTCTTCACAATCCTCCCCGGTGTGCATCGCCGCTTCAAGACACAACTCTTAATACTCCTCAGAGGAATTTACAGTGAGCGTGTGTGCTCATGAATATAGATGTCAAGGCTGACAGTACAGTGACTGGGAATGAGCAGCTTACAGGGTAAATGCATTACACTGGTATGGAGGGACACAATCCGCATGCTCCCACTGCTATGTGGGAATGAAAGATTCATGTCATCCTTGAGAGGGATGGCCATATTGATTCAAGTCGCTCTACAAATTGAAGCTGACGGGTTGAAAGCGGATGTATTTTGTGTCTCCTCTCCTAACTGTATTTCAAGATATCAGTCCTCATGCAAATCACTTAATCCCTTGTATTAAACCCCTTCCATTTCCCATGCACCTACTGTACGTCCCAAATCACACAGGCAAAGCACATTAAAAAAATCAGCTTGGATATGTTACCACTATTCCCTGTTCTATGTCTCCCTGATGTTTCACACAGAGGATGCAGTCACTCTAAACACTCGCTGAATTATGATCTATAGACATGCCTAAATGCTTTAGTCGTTTGAGTAATTCCAAAAGGACATAGTGTAGTTTGTTTTTCCTCTCCCATCAATAGCTACAGTGGGAAAAAAAACAAGTTTGAGATTTGAGGAAGCCGTGTGACACCAGGAGCAACAAAGCTTTGTCTTTTTTCACTGAAAAGGCAAAAAGTTAAGCTGCTTACATGCTTAAACATTAAAAAGTAGTGGAACAATGGGGACCGTGGGAGCGCAGCAAAGGCCTTCAGCATGAGGACAATTTCATTTTGTGTTCCCCTCTAATGTGAACAACCAAGACGGGTTGTGAGAGAAGATACCACAGACACGGTCCTCCTCCAGCGATGATACATAATCAATGAGATAAATGCTTTCCCTTGATGGCTTTGTATAGCTATCCTATACCAGAGGGTGTAATAATACTTTGTACCTGAATGAGTCTTAACAAAAGGAAGCTGACACCGTGCAGAGAGAAGTTAAATGGATAATTGCTATATAACGGTGGCAGCTTAGCTAACCGTGCTGAATGATCTGGGACATGTGGTATGCGTGGGTGCAGGGTTTCATAGGTGACTCCCCACTGAGGGGACTGAAGGGCCGTGTACCCCTGCTGAGGGTTTAGTGGCAGGGGTGCCTACGGTGCACTAGGTGTGCTGCAGGACTCTTGGGTAACCACGCTTCAAAAGAACACATCCATTTTTCATCACGCTCAGCCCTCTTTGGTGTCTCGCAGTATGAGGTGAAACACATACAGAGCTTTCCTCATCATGTTTCATCTGGTAGATTGAAATCAACTTGTCCAGCTAGATGTTGTAAATTTAAAAAAAGCCCAGTGGGGATTTCCATCTTTGTGCAATGGAAAGTGTAGATAACATGCTATAAGTTATACTCATTTCAAAGGGATGACATGGATATGGTGTTATTAGAGAGACATTTGCATATTTATTTGAATGGATGGTTTGCTGCCATTGCTTAATTACTTTTTAATTACGATGTGAAACAGGTTTATTGGTAGCAAGGAGGAGCAGATATGAGTACAGGTCTAACTTTGCATTGGACAGGAATGTTCATCCACGGCTATTTTTATCTCATGGGATGCTTGTACTGGAGGTGGTAATCTAATATTCCTCTCCATACCATCTGTGTTTTTCTCTTAATCAGTCACTGTATGCCAACTTAAATTTTATTTTAGCATCATCCGTTGCATTCAATCTGCCAACATTTGCGCCAAATTAAACAGAATAAAAGATCACAGAGCGATACATCATGAATTGATAAATGTAAACACAAATAAAATGTAGTTTGAGCCGGAGCTGCTAGTTATCCCTGATGGCTTTTGAGACACTGATTGAAGATGACATCAGGCCATGCTGTGTAGCTTACAGCACTCTCGCTGAGGCGAGATGTTGCCACAAGGCCCAAGGACTCTAAACAAAGGGTTAGCTTGCATGGCCTTTCCCTACATGCCCTAGTCCCGATTGGCTATGCCCCAGTAACGTTGCGTATTGGCTTAAGCAGAATAGCCCTAAACAAGAAACATGTCAGATTTCATTATGCAAGACGTACTACCAGGCAGTAGTCTGCGGCTGTACTGTTTAAAAGCTCCAGTTGTGGATAGTTCGGTAGAAGGATACAAAGACAAAAATCAGCGCTCAACAATATTAGTCATGTTTCTCCCTAAAGCAGATCAGCTGATGCCGATTAATATGAAGCCTCAATACATGAATTGAATAGCAGGGTTAAAAAAAACATGAATAAAACCAGTACTGCTGTACGTATTTATTTATCTTCAAGACATCTAACAGTTTCACCACAACTCTGTTTGACCTGTGAGTCATCATGAGAATGTCCAAAGGATCACTTGATTAAGCAGCAATGTTTAAATAATTGATGATGGAAATAGAATCTACAGTAATGAAATTTCCATCATGAAAAGGGAGCTAGTCTTAATACACTCCATTCATTCAAGCAGGTGGTAATAACATTTCTTGGCTCACAGGGTAACACTCTACCTAAAGGTCAGGGAATTAATTTCACTCGCCAGTACAAATTGCTCTACTATACAATGATGTTAACCATGTCCAGCAGCTATGGCCAAGTTTGAAAGATATTATGTTGTCTTGTTGACTGATGTAGAAGAGCAAAGTTGGATAGCCTGAAACCCAAATGTTCAGTAGTTTTCAGTAGCACACATACTGTGCGCTACAGCTCACATGTGTACATATAATGGGGTCAGAAGTTAATCTTGTCAAATGTAAAGGTTTGAGAGAGGATTCCAAAGAGCTTGTTAGATGGTACAGTGGAGATAGAGTTAAAAGCACACGCACATGGACAAAACACTCCATCACCATCACCAATTTGACAAGACATATGTCACATTTAGGGAAATAGAGCGCTGCAAATAAATAAAACATAAGCCAATTCAAAACAATTCAAACTTTGGAAAACCACTGTGGCTGGTGGTTTTCCAAAGTTACTAGCCACTCAGCATTTTCACTAGCCACATTTTGTCATTAGGAATCTACATTTTATTTGATTAAAACTGACTATGGTGTGCTGCAATTTATTTGAAACCAGGTTTGCAACTCTTTTAAATGTAAAGGACCACTGTAAACACCCTAATGAATACATGAAATGCATATAAAAACACTACAGTCCGCCTCGACTTAAGAAGAACAGTCCACTGGTCCAGGACTGCTCCCACCTTCACCCCAGATCTCAGCAACACAGGTTAAGAGTGTGTGATGAGCTCCTGCCCTTTAGAGTCACCAACATCTACACTAATAGAGATATAAGATGTAGATGATGTGTTAAAAAAATGATATCAAATCAGTAACATTTAAAGATGCTAAATTTAATATTTAGAGCATTAACATAGCAGCAAACAACTATTGGCTATTTAAAGATGTAGAGGAGTAATGTCTACCTGAGCAGAGAATGAAGTCACTCTACCTCTGTGTGTTTTGTAATCCAAGCTTCTCTGTTTAAAAGCTAGTCAATCCCCATAGACCCCCATGTTAAAAAAGCCCAAATTTACAAAAGAAATAAACATGTCGGGTTGAGCTTCACAACACCTCTTCAGAAACCTATGGTTGACATCATGGAGACTACATCCATATCTTATCAAGTCTATGCTCAGAACCTGTTGTCCATTGTCTTTATGCGCATATATGTAAAGGACAGAACATAGATTGACTGGTAAATCGAGAGCTTTGCATTCGGGCGTAGCTCCCTCTTCACCACAATGGTCCCATTCAATGCTCTTATCTGTGCTGACGCCACACAGAACCACGTGTCCATCTCATGCTCCATTTTACCCTCACTTGTGAACAAGACCCCAAGATACTAGAACTCCCTCACTTGGGGCAGTGACTTACTCCTAACTTGGGGGGCGCAATCCACCATTCCCCGGGATACGCAAAACATTTGAAGGGAGCTAGACATTGGTTTGTCCGGTAGCCTCCCCTGCCATCACTGCCCACATGAGCAATGAAGTCTCTCAGCAGAACTATAGAGTCCCCAGTCGGTGCCCTTTGCACTATGCTACCCAGTAACTTCAAGAAGGCAGGGTACTCTGAGCTGGTGTTTAGTACATAAGCACAAACAACAGTCAGAGAATCTTCTCGGCGACTCACAGTCACATTCCCCGGGGAGAACTCAAACAGCAGCGCTCAGCTGGGGGCTCATGAGTATCCCCACACCCGCCCGGCACCTCTCAGCCTGGGCAACTCCAGAAAAGGCCAGAGTCCAGTCTCTCTCCAGGAGTTTGGTTTCATAACAAGTGCTATGCGGAGGTGAGTTTATATAGCTCCACCTCCTGCACCAGCTCCAGTACTATCCCCAACAGAGAGGTGACGGTCCACATCCCTAGAGCCAGTCTGCAATGCCAGGGGTCGGCACACCTAGGTTTTGGTCAATGCCTATCGTTGCGAGTGGTGGGCCCACAGGGCGGCGACTCCATGTAGATTTTTTGGGCTGTGCCCGGCCGAGCACTACGTATTAAGGCCCGGCCACCAGACGAGCTTCTCTCCTAAGTCTGGCTCCAAAAGGGGGCCCTGATACGTCCCTTTTACGCGTAAGGTGGTACAACTTTAAGTAACATGACTGAGTTTGAAATGCACTATGATTCATGATGGTTTATATCTCCAGTACATGTCGTGGTCATAGTCGTATATTATACAGTACATAGCTTCTTTTACAATTGCAATTTCCCTATGAATTTGAAAAAGACCATAGCTTCTCATGAAACTGTCATGAGTTTTGTTCATCATGCTCTAGCTGAAAAGTTGTGTCTGCCAAGGCAGTTAGTCAGCCAACAGGAGGTAGCATCACAGATAGGATCCATTCCATCTATTTTTATTCACATATTATTGTATGGCTTTACTTGAAATGCATAGGTTGGTTTTAGGTTGGAAGTAAAAAAGAAGATGAATAACACAGTTGTTCCCAAACTCAATGGCTGGGACCGTCTTTCTTCAGGTCATGAATAGCTCTGCTGGTCATATGACATACCACCACGGATTTTAGCTGGAGGAAAGAAAAGCTCTCCTTGTTTTATTCGCAACAAGTTCCCTTTGTTTACCAGAATAAGATTAATGTCTGCAAATACTCAAGTTTACAAAATCATAAATAATGTAGTGATGAGAACATGATCAAATTTTGCGCTGCACAGTCTGCTAATATAACATGCAGTTATAAAGAAGCCTTTCCTTTGATCCATTTTTGGTAGAGGTGACATTCAGCAGGAGGCCAGATGAGAGGGGACCCCCATGGCTTAGCCTTTAAGCATGACCATTGTTTTCCCATCTGGTAAGGTAAACTCTAGCCCAGAAATATGCCTGCTGAATTTACCATCTTGGCTGTACACAGAGCATAGTTATATGTACACTAGATCTCTGTAATCATGTAATACAAATATCCGTATAGTGTATTACTCCTATTAGGTGATTTAGGAGCTTATTATTTAATATTGTTTTTGCAGCATTTCATTCACAAAAAAATATAATTTTTTTTCTATGCTCATGGCTGCATTCAGTAAAGATAAGAAATTAATATGCAATGCATGGGTTATTGCTCAATTCAGAAAATTTAAGAGTTCCCTGTGTTATTTAGAGTTGAAGCACCTCACCCGAATAAAGGAAAACCAGGGCCCCCTTCTGGAGTGAGACTTAGGAGGGAAGCTCGTCACCAGAAGGTCTTGTGGGCCTTAACACATAGTGCTCGGCTGGGCACAGCCCGAAAAAGACCACATATAATATGTTTATCTTATCTTGAGTGGCTCAGTAATAAGGTCTCAATGGACATGGACTTATTTTTGTACATACATACATACATACAAGTATAGCCTGTAAAATGAAATCACATATCGAAAATGTCATAGTATCACATCAAACTCCCCCCTAGACAAGACAAGAGCAGGAAACAAAGACATCATTAATGTTTTTAATTAACTGAAATGGGTGGAACACATCAGGTTACAGTAACAAAAGGATGTCATATTTTCATGTAATTATGTTGCCGATCCATCAGTTTATGACGTAATCTTTCATCGAGGAAGATTTTGGCTATTTCGTCCACCCATTCATTCACTGATATACTGTATCTCCTTTAGCTTTCCAGTGACGCAACACTGGACAATATTGCCAAATGTTGGGAAATATGTCATTTGCACATTCTGGTTGAAAAGCAAAGAATATGTGGTTAGAAATATGACATTAGATATGATATACAGTCAATATGCGATGCTGTTCGTGTAAACTTGTACTCAAAACTAATCTCAATTCCTGCCGGGAACCCTTGTTGCATGCCATTCTCTAATTTACTGTCGCATCTCCAGTATCCAATTTTAAATAAAGGAAAAATGCCCCAAAAATAACATCATTGAGCGAACATTTATCAAGGGAAGATTTTAAGGATTTATCACTAACAATAATTATTGTTATTAATTCCTGCAGCCTTTTGTCAGATAATTAAAGTCGATACTGAATAAATCTCTCGCTCACTCTGAAAAATGAGCACGTTGTTAAATCAAACAGATCAAAGTCAAAACCAAAAAGGCTCCCTTTTATACTGTATACGGGACAATGTAGAATTAAGAGAAGGATTTCTGGGAAATGCAGGAAAGTGCTTTTTCTGAAAAGGGGATTTTCTGGGGACGGACTCACAGCTATCCATCTCTCTAAGCACTGCTCTTCTACTTTACAGCATAACTTAACCAGGCGCCCATGACAAGATGTGTGGAGTATAGACCTGCTGGACTTAATAGCCACATACAGCACATACACATGCTGTACTATGTATTCACATTAATATACTGTTGAAACATTGAATTCTACCTGCTTTCTCAAATACTGTTCATTTTTCCATTGTCTTGAAATGACATTATCATATTGTCAGTGGTGACCATGCAGCATCACTTCTGTGATTTGATGCAGAAATCCTTCCAACAGAACTCTGGCATGTTGAGGCAGACCGAGATTGTTATATTTAGTCAGACAGCAAGTCTACTGCTAATGAAGGCTGCTGGCAGGGTGTCTGTGAGCCATGCAGAGATTACAGGGAACACTGGTAATATGTGTCCTCTGTGAGTAGGAGCAACACAACAAGCCAGACAGAAGGACAGACGGACATATATAGAGTTGCAGTTAGTATTTGATATATTAATTTCATAGATCAGATAAACCACTAAATATAATGTGTGCTGAGTAATTTCAAGATAGCTTTCTCCCACACCAGACATGGTCACTGTAATATTGTATGTCAGCCTGGTTGTATAGGAGCTATTGTGTTCTCGTTTAGGGTCCAGTGAGTAGCTAGTTTCATTGGTGGGCAGTTGTGCCCTTAGGCAGCAATAGCTTCCACTCTCTCTCTCTCAGCTATAACCAGTTCAGCTGATAAATTGGTATATTCAGGGCTCAAGACTAAGTTTAGATCATGGATTGTTTTCTGCTCCACCTCACACAATGTTGGGTTTGAGTGATTGTTCCTGTGAGCACATTGCAATTCTCTAAATTGGCTGTAGTCTGTGCTGCCTGTTTGATCTATTCTACTAAACCCTGCTGTCTGCACCATGCTGTGGCTCTCGCATTACATTTGTCCAAGTCCTGCTAAGCTTAGTAATTTTCATCCTATGTCTTGCTAATTAAAGTACTTGTAGTGCATCTGTATGGCACATGCAGCACACATGAACTCAGACACAAATATACTTTGTTTAACCACCCCTGGGCTCAATTATTTTATCTCTCGCTACTATTTCATTTGCTCTGACATGCAGGCATTGACCTTTAAATCGGTTCAACTTCTCCTCTCTTTTCCCAACATTTATGTGAAACCAGAGGGAGGTGTTAGTCATTTTTAGATTTCTGTTTAATTAACATTCTATATAATGGCCACTAAAATGACTTGCCTGATTGCAATAGTACTTGTTGATGAATTTCCCTTAAGCATTTTGTGCTGTTTTTTTTTCTATATGTTTTAGGTTGAATAAAGACGTCTTTGGATTTACCCTTTTTAGAGGTGACTGGCAAAAGGATAATGAATGATTCTACTTTGTTTCTCTTTCAGGCTCTGACTTCCAGTGTAACATTCACATAATCCCTGTGAAAAGTGAAGAGGGCGTGGTGATGATGTTTATCTTAAATTTTGATTACATCGTGGATGAGGAAAGTGACCACTCCACAGAGAAGATAAGCCCAACGTCCCCTACAAAGTCAGATCAAAGTGAGTATTTGATATACTATTCCCTCCTTACTATGATATAAATGCACCTGAAAAAGCATTGCTACAGAGAGGGACTATAAAAATAGAAATGGGACCTTTTTTTTGTCTTTGTTGCTGTAGCATTTTTATTAGTTGAAATTTCATTTTTATCCCAGACCAGTATTTTCTAGGTAAAAACGTCTTTCATGATCAAAGCTAAAAAAAGTCACGATATGATGCCGTATCAAAAAAATATGCATGGCATGGCATTTGTCATTCATTTGTCACATTTTCTCTTTTTTTTTCTCCAAATTAAACCTGTGCCCATTTTGTGAAATGGCACTATTCCTAAAAAAAAAATAAAGTTCAATAAAAATAGCACTTTACATCTGTTAGACACTAATTAAGCACTAGAGATTTTTATTCCGTTCCCTGAGATGCTCCTCCAAAAATTGTTGCCAGCTTCTATTATTATTCCACAAAAATATGCATTATTTAAGTTGCCAGTAGGCTACAATGCAGTTTACAATGATGGAATGCACCGTGTGCATGCAGGGAATGAGCATTCTGCTTACATAACCTTATCTTGTTGAAAATGTTTAATTATTGATCGTTATATATTTGTGTCATGTCTTTTGGGAGAACAGCATATATATATAGCATTTTTTATTTGGATGTGTGTCAGTAGGTGTAAATGTCAGTGAGATGTTCCAGCTCCTCTCCGACCGGAGCTCAGCTATCCACTTCCCTCAGCTATCCACTTCCCTCAGCATAAATTCATCCAGGGCACTGGCATTTGACTTGAGCTGTACTGTATGCATGCATGTACGTTATTTTGTGCATGCATGCATATGTGTGTGTGTGTGTGTGTGTGTGTGTGTGTGTGTGTGTGTGTGTGTGTGTGTGTGTGTGTGTGTGTGTGTGTGTGTGTGTGTGTGTGTGTGTGTGTGTGTGTGTGTGTGTGTGTGTGTGTGTGTGTGTGTGTGCGTGCATACATGTGTGGTTTCTAATGTGTGAGCGAGTGCCTGTGTCCGTTGCCCGTTGCTAACATTGCTAATCAGAGTTGATTGCTTGTGACCGTGCTACAGTGAGGGGACCTGTGGGTGGATGGGGTAGAAAAGAATACGATGTGACTTTTGATTAGACAGAGTCTTGACTACATGCAGACATCACACTTTAAGTATGACCTTACTGTTGTCTTTATCTTTGAGCAGTCCTTAGATAGCGCCAGGGCATAAAAGTGTAATTTTACGCTATATTGGGTTTAACGAGAGACTCCTGCTAATGATTTAGCTTTGGCGCTGCGTACTATCGTACTATATTATGTGAAAATACTGTATTGTCTTTTTTATTCTCACACCATATTCAGTGTTTCTTATTAAGATGTGTATGAAAAATGCATGTATTCAACAGCATTTAGACCATAACTAGATACTTAAAATTGACACTGGCGAAGAACTTCATCAGGTTGTCAGGCAAAATGACATGACCGTTTCAAGGAATGACTTGGACATGTCCCTGCTTTCAAAAATAAATTCAGTTATTGTTTAGCACTTTACCTGAAATGGTCAGGGAGAACATTCCCAAAAAGCCATACATTTTGGTGTAGCGGCCTATTAGAAGTGATTTTTGGACATTGGGGAGCTAATTGTGATCTGCTGTTGACAGCAGGCAAAAAGCCCACAGGTATCAACTAGCCCAATATTGAGCCTGGAAGAGAGTAATCCCTCTTTCCCTGAGCTGCCATCTAGAACACACCATTCAGCAACTTCAATATGCCTGTAAGGCCCAGAACCTGAGACAATATACTTACAAATTACTCAGCAGAAAGATACACTGTTCGGTGCACAGAGACTTCTTTCCACTGTTCAATCAACAACATTAGAATATATTAACTTTAAAAATAGAGGCCCAGCCGAGCCAGTTTCTGTCAATATGAACGTCCACTCCTGGCCCTTTACAGATGTTTAAGCTCCTCATCTTATCCCTAAGGGTGAGCACATACTCCCTGTGAAGGGAAGTTATGTTGGCTGGTTGTATCCACAATCTCATAGTCTGAAATACTACCCATAGCTGAGGGCTGGAAAATAAATCAACTGCTAAATCATGAACGTAACCTTCAGGCTCAGCTCCGCTTTTTCAGCACAAAAGACCATGTCACTGCCAATGTCGCATTGATTGTCTTGTTAATCTTACGCACCATCTTTCTTTCTCTCGTGAACAAGACCCTGAGATACTTTATTAACTCCTTCACTTGAAACAGCAAACTTGCTCACAGCTCAAAGCACAAAATCCACTGTTTTCCAGCAGAGTAAAATGGACTTGGAGATGCTTATTCTCATCCTCGCCCCTTTACGTTTGCGCTGCAAACCATCTTAGTAACAACAATAAACATATATTATTTGGGGAAAGACAGGTTGACATGTTTCCCTCAGTATTAGGAGAAGTCAGCCCCCCTTGTAAGACATTCTCAGTCATCCAGGTGGAGTATTAAGAAGTCCTAAATCAGGCAGCTGGAGTTGCTGTTTTATTCTTGAAGACATTTCATCACTCAACCAAGGGATTTAATCAGTCTAGTCAGTGGGGAGTCCCAAGTAGGAAGATGTCTTTGGATGATTCACACTTAAAAGTCACATGAGGTGTCATTAAGGCCACGTGGGAGCTGTTTAAGTCACATGGCAGTTATGTGTGTGCCATCAAAGTCACATGAATTAAGGTGTGAAATAGTTTAAACCACCTCAAAGGAGATGTAAGGACAGCACTGTAAGCTGCGGATTTTTCAGGAAAAAAATGTCTTTTGTCAAAATAGCAAGATCAAGCAAAAAACTCCAGAGCAACACACAAAGAAGCAAAGCTGGGCAGTCATTCAATACAAACAGTGAGTAGATGGAGTGTCCAATCAAAACAGCATCCCATGTTTTTCAAACCCAGAAACACACTAATATGCATACTTGTCCACTCTCATGACCATAAACCCATACAAGTTTCAGCAGGCTCATTATGAACAAAATGGGACACTTTGTGCCTTGTTATTCTAAATTAACAAGATTATTGTCTTAGAATTCAGAGAAACGTTTTCAAAGAAAAAAAACTGCTCTGTTTTTCTGAATGAAAAATCCTGTGAGAAGCTCTCACCTATATCATCTAATAAATACATGTGCCCATGAAATAAATAAATATGCCTATCCTATAGCCTAATCCTTACATAATTAAATGAGACAATAAATATACAAATAAATGTATAAATGAGTCAAAATAGTTCAATAAATAAATATGTTACTTTTATTCATTTTAGGGAAATATTGTTTCATAATTCCACATTTATTTCCCAGCTCTTATTATCTGTATCTAAAAGTAAAGTTTGGCTACTGTAAGTTTTTATAGTATGATAAAAAAATTGTATCTGTGTGTAGTACCATTTTTTATTTTATTTACTGTATGTGTGTTAGTGGTGATGTCATTGTAGAAGGGTTCGGTTGTGGTCATTGATACTACCGTGATTTACTTAAACCACTCCAACAACAAACTGCATCTAATAAGGTTTGATAGCGCTAGACTTTTCCATACTACAATATGTTATTCAGCCAGAGCAACAGTCAAGAGCATTAACAGTCTCCCTGCAGAGAAGAGACAGGAAGGTTGTCCATATCTCTTGCCAGCTCAGGATGTCATTATGTTCCTTTTCAGGAAACTTGTTCAGTGTCATGGCTCTATTGTAAGCTGCTATAGTTGTAACATCAGCACATTTGGCCAGGGAATGGAAACAAATGGCAATGATGTTATGTAAGGAGGCTGCTGAGAGATGGGTGAGGCAGGGTTCACTTTTCACTTCCTTTCCTCCTTCTATTGTTAATGAGCCAAAACTGTCCCAAGAGGTCATTAACATTGGCTACTGCGTCCCTTGTGGAAATGTGGTTTCTATACAAGAATTTGGTGAGGCATAATAAATTGATTGTGCAATCTGCTTTTTCACATTCTCATGGGCACTGAAAGGAGATGATTTGGCAAAAGCACATCTGTTTCGGTCTTAATTTCATAGTTTACTGCACTGATCTGCTAGCACGGCAAATGTTTAACACTAGACAATCAAATATTCTGCTAAACATTGTTTTGTTAATTAAAAGAGATGAAGCTTAAGTTACAAAAAGATTACAGAAATGTGATCCCCTGCTTGTCTGGGGACAAACACAGCATGGATGTCTTATTAAAGATTAATTTGCATTAAGGCCTGCACACTTAAGAAACCAGACGTTCTCCACGTTGGGCCTCCATGCACTTTTTTCTTATTACTGTTGTCGCTGAAAGGGGAAGCCGACATACCAACAGAACTTTAATAATAATATTACTTTGCTAATTAATTATTCTTTGATAATAATCGATTATCCTTCAGTCAGAAAAAGGAGTTTGGTTCTCCTGGTTCCACTTTCATGACCTTTGCAATTGATGAAAATGGGTCTATGAATTGAGCATTTTATCAATTCTAAATTACATCAGACATTTTTTTTATGTATCAGTTTCCGTTTTCCCTCATGTCTTGTAGCATAAACCTGTTATCCAATCATGGCTTTCATTATGTAAAATAATGACTATGGAATGTTTTTATTTTCTGGTGCTGTACACTGAAAGCTTAACTTTCTCATAATGTTTCTCACTTTTTAGGGAGAAGTAGATTCTTCCGCTTCCGCCATGCCGCTTTGAGCCTAATGAATACCAAACAATCTCTTCCGCAAGAGGACCCAGATGCAGTGATGGTGGACCCGCCCAAAGAGAATGAGGGATCAGTAGCCCTGCGGAGCTTCTCTTCACCCACCAAGAGCATTTGCAGTCCCATTGAGACCAATGACACGCATGGCCTCATAGGCTCAAGCCACCACTCTTCCCAGGCTAGCGTCGGCCCTGAACCACTTGGCCATTCATCCCCTATACACCTCTGGGAGAAGCTGTACCAAACAGAGCCACACCAATCTTCCATCACCCTCTCAAACACCTTCCCCAGAGGCAGCATCAACAGCATGAGGCGAGCCTCATCTGTCCATGAAATGGAGGCCTACAGCTCAAATTCCAAAAGCATATTCAAGGATCGTCATACCAGTGACGGTATGTACAGAACTGCAATATATAAGTAGAGCTTACAGCTCCAGCAGCAATTTGTGTAAAGCGCCCAACTGGCCCATCCATCCCATTATTAGAAGGCAGACCAGTGTGAATTCAACCATATGACACTAGGGTCAGATTTAGTCTTCAAAAGTTATATTTAAGAGACAACATTTTTAGATAGACACACTGTACTTATTTTTACTCTTATTTTGTATTAAATATATATATATATATATATTTATTAAAAGGTTTCTTCTTTAGTTACTCTGTCAACAAAATGACAATGTCACAGGTAATCATGTATTTTGCTGATGAACCATGACTCTGCTGTTCTGGAGCATGACTTTCAAGAAAGGCAATCAGCAAAAATGCTCTTCAATGATCCCCTTTTGCTGGATCAGTTAAGTGGGCTGACTCCACTTAATTATGTGAAATTATGTTTTCTTAAAACAACGTTGTGATTTTGTCACATCAGCCTCATAGCTGCTCTCATCATGCGCTAAATCAAAGCATTACTTTTAGGCTAACCTGCATGAATGTATGCTTGTATTATGTGATAACGTAGTAGTTCTGCTGACTAGCTATTCTTCCAAACTACGCAAGCCGTTAATTATACAGTATCTGTGGTAAAATCCTGAATAATTGCATAGCCATGTACCAACACTATGTTATGTTACGTTACAGAAACACTTACTCTCTTTACTCAACAGCCACAAATGTCATAAAAAGTCATTTTAGCTAGAGATGTGTCTCCAGTCCGCCATACTGTTAACACGTGTGTTGATGCATGTGTAACCTGTGATGAAAACAGAAGCACAGTTTTTCAAAACTTTGCTTTTAGGAATATGTGAAATTTAAAAGCTTATGTCTCTAAATGAAATACCAGTTCCTCATTAAATATGTAATTGGATCTAATTCACACCCAAGTATAGTTCTCGGTATCCCACCTTATTTTGACCAACATAAGCTAGCTGAGCTGTAGTGCATTTTCCATTTGTAGATAAAGTAGCTAAACATTCCCTGTAGCTCCTCCACTATCAGCTGATGCCAGAATATATTAGTCAATGGTACTGTACAGCTGGCTACACCAATGCATAAGTATCTACAAAGTATTATTATGTCACCCTATTACCAAAACATAGAAATAAGGTGAGGCATCCTTTTTAATATTTATTAAGTCTAAAAACCAATATCCTTATTTCTCTAATGTATCAACTGTATTTGCTGAAGCTCCGCTCACTACATCAAGTGAGCAGACAGCTTGGGTTGTTGCTGAAAAATGTGAAATCCTATCAAAGTATACATTTGAAGTATTGTGTATAGGATAAGATTACCAATGGTACTAATGTGACTGTCATTTGTTCTAAACCACCAGGCGCTTTTAATCATGTGAAGTCCAGCCTGCTTGGCTCTACCTCTGATTCTAACATCAATAGGTATAGCACCATCCGCAAGATCCCTCTGATTGCACTCAACCTCTCTGAGGGGACTGATAAGAAGGCTCATTCCCCGCCAACAGCCGACACAACCATCATAGCACCGAAGGTCAAAGACAGAACTCACAATGTCACAGAAAAAGTCACGCAGGTGAGTCAGTATGTTCCACTTTGTTTGATACTGCAGTACCTTCTGAACCATAGGCAAACTCTTCAGCCACCATCACAAGACCTGGGGTTTGATTCTCAATAATCCTTTGTTCTGTATTTCAAAGAACACAATTGACTGTGTTTGATGGGTGGTAGCTGGCAAAGTGATTTATGTCTTCATCACTGCACTGACTCCAAATGTAGTCATTTGATGGAGTAAATAATAATAATAATGCATTTTATTTGTAACGCACTTTTCATTCAGAGAATCTCAGAGTGCCACAGAGCCAGTACATAGTAAAAACATAGTTAAAACAAACTATAATAAAAAAACTATTAAACACAAGCATAATAGAAAACAGTGAATGAACAGAAACACAAAAGAAATATGATTGAGCACAAGGTCAGAAACGCCTTCCTGAATAAAAAGGTTTTTAGGCCAGTCTTAAAAGAGTACCCCGAAGGTGGGTTGTTGGATAGCGTGGTACTCTTGATACACACCACATATTACAGCTTGCTGGTGAAATTTCCTGCTGGCACTTCAAAAAAAGCAGCTGGTGACCCCATGGTGCACCGAGGTATAGCACATGACTGCATACTGCCCATCCAGGTCAACAGTGGAGGAGAGACATTAAGGACACGAGTTAAGGGCATTCCTAGCTGCAGAGAAAGTGAAGATAATATTGAGGGGAAAATGGGAAAAGTCATACTCATCAACATCAGCTAAGAGTAGTTGTTTGAGGAAGGGAGACAAAGGACATGCCACTGATCCCTCATAAAAGAATTCATCTTTTTACTTGCATGCCTTCTGTATGGATTCAGTTTCTTGCTCGAGGACAATGCAGCAGGAGTTTCTGTCACAGGGGATATCTAGTCGCACAATTCCCTGTTGACAAGACCAGCAGCACAGCTGATGCCAGCTTGCCAGGGACAGCCAAGAATGCAGGCATCCAACCCAATTTTGATTAATGGATGCCTATGTTTCACCGGATTATACATTCAATAGAAAGTCAAAAGTCATTGAATAGCTTGAATCATCCTGACGAATAATTTTGTTAGGTATAAATAGCCACGAAAACTTGGTGAAAGTGTCACTACAACAGAAAAACAATACAGCTACTTTTGGTCAATGTTAGCAACAACCAAGCACAAGAGAGGCCCAGGAACCTAATATTTAAACATCCTTCAAACAGAGCTTACTCATTCATAAATAAAGACAAATCATCAACATGATTAGCCTTAGTCCTACTAACTGGGGTACCAGCATGTATTTGGGTCCTTGGGGACCCCAGGCAAAAGCAATGGAAAAGCATTTTTGATAGATGTAATTGTTTATTAACCTATTGTATGTTAAACTATCCCACACTAACAGGGGTGTTCTGTCAGTCATTTTGAAGGAGACAGACACAGATGCAGCAGACATAGATTTCCTCATGTGCTCTCTCTATTTTCGTCTTGTACAATATGCAAATTAACTGTCACTTTCATAAGATAGAATAATAATGTGTTCCCAGGGCCCCCAATCGATAGTCCTTGTATGTTTATTATGTTGGTAAGATGAGAGTCAAACACTCTCCCTCCCTCCTGACGTTAGTTTGGAGTTTTGAAACACCGCTGAGACGTGAACACTGCATCTACTTCCTGACTGCGAGCATGGGAAAATGTATAATTCATGTGTTGAGGATAGGGGAATGTGCTGAAATTAATAGAGAGCCCCTCCGCCCTCATCCTAACTCCAGCACTATTTTCTGTGCCACTGCTTATTAAGCCAAAAACAGGGGACGGCTTGGCCTTCCTGAGCACACTGAATAATTTATCATCCAGTCAGAGTTCATTCACATGGGGAAATTAAAACTGATTTTTGTTTACCAAAATATATGTATAAAAATATCTGTCAGCACAGTTTATTCAGCTTTTCTCCAATTTATAATGCAGACAGTAAAGTACTTCAACTTTTTACCAAGAATGTGGAACAAGTAAGCGGCAGTCAAATTATTTATGGAGTTGGGACATAGGCAATCTACTTGTCATCCTGGAGTGGCTGCCTCTACCTAATACTGTTTGACTGCAGAGCACTTACCTTTGTGTGTCACAGTTGCTGTTAAATCAGTTTTCTTGAAGGCTTTGAGCTGGCTAAATTACCTGGTGGGCTTCAGCAATTAGGATCATAAGAATTAAGTATGAAGGTGTCTTTAATTCAATTATCAGAAGGATTATCAGCAAAGAAAAACATCATCAACATCAATTTAGACAGGAAATACATTTTTCAGTGATCCTATTCAATTAAGATGTTTATCCACAATACATTTAAGTGACATGTAAAGTTGGAGTGGCGTAATCAGGTGGTTTCCCTTACTGTCCTGACGCTCTCTTACCACTCCCCCAGGTCCTGTCACTCGGAGCTGATGTCCTACCAGAGTACAAACTCCAGACAGCCCGCATTGACAAGTTCACCATCCTTCACTACAGCCCCTTCAAAGCTGTGTGGGACTGGCTGATCCTGCTGCTGGTCATCTACACAGCAATCCTCACTCCCTACTCTGCTGCTTTTCTTCTCAATGACACAGAGGAACAGAAGAGGCGTGAATGTGGATACTCCTGCAGCCCTCTTAATGTAGTGGATTTAATGGTGGACATCATGTTCATCATCGACATCCTCATAAACTTCAGGACCACTTACGTAAACGTGAACGAGGAGGTCGTCAGCGATCCAGCTAAGATAGCAATCCATTACTTTAAAGGCTGGTTCCTTATAGACATGGTGGCGGCAATCCCCTTTGACCTTCTTATCTTTGGCTCAGGATCAGATGAGGTATGTTATTTCTAAAGCATATATTTCTTACTTGTTTTGTTTTTTGTCTTTGCTGCACATCAACCCGGCCATGCTTGCCCTGTTATCCATTTACTAAGTCCAGACTTGTGCCCCTGGGCCACTATGAAAGCCTGCATCTTTCTGTCTCGGCTTTGAAAGGATTACTTTAAATTGCATGTTTTTTTCATACTTTTTTCTCTTTTTTTTTTTTTTTTTTTTGAATGGTCCTCATTCTAGAATCCATTTACACGGATTAATGGCTTACCAAATGGCAATCAATGATGCATTTATGTGAGGAGCAGGCCAGCAGGGCTGTGTGCACAGCTTACATGCAGATGTGAGATGGCCATTGGTAGGCTGGCTGCCAGGCCTGCTGGCTTGTTTGTTGGTAGGATATGTCCCCTCAGGCTCTAGATCTACTTCAGTGCTTTACTGTGCTTTGTAGGCACTCCATTACACCAGAAAAGCTCCTGATTATAAACCATAATCATCTTTTTAGCCATGCTGATGAGTCAGTTCAGTGAATCACAACAAATTAGAAAGAAAATAGACAATTGTTTCCCCCACAAGACAGTAACTGTAACAAAGAAATCACAAAACAGTTCTGGCAAATTTTCTCACAAAAGTTGCAAGTAAAACATAAAATATTTTGCGTCTGGGAAATCAATGCAAACTATGTTACATTATAATGAATAATAATAAATAGTATGTCACTGTGATAACATGCCGATACATCGCTTGCAGTTGTAGCTAACCAGCGTGGTCTTCATCATTTTCAGACTGAACATGCAACGTCCCACTCAACGGCATTCTCGTTCAAAAGATAAGAAACAACTGAGACAGTGGCAGATGGTTTTCACAAAGCTTGTTTAATTTAGCAGCTTAACAAGACGGTTTTAACCTACAAGCGCTAAAGTAAACCTTTTGATCGGAGCAGAGGATATATTTAACATAGATTTCAATCAATATCGTGTTGCTTTTAAAACAACTTAGTCTTCCCACAAGATTTGAACATACTGTGAGAGGCATTGTGCAAAATTGACACCATGTAGGGTTTTGTTGATAAGGATAATGATTATAATAGAAATAAAAAAAAAAAAAAGATTTATTTCAAGCTGTTTCACTGTGAATGTGGTCGGAAAGAAGTTGAGTGCTTTGTCCCAAATTGAACCTCCTAAATCTTGTACCCATTAGAGAGGAACAGGGAGAGAAGAGGAGAGGGAGGGTTGTAGTGCTGTGCAGCTGTGTTTCAGTATGAAATTGCTTGTTCAGGTACATTTAAGACTTAATTGAACTGCTATTTGATTGTCGGGTGCACTTTGCCTGTTGGTTCAACCAATGCGTGATTTTAAAGGCTTTTAAAATGACTTTTAGTCGTGAAGCAACTACCAAAGAAAACAGAATACAAATTCCTGCTTATGGCACCATTATAACCAATAGATAGATATAATTTAAAGCAGAACAAAGAGAGTGGTTGTTGACTCATTTTTAAACGAACATTTAAAGACAGGTTTTGAAGGCCCGAACAACTGACTTTGTATACTGTTAACCCAGATAGAAACAGTTGTGGAAGTGCAAGTAAGATTGAAAAGTAGTGGAGCTATCGTTAAACAACTTTAACTTCATTCAGGGAAAGAAACAGAATGAGAAAAATGTCAGCTTTTAAGAAAATCAAGATTGAAGGCGATGCTATAGTGGTTAAAAAGGAGAGTGTGCAGAAATTAGCTTCATTTTCAAAGGACATTCACTAATTGTCAGGTAGATAAATGACCGTTCCAATGGGAATGGTAGTTAGTGCTGCTTAAACCTTTCTTGATGACACAGAAGCAGCAACAAACTCCCCGGGAGCAGCTGAGTGAGTGTTACTGCCCGTTCGGTGTAAATAAATGAGGATTTATCTGTGTGCTGCTGGTGTCTTCACGTCTTGTGTTCATTTGCCTTCGGCCAAAGAGCTGTGGGGAGTTGCCACAAGGGAGTCTTTGTCTTTTTTCACTGTTACAGAAACTCATTACCTCAGTTTGTGAAGTGACCCTCTGGATTTGTCGCTGCTTTAGATTTGTTGTTGACAGAGAGAACATGTCAGAAGATGTGGCTGTGGTAGATATGCAGCATATAAGGTTGTTTCTTTATAATTGCATGACAAATGAAATGTCCCATACTGAAACCAGATACATTTATTATACTGTTTTACAATACAGTATTATAATAATACAGTATTATAATACAGAACTTTTGTTCAGTTAGTTTGACATATTAACATTCAAACTACTACTGCTATTACTAATAAAATGCCCTACTGTACTTTTTGTTTAGACCACCACTCTGATTGGCCTGTTGAAGACAGCTAGGCTCCTGCGTTTGGTGCGTGTAGCGAGGAAGCTGGACCGCTACTCTGAGTATGGTGCGGCAGTCCTCATGCTGCTCATGTGCATCTTCGCCCTCATTGCCCACTGGCTAGCCTGTATATGGTACGCCATTGGCAACGTGGAGAAGCCCTACTTGGAGCACAATATTGGCTGGCTAGACAATCTGGGCGTGTCTATAGGAAAGAGATACAACTACAGCGACCCTAACTCTGGTCCCTCTATCAAGGACAAGTATGTCACAGCACTTTACTTCACCTTCAGCAGTCTGACCAGCGTGGGCTTTGGAAATGTTTCCCCAAACACCAACTCAGAGAAGATCTTTTCCATCTGTGTCATGTTGATTGGCTGTGAGTATGTTTTGGTCTTTTTTTTAATTTTCTTTTAGCATAACTTTATTCTGCTTTCATCTGGCGCAGCACTTGAAGTGGACTAAGTCATGAACTTCATTTTGATTAGATCTATTGCATGTATGTCCATCCTGGGAGAAGGATCCCTCCTTTTTGGAGTTTTTCTTTATCGGAATCGAGGGTCTAAGCACAGACGATTGTCTGCTGCACAGATTTTGTGCAGCAGACTGTGATTTATGATATTACTATGATATGACTTGATTTGGCTTGACTAGACAACAGGTATCTAACTTACCTCTTTTATTGATCATTGTTTGTATTTCAGCCCTCATGTATGCCAGTATTTTTGGAAATGTCTCTGCCATTATCCAGAGGTTATACTCGAGTACGGCCCGATATCATGCTCAAATGTTACGGGTCAGGGAGTTCATTCGCTTCCATCAGATTCCCAACCCACTGAGGCAGCGGCTGGAAGAGTACTTCCAACACTCCTGGGCCTACACCAACGGCATTGATATGAACACGGTAAGTAAAAGGGATCACCACATCTAACTGTTATTTTAACTGGATAGCATGCCCTACAAAATTAACTCATCTTATTTAATGATATTAGAAATGCTGAATATGCAAGATTCTAAAATGAGCTTTCTTTCTCTTGTCTGCTTTTCATTTGGATTAACATCCCTACATTGGTAAGAGCAGGAGGTACATGTTTTTATTTCTTGTCATTTTCATGTCACTGTTTAAAATAACAACCCCATTATCCAGAATCTCAACATTAGAAATGCCATCACTGGCAGTATGCATGATTTGTGTGAAATCATCCAATTATTATAGTATATTTCATATCCTAAAGCAATTAATCATATTTTAGAGCGAATTATGCGAGGGTAGTAGCATGCACTGAAATGGCATTTTGTCTTGTTTTAATTCCATCTGACATTTTTATTGCAATAACCTTATCAGTAACCTTTGCAGGCAACTACTATATTCCTCAACAATTCATGTGTTAATGTTTTGCTTTTTTATTACTTTTAATGTTTAAGTAGATATATTGTAATCGTCCTAAATGTGAGATTGAAACAGTGCAAGGTTTTCATTCCCATGTCATTTTATGGATTTAGGTAGAAACAAACCTCTTTCGATCGATTCAAGAAATATAACTTTAGGTATTTAAGGCAATATCCCAAGACTAAGTGCCTACTTACTAATTAAGGCTTTACAATCCCATATATTGGCTCCTCATCCATCATATAATATATAATATATACCATATAGTGGGATAAAGCATAAAAGTTGTGATTATTAAATGTGGTTATTGGTCAGAGAAGTCTGTTTTTCTACTTTAACAAGTTGTGTAAAATGAATAATGTTATGCAGTCAATTATTTCCTTTAAGGTGGATGCATACATCAAAAGTCTGTTTAATCCGTGGCTTCTACAAATGAATTGAGGGTATAAAAATGGTCGCTTCTTTGTTGCTCGCATTATATCACACAATACACTTGTCCCTAATATGATGTGTTACCAGTTAAAGAAAAGAAAGAGACAAAGCCAAAACTGAGTAGGCAGTGTTGGTTTTTGGGGTTATTTTTACATATGACATTTGGTATGAAATCAGAAATTGTTACATCTTGATATAATTAATATGAATGCGTCTTGATTAAGAAACACTATAGTGTCTTATTACATTTGAGCTTGGTCTTCCAATACTCTGTATGACTGTTTAATGGGTCTATAACTCTCCATGTTTGTTTCCCTCATATGCCCTTATCTCTGTGCTGTTGTCAAGCTAAATTACAACTTCTCTTAGTAAAAGTACATTCATCCTAACACATTTGCTGCTCACAGCTTCCCACTGGCTCGCAGAAAAATCTCTTTGAGATTATCAAACTCAATATTTTGTGCATTTTGACTCACCAATTTTCTCTGCATCACAGGTCTTAAAAGGTTTTCCTGAGTGCCTGCAGGCAGATATCTGCCTTCACCTCAACAAGAGTCTTCTTGAAGACTGCAAAGCGTTCCAAGGAGCCTCCAAAGGCTGCCTGAGGGCCTTGGCCATGCACTTCAAAACCACTCATGCCCCTCCTGGAGACACTCTGGTCCACAGTGGTGATGTGCTCACCTCTCTCTACTTTCTGTCCCGCGGCTCTATTGAGATCCTGAAAGATGACATTGTGGTAGCCATCCTGGGTAAATACAATGCCTTATTGCTTATGTGAAGTATGATAATGGGCAACACTAAATTAATAAGAGATTGTTATGGCCGTCCTATGAAAGCTGAATAAGTTATTAGTGGATTTATTCATCTCCTTTGAGCTAAGATTGTTTTTCTTTGACCTTTTGCCAGTTTCCATCATCAGCATCAATCTCTAGTGAATAACTGCAAAAGTCACCTCCCTGTTGTATTGAAGATCTGCCAGCTGATTGTGTGTTGAGTGTCAGCATCAAACCTGTTGAGACACAGACAAAAACCCTTATTCCTCTGCTTTTGTCTGAGCTTGAAAGAGGAAATGGGAGTTCAAAAATTATATTATTCTGACCTCAGTGCTAGTTTTGTGAGTTTGCATAAGTACATTTAGTTAGTGCTATCAATATTTTACAATTTAGGTAGAATATATACTATGGTTGTTTTTGACGTTTTGTTGAATTAAAATATCTGTGTTTACATTTTGTATGAAAAGTATTCGAAGTTAGCTTCAATCTTTGGCTTTTTGTGAAGGGTATTAATTATATAGTTTATTCTGATTGATTGAAACATTTTAATTATTGATTGAGCTAACATCCTACTCTGCCCAGGATGCTTGATATTTTCAGATATATGGAGATGCTGCGGTCATAAGTTCAGGAAAGGATATACAGTGCAGTTAAAGGAGGCTCAGCATGACTTGTGTGCACATCAAAGAATTAAAGGAGCAAGAAACGACATTCTGAGCATTAGCAGCAGACAACTGTGAGCTGTGTGGTGGAGTAATGTCTACCTGAGCAGAGAATGAAGTCACTCTCCCTCTATGTGTGTTGTTAGTCGTGGTTCTCCTTGCTTTGTTGACATAGCCGAGCCGGGGATTGGTGTATGTTCGGGCATTTCAGCGTGCCCCACTGGCTAACTCCAGGGTGTCAACTAGCTCCCGTTTCATCCCGGATTAGCACGGTTATGCTACGGTTCATCCCGGTCTTACTACGGTTATGCTACGGTTCATCCCGGTCCTACTACGTTTCTTCCCGGATGTGCTACGATCAACGCCGCCCCCCCTCTCCATTCCCGGATGTCCCCCGATCACCCCGGAGGTTAGTTGTACGTCTGACGAGCCGCTCGTCTTCCCGGATATGCCACGGATGGGCACGGATGGCCACGGTTTTACTACGGTTCATCACGGAACGTCCCGGACTGACTACGGTTTCACTACGGTTCCACTCCCGGATGACCCCGGATGACCCCGGATCTGATCCGTAGTGTATCCGGGGACATCCGTAGTATATCCGGCTTTCGGTGGAACTGGGGCTTTAACCACATTGTGTTCACACGTTTTGACAAGAAGGGCAAGTTGTGCCTGTCTGTCCTCTGGGCAATAAGGCTGTTAATGTGACAGGTTTGAGAGTCTGACATTTCTATTAAGTGGCTCCATGAAAGGTTGTCTGGCGATTTCAAAGAACATGGTGAAATAGCTGCCACTTTTTTGACAGCACAGGGAAATGATTTAAATCTGCAAAATGGTGATTATAAAAGAAGGGCAGACTAAATTGACTAAAACATTTGCCAGCTTTAAATGTGAAATACAATTTCCCAAGCAATGTAGTGACACTGAATATACACTACTCTTATTAGAATGATGAGTATTTATCTTTTACTTCATGGGTGAACCACAACCAGGTGCTGCACGCCAAGCCTGGATTAAACTTGCCATGACATGAATGCTTTCCAAAGCTGCAACTGACAGAATGGGGTTTAAGCTTAGCAAAAACTGCTGCATCACACAAAATCCATTATTAACAAAAACACTGGTAAAGTCACTGATCTCGTAGATCAGCCCCTTTATAATTGATACAAACATAATGCTCCATCAGTGCAGTGGTCAGCCGATAGCCCTAAAGCATTTTCCTCTAGTAATGAGTCCAACCAGGCTGCCAGCATTGTTCCTCAGGTGAGGAATGAGTCTCTTACACCTCCATCCAGGCACTGATGAACTAAATCCTTGTGCTGAGAGCTGCATGTGGGGGAGAGATAAACCACTCTGTGTGAAGCTGTGCTCTGTGGCAGAAAGGTGTCTGGTGCGTGCTGTGATATGCACACTGGCAGCCAACGTATCATATCTCATTCTGCTGAACCCCTGCTTATAGTGTTGGCATTTAGTGAACCCCGGCACCAACAAAGGGATTTTTCATCATGGCCTTTAAACCAGACCTGTCATCCTTTGCTAAATTGACCCTTATTTAAGCAGGGGAAACTCCGGTGGTACACTACTTGACTTCCTAGAAGTTTGCTTAAGAATTGGCTTCATTATGTGATTGCCGTTATCGGCACACATTCTTCCTTTGAAGTACACAAGTGTGTCAATCCCAGTGAAAACCTCCTCTCCCTCCACATCAAAGTTGCTTTGAGCATAAATAATGGATCAAAGATAGAAAGACAACTGATGCACAGCCCTGGGAGAACATCTATACAGAGAGGGAAGACTGTTTGATTTTTATTATCCACAAAAACAAACACGTCTGTGCCCTTTAGTGAGAACCTTGGGAATAGCGAGATACATCCCTGAAGAAAACAAGACACAAGTTATTCTCTATATTGCTACCTGTAAATATAAAAGCAGGTAACACTGACATGTGCCCTATCCCAGTAAACCTTTGGAGAAGATTTATTGTCTCTGTGTGTGTTGATACCAGGAAAAAATGACATCTTTGGAGAAATGATCCATCTGTTGGCCAAGCCTGGGAAGTCCAATGCTGATGTGCGAGCTCTGAGTTACTGTGACCTGAGCACCATTCAGAGAGAAGATCTGCTTGAGGTGATAGACATGTACCCAGAGTTTGCCGACTATTTCATCAACAACCTTGAGCTTACCTTCAACCTCAGAGATGAGTCTCCAAAGGTAGATGATACTGCATTGTTGTTCAGGGAGCCACGTTCAATTGATGCTATTCACATTGTCATGACTATGGATCTTCACAAATATTCTTAAAAGTATGATATTTATATTATAATTTTGGATTTTATTTATCTTGTAACAATTCAAAATCTATCAATGTTGTCGACTAATTGTATTAATTAATAGATTCTAATACTCACATTGTTGCAGCCCTCAAGCTCCCACTGCGGTGATTCAGATGGCGAGGGCAGTAAGAGCATTAAAAGAAGGATCTCCTTCACACCAGATGTATCTAAAGGTAAGTGGAAACTAATATGCACATCTCCAGTACAGCCTCTTGTGGTTGCACATGTGTTCTTTGTTATTGTTAACTAAGAGCATCTATTCCACATGGAATACAGAGCAGTGCTATTCCACTGACTCCTATTGATTGCCGTTCTACAGGGGAAAGCAGGGAAGTGGTTAAAGACTTGAGTAGGGAGAGGGAGTCCAACTCGTGCCTAAAGAGAAGTGCAGAAGTCCTTTGTACCTCTCCACCCAACGCCCCAGTCCTGGAATCACATCTTGTTGTCAGAGAAAACGTGGAGAGAAGACCATCCTTTGAAGGTAATATATTTTTTTGTTTTACTGATGAGTATTTTATTAATGTAATCTTTACTGTTTTGACAAGTACTCGTGGAGAAGTGTTACTAGGGGTTCCTGGGTGGTGCAGGGCGAAAGGCATGACGATGGGAAGCCAGTGTGGGATTATGTCCTTGTTGCTGCAATAGAATAGGAGCAAATGTGTTGAGGTGGCTGAGATCTTCCGAGGCTTCCAAGGCTAGTTTGAGTGATATATCCATCATTTTAAAGGCTTGTCTTACAGCAAAACACTTTGTTCTGGGAGCTTCAGGTGCCCAATGTTCACAGCTTTATAGGGCTTTAAAGACATAACATTTCCAATAATGAAACATGTCGCTTACTAAACCAGTATGCTTGATATTAATTTGCAACCTCACTCGCACAAATGAAACAGAAATACAGAATACGGAAAGAGGAAATTACAAATGTATTGTCTTCTTTCTTTTCTCCAAGGACTCTGCCTCAGATATATAAAATACTCTACAGTAACTGACAAACCTGATATAGAAATAACAGGAGTTTGTAAGGGCAAAGCACATCCCACTGATAAGACTGACTGAGAACAGAAAACTGAGTGACAGACTGAAGATATTGTTAATCTCTACTGTTAGACGGATACAGAACATAAGGCTGCATAAGGGCAATGGTAAGTGACATCCATGGTCAGGGCACACACAACATCCTACAAGGGTCCAGCCACCTGCACAGACTGCTGCACCAGATAGTGTAATCACCGAACGTGTGTGTTTAAAATCACAAAAGAGGCTGAACACATATCATTGGACAGCAAGCTGAATACTAACAGGTGCCCGGCAGAGATAACAACAGGGTTGGTTTGCTACATTGTGTTGATTCATCCAGTTCACGAGTTTGATGGATTACAACAAACAACCTACCTGTAGCTCTCATGCAGAGATTAATTACGTTCTAATTTGGGGGGGAGGGGGGGTTTGTTTAGTAATGATGTTGTTCTGACCCACATGTGGGGATGTAAAGCATGTGTGTTGGTTTGGCTCTCCAGATCTGTGCTGTGATAAATGGGCCTGTAAGAAGCCTACAGACTACCTGGATGAGTCAGCACAGTTCCAGGACCTGAGAGAGGACGATAATTCTACCAGCGAGATCACGTATGGAGAGGTGGAACAGCGCTTAGGTCAGCTTCAAGACCACTTAAACAGGTACACATTTTCAAAGTCAGCATACAGAGTGTTGATCCTCGTGTAACACATGAACACATAAACGGTGAATTACACCAGAATGTAAACTTTAAAACAGTTTATAAACCAGTGTATGATGAAAGTGCTTTTTTTTCTTTTATGGTCTAAATGGTTTCTTTTTGTCACCAGCACAGAAAGTGCTTTACTTCTTTTCTTTATCATAGATTTATCCAGTGCTTAATGTGTAGATCAGGAGACACTGGAAAACAGAGAGGAAGCTTTTTTGGTGGGTCAGCAGGAGATAAAAAGTCACTCAAAGCATCAAATATCCACAGTGCCTGGAGCACATAGTTTTAACAGCTAGCACCTACGTGATGTCCTGTCATCCAAAACAAGACATTATTAATTTACATTTATTAAACCGAGCAGTCACAATAATCATTAATTAATTATTAATTCATTAATTAATAATAATTTTGCAACAATGTCCACTTAGACTTGAGGGTAAACTGTTCCAAATTTGATGAACAAAGGTAACTGTGACTTCACAAAACACGTTTTTGGCCATAACTCAAGAACGAATGTGCTAATTATGACAATTTCACACAAAAAGTCTAATTAAATAAAATGATGAAGTGAGGACAGTTTGGACAGACATAGATGTTATGTTATGTTTATTTTATTTGATATGGACATCACAGTAGCATTAGAATTGTAACATACATTATGCACAAAGCCCAGATGCACTGTGTTAAGTGTTTGTAGCGAAATGCTAATTTACAACACCTGTCCACAGGAGGCTTTTTAAAAAAAAAAAGAAGTTAAAATATAAAATAGGACACAAATACAGACACATACACAGATACAGATACATACACAAAGTACAAGTGTGTTTACAGGGGTGTTAGATGTGAGAACAATGTTGTTTCTCTTTTAGCCATGATTTAATACCTCTATTAAAAACATAAAAATTGTGTTGCATTTTCAACTCAGTTGGTAGACAGTTCCATAGTTTTGCTCCTTTAACAGAGAAGACTGATTGTCCAAATGAGGTTTTTGCGCAACGCAATGCGACAGTTCCCATTTACTGAGGCCCGTGTGTTCACTCTACTGGTGTAAACTGCAAGTTAATTGGTTGGTCAGAGAAATTGGTTGGTCATATTTTGAAGAAATAATACAATTAAATTCATGGTTATTCTTATTAATTATCCTGCCATTCAATTTTCAGTTAGTGACTTCATGATAATAGTGTGCCTTATATTTTAAAGTTGTCACCTCCTACACTGCTAAAAGTAAGCAACACTCTTCAATCACTGGCAACGTGTAGTTGCATGTAATAGATGAGCATGCAAGCTACCTTTCCAGAGTGAATACATTTTAGTGTCATTATTTTCTGTAGCGGAGAACTACATTGGCCATAGTTTTAACAACACACCTGCAGTCTGCAGGCCACCGGAAATAGACACACAAATGAAGAGCAGGTGGTATTTTTAGTTGGAATAATGACAGAGAACAGGAAACGACATCAGGGCGCTGGAAATACTTACTGGCTCATTTTATTTGGCTCAAAAAAGACATTTTATCCAATGCACTCTACCTGACCTTGTTTCTTTTCCACCAATGCTAACTAGCTGCAGGAGGAGCAGCACTTTTCTGTCATTTTGTGTTTTTGTGGCTTTGACTGGTCTGAAAGGATATGACAGGAAAAAAATGTTGTTGTAGCACAGTGTGGCTGCTTTATCCCTCATCAGTCACAACCTATAAACAAATGCTGCCTTGTTACAATAGGGCAGCACAGAGACACAATAGAGACATAAGACATGACATTGCTCATGTAAATTAGAATTCGTATTATTAATAATAATTATATAAGGTTATTTAGCATTACCCCGTTTTGCCTGACGCTCTAAATATAGAGCTTGGATGAAATCTACTCATAATTAGATTTACCAAATGTGTGTGGTATAGTCATTTCCACAGTAAACGCTAAATTCACACCTCCCACAGAGAGCTCATTATCACACCTAGCAGGAGCAGTGTCTTCCGTTTACTATTCTGGCAGAATGTGTTTCCACTCCTTTATCATCTCTTCATTTGTCCACTGTGGAGCAGAAGCTCAATGTAGTGTATGCAGTGAAGTACAGCTGGATTCGTTTTTCAGCCATTGCATGATCAGACTTCATCTCCACTGTGATCATCTGTCTTTTTTTCTGTTCTTTTTGAGGCTGGAGACTCAGCTGATGACAGATATTCAGACCATCCTGCAGCTGCTGCAAAGACAACCGACGCTGGGACCTCCAGCCTACAGCACTGTGACTGGCAGTCCAGACTATCACAGACCTGCTGTAAAGGTTCAGCCGGTTGCACTGACTGCGAGCCATTTTTTCAGCCATACAGGAACTCAAGTAAGGAAAGAGGTAGAGACAGTTTTTTCCCCACACAATAAGTTTTGCACATATGTTCATGAAGCATTGCATTTTTTTCTGGCAGAGCAGGGAAGTAATGCATCAGCTGGCTTTTACAATCACCAATCACATTCTCGCCAAGTCATCAGTGGTGTTGAAGGAGACAATGAGGCACTCTCTATAATCTGACAAGCTCCCACTGTTTCATATTGCTTAGCTGCAACCTGTTTTGAATGATTGGTAGGTCTGCCACAGTGTTTGCCAGAAAGTCTGAACAATCAGAGGAACAAATCTGAGCCACTGTCTGACACCATCTCCCATATGGGAGTCAATACAGGCTAAAACAAGTAGTACGGTTTTTTTGTATGTTGTGATGTTTTGTCTTGGAATCTATTTTTGCACAATTTAACTTTTAAATACAGTAGTTTTTATTTAGTTTTTTTTTTTTCTGGAATTTATAACTTCACAATTATCATCAAAATGATAAATGATAATTGATTCCGTTTTTAGGTAAATACATTGTATATTCTGCCACTTTTCTTCTTAGGGCCCCAACCACAAACTGGAGAGGACCATTCAGGACTCCAAAGACTCTCTGTCGAGCTTGGCCAACGTGAATGCCCCCATCGAGGGCAGCCTTACAGCGTTGCTTGTACAAAGACACACAGAGCCGCAACAACAGATCACAGGGCATCAACAGTCTGCACTGATCCTTCTTCCAACTGAAACCTCTTCCACCTCCTCCTCTTCCTCCCCGGCCCCTTCTGACTCCAACCTGATCACCACTGGACTCAATAAACCTGTCTCAGACTCAGAGTTCCCAGGGCCATAAACCTTCCAGCAGCACGGTGTTCTAATATCTGGGTTGGATTGCTGTAATTACTTTTTAAGTAGCGGCTTTTTATTGGCATGCTGGCACAGACATCTGTATTGTTCATTTGCATTGGCTTGGTAATAGTAGTAAGATGTTTGTTTTTTTCATTATGCATGTGGATAAAATACTGTTGCTGCGGTTAACAGAGTGTTCAACTGTTTACTGCAGTTATCAGTGTAATAACAATGGTTACATATTGTAACAGTAGTTCTAGTAACACAGAAGCTCTCTGATGGACTCTAGAAGGACAGAACTTCCCCATTTACTAAGTCGCCAGCTTCCTAACTAAGTTCAACGTAATCGGCAGGAATGCTGGTTAAAGCAGAACTCCACCTGGTTGTGATAGAACTAGCACTACAACACCTAATCAACATTCTTTTTCAACCAGCTTTGTTCTCTAATGGGCTCTAATGGACTCTGTACCACTGCTCGTGACTCAACATGTTATGTCCCAACACACAATTGGTCACACTGGGCTAGACTGAGTGGGCAAGTGAACACCACATGTACTGTATCAAATCGGGTTTGCACTTAATTCGTGGACCCCAGAAAGAGAGAGAGAGATGTCAAGCCAACTGCTCCTCGTCATCCCCAGATAAGGTTCCTGGAATATGCTTGACAACATCCAGAGAGAAACCAAAAACAGGTAGAGACACTCAAAAAACACTCAAAGTCTTTCCTGGTCCTGCAGAGCAAGGTGTGGGTGACAGCAGCACCACACAGAAAGTCTCACAACTTCTTTGAAATCCTGAGCGTAGGCCAAGAAAAAGACAAAAGTGAGTCACCTGACGAACAAGGGGACAAATGTCAGCCACCAATCCTTCCTTACAAGTAAAAGCAAGGGAGGGGGGCAGTAAAAAGCCAAACACCCAGATCACCCAACAGAAATCTGGGGTTCCAGGACAAACACTGCCAGGAGAGTTTTTGTCCATTGACTGATGGAATTAGTCGATGTCTTTTGCATAGTTAACAGCGATAATTTATTTGGACAAGTATTTGCCGACAACCTTGTCAGGCCTTTTCCCACCCTTTCGTTTCTGTAGTCAGAAGAGGGAAAGATTATCTCCCGATAAGCTGGGTGTCAACAGAGAGCAGCTACTTCACCACTCACTGCCAAAGTGGCCCTAGAGACAGGGAAATGCAATTGATCGCTTAGCTTCCTGTACTCCAGTTAGTGTAAATAAAGGAAGACGAGAGGTGGCCCACCTCTGTCACCAGGTCGTCCAAACAGTTTTCAAGTCCAACCTGAGACTTGGAAGCAAGGAATGTGAGCCAAAGCTTTGGCCCTGCACTACTTTGTGTCCTCATTGCCATCATACATGTACTGCATGATTACGTAAAGCATGAGAAGAGGACTTTGTCACAACAGGAAAATGGTGACATAGCCATTCTTCCTCCAGCTGAAGTCTTTGCCTGGCACCTGACTCTGAGGCGCTGACAAGGCCATAGGTCAGAACACATACGGTGAATTTCGTCTGCTGGGATAGTGGCCACATGAACACCCTCAATAGTCACTGGGGAACCTGGAAAGTCCTGTTAGAGCCTGTTTGAGTATAAAGCCTGTGTGTGTTACATAACCTCTACCACTTAGAGGGCCTACATATGAACAGACTATACTGTTTTCTGCAGCTATTAGAGTAATACAGCATTATTACAAAGGTGTGAGAGCAGTTTTCTTTTCCTTAGTTGTATGCCCGTCTTCTCTGAAGTGTGACTCAGGGGTTATGGAAAATTGCACTGCAATATATAGCACAGTATCAAGTATACTGTCGTTTTCTTCTTAAAACAATGTGCATTATTACTGTGCAACACTGACGTGCACCGACTGCACGACATTAAGCCAACGGAACGCACCATACATGCTTGTCCAGGTAGTTATCATAACATGCAGATTTAAGTATTCTGTATTCTGCTGTTATCTCAGAGCTAGGACTCTGACAAATAAGTATGATGTAGGTATTTCTACACGGCAATGCATGTGTTTTCTATTTATATATTTACTGTTTTGCACTGTTTATGAGCCCAAAGTAGCACATTACTATATAAAATGATGTCAGAGTATTTGTCTCTTTTTAGGATGCACTTAAAGGGTGGGTTGGGGGAGAGAGGGGAAGGGGAACACATGGAAAGTTAGTACTTGCGCATAAACAGGCCCCAGAGAGGGTTTTGTGCCTATACAACCAATCCAAATGCTAAGTCAGCATCTTCATGTATAACTAACCATAACATCAATGAAGCATATCGTTTTCCTGTACTGTTTTTGTTGAAAATGTACATTCAATTTAAAATATTGTTAGGCAATTATTAGAAGATAAATACATCAAATTGCAAGGTGTTAAATATATATATATATATTTTTTCTTTTTTTTAACTGAGTAAATTATATGAGAAACTCATTAGCAAAACAGTAGTAGATATGTTTGTTTTGAAGCTGTGGGAGCAATAAATGAAAACACAGTTTCTAGTTGTGTCATATGTCTCTTTTTAAGTCCATAAAGGTGTAATACAATGCAAACACAAATTACTACAGTAGGCTATCACTTCTCCTCTAAAGTTGCACAAGCTTGCCAGAGCTATGCTGGGAATGACATGAGGTCAGGTCACCTATAGTGACCTATAGGTCACTGTTAAAATACAAAAACAGCTTTAAATACCTCAGTCAGTTGCAGGCTAATGTTGTAGGTCCTATGCAAAGACCTGTTATTGAAACGTATTATGTTACAATGCTGACACCTGGTGGCCAGTTCAGTATGGAGTGAATTTGATTACATGGTCGTTGACGTACCAAAAAGATCCCAGATGTCCCAGCTTCCCACTAGCACCTAAATGCAGCATGCATTTGTGGATATGCGTGGAGCCGCACACCGTCTTTAAACTTTGCGACAGTTGATGTAACCTGATCCGTATATGTCAGGCGATCCGTGCGCACACGTTAAACGATCTAGAAATCCATAAATAAAAATGTCACAAATATTTCAGACATGTGTACGCTTTTCGAAGGGGATTTATCAGATCGGTGAAGTTTAATTTGTCCATTTGCATAACTGTTTTACAAGTGTTCAAATCGCTTGGTATTAGATTGGAACACGCATTTGTGAATACCGAAAATTATCTTTAATTATTAATATTTGTGTATGTCAAATTTTTGTAGATCAATGTAATAAACCACATGTTTGTGTCCATTTTGAAATCAGTTTCACGACAGTTTAATTCGTGAGGGTTTGGGAGAAACGAAAGTGAAACCTTTTCAGTTCCTTGATACAGTGAATCGTCGTGTTTCATATTTAGTGAGCTGGAGCCACCCTGTCGAGGCCACAGCGCTATCGATTACGCTGATTCGTAATGGCTTCGGATAACGATGATGTAAATGAGCGTCTCATTGAACACTATATGCCGAGGTTGCGAGAGCTTGTTGTGGTGGATCGGGTTCTGGATCATATACAGTTTATCGAAACCGCCCAAAAGGAGCAGATCAGACAGAAGGCGAGGACCGATGGTAACATTGCGGCCACGGATCAACTGATCTCCGCAGTTCTAAAGAAGCCACATGCCGATGGCTGGTTCAGGGCATTTGTTGACGCGTTGTTACATTCAGGTTGTGAATCTGCAGCGGAATACATGCAGGTCAAACCCCCAGAACCTGAAGCGGAGGCCGAGAATGATTACTGTGTCAAGCTCATTCAATTGCTCTCTCCAAGTCTTGTGGACATGAAGACTGAAGTTGTGACCCTTCACTGTTTCTCCCAACGCCTCCTCACCAAGGATGACAATGAGATTGTAAGTACACCGATCATATTTTAATCTGGAACTGAGTAGCACCTGGAGGATAATCACAGTCTCACAACATGCACCCACTGTAAATGTATAGCAGAAAATGGTCATCATATGTAGTCCACTGAATATGTAGTTCAGTGTGTGTAGTTTTTTTCAGTTCAACTTTTTAAACCCCATGTCCCAGTAGATGTCTTTGCAGTGATTGGCCACACGATGGCAGACAAATGTAGGCTGTTTTCATCTGTTTTGCACAGCACAGTATCTCAATCTGATAGCATAAAACCAGTCAATTATTATGCTCATGCTGTAGATTAAAACTGCAACGAAAAACCATGGAAACAGGAGTGGAGCCCGTGAACTTCTCAGTTGTATCGTGAGAGGTCGACCAGGATGGTTTTCTGAATTTCTCGAGGTTCTGCGTGAAACTGAACACCAGCACCTGTACGAGCTGACTGGAGGGTCACCTGACTCTGACAAGAAAGGTGACTCACATTACAGGAGCACACACCCAGCGCATGGAATGTCATTAGTGAAGTATCTGTGTGTTGGATTATTAATTAGATCAATTTATTCACTACCTTTACTTACTAATAAATGAACTGCCAAAGTGGGATTTGATTATTTCTCATTAGGCTCCGAGGAGAAACTGCCTTCAGTGAAAGATGAACCTATGGAAAGTGAAGCTCCAGCAGCAGCTGAAGGCTGTGATAGCCTGAACATCAGCTATATGGAGGAAGGAGAAGCAGGTCTTGCAGAACACCTTTGTCCAACAATCAGTGAAAAATATATTATCTTTAGATGTCAGTGATAACAGCTGGCAGCAGCCCTGATTCAGTAGCCTTTATATTAAACAAGCTAAGTGAAATAAATTAATTTGGACATTCATACTGTCCAGTAGTAGCAGTTTATGGTTTAGTTTACCCAAAACACAAATTTTTCTCATTTACCCATTACCCGGTGTCTGACCATGTAGATCATTTTCATTTGCAAAGGTTTTATATGGACATGTTCATGAAAATTGTTTCTTTAGTAGATAATAAAACATGCACAAGAGTCACATTCGTCATCTCTGGTCCATAACCAGGTCTGTGGATTATCATGAGTAACTAGGACATTGCTTCTTATAAACAAAATTCAAATGTAAGTTATCAATGCCTCAAGGACTACCCACACAATTCAATCTACCTACTTTGTTTTATTGAGAGGCAGCAGACATCTCCATCTGAAACTATCTGCATTGTTACCACCAGGGGTGAGAGGTGAAATCTTCCCTTTGGTAATTTTGGTGAACAAGTCTAAGATGTATCTCCTGCCTTTCCTGACTGTGATTTGTATACCTTAGTTGATATCTCAGTATAAGCGTAGTCTTTTTTCCTTTTATAGTTTTAAGGGCTGAGAGAGCCAGGGCAGATGCATTTCATTGCATTTGTATGTACAATTGTAATAAACTAGAACGTTAACTCTCTTTTCAGACCTGTACGAAGGAGCTCCCGCTGAATCCAGTCAACTGACAAAAAGCTTGGAGCCCTCACAACCAGGTGGGACTGATCCACCGTCACTCACCCTACAGTTGTTGATACTGTTTATGTTTTTTTAAGGATTCAAAGTATGGTAGTAATCTAAAAAGCTGGTTCTGGTCCCACACACGCAAAAGCAAAACTCAAGTCATAGTGAGAGAAAAAAAAATGTACGCTGTATGTCTAGATGCCCTGTAGTACCATAAAAAGCAGAATGCGTGTGTTTGGAACGTGCTTCAAGTGGAACATTTCAGGCTGCTTGACACCAAAGAATAAGTTCCATGTGTGTACCATGATGGACCACATTATAGGTCAAAGAGGACAAAGCATAGCCAGCGCTTCAAATGAAAACCACATGCTGCTATATTCATGCATTGTTAAGTAATGTAAAGGAAAAGTTGACTTCAAGTCGCTGTGGAGTGGGGCCTTCCATTACACATATAGACTTATACCATGCTTCATTCTGTTTGATTGTTTGCATAGTAAACGAGTGCTTTAGGGATAATCAACAAAAGTAGAGCCGTGTGAACTAATGAGGCGGTGGAAATAATTACATGATATGAAGAAATGGAGGAAGTGTCTTTTATTTTCCTAATAAGAGGTTACAGTACAGTCTCATTAACATGAGTAATGACATTAACCTGGTTGGCCAGGTTGCATGGATTAAACAGAAAGGATTACATGTAAGATTGTTCCATGTGCAGATTGATTTGTGGTTCTTCGTAAATGTATTTCACTGCACTGAATCAAACTGATAAATAAGCCTGTGGATTTTCTGTTCTTTTTGGAACGATATTAAACACAGCTGATTGTTGACTTTCCTGCTCTAATAAGTTCAGCGTCAGGGAACTGCTCATAAAAATACAGGGGGCCACACAGGCCACTGTTTACTTCTTATTGTCTCTTAAGCCTTATTTTGCCATCGGCACAGACATGTATTTACTTCGATGTAGTTCCTTGAAACAGCACTTTAACCTCTGGCATACCCAGTATGAGAGGGTCAATTAAAAGCTGTCTGCACGGAGGGAAAAAAAAAGCTTTCCAGGGGATTGAACTCATAACTGGGGGGGGGAAACGTAGTACCTCTAGTTGAAGGTAGCAGAGAGGGGGGTAGATGCACATGGTGCATGTTGTATCCCCTGCCTAGACAGAGCCAATGAGTCATAGCCCGCCAGCGACTTCAAGTCTGACTGAAGTGAATCACAAAGTCTTCTGTCCTTGCAAACAGGAAAATAAGACAAAATGCTGCCACAACAGACCTCAAGAACAGGGAAAACATTACTGAAATGAAATGTGATGGAATTATACAATCCAAGCCACTTAAATCTAAATGGTTTGTAAACGCAAGCAGATGTTAGCTCGTGCAAGGAAATACTGTACATCATCTGGAGTTTGATTCTTTTTGAAAAATGTGAGGCAGTTAAATTGTAATCACGTTCCCCTTTAAATGAGATTTCCCATTTTATATTGCTAATGAGTAAAAGGCCAGATTACATCGATTTATCTGTATTTGAACAATGATATCTGCTGGCCTGCTTTTGGCACATTTCTTTGAATCTTTGAACTTCATGGTTTAGACTAAGCAAACATGATTTGACTGAAATGATTCATAGAGTGTTCACATATTGACTACTGTACATAAGGCATGGGGTTTTATCGGTGTTCTGTGTAGTTAATTCTGTGTTGATTGTGGTTTAAAATGGGTTAACAATGAAAGGGCAAAGTCTGAATGCTCAGTGTTTATGTTTTAAAAGAAGAACGTATTCCATGAAATCAGTTCATATGCATAGAGTGTGTTTTGCATTTTTGATAGCAGCTTTAAGAAAACAATCCACCACCAAGACCAAAACCTCAAACAATGACAAGAACAGTTATTTCCTGCTTGTGATGCCTGTAATTGTGGGTTGCTGACCTAGACAAGAAGTTTTGTGTGTCTGAGGCTTTGCTCCGCATTACAGATTCAGTAGCAGCGGCTGGAGGCCCAGAAAGAGCTGATATTGTTCTTCGAGATTATCAGATGGACGTCGCTAGACCTGCCTTGGAGGGGAAAAACATCATCGTATGCCTCCCGACAGGAAGTGGTAAAACCAGAGTTGCAGTTTACATTACCAAAAAACATCTGGACCACAGGAGGACAGAGGGGCGTTCGGGGAAAGTGGTCGTCCTGGTGAACAAGGTACAACAACCTGAGTTGAAACAGTTTGGCTTCGCACCACTACGCTGACCTACTTGTCTGCTTCTCAAATCCAAAGAAAACATTCTATCTTTCAGTCAATTTGGACATGTGGGTCAGCTCACCACAAATTACATGCCGTAAGGTTTAGACATTCCCCTGCACTTTGGTTCCATTTGGCATGCATGGGATCTGCCCTGCACTGGAAAATACCTCTACTTAATCCATTTTGGATTAAAGTTTCTTCAGATATAAAACTATTTAGTTGAGTTTTAAAACAGCTTGAGAAATAGTGATCGTATGTGACCTAGACTGATCATAGTGGTTCACTCTTCAACTCCGGAAAGAACAGAATAATGGCAAGAAGAACTTGCCATGTCACTTCTCTGCAGTAGAGAGAGTAACTCACCCTGATCTTTCAACAATGAATCACAAAATCTTTGTGTTAAAAAAAACAACGTGTTAAACGCACCCTCAAAGAGCTTTGCATTAATAGAAACGAGGCAGGTATTTCATAACACTGAATGTGCTCTGGTGTCCTGCAGGTTCCTCTCGTTGAGCAGCATTACTCTGCAGAGTTCTTGCCATTTTTGAAGCACACATATAAAGTGGAGAGAGTCAGTGGAGACTGCCAGCTCAAAATCTCATTCACAGAGATTGTGAAGAAAAATGACGTCATCATCTGCACAGCCCAGATCCTGGAGAATTTCTTGGAGAGGTCTAACAAAGGAGATGACGAAGGGGTGAACTTGAGCGGTATGGTTTTACAATGTGATTTTACAAAAGCTTGAAGAATCTGACACGAGAATGTAAAACACTTTTCCTTGGCGCAGTAATTTCCTTTGGTTTTTACTAAACCTGATCTAAATATTTAAAGACACACCAGCATTCAAAATTGAAATAAGGTCAAAACAACCTTGTGTTTTTTTTTTTAAAGGCATCCTAAAACCTTTAGTTAAAATCTGTTCAGGCTTAAACCACAGACACTGACAGGTTTCGGAATAGAATGCCACCCAGAGGACTCGTAACATCTCCCCTGATGATACCTGACAGGATCTTGTCAAAGTCTTCCGGCTCTGCTGTTCACTATTGTTGGCACTCACCAGTCCAAGGTGGAATAGCCACCTCAGTGGAACATATGCTGTTTGTTGAAACGCCTGAGAGCGTGTCCTTTTTCTTTTTTTTCCTATCTCCTGCCTTCCAGGCCACACGTCTGTTCAAGCCATCAGTGTGCGGCTGATCAAATTCACATGAGACCTTCTATCACCCACAGTACATCAAGCTGCCACTCCTCCGTTTCCTCCGGGGACAAATTTGTATCACTGGTTAAACTTTTTCGTGTGAATGATTATAATTCACCTCACTCTGACTTTTGCAAAATACCAAAAATAAGTAATGAGTTGAAGCTTTTTTTTTTAAGCGTTTTCCAGCATATGTTATTGTGTGGCTGAAACTGCTGAGTCAGGTTCCTAGAAAAGTGCTGGTATGTGTGGGAGGATCTCTCTCACAGACAGATGTTATAATCTGTGAGTTAAAAGCACCTCTATTTATTTAAGAAACACAAATAAATGTCATATAAATGGCACTGCTTTGATTGAGAAAATTGTAGTCCCTGGACGGTAATGTTACAGTGAGACACGCAGAAATGTTATTGTTCTGACAAAGCAAGCAGTAATCTTGCCAAACAAATGAATCTCTAAAGAATCTCTTTTTGTAATCCTCCATGTTGCTTTTTACAACTAGACTCCTTTGTGTGACATACTGTACAATACATGCATTTATATGTTTGGCTGTCACGTCTTCTCTTCACGTAGATCTGTCACTGATCGTCATAGATGAGTGTCACCACACTCAGAAAGGAGAGGTCTACAACCACATAATGATGCGCTATCTGGGGCAAAAGCTCAAGAACACAAGGCTGAAGAAAGAGCAGAAGGAGCCCATGCTCCTCCCTCAGATCCTGGGCCTGACTGCCTCACCGGGTGTCGGGGGTGCCAGGAAAATGAAGGCCGCTGAGGACCACATACTGCGCGTAAGTACTATTCTCAGCTTCCTGTCCACACCTATATAGACAAAAGCACAGAGCACATATTAGGTACATCTAGCAAACTGCTATAACACCAGAGGCCATGGCTATAAGAATCACAGAAGAGATGATTAACATGTTGTGAATTAAGCTGTTGCTTTAATTGTGTACACACCTAGTATATTCACGTGTCAAAATCAACAAAATAATTGTCTTTCTTTGAGTTTCACACTCCTGCCGTGTCTCCGCCTTAGTCAGCGAGGATCCTGTTCATCCAGCCAAGCTGTTTCAAATGTTCCACACAGCCATAAAGTTTCCTAGTGCCACAAAAGTCAAAAATTGAAAACAGCCTTTTGGCTTCAGCTCAACTGTGTCTGACATTCAGAGATTTCGTAGAAATAGTGTGCATCACTAACATGGAGATGTCTGATTTTGATTCATTCCAACGAAAATATGTCGATATGTGTCTCTTTCATAGATTTGTGCAAACTTGGATGCTTACAAAATCATGACGACGGACCTTGGGCAGTACCAAAGGGAACCAAGGAAACTGATTAAAACTGTTGAAGACAGAAGAGAGGTACATTTGTTTAACAGGAGATGACCTCATGGTAGCTTTTTGATACAGTTTCTCTCTAAGGAACGGCTTTAATTATATGTTTGTGTCCTTTTCAGGATCCCTTTGGTGAAGTAATCAAGCGCATCATGAATGACATTCATACACATGCCGAGCTGACCCCCACATCTGACCTTGGCTCTCAGAATTATGAACAGTGGGTTGTTCAAAAAGAGCGAATATGTGAGCACAATTTTGTTCAGGGATACAAGCCCTTTGTCTTGCTTCCCTTTTTATAACTAGCTACCTTGGATCTAAAACTTGTCTCAATTAATTCTAGCTGCAACAGAGGAAAATCAGAAAGTGCGGGTTTGCTCGGAGCACCTTCGACAGTACAACGAGGGCCTGAATCTCAACAACACCATCCGCATGCGTGACTCCTTCAGTTTCCTGAACAAATACCACGAGGAGGAGTTAAAGAAGAAAACAACTCCAGACGAGGAGCATGATATAAAAATCACAGATACTGAGAGATTCCTCTTCAATTTGTTTAAAGGTAATTGTGGTGTTGGGAGAAAGCCCCAGTGACTTGTTATCAATACTGTTAATGTCTTGCTGCATTTTAAGTCAATACTTCGACATTTGGGGAAATAAGCGTGTATGCTTTCTTGCCTGGAGTTAGATCAACTCTGATATCTGTAAATATAAGGCTTTTTTGCTGGCTAGCTTAGCCTAGCATAAAGACTGGAAACATAAGGAAACAGCTAGTCTGGTTGTGTCCAAAGGTAACAAAATCCACTAACCTAACTCGTTATATCTTGTTTGTTTAATCTGTACAAAAACCAAAGTGTGAAACGAGCAAGTCGTGTAAGTGTAAGTTTCCGCAGGTTTGCCTGGTAACCCAACGGCAATAACAAGACTTATTTTTAGGAACATTAACTCCTGTACATCCACACTTAGTCGTTTTTTCACTTTGGCTTTTGAATAAACGTATTTTCCCAAACTGTTCCTTCTAAAATGGTACTAAGAATTTACCACAATGCTTTGAAATCTGATATCTTACAGAGAACAAGGAAGAACTGCAGAGACTCGCAGAGAAGCCAGAGTATGAAAATGACAGCCTGTCGAAACTGAGAAGTAAAATTCTGCACGAGTTCAGCAGCAGGGAGGAGGCCAGAGGGATCATTTTCACCAAAACACGTCGCAGCGCCATTGCTCTAAGTCAGTGGATTCAGGAAAACCCCAAGTTTGCTGACATCGGAGTGAAAGCCTCTCATGTGATTGGAGGAGGAGACCAGAGTGTCGTTAAACCAATGACCAATGTGAGTGCACGTCACACAAACTGCAGCACTCTAGCAACCTGCAAACTTAAAAATCACAATCACAAATAACCTCAAATGTGTCATTTATCAGACAGAGCAAAGGGACGTGCTGAACAAATTCCGCAAAGGTGAAGTCAACGTGCTGATTGCTACCACCGTTGCAGAGGAGGGTTTGGACATAGCGGCGTGCAATTTTGTTATCCGCTACGGCCTTGTGACCAATGAGATTGCTATGATTCAGGTCAGTGACGTCTGTTGTCAAATGACCTGTAAGTGTGAGTTAAACGGTTATAACTTCTGTGTCCAGTAATGAAGGCACCATTATACGTATATGTATTACAGGAAAACATTAAAGTGGTTGTTTACCATTGACTGCCATCACCTTTTTTTGCAGGCTCAAGGCAGAGGAAGAGCTGAGGACAGCAGTTACACTCTGGTCGAGGTGAAGAACTCTGGGGTGGCCGAAAAGGAGTGTGTCAATGAGTACCGCATTGACATGATGAACAAAGCCATTATCAAAATCAGAGCCTTAAATCAGGCGGACTATGACAAACGGGTACGTTCTCTTCAAACTGTTTTTAAACTGAAAGCTACATTCCAATAAGACCACTCTGGGTGATGGTTTTTATTCTTTTTTTTTATCAGATCTACGAGTTTCAGTTTCAGGCTATAATGGAGGCGAAGGTGAGAATGTCTAAGAAGAAGCAGAAACACATGCAGCATGAGAAGTGTGAAGTGAAGTTTAGCTGCCGAAGCTGCAGCAAACACGTCTGCACAGGCGATGACATTCAGATCATCGAAACAATGCACAGAGTCAATGTTTCACCAGAGTTCAGGTACGAATCACAATTCAGAGTCGACTTTTACATTACTCCTTGATGTATAAACTGTCTCCCACAGTTGTAGTTATGCTCTCATCGTGAATTATATCCTGCATGCTTAGCTAATCTGTCCAAATCTGTCCAAATTCAATTTTAATTTGGAGTTCTTTTCTTTTACAGTCAACTTTTCACGAAGAGAGAAAACCCTACTCTTCAAGACCGACTTCTGGATTATGAGACCAATTACTACATAGCATGCAAGGACTGCGGGCAGGTAAATGAAACATTTTCTTTTTTTTAATGGGACATTTTGGGAAATGCACTTATTTTCTTTCTTGCCGAAGGTTAGATGAGAGAATTAATACTACGTTCATGTCCATCCATTCAGTATGAAGCCATGAATCTGCATGGAACATTCAGAGGGACTAGTGGTGTACAGCTGTCTTTTCAAACAGAATAAGAGAAATGTTGGATATGAGACCAGTCAACCACGCCCAAATAAGTAGGAATGAAAATGAGTCATGAGTGGATCACATGAGAGATAACTACAACCAGATGATCCCATACATTCTTTATTTCAGGCTAGGACTGACTAATACTTACTCCGGTTGCCATTTTCCTCCCAAATTATATTTCAGCTGAGCTCACGAATGACATTAATTTGTTTTATCGTTGAACAAGCCTTTGCTCACTCGGTGTACATGTACCACCCTATCATCCCTGATTTGCGTTGCAGAGATGGGGATCCATGATGCTCTACCGAGGGATCGATTGCCCCAGCCTCCATGTGAAAAACTTTGTGGTGGCTTTCAACGGAAAGAAGATCAGCAAATGCACCAAGTGGAGCGAGCTTTCCATGGAGTTTCCCGTCTTTGACTACGCTGAACACGCGAGCCGCGTGGTGGAGAGCTTAGATGACGAAGATGACGACGCTGAATGAATCACACCTACGTAGACTCGTTCATTATTCTTGTTGTATTCTTATTTTTGTGCTTGCACGGCATGAATTACTTTACTCCTCTCACTGGCAAATGCAATGCTTCCTTCGAGTGTCATGATAACTGGAGTCTCTGATGGTTGTGGATTTAATTAAGCATGTGCTGCAAAACATGAATTAGAATTGTTGGTGTATGGGATACTATATGTTGAATTTACTGCAGAAACTCTTAACAACCATAGAATATACTGCATGTGCCTATTGTGTGCATCACTGAGGGAAATAGGATTTTCCTCTCAAACTCCTGTGGTCTCCTGAGATCGGAGCCACTAAGCCTGTGATAGCCCCTCAGAGCCCACCTGTCAACACACATGCAGACAAACAAGTGCTGCTGGTGATTTTCCATTAAATCCAAATGTTGAGCCATGTCACAGCGGCTATTTTTAGAACTATTTCAAAGAATTGTTTTCAACCAACAAAAAGACACCTGAGTGATCCGATTGTCCGTCCGGGGCACAATCATGCCAGTTGTATCGGTCCTTGAGTTATAAAACTGTGTTATAACACTGTCTGACGTGTCCTTTTATTTTTTATTTGCATTTATGTTCTAAATAATGAATTCACTTTTTATTAAAAAACTGCCCCCAACTAAACACTTGTCCAACACCATTATTGTGTTTCCTTTTTCCACAACTGGAAATCTCTATCTCTAGCCAACTTCTGCCTTCAGTTGTTGAGGGAATGACTTGCGCCACGGTGAAAAAGCCACTTCCTAAATACCAGCAAATTGTGCGCTCTTGGAAAGTTGTGCAGGCAGACTTCAGGGAGGCATCTCTGTCTGTCTGGTGTCGGACTCCTCTCAGGAATGCAGCGGGAAGTGTGAGAAGCCTTGCTTCAACTAAAAGTAGGACGGAGCTCTGTTTTTCTCATGTTGCCGTATTTAGTTTAAAACCATTGTTGCGGGGTTTTTTTTTGCTGTGAGCATGTTAACCAGGCAGCAGAAGTCACTTTAAACTTCACATCGTCGACCAGGATTATTAAAGACTGACGAGCTTCACGGCGACTTCTTCAGCGTCATGGTCAGTAATGGATTTATCAGCTTACAAACTTAGAAAGAACATGTGAAAACTTAAATGCACCATTGGTAAATACATGTAACTCACTTACTGCGGACAGTGTGCAGCTTTCTGTTTGGGATAAATTGTCTACAAAACGAGAATCTTGCAGCGTCAGCTTTGTGTTGTGTGATTTCAAGAGGAGGATGGTTTTGCAACTTTTGTGTCACCTTTCACAGGGCTGCAGCAGTAAGGTGCTGTGGGGGTTGATAGGGGCGGCTGTCGTCATCACGTTAATAACGATCTCAGCAGTTTATTACAGCAGTAAGTTGAAGTTTAGGCCTGACCTGTCTGTGCTTTCCTTTCTCTCTGTGAGGCTGTGCTGCGTGTTGGGAACAGTGTGAAAATAACCCAAAAACAGTGTGTGACACTATAAAGAAATAAATAAATCAAGTATATATCCTACGTATTTATACAGCATAGTAAAACAATATTACATGAATGCTTTTAAATTGGTTAATTTCTTGTTTTTGGTGATTTAATTTTTTTCTTTTTGTTTGCTTTGTTTTGCTGCCTAAATGTGTGTATTTGTTATTTATACGTTTGTCTTGTTTCAGTAACAAACTTGTGAACGAACAGACAACGATTATATGATTTATAAGTGACTCTATATGGATTAACAGAGTAATAGCACGCTACAGGACGTTATAGCGCCACCGCGTGACGTACAGATGGATGAGTTTTCTTATTTTTTTATTTCTTATTTCTAACCGCAACATCTTACTTTTCTACAGTGGCGGAATGTAACTACGTGTTTTATTTTACTTTATTTGAGTATTTTCACTTCATGCTACTTTCTACTTCTACAATTTTGGAGGAAATCATGGTACTTTTTACTCCTCAACATTTATTTGATAACTTTAGTTACTTGTGCGATTTAGGTTATTAATACAAAATATAAATTAACTTATCGTAGGTTAAGCCACCTAGCAGTATGTAAAGTAATAAAGATTAGTCTCATCTTCTCCAGTGATGTACACATTAATGCATCACTAAATGTAATCCAGTAATATAATGTACATCATTCTGAAAAGGGCTGTTGTGTATGATGAGTTGTTTTCCACTGGATTTCTGGTATTGTGATAGGCAACCGGCCCTAATGCAGCATGTGCATCATTTCAGAGTCTGATGGTCCCAAAAGGCTATTCACCCTTGACGATTACTTCAATGACACCATTAGGCCGAATTACTACAATTTGTATTGGATATCAGGTAAATCTATATATTACACAGGTTGTTCTTTTTGGGTAAGACAATATATAAATCATGTTGTGTACAAACATTTTTCTTGTCTTTTATATCTGCAGACAAGGAGTATCTGCATAAAACAAGAGACGGGAATGTTTTCCTCCACAATGCTGAAACAAATGAGGAGTCACTCTATCTGAGCAATTCAACCTTTGTAATATATTTGTATTTTCCAATATGAACACTTTGTAACAATAAACACAATGATATTGCAGAATAACCTATATTTTATACTAATATTGTCTTAATCGTTATCATTGTAGGCTCAAGTGGATGCCACAGATTACATGTTGTCAGGTGATTATAGATACATCGCTTTTGAAAGCAATTTCACAAAGGTGAGAAACTCCCAGTGAATGTTCCCCCGGCTAGCTTTGCATGTGTGTTTTTACAATATTTCAACTTTACAAGAGGTTCGCTCTTTAATCATCATAAAGAAATACCTGATAGAAAACATCTGAAACTAAGTTTTGTGTTTGCACTCCGACAGAAATGGAGACATTCATACGCAGCCTCTTACTCCATCTATGACAGGGAGAGTTCGTAAGTTGCAGTGTTTTATTGTGATGCAGTCCATCATTTCTCATTATATGGATGGACACACAGAATAATAGGAAGGGATTTATTTGGTATCACCCTAAATTATATTCACATGTCTTTCCAGAACATTTGTTGTGCCTGTGAATCTTCCAACTGTTGTGCAGTACTTTGCCTTCGCCCCAAAAGGAAACAAATATGTAAGTTTACTCCAGGCAGCCCTGTCTTCACATTCAGTTGGAATGATCAATGTTACAGCTGCTTCAACATCACTGGCTTTGAAATATGTTGCCATGATATGTGACGCAACATGGGACTCCAAAATAAATAGCAGGTCCTGTAAGACTGTTGTAAAAAGTGTACTTGATGAAGTAAAGTTATGAAGTATGGATTTGTATCATGTATGTAATCAAAAACTACATTTTGATTTGCAGGCTTACGTCTCAGACTTCAATGTTTTCTTCAAATCCGATGTAACTTCTGAAGCTATACAAGTAACCCACAATGGGAAAAAGAATGAGATCCTCAACGGTGTCCCTGACTGGGTGTATGAGGGTGAGTAACATTCCTCAGGTGTGCATTTGTGTCTCTATATGGGAGATGTTTACCGATTTCTTTTCTTCCAACGATTTCAGAGGAAGTATTTGCGTCAAACGGGGCAATATGGTGGTCAACAACTGGACAATTTCTGGCTTATGCAGAGTTTAATGATACAAACGTTCACAAAATTGAGTTCTCTTGGTATGGAGCGGAGCAGTATCCGGAGACAGTGGCGGTTCCATACCCAAAGGTAGGGATTCAATATTTACAGTGCCTTTCAAAAGGACTCACCCCCCTCCCCTTGGCATTTTTCCTATTTTGTTGCATTGCAACCTGGAATTAAAATTAATCTTATTTGGATTTTATGTAATAGACCTACAGAAAATAGTAAAAATTGGAGATGTGAAAAAAAAAAGCATTGCATAAAGAAAAAGAATTGAGAACACGTTCCCACATGTCTTTTAGCTAACACCAAACATATTGTTTATTTCTCAAAGAAATTACTTTTTTCTGGCCACTCTTCCATAAAGCCCAGCTCTGTAGAGCGAAAGGCTTACAGTGGTCCTATGGACGGATACTACAATCTCTCTTGTGTAGCTTTCCAGCTTCTTCAGAGTTATCTTTGCTCTGTTTGTTGCCTCTGAATAAATGCCTTCCTGGTCCGTGAGTATTGGTCCTCTCTTGGCAGGTTGGTTGTGGTGCCGTATTCTTTCCATTTAATTTCAAGGTTGTAATGCATCAAAATTGAGACAGAGTGGAGATTTCTGGCACAACTTCAACCTACTACTTAAGGTGCATGGAGAAGGGAAGGGAGGAGATTACCCTGATGAGGGCCATAAGTCGAAATACGTTGGGCTAAACACCACCGTTGTTCTATACACTACAAGAGTTTGAACCTTCGTAATGCAGCAAAATAGGAAAAACGCCATGGGAGGTGAATACTTTTGCAAGGCACTATATTTTTATTTATTTATAGCACACATTATACGGGCACATTGTCCATCATTTATCTTCCTCACACTCTCATGTAATTATTTCACAAAAATGCTACTCTGTTTGGTGCAGCCTGGATCTCCCCTTACCACGGTGAAACTGTTTGTGGTTGATACCACAAATCCATCCCGCCGCGCACAGGTGTTCGCCCCCGCTTCTGTTGCTTCTGGGTCTGTATATTCTTCACTTCATAGCATCAATTAAATCAAACTTCATTGAAAACAGAGGCAAACACAATATCCTCATGGTCTGCCTTACCTTGTCACTTTCTGTTGCCTTTGCTGCAGCGATCACATGTTGTGCTCAGTGACCTGGGTCACAGACGAACGCGTCGCTGTGCAGTGGGTCACGAGGAAACAGAATTACGTGGTTGTACAGATCTATGACTTTGATGAAAGCAGCTGGCAAGAAAAACAGGTAAGCTGTCATGACCAATGTGTTGACTTCATGGTCATTTGAGGAAACGCTAATTAACTTCAATGAATTTCTCTGCTCTCTATAGAAATTTGAGCAGACAAGCAAGACAGGATGGGTCGGCCATGTAAGTCTCCGAGAAGTTGCCACCATTGATTGTGAATTAATTGTTTGATTCGGTGTATGACTGTAAAATATCACCTTCTTTTTTCAGTACGTACCCTCACCTCTTTTCTTTGCTGATGATAAACTCAGTTTCTACAAAATCATGAGTGACACTCGGGGCTACAAACATATTCATCTTGTGAAAGATGTAAGTATATTTCAATTATATTTATGCTAAATATACTGCACAGTAGCATTCATCACGTCTTTGGTGTTGAGGGTTGTATTCACTCCTTTTTGTGAAGGGCAACATGACACCTATCACCTCTGGGAAGTGGGAAGTCATCTCTATATCCAAGTTAACAAAAGATGCCATGTGAGTGATGATCCCGTACACAAAACATATAAGAAAGTAAATACATGTAAATCTGACTCATTTAAATTCCTCTCTACAGATATTTTGTGAGTAATGAGTACCAAGGAATCCCTGTGAAGAGAAATCTTTACAAGTAAGGAATTCTTTTAATCCCTGTGATGTATTCTTGGACCCCAGGAAGACTAGCAGACACTTTAGCCGAAGCATTTTGGGATTCTATAAAGAATAAACAAGAGCACAATAGACATTACAACGTTAGGATGAACTTGCATTACTTGATCGTCATAACTGACGTGAGTTATTTGTTTCTCAGGGTTATTATTGGAAGCAGCCCTTCTGCTCCTCAGTGTCTCACCTGTGACCTGCATAAGGACAGGTGTCAGTACAACTCTGCTTACTTCAGCTTTGACGCCTCTTACTACCGAATGGACTGCTACGGTCAGTTACCCATCCACATCTTCTCTTAAGCAATAACTCATTCACTGTGTTGGGGGTCATCTGTGGCAAGGACCATCTGTGAACAATAATCTGTGCAAAGACTTCCAAAGTGGTACAGAAGACTTGATGTTTGATAAACTGTGTTTGCATTTTCTATTTTTGTTTTTACCAGGACCTGGGTTGCCCCTCTACACACTCATGGACAACAGGGGCTCAGGTGCAGGTCCGTATCCTTACTAACCATAAGCCCATTGTTGATTTATTTTATTGCAGACATTTTACAGTGAATTCATATTATCATCTCACTTTGTGTGCTGTACAAATGTGAAAAGTGTGTTATGGTGATATCGGCTCTGTACTTTTCACACTGATTCTGGTTAGGTTGTATCAAGAGAGGTGGCAGATCTTAAAGATGAACAGTTTGTGGTTTAAAAGTAGAAATATCTTTGATATTCAGTTGTTGTTTTTTTGTCAGAGCTCTCCGTTCTTGAAGAGAACAAGGAACTGGAAAATATTCTGTCAGAATTCCAAATGCCAACAATGCAGCATGGCACGTTAAAGATTGCAGGATATGGTGAGACAATACAGTATATGTTTAAAGATTCCTACCAGTGTGTTTGAAGATGTTTCAGGTTTCAGGTTTAACAGGTTTGGACCCAAACACAGATGAGTGCATTGAATTAATAACAGAAAATGATTGATGATAATGATATTTAAAACATATTGTGAAAAGGTTCAATTTCTCCCTATTCACTAGGCCCTGTTCCCCCAAATTAAGCTTTATTTTTATTTATTTTGTATTTATTTGATATATGATAAATTAAGGTGTATAAATGACTCAATCTTGTTTAGTTTTCTTTGTTTTATGTGTTCATAAGAGTTTTGTTGTTAATCTCCCTCTGATCTTGGAGTAGTACAGCATGTACCTTTTTTTTTCGCCAGATCTTTGGTATCAAATGGTGTTACCACCAAATTTCAAGAAGTCTAAAAAGTATCCTCTTCTTATTGATGTGTAAGTAAACAATACTCCTCGGCGCTCCATCTCAACATAATTCAGTGAGCGTTCGTAAAACATTTGATGAAATCTGCTGTTGCTGACCTAATGCAGGTACGGAGGCCCCTGCAGTCAGGAGGTGGACTACCGTTTTAAGGTGAACTGGGACACGTACCTCTCCAGTTCAAACGGGATCATCATCGCCAGCTTTGATGGAAGGGGAAGCGGTTACCAAGGTGATGAAATAATGCATGCAATCTACAGACGCCTCGGGACGTTCGAAGTGGAGGATCAGATAGCAGCTGTGAGGTAAAGTGTGTCTGAACAGTCAATCACCTCATGTTATATCGCATGCACTGTGAAGGGATCTCATTTGTTGGCTTTACCCTCTCTGACGAGCAAAGTTATGTCATTGTATTCACAAAGATTTAAAAGTAAGTAGTGGATGGTCCGATACTCAAATATGCGTTCATTGTTTTTGTTGCTAATAAATTATTTACGTGTTGTAGGAAATTCATCGACATGGGTTTTATCGACAAAGACAGAATAGCAATATGGGGCTGGGTAAGTTGCACTGTCTTGTTGCTCTTTGTATTTCTCATATACTTGTGTTCTTATTCAGTGTTTTTACATTCACTAAATCCAATCTATTCTGACTTTCAGTCATATGGTGGCTACGTCACCTCAATGGCCTTGGGTGCTGGAACTGGACTCTTCAAATGTGGAATAGCAGTAGCCCCAGTGGCCAAGTGGGAATATTATGGTTGGTGTTTATACATACTACAGTATATATTTCTACAATCTATTCTGAGAGAACTATTTCCCTTATTTGACATCATTTCTACAGTGTACTTGAGAGTTCTCCACTGATTTGCCATTGCAGTTCCATAACATCGTCAGACACACTGTTGACAACAAAAAATGGATTAAAGTCGATCCAACAAACACCAGAGATGTCGTCATTTTTATTCCATGCATTCTTCTCCTTTGCCAAACACCCGCAATGCAACCTGACCACAGACAATTTGGTTGGATATTTAGGTGTGTTTTGCTAGTGCTAGCTAATGTACCTCAAGCTGAGATGAGAAGCAGGCTTCAGAGGTCTGATACTAAGTCTAACAGACCCCCCTCAAACTCGTAGTCGTCAGCCCCAACTGACACTGCCTCAAGTGACATCACTTGAGGCAGTTTACTTCATGGAGCTCCCTCTGAAACGACAAAAGATTTCCACATATTCAGCAGTACTCCTCTAGACCTGTCACCAGACTTTGATGTGTAAAATAGAGTTTCCCTCTAAGGATTCAAATCTTGTGAACTCTCTCAAAGCCTCTTTTCTTTTGTTGAATAAGTGTAATTTGTATACTATGTGCTGTATAATTGTGATATTAAATTAGTTTTTTTTGCAGATGCAGTGTACACTGAACGCTACATGGGCGATCCCGCAGAGAATTCAGACTCTTACAAGGTACATTTTACCAAGTCAGCGCTTTCACAATACTCTTTTTGAACTGCACAATACTGACTTGAGACATACAGTACGTTTTTAATGGTGACATGTCTATTTTATCTAACAGAATTCCACAGTGACCGCCAGAGCAATCAACTTCAGAACAGTAGACTATCTATTGGTTCACGGCACAGCAGATGGTACGTTTCATCAAAATACTTGTATTTTCCGTTTTTGAGCATGTGGTAGCCCTGTTTCTCAACAGTGTACCAGGTAACACAGTAAAGCCTTTCACTAATGGACCCTGTTTGCCTTGAGCTTTGATGTTCATTCACGTAGTGAAAACACTGTCTTTCCTGTAGACAATGTCCATTTCCAGCAGGCAGCACAGATCTCCAAAGCTCTGGTGGACAAGCAAGTGGACTTTGAGGCGATGGTAAATATTGGCTCAGGGAAGTGGGACTAATATTGGCCTTGATGGTGTTGATTTAATGAAAGTTTCATATGGGGGGGGGGGGAAACGGCCATGTGTTATTATTCACAGTCTTAAATATATGGTTTAAAATGAGTATAATTTGATATTGGAATTCAGAATTTTAGAGGATATGCACTAATCTGAATTTGGCATTCATTTCAGTGGTACACAGACAAGAACCACGCTCTCAGAGGATCAGCCTTTTATCATACATACACCCTCATGAGCCACTTCCTGCAGAAATGCCTCATTCCTCCCAAATAAATGTGAAGAATGTGACTGCATTTATTTTCTAATTTGTGTATTTTTTTTATTTTAGTGATATGAAGTGTCATGTTGAACTGAATTAGTTTTTGTTTTTTATGTGCAATGGGTGTTCAAATGCTCGCACAAATGAGCATTTTTATTTTATGTGGATTTAGGGATCCTTTGTCAAAATATCTGACATTCAAAACATACTAAAAGCCATTGCATGCATTTATGTTTGAAAGCATTTTTTTATGTGAATATGATATCATACAATAGATAAATAGCTCGGCACTGATTTGTTGTGTGAGTGTTATAATGTGTGTAACAGTCATGTTCTAATAAATAAATATTGTTTTAAATAAAACTGATTGATTATTTGTATATTCTTAGTCCAGATGATTTTCCCACATATTTGTGTAAACATTACAATTAAAAATAATGAAGGTATGTATATTTTGTCTATCTCAATACATTTCCCTGCATGCTTACTTACAGGCAACTAATGTGGGGAGAATACATGACTTTTATGAAAAAAAATTGTTTATAAATATTTATATATGTATATATATATATATATGTATATATATATGTATATGTATATATGTGTATATATGTTGTATTCAGTTTTTGTTTCATGACACTTAAGAGGCAGTAGATTGAACACATATGGGTGCCAGTATTTGTCAGTCTTTATTTGTCAGGGTGGAGGTCATGTTTGATTGCAACACCTAAAGTGGCAGCTTTCACCACCCAGATTGCTTTAAACAAAGTCAAATACATTCAGTGGACTGAGGTGGAAGCTGACTAATGGGTTGAGAGTAACAGAGGATGCTGATGTTTCAGTGACGGGGGGAGTCACCTGGGAGAATGCTCCTCAGCTCCACTATATAAGACTGGGCAGATCAAGGGGGGGGACCATGAAACAGCTTCAGAGGGAAGAAGGGCACCTTTACGCACTTTTCAATCCTTCTCGCAGACGCTTGACAGCAAGTAGCACAGGTGAGATTTTTTGTACCTTCCTCCTTTCAAATATAGACATGTCTACATTCGATTTTATTTCTCTCATCCTGCATTGAAATATTCTCACAGTGTCTTTCTCTGCTCATCTTTCAGAAGCTGAAACAATGAAAAGCGCTCACTCTTTGGCGGGAGTCCTGCTCCTCATCGTGATCCAAAGCAGCTGGCAGATGCCTGACCAGGACACAGACCGAAACCCCATGTAAGACCAGCTCTCGTCTTTGTCTCACACATTGGCCTAAAAAGCAAAGATCTTTTATGAGAGGATTACAAAGTCTGGCCATGAGTATTCGGTGACACCATCCTGAGCTGCAGAAATATGCAGCAAATCTTTTGAGAGCAACAACCAGGTTTTAACCTGGCTTAGAGTGTTACAGCAGAAAAGCAACTACCACTTTTCATCTATTTTCTTTTTGTATAATCTTTCTTTTTGTGTTTGTTTTTTGGTTAAGAGGGCCAAACATTTCTAAAGCAAGAACGGCAAAGAACTCTTACGCTATTAGACTGCTTTTCCGTTGACAGTTCCACATGTTGCTTTCAAAGTATCAGCTATTGACATTAGAGGAAAAGGATCTCCGGGTTAAATAGACCAAATAATGTTTATTAATTTGTTATTCTTTATTAAAAAGACCTGTTGGGGAACTTTTAGGTGAGTTACGTGAGATAATGTTTATATGTTTCATTTGAATGCCTTCCTTGCACTATTTGCATGTATTGGCATTTTAATATTTAGTATTTATTTTAGTTGTATTGTGGTGTCCCCTGTCATGGCTGCTGATGCAAAACTCAATTTACAAAAGTATCATATAGCCTAATTGAAAAATATTTTAACATTTCATTTCACAAGCATGGATCAGTGCATCAACGAGATCCAAATTTACAGATATTATTGCTGGTTCTAAAATGTACGAGTAGTTATTGGTGGATGAGAATGATGCAACAGGATGAACAGCTGTGGTGTGAGAACTCCAGCAAGTTAAACTCCCTAAAAAAGCGCAGGGAATGTTAGGCATTTATGGATATTTATATGCACAGGAAGGGGAGTGTTTGAGATGAGGTTGTGTCAACTAAAACTTTATTATCTCTATAATTTCTAGTCTATTGGCTGAGAATCCCATGCTGGCCGAACCCATTGAGCTCACAAACATGAAGAGACATTCGGAGGGAACATTTTCCAACGACTACAGTAAATATCTGGAGACAAGAAGAGCACAAGACTTTGTCCAGTGGCTAAAGAACTCAAAAAGGAATGGGTGAGTGTGCCCTTTTCTTACTGGATCACTTCAACTTGGTGGCATAGCATAAATTATATGAAATATAGCTCACGTCTGTAATATATCAAGGAAACCATAAGTCTTGCTTGAATTGATCAATACAGTAGATTGCTCGATGCCTGTGGTATTGGATCAGACAACGCAATTGTACAAACAGTTATTGTGACTGTATCATCTAGATGTGTCTGTCTCTACAGGAGCCTGTTTAGACGCCATGCAGACGGCACCTACACCAGTGATGTGAGCTCGTACATGCAGGACCAAGCAGTCAAGGAGTTTGTCTCCTGGTTGAAGAATGGCCGAGGCAGAAGAGAGTAAACTCAACCAGCAGCTGCCTAAATAATGCAACGATTCACACTGACTCTGTGCTATTATATGTTTCACAAACTGTACTAGAGTTTTTTTCCTGGTCATGCTATTAAATTCCCCTAATAAGAAGCTCTGTCGGCCTTCAGTGGTTGAAGGAAATGTTGTCAAAATGCCAAAAGGAACAGTATGTTTGAAATGAGTCTCAATCATAAATGCTGTGTGACTATTTTATTTTATCAAGCATTTGAACCGTAATCATTTTTTTCAGATTTTGGCAATTTTCATCTTTCTTTTCACATAAAATTTGTCAGAATATGTTACAATCGCATTATTGATCTGAATTGCAACGTGGCTAATTACATCTGTAGATAATCTCAATACCTTTTCTTATCATTCAGATAAAAGTCATATTTAGTTTTCAATAAAGAAATGTGTACAATCTATGAGTTCCCTCTTTAAAGAAAAATGTAATCCCTTTTGAAATATTGGTTTGACAAGGATCACTCTTCTTGGCAAGGATCTACATCTGACTGTGTACGTGTCCATCTACACATATAATCTCAGAGAATACATGAAGATTATGTTTTAGGCACAGGATCCACCTGTAAATGTTTACCAAAAATATAATTCTAAAACTTCAAAATGAATAGTTATTTCAAAGAAAACATTTTCGATTGGTAAATGACAATATATAAACTATTGTCATTATCCAGTTACCACCAGTGTTACATTTTGACAGCAGGCACCACTCATGCTCTCCTAATCTTTCTGTTTGTGGAGGCAGAACAAAAATCAATAAACACGCCACTACCCTGGGAGAAATGTGCTGTGGGATTTCCACCAGGAAACAGGATGATGCGTGTCACCTGTCAGCTGTTCACCAGAGGAGGATCACCCAGTGATGCTGTGACAGCACACCGAGGAGAGGGCTAAATGCTAAATGAAAGAACATGAAATCACGTCAATCAGCTCAGACTCGTTGGGAACAATGACTGGGTCGACACTCTTGAGTTCCTCCTGGCGCTGAGACAAAACAGGAATTCACATGAGCCAGCAGCTTGACATGCTTTGGGATGTGCCACCTCTCTAAGCTGTCATCCACCGCACATTCAAACCAGCTGTTGATTGCAAGAACCTCTGCCCACTTCAGTCTATTTGTAGGCCAAATCTCTGAGGGTTGGACATTAATGCTTAGCAGCAATGATATTGGATGTTTCTATCATGTTATCCCCCATGCAGGAATTATATCAATGCAGTGTGTGACCAAGCATGTGCTGCTACCTGATTATTTGACAGTCTGATATGTGATTTGAGCCTATAAAAAAAATCCTCTTTGAGTCTAAAATGAAAGGTTTTGTGGTTACTGTTCAAGCGAGGTAAACGTTTCTGAAGCACTTCATAATAAGAGAAAAGCATGCTTAACTTAATGCATAACTATTGAATAACTAGAGATGATTGAATGCATCAGGCTGTATTGTGAATTACCGTTGCTCACCTTTAAGCAATGTTACAGTTACTATGAGTTTATGTATTATTATATTATATAATGGATTATGATTTATAGATTTGTATGCTAATTGTTACTTTCCCACTGCAGACAAAAGCCAGATGTTAGTGTGGTTTTTTTATCCAGTGGGAAAGGGGCTTCAGTTACATCATGCATTAATCTTTATGCTATCAAATTAGCCAGATTCCAGTTACCATTTGAGACCAATGCATTTGATCAGCATCTCTTAAAACAACAGCTGCTTTATCAAACTGGTAGTAGCCTATGCATCTACATCTACATGCTGCATGACCCAACAGCCTTTACTCAACATGTACAAGCTAGGGGTGTTGTTGTTCAAGGAAGTGTTTTCAGCGTCTTTGTCAGTTATAGATTATACAGCCAGATAGACCACGTGAATGTTAAGCCATCAAGATGATATCATCTAATCATTATTACATATGTACATCGTTTAAAGCTGTATTTAATGTTGTAGCTAGCTTGTTGAGTGGGAGCTAACTGCTTTAACGCTATAAGCTGCTGGGTAGTGTAGTTCATAGTGGTGGAAGAAGTGGTCAGATAGTTAGCTATAAGCAGCAGTACCACAGTGTAAAAATAGCCTATTACAAGTCCTGCATTCAGACGTTTTATGAGCAAGATATAGACTACTATAAATTTATATTTTTTTAGAGATGAATTGCCATTTAACTGTAAACCAGCTTTTTACAGTTGCAGCTCTCTGTGGTGGAGGTCATTTTAAGAACCCGTGCTTATACACGTACTGTTGTAGGCTTTCCTAATCCTCAAAATGTAAATAATATAGTACAGGTATTTTAAAATGCGTGAGTAAACATGGGCTACATATTTATTTTCCACCACCGTTCATAATAAAGCAGCATATTCAAATAAGTCATATAAATTGAATAGTAAAAAATAGATCTGCCTCCAAAATGTGGTGCAGCAGAATTAGTAGAACTGATGGGAATACTCAAAAGTAAACAAATGTATTTTCTTGTCAGTTTGGAAAATCCCGTCTTTTATTTTGAAAAATACAACCAGAAGTCGTAACGTTACATGTTGATGTCAACATTCTCCAGTATGGTTGACTGACTGAAAAAATTTAGTTTTGTCTTACAAAGCTAGGGGATAAAAGGCAGGAACTATTTCTTAAAAACATAATCTGTGCAGTTCTTGTGATAAATTCAACATGTCTTGTCATTTAATTCAAGGAAGAGGCTTTAAATTCTCAAGGAATACAAACCGGAAGTAGCGTTGTTGTTGCTGGCGAAACAAAAGTAGCTTGATGCTAACTGCAAACATACTAATTTAGCTAGCTACATATTATGCTCAAAATGTTCTCGTGTTGACGGTGACAAAGCAAATACTACACGCAGGCACACAACGTTCAACAGACAGGCTTACTTGTAGGTCAAAAACGCCGGCCGGCTTCTGCAAACGCCGGCCGGCTTCTGCAAATCGTTTTTAGCTATTTTTAGCTCCAATAACATTCACTTAAAATATTGATAAAAATTATCGTGTAATGTTTTCAGTTGATTTAATGGTGTTAAACTAAAGTTTAACTTCGTACCTTTCGAACTAAATATCGTTGTAATTATTAAAGTTAGCTTTGCCTTTACCAGAGTCGTTAAAAGGACGCTAACGCCGGTGAATTAGCCGTGCGCCGCTATTGGCCTAATCCGTCCAAATTTCTATCCATGTTGTAAACACTGGGTGCTGCTGGTTTTTCGGGAATATTCGCTTGTTACAGGTTCGCCAAAATTACCATTAATACTGTCAACACATCCGGGAACGTAGTTCTGTCCTTCACAATAAGATATCACGCTTCAACTCCACCGTCGCCCGAGCGTCGCCGAGTGTTATTTCTGCTTTCTCCCATCAAAGTCACTTTCCTATAGTATTTAGACATGTAAACGTACATATATATTCATGAAATTTGACACGTAGATTCTTTGCCAATAGCAGCTAGCGCCGTCCGAGGCAGGCCATCGTTACGTTACGTTGATTTGACTATGCATTGTCCGTTAATGACCAGCGTCCCGTCATGCACGGATTCATGTATCTGCACCGTAGCTGTTCAACTGTAGAAGGCCCAGGCATAAAATTTACGGCCCGCCACTGAGTTCTTTACACATGAGATCACCATTACTTACCAGTTGGTAGTAGTCATAGTATCAGTAGTAAATTATTACTTAATGCACATTCACTGAAGGCGAGTATGAATAGATATTCTGCTTTCAGAGAGACTGAGCAAATGCATGCTCAAATGGTCTTTTCTATGTAACTGAATTCCAGCAATTTTGATCTTGTATGAATTAATGTGTGAAGTAACAATCATTAATACATAAACCATTACATGTTAATTAATAACTAATAAACTCACAGTGACTTGACGATGTCTTAATGGAAGGAATTATAGGACACATTATCATTAAGATTGAATCTATCTGTGACAACGATAAGACAAAGAGTGCTCATATACATTTATTAAGGTAAAATAACATTGACAATATATATATATAATAAAACTGTGTTCCCTAAGTATTTTAAAAAAATAAGCCCATCTCTTTTAAAACACCACTATTAAAGCTTTATTGTAATCCTCAGATGTGTAGCAAAAATGCATTTATGACAATGATGCTTTTTAATTCATGATTCACTACATTTTATACAAACATTAAAACAAATAATTAGATAATTAAAATGTACATTTACAATATAAGAAATACACTGACACCTGGAGGCAAAATACTGTAAGTCTCTGTAAGAATACAAGGTATTCTCTGGCAAACATTTTAGTCCACAAAATAAATATGGATAAATAATTGATCATGTAAATACAGAATGGACAGTCTGACAGAAAGTGTTATTGCATTTGGTTCTTTAGAGTATATTGCCCTTTATCAATCACATTAAAGCACTCATTCCTGTACATCATAACCATTATTTGGATTAAAAATGGCTCCATCCCATAAACAGACATCAGAAATGTGTATTTGACTGGCTTTTCATGTTATAGGAATTTTAACACATTTATGTATGGCTTTTCAGAATGTTCTAATGGTTATGGTCAAGAATGACCTTAGGCTTTTTAAATAGTTACTAGATCTTAATCATTTTCACATCATATCCAATGTCTAAAGAGAACATTAGGAATTACAGGGAATCCGTATACAAATAGATAAAGAATTCAAGGATATGTTATGCTATATATGTTAATATAATGATATTTCAAAATACAAAGTACCAAACAAAATTAATACAAATTTATCCAACGACAAAAAACTTGAAAACAGTCTCCAAAACCTTTTACATCCGTCGTTAACATTTGGTGTAGCAAAACAGTTTCTAGATTTAGAAAGCACAACCCGACAGCACGGGAAAAGAGAAGGTTTCATTGGTTCATGAAGAGGCAGAATATTTCCGACACATCAGATAACACAGTTATTCACTTACCGAACGCACAGAGATTAACAAGACTAAACGTGAAGGATTGATTAACTGCAATATACAATACAGAGTTGATTATGAGCGCACTTGATGACTCACAGCACTGTCCTCCATTTTCTTCATCTTACATTTCTCATCATGCACACCAGTTTTGTCAAACACTGTCGTAGTGAACTGTGAGAATCAAGAAAGAAAAGACAGATGTGTAATTAGTAGATATTTATTAATCATATATTGTCGTTTAAAAAAGATGTGCTACTGACAGTGGTGGAACAAGTACTCCGATTCTTTACTTAAGAAAAACTAGTAACATCAGAGTGTAAAAATACTCCATTACAAGTAAAATGCCTGTATTCAAAATTAAACTTGAGTACAAGTACAGTTGTATAATCAATAAAACGTACATGCAGAATGGCCCCTTCCAGAGAGATATCATTGTATTATTATACTGAACGTACTATACTAATTTATTTGATATTATGAATAAAAACTTTAAATCTAAAAGGTTTTGTTACCTTTCGACAGAGCCAGGCTAGCTGTTCCCCCTGTTTCCAGTCTTTGTGCTAAGCTAACCGACTGCTGGTTGTAGCTTCATATTTACAGTACAGATATGAGGGTGGTATCAATCTTTTTGTCTAACGCTCAACAAGGAAGTAAATATGCATATTTCCCAAAACGCCTAACTGTTCCTTAAATCTAAAATTCAAAAACTTAAATAACTAAACTAAACAATAGTTAACCTACAGTCCGTACTGGAGTAAAGAAAAAAGGATGTGTCTGACTTTTGTTAATACTCTCATGTAGTGAGCTCCTTTAATGAGCTGATGGCAGACACGATTGTAGATAAACAATACTGTGTAGCACCATGTCCTTATACTAACATTTTTACCTGAGCTTATTAGTGCCCACACAGTGTAGACCTAGTTATTATTGAGATCTTAAGGTACTGTAGATTTTCATTATTTTAGTTTTTGAAGATATTTGAGCCAAAAGTCTTCTGCAATTCGTAATAAGACACTTTTTTAATGTATTTTCTCTGTAAACACAAAACCAACTGTACGATATGAGTAAGTATACTGTATATTCAACAAAGGAAAAAGTCTTACCATAATGTTTTGAGGTCTTGATTCTTTCTAAAATATCTTAGCCGTTGGCAATCCAAGTATTTCCAAAAGAACCTTTTGACATTTCATCTGTGATATTGATGATGGGTATTCCCCTGTAAAAAAGAGATGTCAATTTACACTCTCATCTTTACTCAACAGATTAAAATGTACTGTACATGAAATGGCATTTAGAAAAAAACTGTTAATGACTGTAAATGGCACTTGTAAAACTTATACTGCAAGTAAAATATAACTTACTTGTTTTCTTCTAATGGCACTTGCACGACTCCCTCATCTTCTGCCAGTATACTCTGCTCCTCCTCCTGAGGGTCAAATAAGACAAATGCATGTAAATGTTAATCAAATTAAATGAAATTGACATGCATGCTGTGATACATAGTTGTTGGTATATAATAGCAACCTCTTCAGCATCCTCAATCTTCTTCTTCTTGCTCTCTGGCATGAGGTCATCCAGCCAGCTCATCTCTCTCTTGGTGAAGAAACAGTCCATCAGCTTCCTGATAAACAGCAGAGCCAACACCTGCAGAATTGACACACAGAAGCCTCTGATTTTGTGCTAAGCAGTGTTGAAGGCAGAAAGTATGAAGGACAAAGCAGTTTAAACGTTGTTTAAGTACGGTCATAGATGTAGAGGAAGAAGGTGTGACTTTAAACAATGCACAGTAGCAAAGCTCTCTACATTTAGACGACAAAAGATATGATTGATAAAGTATGATGTTATCTGTATGTGCCATGTGTTATTTTGGGAGAGTTAAATGTGCAATGTATAAGATGTAGCAGCACAGAAATAGGGGGCAGCATTTCACCTCCATCCCGGGTCCATACAATGTAAATTTACAAAATCCGACCAAACTGCAAACTGCTGGCCAAAATAACATTGCTATCTTATAATCTTCATGCGTGGCACTGGCCTTTATTGTGTTTACGGTGCCACTTACAGGGGGTTGAACAGTCCATGTACTTTTTGATAGTTTGCTGACTAGACGCTACAAAATCATTATCGCTTCTCAAGGTACAAGTGGTATTATAAGACAGTACAGGCCGGCGAGTTGTTAAGCATGCTCATTTCAGTAGATATCTCAACAATACATACATGTCTTTGACATAACGTCAACACTGTAACCTTTTTTCATTCTGTTGATAAAGTTAATACATTTTTTTTATGTTTTAAAGTAAAATGTTGGGCATATACTATACACAACGCCTTTCAAATGAAAATTCATTATTTTGTCTCCCTCTAATAACTCTTGCATTCATCACTGTGTAGGTGGGAGGTGCCAAACTCACCCCGGTAACACCTCTGCACACTCACACTGAGCCCTATTAACACTAAGATTAGATGTGTGGTGAAAGGAATGCTTCTGTAATGGTCCTTAAGATGCAAAAATGTGATTGTTTACGCACCATCATGGGAAAGACAATAGCAGCCTTGGAGGTCTTGATGACCCAGAGCAGAATCAAACAGCTGAGCTGGATGATGGTAAAGAGGTGCACCTTCCTCAGGGGTACATGACGTAGATAGATGAAGTCCGGCTGGTGCTTAGCTGGCATGCCGAATAGTTTCAGACGATCAAAGAACTGGAGAGGAAAATTATGAAAGAAATCTTACATTTCCAGTAACTTATTTTTGGGACATAGATAGATGGATAGATAGATAGAGATACATATAGTAAATCTATTTTCATAATGCACAATTTCAGAAGGATCACCACAACCTATGCACATGTAAGGGTTTCTTAAATGTGGCAAACCCACAGAGAATTATATCATCCAGCTCTGAAGCTGTTTAGCTTATCTTAAAGGTAATCGTTTGGGCAGCCTTTGTAAACACAAAAGCTTTTTAAATAGATACCCCGCCTCCCCAGCAGCAAACAGCAAACAGACATCAAGCTAAAAGTTTCTCCGTCTGCTGGATGCATATCTACAACAAGCTGTATCCCCTTGAAAAGCATGGAACGACACCTGTGCAAAAGTTCTTTTTTTTTTCAAAAAGTGTTTGTCTTAATATAAATATTGTTTTCACAACCAATAATAGAGAGTACTTCAAAGAGATGAAAGTAAGAATTAAACAGGGCAATTAAATAACAGCCAGGTGTTCTGTAAATGCTGGGAACACACTAGAGGCCAATTAACACTTTTTATCTGGGCAGCCAGACAATATGGAGGCGCTCCCCTATCGTGGCTCAGTGAGAATAAACTATCCACAAAGATTATCCGATAGAAGCATCTACAAATTAAAATGTAACCACACTGGCCAACTGTCTGTCTAATCTCAGCCATGCAGATAATCTAAAAACAAATTCACAACTAAAATTCTGCTCAGATGATGATGACATTGTAACTCTGGGAGTGCAGACGACTGTTTCTTGCCTTGTGTGAGCATTAGGACTGAAAAGCTTAAAGTTAAAACGTTGCTGTTATGTGTGCAGTGGCGGCTGGTCCATAGAGGGCGCTAGGGCGCCGCCCCCCCTAGAGCTACACAAAATAAAAATAAAAATAAAAATAAAAATAAAATTAAAATTAAAATTAAAATAAAAATAAAAATAAAAATAAAAATAAACTATACAAATTGTCAATATTTGTGTTTTTGAAACATGGAATCACCCAGTAATATGTGTAAAATATGATATCTGCGGTAAATATATGCTTTTCCTGCTTGTCCTCTCTGCCTGTCTGCTCTTCCTCTCTGTGTGTGCACGTCTCAGCTGGCTGGGGCGCTGGAAAAACTGCCCCAAAGAGGCGGGTCTATAAAGCAGTTTAGCCAATGCTGAGTAAAGATATAAATGAGTGACATACAATTCAGCCAATCAGCGTCCTCAAATAGATTCAGCTTGGGGCAGTTTTTTTCCTGCCCCAAGCTGCGCGTTCTCGTCAGGAGAAGTCTCTACAGGAGAGCGCCAGTGTGAGCACTACTCCTCCAAGACCCGTTTGAGAGGAGAACTGAGAGGAGAAACTACTGAAAGAGCTGATCCCAGATCAGCCTGACCTCACAATCAGACAGCAGACTAGCAGGAAAGAGAAGCAGTACATGAAGCTTCTCTACTAGCTGTACACCAGACAGGTTTGACTCGCTGGATGACGTCATGATAATAACTTATTTATCTTTTTAAAACAACGGGGACAGAACCAGCATGGACAGTTAGGGAGTGAGGGACATGAAGCACCTGTCTGAGAAATGGATATATAGTTATATATATATATATTATTATATATATATATATATATATATATATATATATATAGTTATATATATATATATTATTATATATATATATATATATATATATATATATGTGTGTGTGTGTGTGTGTGTGTTTTATATTATAGTGAATATTATTATATGACATATATATTATTATATTATACAGAATATTATATGATATATATATTATTATATTATACAGAATATTATATGATATATATATTATTATATTATACAGAATATTATATGATATATATATATATTATTATATTATACAGAATATTATTATATGTTATATATATTATATTATACTGAATTCCCTGTGAGGGTGACTAAAATAAGATGTCCTGACATGTTTGTGAAAGTGTTATTTACTGCTTTTTTTCGTGTTGGAATAAATGTTAAATATTTAACTGCAAAGTAGTAATGCGCGTTTGATACCTTAATTTGTTTGCATTAAATCATTCTGGGATGTTTGCTGAAATTGATTGGATGTGGCACAGCCCTACCAAGAACATTTTCCACCAGCCGCCACTGTATGTGTGTGATACAATTATCTTTCAACATTGGTTATATTTAGTCCAGTCAGAGTAGGTCGTATCAAATGTCTTATGAGACAAGCGTCGTATCCTTGCGTTTCCTCATGTCGTGATACATTATGTGAGCAGAAAATGATGGATTAAATACAGTGCAATTCAAATCATTTTACCTGAATGCCTCTGAGAGAAGATGCCCCCATGTAAAGGAATACTCCGTACAATACAGGCATAGGAATGAACTGAAGAAGAACAAAAGTTTTGTGTCAGTAACACGAAAATGTATGCCAGTACCTGCTCTATTATAGCAGACCTGCTGCAATCAGTAATTAACCAAGACATATTAAATGTCTTGAAGATGATGCACTCAAAAAACATTTACAACCGTTACAGAGGGATACTTTAAGTCACACTGAATAATACTGGAAGAATAATTGCACAAAGACGGAAATGCACAAATAATAAAAGACAGCGACCTTCAGCACAGATGTCATGAAGACGGAGCAGCCCATGAGGGTGAAGATCATGAGGCCAGTAAAGCGTTGCTCTCTGATGCCGAGGAACTTGGGCTGCTCTCCCGGAGCGGAGCACTCTGACTCGAGCTTCAGGCTGTTGACGTGGCTTATGGAGAGGACGGTGGCTGCTACGAACCAGGGCAAGCCCATCAAAGAGCACACGCCGAGCATCACCCCCACCATGAACAGATCGAGGTGGTACCCACAGCCTTTCTGAACAGGGGAAAGCACCAGTAAATAAAGTTGAAGTTTGGAAGCACGTTCAGAAAAAGCTGAATTCAAGTCACCATGTTGCCACGTTTCTGTACAGTAAAAGCAATCTTACCAATGCGGTCTGCAACCAGTGTTCAAAGTTGGGACAGGAACGTACCTTGAGTTTGTGTTCCTTCCTGTTGATGATGACAGCTGTGATCTGCTGGTCCATGAAGATGAGGATGGTGCACAGCAGAGCTGGGAACACTGAAATGATTGCGGTCCACCAGGGGTTGGGCCCCAGAGGGTTGATGAACCAACCTCGATCATCTCTGGTTGGCTGTTGAAAAATAAAAAAATAAAAAGGTTGTTGTTGGTTAGACATAATTTGTAGCTTGATGATGTTTGTCAGCAATTTGTTGATGAAATCTTGTTTCGTGGACTATAGCTCACCTTAAACACACTGGGAACCTTTAGTTTTGGAGAGGGGATCCCTAAGGCATAGTCAACTAAGACCATGGTTAGGATGGTGAGGAAAACAGCAAAGTCACTGATGATGGACCTCACCTAATAGAGAGGAAAGTTGTATCTATTTTACTCAATATAAATGCAAACAAAAGGGTTACATTAAATGGAACTCCTTAATTTCCAAATGTCCTTGTTTCTATTTTGCAGTATCTACATTTGACCACTAGAGCGCACCACTGCACTATGTAACTATACAGCTGGAGTAGCTTTACCCTCGTGCTTTGAATCATAATGCACTCTAATGTAATGATAATGTGGGAAAAATAGTACCTTTGTGGGAAAGTAATTGCTGAACTTGAACTCCTTGAGGAAGGCGGACATGAGGACGGTGGAAAAGAAGAGAAGGACACTCCAGAAGAGGACATCGGGAACGTAGGGTCCATGAGGGCCACAGGCGCTGCCCATAAACTCCCCGCGATTTTCAATACAATCCTGCAACGACAGATACAGTTATTCATATTCATCAGTTGATTAACAATATAGAGGAATCAGCAGACTCTACGTTTCCACAAATGCGGTTTATCAGCAACCATGTCCACAAAAAACTTAACTGAGTACAAACAAATGTGCTTTTATAGTGATTTGCAATCAGTAATCCAATATAATCCAGACAACATGCCCTTAATCTGCTCTGTTCAGTTTCCTACATCTGTCTGGGCAATGCCACTTTAAGGTGGAAAACTTAAATGAAAAGTATTCTTTTCAGTTTGTCTTTGTGTTAGTCAATATGTCCAGCTATAGTGTGCATATAAAACCTCCATAACCAACAGACTTGTGTTTTTTTCTTCTTTCTTTTTTTCTACTTTCTTAAACCAAATCAGCGTGAGAAGCACCTTGGTCTCCAGTGCTTCCCAGTAGATTTCTGAGGCAGTGACGTTGGTGATCTCCCAATACTTCAGGGTGGCATTGCTGGGGTCAGAAGGCTCAACGCATGAACATCTGTGGAGGCAAATGAACATCTGGGTGACTAAATAATCCCTCATCTGTCAGGGATTTACAGTACCTCCAAGACATGTAAATAGTAATTACTTTCACTACTTTGCACAGGATAGTGTGTGAGAATAAGTGTCCACATACGAGTACATGGTGAGTTTGTCAAGGTTGTTGTTCTTGTTAAAGGGATAGTGGTCTCCCAGGTGGACAAGTTTCTCCAAGGCCTCGTAGATGAAGATGATGCAGATGAGTGAGGCGAAGGCTTCCTCTGTAAAACGTGTGATGTAACAAACGAGGGAACTGGCATCTGTAGCCACCAGAATGAGACAGAGGATAGCTGTCCAGAGACCAATGCAGGTTCTCAGAGACAGGTAGGACAAGCCAAACTCCCTATGTGCAGATTAAAGGGAAAGAAATCATTGTGGGACAGATATGAGATCAAACCACATCATATATTGATTATTTATCGTCTTTAATGGGGTGGATTGATGAAGTCGTTATCACAACGAAATGAAATGAATAGTATAATTTAAAGAGATAATTTATGTGTGCAGTTAAATGAATATAAGACATACTTGCAGAATTTGAACAATATCTTTTCAAAAACAAGAACCGGCCCAGTGCTGCCCAGAATGGTTAGGGGCTGTCCGGCAAACAGGGAATAGGCTATTCCAGTCAGTGAGGCTCCAAACAGTGACTCAATTGCACTCTGGGGAATGGGAAAGGACAGAGAGATTATTGGTGGATAGTTACCTCAAAAATCTTTATCATATTGACCTACAACTGTCGTCAAGAAAAATGTTATTGCAAGGCTGGTACAGTGCACAGCAGTGTACAGCTAGTCTTGGCAGAACACTGTGAACATTTAGAGGAAAGGGCGTGTGATTTACTATGCGTCCTTCTGTTGCCTCGCCCAGTAGTCCTCCAAAGGTGATGACAGGAGACATGCAGGCACAGTAGAGGAATAGGAAAGAGGCCATACACTGTAAACTAAAAGCATCAGTGTAGTCGGACAGGTAGTGGGGTGCCTTGCGCTTGATGTCTAGGAAAAGACCACCAAACCACCTGGAAATATGAAAAGGAAATTTACATTACAGCTGTATTATTGAAAAATGTGCTAACATCATTATTATTTTGTCTTTTCTATTTGCTTGCTTTCCCTCCATTCCCTTCTTCCCAATGTTCAACAGTCTAGCTGCAAATAGACAGGCAGGATGTTTCTATGGAAACCACGTCCTGACTACAACTATAGACCAAGTTTACCCAGAAATAGATGATCAGCATTACAATGATTTTGCGGAAAACTGATATTTTTTAGTTTACTGATTGATTTTGTAAAGGTCTGTGTACATTTTAGACAGCGGATAAAAAGGGAATACTGTTGTCAAACTAACCCAAGAGTATCTCACATAATTGTTTTTAATTTTAATTTATTATTGTCACATTTGTCCACGTGACAAGTATTATTTAGTGCCTCATGTCAGCATTAGCATACTTTCTGTTTGAGATATTTAATTACCTAAAGCACCGAAAGCATTTTTTTTTATTGTAGTAACCCAATTGAAGAAGTACACTTTTAAAAATTCTCATATCATATTTAATTACTGGCTCCCTGCAAATTCTTCTCTATATGTTACTAGGGTTGTAACGGTTTTTAACATCCTGTAGGTGTGCGACAGCACAGCCAGACTGCTTCTGTCTGTACCTTTAACTCACACAAACACACACTCACTTTTTTTCAATACTCTAGATTATCAAATGTACACGGTATGATAACCGTCCATTTCAATGCAGTGGAATACCTTGATACCGGTATGCCTTTACAACCCTATATGTGACAAAACATAACAAAATAAATTGAGTGCCGTGTGAAGCTCTGGAGGCTGAGTAGTTCAACTGCAAATAGATTCTCTGCGACAAAGCAGTGAGCGTTGTGAGTGGGCTGCATGCTGTACTGCCACAGCACTGCATATCCACAGCTTAGTATGAGGCAAAAATGTATTTCTTCACCTGTGTATAAAGACTTCATGCTTTTCTACTGGTGATTTTTTTTTTTAAACACTGGGTACCTTCCAGTACGCTGCAGTTCTGTACCCCCGTGTCCACCTTCCTCCACTTCTTCTTCGCCCTCTACTAATCCGTTTGGTAAAATGTTACTTTTCTTCCTCTTCTCCTGTTTAACAAACAAGCACAAAATCTTAAGAGTCACATACAATCTGAAAGAGAGGAAAGGAAGGCAACCTGCTAACAAAATTCCTACTAACCTGAGAAGGTACATTTTTTGGTGGTTCTATCCGTATGGATGGGTCCCACTCTCCTGGAGGCAGGACTGTCACTTGATCGAGGAATTCATCAATCCCAGCGATCAGATCATTTCGGTCTTTAGCTTTATAAGCTACATCATGGAACACCTGGAGACAGAAAGATAAGGAAGGTTGATTAGGACTCCCCTTGTATTTGGCATCCCTCAAGATACATATGTATACTTTATAGACTCATGGATATACAAATGCAGGAATGTCTGCCAACCTTAACTGTGATCGAACAGATATACACATATGCACATGTGCAGAATATACGGTACAAACAGAGGATCTGCTCACTATGACACAAGTTAGTGTTAATCACTGACTTACGATTCTCCCCTATATATACAGCCTCGGGGCACCTCGTTATCTCACCTGGAAGAAGTCCTTAGCAAAGGCCCACAAGCCCTTTCCTGTCTATCTTCGGCTATACTATCTAATAAAGGCAAAAAAGACCGAAAATAATCATTACAAAAATAAAAAGATAAAAAAAGATCTAGTGTCATCGAATCTACTGAATATAACAAAGTTTGGACTTTGTCAAAGCCCATCTTTTCCTCCTAAGTGATGATGGAGAGCAGCCTACATCCCAGACAAAAAGGAGGACATGAGGGCTGACTAATCGCCAAAAGCTTGTCACAAAAGCTCTGAGCTGTGTTTCATGCTGAGAAATGTTCCATCACTTCGGGAATTTGTTGAGTTCTGCTGGACTGTGAATTTATGCAAAGTGCCTGCAGAGAATCTGAATATGACATCTGGTTGACATTCAAAACAAACCACACTCTTCAAAACATTAATAAATAAATGACCCCTGCAGAATCCTAACATGACAACAAGGTGTTCTTCAGTGAATTCTTACCTCATCTGTCATCAGCGTTGCAATGGACCTTCCAATCTCATGGTACTGAGGCCCTCTACCCAAGGGCCCTAGAAGAATAAACAGAAACCTAAAGGCAAAAACAGACTTTTTTTAAAACACATTGTCAAATCAAATCTCTATCACAACCAACTAACAGGGTTCAGCTGGGTAGATAAAAGATATTTATGCAGCAGCTCATTGAACTGGTTTAGTTGAATCAGCCTGCAGTAACCTTGTGGCGATGGGGACTTCAGCCAGCCCACTGAGCAGGACCGCCGATGAAAGGCGGACAAATGCCACCACCGGCTTGTTCAGAGATTCCAGCTCTCCCACTAACACGTTGCACGCCTCGGCCCCTGCTGGGATCTTCTTCATGAAATGAAGGTCTATCTGAAAGAGGACACATTGTGTAGTGTTTAGAATATCATATAAAAGGCCTTTCTGAATTACATTATCGTCTAAGCTGCTTTGACTGTGAGCAGGCTTTGAAAAAGCAAAAAGAAACAATATAAATAAATCATTATTTGTGCTGTCCATCCTCACATTAAGCCCCAAATGAAAAGGTTTGACTGGATTCTAGTCTAAATATAGTCCAGCTGTCCAGACTTTGTGTGTCATAGGGCGTAACATTCAAATAAGTCACACGTGTCACAGTAGAATATTACAAAAGATTATTGAAACATGAATGGTAGTTTGAACTGTGGCATAATAATTCATAAGTATACATTTCCTTTTCATTTCCCAAGTAGGATTCCTAAAAGCGTATAAAAGCTGACCCCAACTATGAAAGTGATCCTCTTACAGTAGCTAAATCTGCTTTACACTCTTTAATGCAGTGAAACTGCATTGTACAGAGAATTCTGCAATACTTAAGGTGTTGATTTTTCAGCGATAATTATGAGGAGGCAAGTGTTGACTGGAGTGTTGTTTGTTCCTTCATAGAGTTCATGCGGCTCTTGGGAGGCTATCCAGAATCATCCAACAGAATATCTGTGATGTATTGATGGGTCATGACTTCCATAAACACTGTTATAGTGCTGATTTTTAAAGTATCACAGTTAATACTGAATATTTAGCTGTGTCCATTAGTAAATAACAACATTTAAGATGATATGCAGCTGCTGCAAAGGGGGGGGACTTTGATTGCTGCCGTGTTCATAAATATATAAAGTTGACGATGAGGTAGAAATGTTCTAAAAATACACTCCATATAACTAGAGCACATTGCATTATTGTATAAGTGAACAGGAGAAAGGACATGGAACAGTTATTATTTTTAACCTGAATAAAAGGTTAAAATCCTATACATTATGCAAAAGGTTTAAACACAGATTTTGTCTTTGTCTTTGCTGTGTGTGGTTGTTATGTGGTTGCAATACTTAATATGGTTATAATCCTAATCCTTAACTAGATGGCCTTTCCATTCAAAAATACCAACAATGACTTCCTGTCTGTTGTTCGAAACGCAGAATTAAATAACAGCCAGCTCATATTCGTCATATTCGTACATTTGGGCTAATGTTACACAACTGTACAGTATTCTGACAGCTCTACAATACAATACCCACTCTGATAAAAGTGCATTAATTGATGCAAGATCCTGGGATGCCAGCGTCTTTGTTAGCAAAATGACCAAACGGCCTCCCCCTTGTTAACCTGCCATACTTGCCATCCCCCCTCTCCATCCTCTAGTAGCAGAGAGAGTGCAGGGTCAGAGGGGTTGTGTAGTTGAAATTATTTGTTAGTCTTGTCTGCCTGACTCGCTGATCCTTTATCTGACTGGGGTTTGTGCAAGTTAGTAACCGTCCACCAGGCACCGCTGCAATGAATGTAGTAATGTAGGCTATTATTGAAGTGCATAGGTGCCACATGCACATTTAAAGAGACACAAAAAAGGATGGAGGAGTAAATCATGGTTACAACGCATGTGTGTTGACTCCGCAGGGATATCGTTAAATGAAATTAGTAGATCTAACAGGAAATATTTGAAAGCAACGCAGAATGACTGAGAGCCTGTCTTGACCATCGCCCCAGTTACAAATGTCGCCTATTGACAGCACTGAATGTATTCCAGTGCATCTGCACAGTGTGTGTACTCTACCTTGCTGAAGTCCACAGAACTGTTCTCTCTGCTCAAGTCCCCTTTCCCATCTGGACACGCTAAATGAGACTGGGAGGCCGTCATCTGACCTGGGTAATCCAGAAAGGAGAATTAAAAAGAATTGATGATTTCACTGAATATCATGAGACTGACCAAGTATACAGAATATTCAGGAGTGAGGACCACACAAGGTTCACAGAGGACAGCTTTTACCTGTGCTTCGGTGGATAAAACCACAAAAGATTTTCATTACTGTTGTGTTTAAAAAAAAAACAGGCTCATGTTAAGAAGATTACTGTCAAGCAGCCTGACAGGTCTGGCCTAATTTCTGTATTCATTAAACAGCAGGGTCAAAAATTAACACTAATTATAGTGTTTAATACGCTTACAAAGCATAGCGTGACGCTTATCAGAGATTGTTGCTTTGAAATACGCTTGATGCTACAGCGGTGAAATAAAATGACTTAATGATGTGCCACCAAGATGTCTAGTAAACAAAACAAATGATTTAACAAACATTTTGGTGTGTTCTGCTTACTAATTTTGTCATGTGGAATTCTGGCAAACCTGAAGCTTATAAAACATAGTAACGATATGGGCAAGTAATGCTTCCAACAACCCTGTCCTGGACTAAATTTAGCCCAGAATTCAACCTAAAGCGAAGATCAACAGCAAACAGATTTGCTTATTTATAGAATGTACTTTTGCACTTTTTAATCTCCTTCTTAATTCAACCATTTCAACCAAACGAAAACAACTCGAGTTGCCAGGATCAACATGAATCATGAGAATATGCGCTTCCACAATATGTTTTGTTTTTTTGTATAAGCTGGTAAAGGTGCAAAGGCATACTGCATATCCAGCACCTGTTGACTTCAGTAGGGCTGTGGCAGGTGGGTGGGCAGATGGTGGGTGGTGGATAAAATCGGAACGAAGAGTAGATGGAGCATACGCAAGTTGAGACCATATGCGTATAAGATACATACACATATTGCACATTTACAAAGTATCTACACTTAAACACTACTGACCACATGTAATACAGAACCCAGTGAAGCGACCCCTTAAAACAAAGGTATGAATACTTAGGACCCCCTTCTCACAGTTTGCATACTATGTCAACATGTAGTGACCAGTTCAACCAAAGACTCTTTCTTTCTTATCAGAATATTTTATAGGATGTATATATTTATATAGTTCTGCTTTCCTCACCATTCTTGTCCAGGTGGAGCTCCGATGTCCGTCGACCCATGTCAGCAATGGAGCGTACAATCGGCAGGCGATTAGCCAGCTTCTTCTGGTTCTGGTGATGGTGCTGCTTCAGCAGTGTTTCACGCACTTTCTTTCTGAGCTCGTCTCCCAGTGGTGAGTATAACTCCTGGTGGTCCAAGACCATGTCTAAGGTAGACACAGACAAGCTATTTAGTTTCTAGCTAAGAGCGACTAGAATTTAGTTAGGGCATCAATATTTTCCTAAATAAACAGTGAATCAAACAAATATAAGGAGCACAAAGACACAGCATTATGAAGTTCCCCCTCAAACATACAATTCAAGCCAGTTAACTCAGTAATGTGCGAAATGTAATAGTAACCAAGACAATATTTTCTGAGTTCAGGGGTCTTGGGTTGACAGAAACATTAACGTTGTCACTTGCTACAACCGTGTGTCATTACATTAGATACCTGCAATCTCTTCTACGGTATTAGCCCTCATGTCAAGCAGCACAGTGCTGTTGATAATGCAGCTTCGCAGCTCAAACAGGCTGTGTAGAGACAGAGTGGCTACGTAGGGTTTACTCCATCGCTCTCCTCCGTCCTCCACGTCCTCCTCAAACTTCAGCCACCTGTAACAGGAGTTTGAGTACCAGTAAGGAGAGAAGCCAGCAGAAGGCAAACAGGCCGGCCATCTGTTCTGGCTGCAATAACAACACTTACTTACTCCCCGTCCGTATTGCCTCTCATCAGGGTATCACTATAATAAAATATGTCTGATATACCATTTTAACAGAAGAACATGAATCACATGATGAATAAAGTCTGCATCTTGATAATTATCACAGGAAGAAAGTAACAATAAGTTAATTCCTCAAGCAATTACAACACTGAATTGTGATTGCTGAACGTAACGGAAACACAAACATTAGACACACAGCTATATTTCTCATCAGTATAAGTGGGATCATGTTCATGAGCGGTCCATTCAATCAGAGCTTTCAGTGATGACATGTAGGTCATGACTGTGTGTGGATACGTTAATGACATGACAGTCTAACAGTACCTGGCACTTTCCCTCCACTCAGGGTCTTCTCCGTCTCGCACACAGATTTCATGCATCTCTGTGAAGAGGTCATGAGGAATATGCTCCTCATTATCATCCTCAGTGCCCAGCAGGAACTGCACTCTCTGGGAGGGAGTGTCTGGGAAACACAAGAGATTGCCTTGAGTGGTTCAAATTGAAATGGTCTAAGTATCTTAAGTTAGTAAAAGATCCTGAACAATGAAATCCTTTTATGCATACAAGGGCCATGATTGTAGCTAGTACCATAAACAGGAGACTCTCTTCCCTCCACCAAGGTGGGGGCCCGGTCCCTGCTCCTTCTCCTGTGTTTGTTTCCATGGTGATGGTGCCTGCGATGGCTGCGGTGCCTGGTACTGCCCAAGGGGACGTGGACCCCGATGTAGAGCGTCCTGTGGCCTATAAGGACACATCCCACAGCGTTTAGAGGACTGCAACATGCCTGTCTCTGTGTGTGTGTGTGTGTGTGTGTGTGTGTGTGTGTGTGTGTGTGTGTGTGTGTGTGTGTGTGTGTGTGTGTGTGTGTGTGTGTGTGTGTGTGTGTGTGTGTGTGTGTGTGTGTGTGTGTGTGTGTGTGTGTGTGCGTGTGTGTGTGTGTGTTTGCAATCACAGATGACCATTATGATTTAACTGTGTTTTTACTGTGATGAAGTGCATTGCTCAAACAGATATGTAATAATATAATGTTTACTGAATGTCACATTGAGCAGCAAGTTCATACCACCTGCTGTGGCTGGCTGCACAGTGAAACATTATCAGAAAAAAGCCTTCTTTAATAGTCTTCATCATAAATAATCATCTTGTCCATCATGTAAAAAATAGGATAGACATATCATGAAAATGTATCTGATAAATATTCTTACAATTTGTATGGCATTCAGTTACAGTGTGATATAGTGAGATTATAATATGAAAACTGTAGTATGGTGTAGTATCTACACATGAGCATACTGCATGAAGTCAGTTCATATTGCTATACATATGGCTTTGACAGGGAACGTGTGAATACAGTTCAACTACATGATGTGTAAAATGTAATGTTGCAATTATACAATAATGAGGGATTTATGTTTGTATCTATGTATGTGTGTGTCCATGTTTGTGTTTGTGCCGGTGTGAGACAGCGCGAGTGAGAGAGAAGAACGTCTGTGTTTGCTCTTGTAAGTCAGCCCACTCAGTTCACTGCAGTATGATGTGAAGATTCATGAGTTTTTTGCAGTTGAGCTCTGGAAATAAATTGCAAAGAGGTGCCTTACAATAAACCTTTAACTGATCAAATAGCATGTTTACAGTTAAGATGTAAAGTTCTGTTCAGTTGTGTCATCTAACATCCTAAGGCAAGTTGTTTCCAAACTTACTGAAGCAAAGTGATTAGTGCGCAAACACACACACACACACACAACAGCCATATATGAGATGCACAGTATCTACACTCACAGTGTTATACTATACATAAAGGCTACCTGCATTATGACCATATTTGAGAAATTACTGAAGTGGCTAGTGATTCTCTTAAAGATAAAGGTAACACAAAATCTTGTTTTGTTAACAAGTTCATACTTACTTACTAAAAAGCTGAAGCCTTTTAATTTAACCGAATAGAAAAAACGGAAATGTTGTGTATTATCTGTATCTGCAGATACAGATGTGTAATGCTGCTGGCCTTTAGTGAGCCGAAGTTACTCAATCATACTGTTTGAATCTTGTTTTGATTGTCCATGTTTTTCAGTGATTATGAAATTGCTGAGGCAAACTCAGCTCACCCACAGTTTCTACCTCCCACTCTGCTCTTGTCCTTTAACTATGAAAAAGCTGTCAAGAGGAGAGCAGTTGTTTTAAGGACAGAGTGGGCGGACTCAGCTACAGCAGCCTTTCACTGCTTGAAGCTGTTTGTATTCCAGATGCATTCAGTGCAGTCCAGGTACCTTCAAGGTCCTCCTGGCCAAAGTTGGTTCCCTGTTGGGACCGCGTTCCTCCTCGGTCCACCACCGCCTCGTCATCATTCCTCTGTTAGACACAGAAACAACACATGCTCAACATTATAAACTCAAGACCACAAGAGTCATACAGTATTGTATCTAAGCTGGAACTGGAACATGAAACAACATATATTCAAGTTTGCTAATGTATCCTGAACATAGCACGAAACAAAATGTTTGTTGACTTGATGTGGCCTCACAGTCGAGGTCATTGTGAACAAACACATTATCCAACCCAATGCCGTGGTCGCCACGGAAACTAATTGCACGTCTCACCTTGAAGAGGAGAGAGTATCATCCTAGTCCAAACAAAAAGCTTTTTATAATGGGAACAATAAATGACCCAACTACAATTAAAGCTGAAATGACGCTCTAGTGTAGGTTCACTGAGGGAGACTATTCTTTGCATTTTTCGGCCTGTAGTTTATTCCTCATATATCCTGCCATTCACTCACTCATAATTTCCTTGCTGTCATTGTCTGGGGCTGTCAATCGCATTATCAGCGGTTCTCATCAGCTGATCACATCTATCTGATAGCCCAGTGTCACACCCACATTGTTAATCCATCATTTTACCACTGTCTCTTTTTAAATAAGATCCTCTCTCACCCCTCCACTGAATTCCCATCACCACAGATTCATCATTTCAGCCTCATCAGCCTATCAGTCTCAGCACTATCATCAGCCACCACCAGTGTCTGGACTGCATGGAGGGATTTAAACCCCTTGTTTATAAACCTCCATGTAGTGTAAGCACCAAAGACTTTCCGTCAAGACTTTATTATCACCTATCATGTTACGGTACACAATTATCTTTTCTTCATTCACGCGTCTCTCTTGATTAAACTTGTTTAAGGTGCTTTCTTTGCAGTTACCTTTATTGCGTTAAGGTGAATCACTACTTGACACTGTTTACAACACGTTAGTTAAAGTAAGTTTGTAATCTCCTCACATGGCTGTTTTTTTTTTCCTTTTCTCCTTTTCATTTGAATCACTGATTTATCCATCTTCTTCTAACACTTATCCAGTTACAACAATACATTGCACTTGTTCTTAATTGAGGAGAGAGATCAAACTCAGGCTGCATTCCAAATAAATGAAACAGGTTTATGATTATCAGCTTTGATATTATATTAATAATTATATTACTAATTCTCATTGCAACGGGCGAGCAAGTTATGAGAATGGTCCACATGGAGGTTATCCAAACGCCATTTTTATTAACAGACATTCATACACAAAAGTGAGAGAAAACATGCATTGCTAAAAGACTGCGATCCTCAATGCAGAGTTTTTGAGAGATGGAAAGACACGCTGTTTGAGCAGAAGAGATTTCCCATGAATCGCCTTGTCCTACAGAACCACCAGGCTGATACAACCTCAGAAGTACTGGACACTCGTCCCACATTAAGTAATTAAGCAGTTAACCAGATGTATATCATGTATCGTTATTTCCTGCAAATCCATGCAGCAACAGCTGGGATTGAGAATGCAAAACCAATATACACCAAGAGAGCTCTGCAGGATCGCTGTCTCCTCAAAATTTTAAACAGATTACAAACATGTATTACAGTAGGCATCCTGAAAGCTGGCTTGGTATCAGCTTTTCCCTGAGCCATCTTGACCACCAGTTGACCATCAAGGCATTACGATAATGAATGGCACTGCTGTTCACAACTGCAGTGACAGCCACACAGGCTGATGTTGATAAGCTGTCTACAAATACACCGGGCATGGATCAACATCCCTGCTCAGATTAAACCGACAGTATTTGTTACTAAAACACCAGACACATTGGCCCATATTAAATGTGCACCACTGTTGCATAAAGACAGCATTACAGTTTTGTACAATTGGTAACACGTATTTCTCAATGCTGAGTTCACTTTTTCCAAACTCAGCACCAGAGAAGTCAATGTGGACGACACTCTCGATCGCTTTTCATTGCTTTGACACGAAATGCAGTCAGTGAACATATTCTTAAACTTTGTTCTCACTCAAACTCAACCAACCAAAATTCTGTGTATTTACACTACATTTTACACGTTTACACTCTATTGTAAAAAACGTTACATTTTCTTTCAAAACTTAGCATAACACGAGATTACTGTAAATAGGACTGGAATGTGCTACATTCTGCGACATCTAAAAATAAATCATCAAAAAAATATGCATGGACTCCTAATTGGGACGTACATCAACACTGAGCACCTTTCTACGATGATCTCTGTGAAAGATTTGTGCTCGGTGAGGAAAGGGTGTCTTTTATAATTGTATAGGACACTATGAAGTTTTTACTGTGGTGTCACCTTTCCCTTCACTCTCCCTTCCTCAACCCCCACGAGGGATTTATTACAAAAAAATGTTACATATCTTACATATACATATACTAGATACTACATATACTCTAAGGCAAGCACAATCAATGCAATAAAGAAGGGACCTTTTTGTTGTAATGCATCTTAATTCGATAAATAAAAGATATTGATACATATTGTAATGCTACCTGCTGAAACAACACTTGTTGGGAGACAAATGTCAGTGTTCAGCATTGTTCATGAGATGTGTAAGAAGTGTTTTGGTTGCATTTGTGCATTTTGGATGTTAGATTAACTGTTACTGTAAAGGGGTTGATTGGATAAAGAGACGATAGTATGTTAACACATACGTCCGACAGATTGGCTAATTCAGACATGATGATCAGAACAAGATCAGATCAATAACTCGGTTCTCAGGACAAAGTATGTTGTGAAGAAAAACAGGAATCCAAAGAAACATGCTTTTTAGACTAATAATCATTCATTCACCAACAAAATCATGTTACAGTTAAGGGCTGACAAACCACACAGCTGAAGTGATATCACAGGATGTGGCACATACTTGGATCTGATCCCTACAGATGGCTGTGGCAATTTTGGAACCATCAGTGGCAGCAATATCATTAACTGCACAGGCTTTCATGTGGCACAAAAAACACTGTAATCCTTAAATGTTTCTGCTATAAACGTCAACATCCTGTAAGAGGACACATTAGTACTTAGTTTTTTTTCCCCAGAAATGCTATTTAAGGTGTTTTACAATTTTGAACCCTCGTTTCTGGCAGACTTAGTGTCTGCATCCTTCTCCAAGCTGCAAAATGGATCAGAAGCGGTCAGCAGGAGAAAGCTGTTTTCCACTTTCGTATTTTTTGCCAAGAATCTACACTCATTTTGGACACTTGGAGATCGGGGTCCCTTTCTACAAAAATGTCCCAAATGTCTGTTCTGCGAAACACATCTTGCCCTCTCTTAACCACGTCACAATCTGAGTACTTCCTGGATCCAAACGGCGTTTGTCCTACCTGATCGTTGAAGGGCCAAGGAGCCTCCAAGATTTTCGAATGCATGACCTCTCCCGCGGTGTCCTGTGAGTTTGGACAGAGTGCGGCACAGTCGAAACGCTGCAGCTCTGCAGTGCAAACGCCTGCTTGCCCTGCTTCACACCATGCCTAATAGACACCGACGCCCTTCTGTTGTGCCAAACATCTGTAATTTGTTAGCATTTATCGACAGTCTCTCATCATGAGATTATAGCGGTGACGTCATCACTGCTGCCCAGCAGCATCTCATCAAAGACAAAGCTTGATTTCCACCATCTCTCCTCTCTTTCCTCTTTATATGCAAGACTGTCATGACACATCAGATCAACTTGGTTACTCCCAGGAGTGTTTCTGCAGCTCCACTAGTGAGTTTGTCTTCTTATTACACATGTAAGAGTTTGATCTTAAAAAAAACCCCACCAAACTTCTACGCCCAACTGATGAGCCAAAGGAAGAGTTGACCTGAAAGATAAACAATCATCACTTTAGTTTGGAAGGGTTTATTCAGCAACTCAAAACACTTTATACTCAGACATATGTCGCTCCAAATCAGATAAAGATTAACTCTGTTAACTGTTATTTTTAGATTTTTAAATGTTCAGTGACTTTCAAGGCCGGGGTTGCAACCTTACATTTTTAAATCAAAGCCTATAGTGGCTCTAATAATACCCGAGCAAAGAAGCTCAGTCAGTCTAAAACCTTCAGCTAAATGGAAAAAAGCTGTTTTTATGTAAACAACATATGTATAGTACAAATCTCCTCCAAAGTGATCAGCAAAGACCGATGGGGATGGGCCCACGCATGAACATCCCTGGAGAGACTTCTTTTATATCAATAGAATTTTTCAACAGAACATTTCGTCCCAAGATACTTGTTGGAAGAGTTTGTTGTAAGCATGTCTGTGTGTGACCTATAGCTGCCAGAGTATGCATTTCTAGATCCTGTAGCTTTGTCAGAACAGCATGACGCCAGCATACATTTGCCGCATTTTACAAAAAAAAACATAATCAATTTTATTGCAGCATACAATGACACAAGGTCACTTCTGCCTGGATTTACTGTATTAATCGCACATCTGCCCCAACAGAGATTTATAAAATAATATAGCACAAAGTAACATCACTTACTGTAATCACTCCTACAGCCTACATGCTTTATAGGCTATACTGTAAAAGAGCATCACACTGACACATAAAGCCCCCTGGTATTTCCTGTTTCAATTCAGAAAGTAACTTTCACGTCATGCAAAGGTTACAGTGAGTCACATTTTTGGCTCACTATAAGCAATAGTGATGCAATATCACAATGGCATTCCTCTTTCTGCAAGTGAGTGGTGCTCTGCAGGTGAGCCGCACCTGTTCAGAGCTCCACAGGTAGCTTACTCTGTGAAAACATTTTAACTTTAAAAAAAAAAAAAAAAAAGATAAGCCTCCTTGGTTGCATTTTTAATAACTCTTAAATGTTAGTCTTCAGTACATAACACACATATTCGGCTTGACGGTCTGGATAAAAGGCGTTCTGAAATATTAATCTACGTGAGTATAGGTAAAAAAGATGTGTCCCAGGAGATCAGGGCTCTTTACCGTAGGCAGCAGCGGCTCTATCTGAGCCCCTTGGTCCGTGGGGTCCATCTTCCTCTCTCGGCGGTATATTGGCGGTGTCAGAGAGATGGAGCGGAGACCTCCGCCGTGTAAGAATCCGGGCAGGTGAAGCAGTATCTGAGCGACCAAACAGCGGTCACATGTTTATATCACCGTCGGTCAGCCGCTCGCGCCTCTCGTGTTGAGTGTCCTCGTTCTTAGAAACATGCGCATCTCTGCCAGCTGACGTGGACGCGTCGCTTTTAAACGTTAAGCCTTTGTTCGGACGCAGAGGTGAGCAGAGTGAGTGGTTTTTTTCCGGGTGAAATGCTCTTTATTTTAAGTTATGTAACAATGTCTTCGTGGTTTTTTTATTAGACTGTGACTCAGTGGGCATATACGCTTACTCATGAGAGCTATTTTAGCAGAATATGCTGCACTCCAAATGTGCAGTGATTTACCCCACATTTCCCATACAATGTCTCATTCATGCATCCTATATCGACAAACATTAGTATAATAGTTAATGTTGTCAGACACTTTGCAAAATTGCACATTCTTTTAAGTGTTCCTTGGAGATATGAGTTTGTTAGAAGATGTCTGTCCCATAAAATGACTTTTGTGACTGGGAGACAGCTTTTCTGAGCCTTCTGGAGCATTCAGTAACCTTTGAATGAACTTAAGATGGAAAGACTTAGCAGATGTGTTACTATTTCATCATACAGTATCCTGCTGTGGATACACACATGTTACTCGGAGCAAAGACAGGCACCAATCAAATTCTCAGATAACGAGTGATTATAAGTATTTGGGGACGTTAAGGTGGAGCAGGAGCATGTATATTGTTAACAATAACAGGAGCATATAGGTGATGGCTCCGCCCCCCTTCAAGATGACGACAAGTAATGATGTGGAATTTTACAATGTTTGTATTAAAGTAACTGAACTATGATATAGACCTCTAGAGGGTCCAACTTGGTCCATCTGACTGCATGCCTGTTCCAGCCAATAAATAAAGTTTAAGATTAAGAATATGTGGTATTTTTTAATTGTGACTTTGAGTCCTTATAGTTTGAACTTGTTTGTTATCAGGCAGAGAGCTTACTTCTTTGTTTGATGTGTTGGTTGCAGCTGAAACCATTTTGGGCTCTGCTGTCTTTATAACAACAGGGATTCCTTTCGCTGATATAATAATAGTAGCATCGCCATCTGGTGTCACAGTCCCTGTGCAGTTGAATCCAGAGGCAAGGCGCTGTTTGACCTTTATTTATGTCGTTCATAGAATTTATTTAAAAAATAATTTAAAAAAATGAAATGTCTCGAAGCTACCTGAGAAAGGGCCACATCACGAAAAGCTGTTTGATTACAGGACCTGCATTCAGTTATCGCCATCTACTGTTTATCCCTGGGAAAGCTCATCGCTGACTGTCAATGAGCAACACACACACACACACACACACACACACACACACACACACACACACACACACACACACACACACACACAATTTAAGACGTTAAATGCTACACATCTTATTGACAGCTGTGAGCTTCTCTTTCACACCAAAAGTCCAATTAAGTGCAGATTGGGTTTATTATGCATCTTCCGGTTTTAATTATATTTCTTAACTTCATTAATTTGATAGCAGTGTTTAACCTATTTTTTTATGACGCCTTTAAAAAGTAATGATAACGGCATCTGTTAAATAAGGATTGAATCATTCAATCAGCATTAATCAACCAATCAATCTGTAGTCTAAATAATAGTAAAAAACATATTTTATATTTGATTTTATCCTTACCCCAGCTGTCTTGTCCTGGTCCTTACACATTTTCACACAGGCACAAGACTTCCTTTTGATGTGTCACTTCCTTTGGCTGCCGAACAGAAGACTTGTTAACTTCACGACTTTTTTTGTTGTTGTTTTCACCCTCTTAGTTTGGCAAACAAAGTCATTTCAACCAAATGTTGTTGCAAAAATGGACTCATGGAAAATGGAAAAATATCAGGTAGTGGTACTTTTCGTAATAATTAATTACCAACTGGTTAACTTTGAATTTTGGCGGATATGAAAATGACACATGCTCTCTTTAATTGAGCTTGTTATGGCTGTGCTGTTTTTGACACGTGGCAGTCTCATTACCGAAAACGGATCTTTGAATCCGCAAACATTTTCTGGACCAATCACACACAAGAGGAAACAAATGTCATCGTCTAAGTAGGATTATTTATATATATTTTTTTTTTATTTTTAAATGCAAATCATTTTAATAGGGGCATGATATTATAAAAAAAAAAGAAACAACTTAATTGCTTGTCCTGATGATAACTTAATTTATTATGTTTCAATCACATTACAGCAGATACAGAGATTTTCACAACATCATAGCATACAGGCCATGAAAAATAACCGACTGGAAGAAAAAAAAAGACTCTTCGTCTACTTTACCAACATTTAACCACATATATCATGAATGTAGTGATCGTCATAAACTTTTGGTAGCCTACAGCATCGATAAAGTACAAAATACATTTATTTATTTTTTTACTGACAGGGATTAATATGTCAGCATATGCTACACAAGAACATTTAATGTACAAGAGTATCGATATTTTTGTTTACTAGGCTACTCAACAGAAGAGTTTTTTAAAACACTATTTAGTCGGATTTAATCTATTCTGTGTACATTCAATCACTATCACCAAATGCTCAATAGTATGTACATTATTTTCACAATTACAGTGTTTTTCTGGAAACAATGAGCCCAAGCCATGGAAGAATTTACACTTTGGCCATTAACTGTGGAGGTGTCAGTTCTTCTTTTTTATTTGTATTGATTAACAGATAGATAGATAGATAGATAGATAGATAGATAGATAGATAGATAGATAGATAGATAGATAGATAGATAGATAGATAGATAGATAGATAGATAGATAGATAGATAGATAGATAGATAGATAGATAGATAGATAGATAGATAGATAGATAGATAGATAGATAGATAGATAGATAGATAGATAGATAGATAGATAGATAGATAGATAGATAGATAGATAGATAGATTCACTGTTCTGTTGTTTTAACTGTGAGGATAGAAACTGTAATAACCAATGTCCTTTGTACAGTTTTTCTCACACTCTCTCGGTGCCAGCAGCTCAGATTTTAACGGGGACACTGTCTCTGAAACCGGCGTGGCAGAAGGTGAGATTCTTCTCCTTTTGGCCTGTTCAAAGATACCAGAATCGCTCGAATCAATTGACTTAATGGAGGACGGCGTCTCTATCCAGCTCGACTCGGATGTCATGTCTTTGGGTTTGGTCTCGTCCGAGCCGCCGAGCGGCGACCTCTCCGTCGTGATGGAGTCTCCCTCCTCGGCCAGGTAGTTGGTGCCCGCTCTGCCACCGATAGAGTTAGCGGGCCAGCAGGAAAAGACCGAGCTGGATTTGCTGTTTACACCACAGTACTGCGGCGGTGTGCGTCCTCCCCAGCCGGACGGGTCTGCGTAATAGCCAAGAGCCCGGTTGGAGCAGCCTGCAGTCGGCAGGGGAAGAGCCTTCACTCCGGCCGCTGCGTAGGACAGCAAGGTGGCCGCGTTACCGGCGAAATCAGCGGCGTCGTATGCCGAGGTAGCAAAGTCCAGTCGGTTGTTGGCAGGGGTGACAAACCATCGCTGCGGGGGGGTGGCAACAGTGGACTCGTCGGTTTGCTGCGGGGACAGCAAGCTGTTGCCGAGTGGGACGCTGCGCTCCATGCCAGGACCAGTCCCCACGCCAGGGTGAAAGCGAGATTTGGCATAAGTGCTGACAAATTGGTCCTGCAGGAAAGAGCTAGGCATGGCATATCTCGCACCCGGCACGATCTGTGAACGCGGAGAGTCACCCGGTGATGGAGTTAGGCGGTCGATGTCGCAGCCTGTGTAGACACTGAAAAGATGGAGAGAAAAACAGAGGAACAATTCAGTGACTAAAATGTGCTGGTTCTCTAAATCAAAGAAATGTACATTAGTGTACAAATGTAGATTATCATACGTGGGGAAATCTGCCATTCTAGAGACAATTGTATGATTTTAAAACACTTGTGCCTTCAAACCTAATCGTTACGCAAGTGGAGTGTTTCCAAATAGACATGCTGCTTTATATCGATGCAACGTTGCATTGTCAAAAATAGATCCCTTTGTTCAGTTTTTTTACTTCTGAATTTTACGGGTCAATATTCGCTTGTTATTTTCAACAAAACAAGAAGAACTGACATGAGCGAGAAATGCATGTCATCAATGATTAACCGAACAATTTTAACGAATTTTTTTATACTTATTTTCAAGACTTTACGTGAAATGTTGTCTGTTGAATTGAAAATGAATTGCTTCAGCTGTTGAAAAGTGTCTTCTTTATTTTGTATTTATTTCATTCATTTTTAAAATCGTATGAGTCCCTCTAATTTGGACATCAACTGGAAACAATAATCAGCAGAATTGTAGAAGTGCATTTAAGTTTTTTAATATGATGATAACCCTAACCCCCACGTGTCATTAAACACAGAGGTTAACAAAATTAAAATCGAATAAAAGTAAAAAAAAAACTAAGAATAAAAGAAAAACTTACGTGTCGTAGTTGTCCCGAAATCCTTTAGCAAACGGATTGTGATCGATTTTCAGTTGTGTAATCTGTGGAAAAAATAATATATCGATTAGAAAACCAGCGTGTGTTTGGAAACAAGCGGACTGCGTCAAATTCAGGAATAATATTTATTTTTTTATTTTCTTGATTGTATTATAATCCATGTAGTTCTAATTTGTTACAACATAAATAAGTACAATAACTATTATTTGAAAATGTAGAGAATTATTTTTCTTTTTTTCAATAATATTTAATTTGTTAAAATGAATAAGGGTTGTTTGGGAGCCATTTGCAGGTGTTGTGTGAATTAAGAAGTGGTCGTACATCGGTATTCTGGTAAGCCGTGACGGCGATGAATTGCGTTTCTGTGAAGGTGAAAGTCTGGACTCGTCCTGGTTGGCTGGTGTCCTCTGTCCCATCCTCGTTTACTTCCACCACATGGAGCCTGGGCTGGTACTTGTGGAGAGACTGGAGAACCACCATCTGGAGATTCAAGACGCACATCAGAAACTCAGCTTCAAACTTTGGATAGATGGTTAAAACAGAATGCTTAACTGCTTTTACTCGATTATATCTTTTTTTTAATGATTATTGTAACAACGTTTCGCATATTGTTGCGCTGTAGATGATACCAGTAAGGCAGTAAACCCCTCCAGATGAAAAATAATAATAAGGCTATGCAACAAACAAAAATCATTGCATTTTTCCATCTGCTGTTACAAAAATAATCCAAAATCGATTTGTAATTGAAGCATTGGGTATGATGATGCATTACCTGTCCTGTGTTGTTGGATCCACCTTTGTTGTTTGTAAGCTTTAGCTTTCCAAATGATATTTCTTGACGCATCCAGTGCGCTCCGGTATTTGGTGAGTCTGGGTGCATATAAACCCTATTTCCTAAAAAGAATACGCAGAAATACAAATAATTAAAACACGAAATATATGTATATAATATTATATCAAATCAATTCGTTTGCCTGGATTTTAAATTCTAAACATACTGTGGTCAAAATGTATAAAATAAAGTTATACTATGGAATTTATAATGTTAATTGCAATAAATGTAGGGACAAATTACCTGTTACATTTGTGTCTGCTTTTCCACATGGCACCCACTTGCCTCCTTGAAATCGCCAGTGATTTGGATCAGCAAGTATTACATCCACAAATATATTGTAGTGAGCAGTTGGGTCAAGGCCAGAAATGTTGAAGCTTAAAAATGGAAACATTCGTCTGTGGAAAATAAAGGAAGACAGATTCATAAAACGCCTCTCATAACAAAAGAAAATGCACAAAAATGAGGCGACATTTCCACCTTTTTGGCATTGAATCCGTTCCCATTTTTCCGTGCAGGAAAATAGTGATTCGATGTTAATACACATCACTTCTAAACTAAAAGCTTCTCAATGATAGCTCAGAAATTCTGCAGGTCGGGCAAGCCCGTATACGTGCACTTACCGTCCTTGCTTTGTGATAATCATCTCCGTTTGGTGCCTGTGAAACTTCAGCCACAGGGCCCTGTTGCACAGATACACCTGCGCTTTCCCCGGAACCAGTCCTGCTTGCGCCGTGGAGAACTGGTAAAAAGCCCCTCCTTGGTAAGTGTGTCCATACTGTTGCGCGTAAGGGTAGCCCGCTGTCGGGTAGCCTTGAGGAGAAGTGTTGGTCAGAAGGCTGTTGTAAGCTCCGTTAGTTATGACCGGGTGATGGGCCATATAACGACTGGGACTTCCAATAGAAAAAGCCGGGTGCGCTGGTCCATGCTGGGTCGGGTAAGGGAACATGGCACTGGGAGCTGCTGAGACTGACTGTGGCTGGGTAGATGGAGAAAAGATGCACCTTTCTCCTGCAGATCCATCGAAATTATGACGGATGTCAGAGACTCCGTGAAGACCAGGAGAGAGTTTGCCCCTCTGGACGTCCCCCGATGCGTCCTTGGAGTCAGGAAAATTGTCTGCCTCTGACTGATTCGTCATCTCCCTAGAGTTTTTTTTCAGAGGTGAACTTCTCTCCAGGTTGTCACTTGCAGATATAATAGGATGGTCCTGCAACGAAAGCTCTGATCCATCGGAGCTCGAAAAGCCACTGCCCACATTCATAAATTTCTTGGAGAGATCACTAGCTGGCGAGATGCAATTCTCGACCTGCATAGCTGAATGAGAAGCCACTATTTGCTCAATATCGCAAGCTTTTGCACGCGCCTTTCCTAATCTAACACTAAAACGCCTTGCTATGACTTGTGGCGAAGGCAGCAAATTAGCCAATTGACACCATCCTGCAATCAGGAAGGATTTTCTTTCCATCACTCTCCCCGCTTTGCTAATGAAACAAGCGTTGCCATTGGTTAACTCGAGGCTTTAATTTAATTAGACAGCTCTTAATTCGGACAATCGGAGAAGTGCTGTGAACAAAGTGATTGTTTTTTTAGTGTGACATGGGCCTATATTTTATTAAAATATTTGAATTCCGACATGTTTCTGTTAATGAATATGAACAAGAAAAAACAAAAAAAAGATGAAAGTATAAGGGTTATAAAGATTGTCAGCTGCGTTATTTACCTATTTATCCGCGTTATTTACCTATTTATGCGCTATGAGTGCCAAAGTATGTCTGCCGAAGAAGCCAAGATGTATTATTAACACGCCAAAAATGACAGTCCATGACAGGCAGTGCATCTGATGTCTTAAAATGTTTGTGGTATAGCGTGAAATCATGGCGTCCCACTGAAGATGTGTTTATGAGTCCCAGTGCTGATAAATATTTGATGCCTTAAAGTTATGAACCAGTGGACTGATAGCAGGGCTGCTGCGGAAAATAGGCTACATCTCACAGAAAGTAAAGGAAAATCGCAGATATGCTAGAATCATTTGCTCGATAAAATCTAAAGTTACTGTCGAGGCTCATTACCTCATATTAAGTCTGTTGGTTATACACAATGAACCATTATGAACAGAAATCTGTATTTCTCACAAAAGGATATTCCAATAAATCATATTTGATGTCAGCACAGGATGCAGATCTCTGAGAGAACTGCCCATTTGTTTGGTTGAAGTATGTTTAAGTACATAGGAAATAAAACTGAAAAGATCATGAAACCACAAAAAATCCATTATTGTTTCCTTCAGACCAAAACCTGAACTCTTCACTGCAGTGTAATGAAACTTTGTCAGGATGATTTTGACGATGTTGTCATAAGATAAGATGAAATATTAGAATGGCTACAGTCTCAGAGCAACTGTAACCAATATAAACACCTTCCTGCTTAACTTACTAACACGGTCATTTCTAAGTTAACACAAACTGCTTTGGACACACTGTGTATTCTATATGTTACATTGAAAGGCCTTTTTTTAAATTGCACTGGATTTATACATTTATGGTTCATTAGGTATACAAATAAACAATAATGAAATTCAATGCATCCCTTATGAACTGTGTCAGGTATAGTGCTAAATCATTTTTTATGGAGATGTATTCCATTGCATAATTTGTGTGTGTAGTGTGTACTGCAGACAAAAAATGTGAAACTCCTATCAATATAAAGTAGTGCAGTACAACATCACTGACTACTACATCAAAAACTGATAATTTCCACTTCACTGGATAACTTTTGCTTTAGCTCTACTGCAATGTCTTTAACCCACAGTCTGAACCAGACAAAGATGAGAGAAGACCAATCAAGGCCTGTATCACTGGTGCATCTACAAGTTTGTATCTCTAAGGAACTGCCATGAATCTCTGAAGCTAACAAGACGGGTCATTACAGTATATAGCTATATGGTCCAGCTATCTATTCCTGTGAAACATGCAAGCACAGGCTTGTCTGTGCCCACGCAAAAGAGGCCACTCTCTGCTCTCCTCATTACAGGATTATGGTTCACTTCCATCACTGATCTTTAATAAGCAAAATGGGCTTGCTTCTTTTCCCCTGAACAAACCAATTGTTGAATCACCCGTGCAGCAACTCCGTTTCTTTCCCCAGGTGCTCTGGTGCCTGTTTATCAGACCAAGTCCTTTCTTTCTATTGGCTCATCCAGCAAGTGGACATAACCAAGGAGGAGGGGGGCTGATTTGTTTTGCCTGGCCAGCCTGGTCCCTCCGGGAGATAGCATAGTGTAGATTAGGATCTCTTCCCCTTGCCTTGCTCAAACCCACCATTGACCAGATGAGCTAAATGCAATGGGTCTCTATGAAAAGTAGTTATGCTCTTTCTTGTAATTGTCATACTTTTAGATTTAATTCTAATAAGTGCATATATATACACATCTACAATTTGTCAATGCAGGCATAGTATTAAAAAATTAAACTAAATTGCAACAAACCTATTTGAAAGATCTCCTTTAGAATAATCCCTCAATAATCTGTGAAAATACAAAAACATATAGTTAGAAAAATACTTTTTTCCAAAAAAACAGTTCTGGTTAACAATGTTCAGTTGAGCATAAAACAACATGCTTTTTCTTCAAGCCGCTGTATCACCATTTTTCATTGTTGTGCCAAAGGAAGCTGCTTGCCACCTGGGTCTAATCTAATCAATGTGAATGACAAGGAGAGAAAAAGCCTGAAAGTGAGCACCGGCTTAGGGACTTTACCTAATGCCCAGCACTGTCACTTCAATGATATGATCACAGCACACAAAATGACAACAAAATTATAGCCAGCAAGGATATGGGGACATAGTGTGCTACTCCAGTCAGGTGAAATTGCTTTTTCCGACTATGAAATGGCTTGTCTCTTGTCGGATGGGTAAACATTTCCTTGTCAGGCCAGTAATAAGGGATGAGGCACACTGGGCTGAACTAAGAGGATAGAGCCAAGGTTATTTGGGATTCATGACAGGTAGTGGCTTATATTACAGCGGCACTAAAAATTTCATGGGAATGCATTTAAGATGGCCTTTAAGTTATTTATATGTTGTTTGCCAGACGTCACATTGCAATTTCCATCAATAAATCAAAGTGAAGTATTTCTTCTTTTCTTCAAGGGTCTTTGATTTTTTTTTTAAAAATAATTAAAAAACAAGACAAAACCTGTATTTACCTTAAGTCTTTAATTAACTAGCATGACTAATCTGATCTAGTTTGGTGGTGCTTTGTACTTTGTTGACATAACTATTCCCCCCCTGTGGTTTCTTGCCATCAGTGATCTGCTCTGTCAGAGGGAATCAGGGTGCTCTCTGACAGAAAGACAGCTGGAGGCCTGTTAAGGGGCGGAGTGGACAGTTGTGGCTTTTAAACCCTTATTAGCCGTGCTCCCTGGACACACCAAGACACACGTCTCGGCAGAAGTGCACTCCTACACCTGCTCATTATTGATGTCCAGACCCAACCGTGATTCTTTACCACAAACCTCACAGCAAATTACCCTCAGGACAGGTGATTGTGATGTTCAGTGGAAATACAAGTGACATGGCTTGTGTGCCAATACCATACCTGAGCCATACACTCTAGAGATTATACACGCAAAACAAATATTTATACATGTGCTTCTTTATCTAGAGCAGAGGACAATGTAGGAAAACAGAGATGATATCTCTATTATATATTATTATAATAATGTAATAATATATATGATTAAAAATCTAGCAATGTATCTCTCTTATGCACTATTTAATCTCCAATTGCTTTCTTATTAGGTGAACAAAGTCACACTGTTAGTTTGCAGAAATATAAATGAGGGAATATAAATACAAATGTTCTGTTCATTCACAGTTATTGTTTTATGATCTCACCACATACCATTCAAGTTCAATTAATTGCATTGTTTTTGTGTTATTATCCAATATTTGTTGCAAGGTTATAAACTCAGGCCTGTGTGAAAGATCATCAATATGCCATTTAATATTCTCCTGCCACATTTATTTTTCCTCTTGAATAAGGCAGAGGGTAAAGCAGATGTCATTATTAGTAATTTTTATCGTCCGTCTTTTTATTCCTGTCAGTTGTGGCAATTAACACATGGATAGTACGATTATATGGGAGAATGCATGAGCTATCCACACTACTAAATTGAGCCCCCCCCCCTTTAAAAAAAAATAGAATACGGTTAATACAGACGACAGAATGTAAAAAATGAATGCATAATTATAAATGTGTGAATTTTGTCTCATACCAATTCTGGAGCAAAGTAGCACTTGTGAAATATTGTAATCCTCTGGGTACTACACACCCTTAGAGAGTAATGCCTACAACTGCCGCATGCTCTCTGATGTGTGTTATTTGGCTAAACAAATGGAGAGGATATAATGTCAGGAATCACAAAGTTAGCGGAAGGGCTAATACCCCTACGAAAACTTCTTTTATCACCTGCTACTGACCCGTTATCAACTGTTTGGTTTGTTGCTAGTCCCTTTAAATGTTAAAGAGCCTGTGTGACCCGGGGAGTGCAGTTGGGGTTTGTGACCATTTTGTTATTTCTGCTGCCATGCACTGTCAGACGTCTGCAAGTGAAGAACACGGCCACTGTCCCCAGTAAGCCCATGGCATAAAAAATTCAGACTAACTCTACTTTTTAAGCCATTTCTGATGAAAAGCACACAGAAATGAAACTGACTTATGCCAAATGAATATCATTGAATCGCTGTGATTGTAAGGCTGATGTTTGTAACTTTGAAATTATTTATAAAACATCAGTTCCATTTTAAGAGTAGCCATGCCATGAAGTGTGCACTTACTCCTTTGAGGATCCTCTGAGGTTTCCCCGAGCACTATCAGCCTAAAGCTGAACAATAGAAAACAGAAGGCTCCAATCCAGTAACTGAAGCTTTGCCCCTTTTTGATGCGAGCCTGCATTGCTTAGACAGGATGAAAATAAGTACTAATTATTAACGACTCAGAAGCCTGTTATATGATTAATCAACGTCAAAAATGTGGTACCTAAATATCTTTAATTATATCCGCGATTAACTGGTGATTGACCTTCAACAAAAACACTTTTCAAAAAAACACAAATGCTGCACATATTCCTCGAAAGAACACACATTCTCAGTTTGAAGAGAAAATATTTCGGGGGGGAGAATAGGAGCAAACAGGCGACTGTCGTGTTACAAGAATAATCTTCATTAAAATCACAGGCAACAACACCAGGCCAACACACAGCTCATTGGGAATGCAGTGTGAAAAGAGAGGCCCACAGATTATCACTCTACGTAACTCATGTTTAATTTATCCAGGAGCAATATTGTCAAGAGCCCTACCATTCCAAAGAACTAGAGGCTGATAAAAGCTGCTATAAGACTCAGAGAAGTCCAAAAATAACACAGACTTCGAGTAAAATGTTGCAAAATGGAGAGAACACACTGGAGAATGAACGCTTTAGAGACATCTTAGATATGTTTAGCACAGCTTCACAGCACTGTAATATAGCTGCTTTAGGATTGTTAATATTTCAAAAGATGACTTCTAAATGGACCTGACGATAAAGTGTTCACACAACAACGAGACATGATACACCGCACTTAACCTTTGCTCTGATTTGGAACTATTCCACAAAAACCTGCACCTTCTCAACAGACTGTGCATCTTACAATCATTAAATCTAGGCAATGTAAGCCAATATAACATAGTCCTATTCGGCTATAAGAAGTAACCTTAAACCAATTTCTATGTTGTGTTTTTTTCCCTCCTCCTCCTCCTCCTCCTCTTCCTCCTCCTCCTCCTCCTCCTCCCCATGGCTGAGTGAAATGGAATTGCCTCTCACATTCAAAGACAGCTCTAGGAAGGTGATAATAGAGCTACTCCCTGCTGTCTGCAGGCAGGAAATAGGAAAGTGGCATATGGGGCCAGGAACCAAATAGAGAGGAAATGTGACCAGGCAAGGGAAGGAACTAAAGGAAAGGTTAATGATCAGTTCTGAATTCTACAGGGAAGACAACCATGTTCCAAGTTGAGAGGAAAAATAAATGTGACATGATTTATGTCTCCACCGCTCACATCTTGCTGTCACAAACAAATGCGTGGAAACCAGTTTATTCTTCTTGACAAACTTTACCAACGGTAATAAATGTTGTGATCCATTTAGCTTTTTAGCTATAGCAATATGAATGCTCAATCCATACAGCTGCAGAAGTGTGACACGACATCTCATGTTTCAGGAATGGCATACAGAAAATAATATATCACACTGTGCCACCATTTCACGCTGATTAAAAAGATGAGAAATACAGACAGTACCGTAAAATCAAGAAAGAATCCATCTCCACAGCCTCTCTAGTATGTTCCAACAAAGTGTGAACTACTGGCTGGTGTCCTACTGGTGCCCTTACAGCAGCCCGACCATTTTCCAGCCCGACCAGTATCTCCAAAAGCCTTCAGGAAGTGATCCACGTTTTAAATTACCTGGAAATGAAGCCGCTACACTGGGACTAAATTAGACATTGGACACTGATTTGTGTATGAGAAAAGAAGAAGGTGAATAAAGGAGAAGATTAATCATAGGGCGACTAAAACGTTTGCTGCGGATGTGAGTGAAAACATGAACATTCGTGCTGTGAGCGCAATGCAGTGGGTGTGTTATCATTAGGGGTGATGTGGGCTACATTAGCAGCGAGAGAATTTGCTTTCAAATTTTCACCCTGTTACCACACCTTGGTTAAAAGACTTCCTGCCCTTTCACCACAAAGCTGGATTCCAAGCCTTTTACCATCACTTGCATCTGCAGTGAAGAAACTTAAGGCAATTTGCACTCGGTTTGAGCTTCTGATAACATTCAATGTCATTTTGAGTTATCTGAAGGAGTGGGAGACATCAAGGAAATATGAAGATGATAACTGCCTGGAGCTGAGAATCGACTTTCATGCATAATGTGGAATATGGCATTCTAAAAATACACACAATCACATGGAAATTTTAAACACATAAACATCCAGATCAATGGAGATATGTACAAAAACACTGGATTCAAATAGGTTGCTGGTACAGACTGTTGTAGCAACAGCTGGACATTAGAGACAAAGCAACATCACACAGGCCGGCTTTTTCCAGATCTGACAGCTAGATCATTTGAAGCTGACAAGATAACACTTAAATGCAAAGGTGACATGACAGTGTCTTCGGAGCCAGATGGATCGATACTCAGCTTGGCTCGTCAGGACCTGAGCAGTGGTTCTGCAGCCATGTTTTTTTTCTACGCTGCCGTTCTGAAAATAGGCTAACACTGTCTGACACAATGTCTGGTATGTTATCAATGAGCAGATTTCCGTTCTTATGTTGCAACTGAAATATTGATACATTCAATTTAACAAAACAGCCCAGGAGTCCAGAGGAGATTCGGAACCTTTTAATCATTTTTCCCATGAGCTGGCAGCTCGCAGCTAATGTTGCTAACAGCGCTAACGGTGCAAACAGTACTAACAGTGCAAGCAACAGCAACAGTGCTGACAGACCCAGTAGTGTTTACCTGGGGTGGAACCGGACGGTGGGCGCTATATGCTTCCACGACAACGCTGTCGGTCAGGATGGCATTGTCAGCTGAGCTAGCCAGTGGGGCAGTGAACTAAAAGGCATGCACGGCCAGCCCGGCTATGTAAACAAAGCACAGAGAAGCTCAGATTACAACACACACAGAGGGAGAGCGACAGTGGCGGACTCAGGTTGCGTGAGGTGAAGGAGCAGCTGCACATGGTGGGGCACCAACACGAAGAAAGTATACAAGGCACTTTACCATGTTTCTCCACTGGAAGGGCATCCTCATGTTTTATCATTATACATTACAAATAGTTGTCTGCTGCTATATGAATACTCTGAATATCATATAGAGAAATGTTAAGTGACAGTTTGAGCTCTAGAAATGTTCTGCATGGTGTAATGTGAGTAGCAGCTGGTACAGCAATAAAGTGATATCCATTCAAGACATCCAGGTGACTGAAAAGCTCTGTGCGAGAAGGTTTGATCAAATTCTAAACTAATTGGTGGCAATAATTATGAGAGTAAAATGATCAATGACCTGTCAGCTTGTAGTCACCGTCAAAAGGCGCTCGAAGAAGCCCACTTTTCCAAAACGTTCCCCTCGCGAGACGGCCAAGAAGTCCCGTAGATCAGTTAGAAAAACTCGGCAAGTTGCCTTGGTGACCGTCCTGGCTGCACCGACTGGCACTATCTCTATTTCCCCCCCTCTCGCATCTCAATCTATACACTTAAATAAAAAATCAAACTGTATCTTTCAAATATTCAACAGTCCCTTTTCCCTGGGAGAGGTAAGGAGTATTGTTGAATAATGCAGCCAGACAGGGATCTCCCAGAGCTGGTCTCTACAGGCATCACTGAGTAGGTCTGATCCCACTTGAGTAGCATCTATCATGGTGACATCATCATTCACACAAGGAGATACGATAAGACAGTAGTACACTACTCTACTACTTGAGCCAACTCTAAAACAGGCAGTGGTGTTACTCATTTAAACCAATCTACTGGCCATCTGTTGATGCTAAAATCATGGTCTGACTGCCATTTCTAAATCAAACACCATCAGTATGCCTTCATTGCCTTCTACTGAGCGCTACCATGTTTTCGAGAAGAAAAAAAAAGGTAGCCTGTGAGACACTCGCATATTCTCTTTTACCTCGTGCGATTCTGGTGGGTGTGTAAACGTAAAAAAAACCACAGGGACGAGCAGCTGAGGAAGGAGAAAACAACATCTACATGCAGCAGCAGCAGGTCTCTACCTCGCAGATTAGGGCACTGGGAGCACTTTGCAGGTTGTTGTCACAGGTATGACAAGGGAGAATTGAGCTTGCTGTCCCCAGGTTACTAAAGGTGTGAACAAAATATGCAGCCAATTTGTTTTGTGCAGAATTAGAAGGGACAAAAAAAACAAAAAAACATTGGTGGAGCAGGAGCATGCTTTGGTTTATCTACCTGTCTACTATGTGTACTTATCCTGTATCAGTGCTTTAACTATCTTTAGCTGATTATAATAAATGTGCTTGGTAGTATACGTGAACACGTATGTTCCGGTTCAAATGGTTATTTTAACTGGGTCGCGAGTGACATCAAATCAACAACTAAACACCAGACACAGCATCAAAAATAAAGCCATCCAATCCACAAAGCTCAATCGAATCACAAGGACAAAGAGAAAGTGTGAGCGCTGGCACCGGAATGACTGATCTTGGGGGAATTGGCAAGACCATCAGCAAGCAAGTGTATTACATATGGCGTGCCATTTTCACAGCTTCCACAAAGAGAACACAAAAAGTGTTATATCTCACTATCTAAGACTAATAAACAACAACCCAGATATGCTGAATCTGTTTAATACTGGAACAAAGACTTGAGGTAAATGGAGCTTTGTTGAAGGCTTTTCAGCTCAGAGTTTAGAGTACAGCGAGATGATAAGCCATGTACTGAGCTGTGCAAAGACGGTAAATGAAGCTGTCCTCCCACTAATTCTATGAGGTGTCAGTCAGGAAACTGGTCTGCCAGGATGAACTTTCAGCTCTAATCAAGCCAGATGGTTTCTTAACACTGAATAAATGAATTGATTTGTATGTCGCATCTCTTACAAGGGCTCATATCCGTCTACTCGTGACACAAAGGTGGTCTGCATGAGGGTACAAGCCCTGTGATCTGCTAGCCTTGAGGAGGGATATTGTGAAGATCTTCAGTCCCACTGACATGAATATAACTAACATCTTTGCAGTGTTTGTATCTGTTATGTTGACAAAGTGTTAGGACGAGGTCTTTGTCGTCACAACCATACAAAGCTCACACCTCAAGTGTTAACTTCTTCCGCGAAATTCACTACACTTTATTACTATCATTAGATGGATCACTGCACTTTCCCTATGGTGTGAACTGCTATTAATTATGCAGCCATATTTCAATAATTGTATATTCTTAAAGTACCTGCTAATGAATTGTGAAAGTACTGTGTTATGGTGTGATGGGCAATAACCAGCTACTGTACACTTAAACGCTTTTTTCAATTAGATCTGGGTGCCGGTTTTTCAGTCATTAAGCACATTTGGTGTAAGGAAGTCCACCTTACACTTAGCCAAAGGTGTTTCTGCAGTTGCTGTTAGCCAGCAGCATCTCAGCCCGAATGCAAAGCTGCATGTAAGAGGACTCCGAGGACAACACACGAGTACCCACTGTGATTATCACTGGGGATTTTGATATTCACACCTGTACTAGGTGTTGTTTGGGAGTCTGATAAGCATGTGTGAAACCAGAGGGGTGACTAGAATGGGGAACCTTATTTGAGGGGGACAGATCTTTTGAGATATATCTATTGAGGACAGCGCTGTTGTTTTGTATTTTCCATGTATAACAATAAGAAGGAACAAAGCCAAATAAGCACGGTGTATCTTAGATACCAGCCATGTGTCTAATTGAAGCTGCACATGGCCATATGGACATGTGCGAAAAATAGAATGTCCAATAACTACATAAGGATTCAAGCAGCACGTGGAAAAAAAATAATATTTCCAGCAACATCATTGCCAGTCAGTGACTGCACAGCTCGTGAAGGGGGGGATTTATCTTAAAGCCATTGCAAGCAGTGTATAAGGCAAAATAATTCTTAGCGTATGAGGAAACCACAGACCTTATCATTACAGGATCAGAGGCTGAAAAACAAAGTGCATGAGACTTGCTCCTCCTCTCTCCACATTGGTGATGTTCAGAGGCAGCCTGTTATTGGAGGTGTTAATTGGCAAATTCAGTACAAGTCAAGAGCATGTTCCCTGTCGTCCTCGCCCAGCAAGGCTAGGTCATTAAACCGAGAATGGATTCTTTCATGCTGCCTTAATCCCTGAATTGCAAGTTGCCATTCCGCAAACATCGTCAGGCTCCATCCCACCCCCATGTGTCAAGAGGAAAAAACAACCTACACTGATTTAACAGCGACAATAAGATAACAGGAGGATGACATCTTGAGAGCTAGACTTGCAGTCGTACAGTTATTTCAAATTGGCAGCCAAGTGTCTTCAAAAAGTTCAGAAGTTTACAAATGTCCAACACCCCCATCCTGCACAAGTAAACATGTAAAAGAAGTCTTTGCTGTGTGAAGATGAACAACTTGATTTTCAGAACAATGTCATCATCAGACTCCGCTGATCAGTGCTTGTGTGTTTTGTGTATTGAAAGAGCCTCCCGTCCGCCTGAAATGCGAGCCTCCTTTGGGGTTCTGGGTGCGATCTCACCACTGCCTCTGTCATCACTTGCTGTGACTGCCAAATCTCTGCTCCAGAAATCAGGGCTCTCAGACCAGCACTGAAACAATCACAGGCTGTTTTGAGACTTTGCACAGGCAGCGATGGCTTCAACACATTTAATCGAACACAAAGTCAGCTCCACCACTGCTGCACAGAGAGCAGGAGGAGCCCAACGCATGGCAAGACAACTGTGAGGTGATACTCTCAGCTCGCAACGCCATGAGAGTTGGCAGTCTCTCATGCCAACGGTGACCAGTGCACAGACAGTTGAATATGCTTCCCTCCAAAGTTGTTAATTATCGTAATGACATTGATGTGAAGAGGGCATTCTAGTCAGGTGACCTTAATCCACTTGCTATCTCTCTGTTTTGTTTTATGATTTGATTAAACCCTTTAACAATCTCCTTTTTTTCCCCCACTCGTGTTACATCTTTTGGCAATGGCACAATCTGATAACCCTTGTTTAAATATTTAGACGAATGAAAATGATAACAATGACTTTGTGGAATGGTGCCTCATATGTCTATTGTCTACTGGAATAATAATCCATTTAGTGGCTAATTAAGATCTTAATTCATAGAGTCAAGTTATTTTTGTCTAAATATTATATTTTAAGCGCATATTTCCTATACATACATACGTAGACAGGTGTGATGAACAGGAAGAAAGAATAAGCACTGGTGAAAGCTATACTTTTAACAATAAAACAAGACAAATAAATGATTGTAGCCATGTTACATTTCAGTAGATTTATACTTTAAAAAAATGACTACTTATAAATAGAAAAAATATAGGCTTGCTTTACAGCAGCTGTGTGTACAACCATTATGGAAACAAAGCTTCATCGGAAGCATCAGAAATGAATAGTAGTTGTTGTCCAGCGTAAGTCAAAAAAGGCCTGTCAAGCAGTTTGGTAGTGATAACGGGTTCCAATGTTTGATTTTTGGGGCTACTCTTTTCTGCAAGTGGATTATGAATTGCACTTTTAATGTAATTGGGCTTTCTGTTTATCAACACTTGATATTGCAAACTTTACCATTTGATAAATATACTTTTTTGGACTGTGGTTAATAAAAAGTGTAGATTTTCAATGCAGAAATGCACAGCGGCATCATCCATCTTTAAGCAGCCCTGCCTGCAGCCATACATGAGCCTTTAACCCCCTCTGAACGCAGCTGGTTATAACTAACAATGCTGGTGACACCCTAAGAGATGTGCTGCATGCATGTAAAATAGCTTTGTTATATTGTATGTCATGAAATAATCTGATCTGATTTGTATTTTTTAACCAATCACTGATCCAAATTTCATGCTTTTTCTTTTTACTTTTAGCACAGCTTACAAAGAACGTATTGTGGCGTACAGTATGCATTTAATTTGGGACATTCTACTTGGTCATAAAATTGCACCTTGAACTTTGACCCTTTTGCTCATGTATCCGATGCGCATTGAGACTTACTAAATCTTTTTCTGGCACACTAAATAGTATGGTAGTGGTAGTGTGGGTATTCGAACGCAGAGTATGTATTTTTAAAATATATTTAAAAAAACTAAAAATGTGTATAAAAAATGTATATAGCCTGTTCATGTTCTTTTTATTGCGCTTCCTGCTTACTTTCCTCTGTCCTTGTTCATTATCATAATTCCAAATGTATCTCTAAAATCTCAAAACTTACTGCTACTATTTATTTTTATTTTATGAATTTAAACTTTTAATGACGTTACTGTATGCATATTATGTATTACACTATGGTGACCTATTACTCCACTCAATCCACTTAAAAAACACTCCAGTGCCAGTACATCGTCTTTCAAGTACAAGCTGATAACGCAGGTCACAGAGGTCTCTGCAAAGGCTAATTTACAAGCTCAAATAATTGCCAACAACTATACTGTGCTGTTTCGACCCTCTCTTATCTGCTTTCAAATGACTGTGGTCCCCTGAAACCCGTGACTTCCCCGTCTCCCCGAACTCTCTGCAGTATCGACTGGTGGTGCAGAAGCACTGCTGATTAGCATGCAGTAATGATGGTGAGCTGGGCTCCATTGTTCTAACACCTCCCCTCTCCTCCGCACCAATCTGTCACCATTCAGTGGGCTAGAGCTGCCTCAAATGCTTCTCTCCACAAATGAGATGGATAATTAGTTGCCCCTCACGAATGCTGCACTCTTCTCACCCCTGATTGCTTTCACCTTCTTGCTCCTGGCAATTTTGACACCTTGTAATCAGCCTGCTACTTCTCCGTCTCAATCCATATCCTTCTCCTTTTTTTTTGTCCTCTTTCATTTTTTGCTACAGCTCTTAAATCTATTTCAATCCTACTGCCGCTGGTAGCAAATATCCCAAGGAGAAACATGTCCCAAACATCTCATATTCTACTCGAAATGATGGTAATAATAATGCCTTAGAGCTTAAGTGGATTTGTACACAAGTGTGTAAATATACAGTGTATGGAAATACACACACACACACACACACACAAATCCTAGCTGTCAGTACGAGTTTCCTCTTCCAAATAACAACGAATGACAACATAATTATGAGCAAGCAGCTGTTCATGATCCCAGAGAGAAAAGCATGCAGGCTGCACAATGTTCGACTCTTCGCAGATTAACCAGATAGGATCATTAGGGATATGTATTTGCCAAAAAAAAAAAAAAAGAAGAAATGTGTTGTATTTTAGCAGTGCTCCTTTATCTTAGTCTAATGACTCACTAGTTTGGAATAGTTCGTAGCATCACTGCATCCCTTCAGAGTTATTTATGAAACACAGTGAAATGGGCAGTGCAAAATCAGTTAAGGTTGATGTAACAAATCAATCAGTCTATTAAGCAGTATTTTATTTTGGAAAGGGATATATGGTCATAATATATAGTTATTAAAAAGGTTGTTCAGTCTTCACACCAGCTCATCTACCCAGCACAAGTGTTACCAGCCCATAGCTGGAGGGCTGCAAGGTCTTCTCTGCACAACGCAGTGTTCCAACACACAGTGTCCCCGTTTCTTCGTCAGTCTGAATGGTGAAAACCACTGCAATTGTTTGCAAAGGTGTGAAGAAATACCGCATAAGTCAAAAGCTGATGCTGCCGTTTAGAAAAGTAAAATATTAGGTTGTGTACATACTGTAAAATATGTCAGTGATTGAAACACCATCTGTTCCATTCCCTAATTACAATTACCTGCATTTCACTGTTCAGTCTCTTTAACAAGTTGTAAGAACTACCATATTTTTCCATAACCATTAAACCAATTAATTAATCAACATTAGCATATAATGACATTTGAAACTGGCACACCTGGAATGTCTCATTTAAATACTTTGCAGAGCATTAATGGAGAAAAAAAAACGTCAAATAACACCCATCAAAATAAATGTGCCTCTCAATACACAATATTATCTTAGGTAAAACCATAACTATATAAATAGCAAGGTCATTTGGGAATCTGATTTAACAATGAGCTTGTGCCTAATCTTATGTGTTGCCATCTGTGTAGACACTTTTAATGAGTACATGGCATAATAGCTTTGAACATAATTTCTAAATTGGTACTAGTCCCAACTCTGCACCAAGAATAACATACAGCTGCTTCAAATAATCCTTGTTGAAGTACACAACATGGACGAACCAATGGACTATAGTGCTCGTGAAAATAGTGCTAATCAACATGTAAATCGTGAACATTTGAGTGATTATATGAATATTGTTGGCAACTAATACGTGACATGTTGTTGTTCTGAGATATAAAATCTTGCTGTGAATCTAAAATGTTTTATTTAGTCTAAAAAGTCATATTTAAAAATAAAAACATGTTTCTTTTAAAATATAATTGTAATATTATTAATAAAAATTGTTTTATAATAATGTATAAACATGTTGCGGAATGAAAGTTAATAAATACACATCTTGTCCACCTTATATCTTTATGTATTGATGCACTTTAGAGTACCCCGACCTGTTTTATGATTCCATGTTGAAAATGATTCAAATGATAAAAGAAAATGTAAAGATTAAATGTCTGCTTTATTTGCTCATATATATATATATATATATATATATATATATACCATGTTATGCATTGTCGTCACTTGTACTAGAGTTAAATCTCAGCGTGATATTAGAAAAATATAATGGGCATAAAGTGTACCATTCAATTCTTCAATATTAAATAAATGGATTCAAGTCTTATTGCAGTGTCATTTCAAATCCAGTACAGCGCATGTTCTTCATGGCAGGCAGGATTAGACCATGAATACAGTAAGTGTTGGAGTAGTTGTGGCCCTGGACCCAGTCAGTCTCTGCCTTCGCTGTCAATTGTCGGCTTCATTCTTAGGAGAGAAATGCGAGTAGAGGTGGCCGTTCATTCGGTCCTGAGGAACCACAGCGTGGCAGAAAGCACATTTATCAGGACTGCTGCTCTGAGGCGTCGCCAGCTCTGTCCCCACGTCAGCTGCATCACACAGCTCAGGGCTCCAGAGAGGCTGCAGAGCAGGATGAACCAAAGAGAAAACAATATATTATTCATAGTCTTAACAATCCTTACACTCACTCTATTAAAGCATGGCGGACCGCTTGGACTTCAAGCTGAAGTATTTGTCGCTTTAAGGAATACAAGAACATGTCAACACAATAGTCTGAACAAATACCCCACAACAATAAAAGCAAAAAGCTATTCTCAAGTGTTTAATTATCTCGCTATTTATGTGTTCAACCACACCATCACACGAGCCTCGCCTATTATAAATGCCCGTGTTGATGTAATCTAAGGAAAGAACCATGCTATGAAAAACTGTTAAACAAACTTTAAGATCTTACTCTATGTCATTCACAATGTTTTATTAGACATTTATACACATCAGCAAAAATATAAATCCCACTTAACCATCATTCTTGTTTCATTAGATTCAGACACTGTAATGTGCTTCCATCTGGCTCACACTTTCCAGCAAAGATGCCAAATATAACCAGAGCATCCATGCTTAAGTAAAAAAAGAATCAGCACACATTACACAGTAATACGTTTTCAAGTTAAGCCAAGGGGATTTTTTTTTTTTATGGACTTCACACGGTTTCACTCCTCCATTAGCGAAGACCAATCAGAGACTGATAATTTGCTACTAGTTTTTCTCAGACTTTCTCCTGTGATTCTCACCTGCTGGGGTCCCCGCACGCCCTCCTGGGAGAGCGAAGATGACGTTGAGTGGGTGGGGGACGGAGGGTAGACAAAAGGCATGGGCAGTTCCACGGACTCCTCTTCTGTCAATGTGGAGGGGACCTTACTGAGAAGCCGCTTCGTGGGCACGGTCAGACCAACGTGTCTCTCTGGAGCACTGTTCAGAAAGTCATATTCACTGTCCGCAGAGGGCGGGAATTTGACACTGAGCTTGGTGAGAGAGTCTTCTAAGTCCCTGTCCTCGGGGCTGGCGCCACGAGACGCCAGGGACATAGGCGGGAGTGGGATATCCACTGCTGACCTTAGCGCTGAGGAAAAGGGTCTCTCTGCCTCTGCTGCACGGTCTGTGCACTGGATGGGCATGGAGAACCGCTGATCTGTCAGACGGCAGAAAAACACGAGATTTTACACAGTTTTTTCGGTCTTGGTCACCATGTTGACGTATTCCGGCGCTGGCTTTAATGACAATTGGGCATTTGACATTGACATTTGAAGTTGCATATATTGAGAAATATATATGTAGACATAAAAACACACACATACACATATATATATATATATGCAACTGTATAAATACAAAGAGAGAGAAAACAAATATTTCCATTACACTTTATATTTATTATTGTATGAATAGTTATTATCCATTATTAATTATACAGCTAGTATCCAGAGCCAACATTATGCATTTGTCAGTGGAATTATTGAATGTATTTTTCGACCACTTCAACAACAACAACAACAAGGCATTCAAGCTCAGTCCTAGTTAAGGTGTTGCTATCTAATGAACTCAAAGAACAATTCAAAAGCAAGTTAACTCATAAGTTGATATGACATATACAAACCTGTTTCAATTAAACACATTTTCTTTTAAGTAATTGAATTAAGAAAACAAGTGGATTTTAGGTTCAGGCCTTAAAAGACACGGCGGTATTCATATTTGGTCAAATATTAATATTACCGTTTGATGCATCGTTTCCTCCATGGAACCTTTTTAGGTGATCTTTTTGTCTCCTGGTAAGAGAGCGAATCTGCCGGAATTTCCCTTGAATTGCTTCAAACGCATTCAGCATGTCCTGACTGACAAACAAATGAATAAAGAGTGAGAAACAAAATCCATTCTTTAACTGTAATGTCCATGATGTTTATATATATATATATTCAAAAAAAAGTCTTAGAGACATACTAGTCAACGATGCTGTTGACTGGCATATTAGAAGCAACAGTGCCCGTATTCTCCTGTAAAAAGACACATATACACATTTATAATGATCATTAGCAACAATTATCCAAGGCCATATTGTTAATGTATCTGCAATTTGATTTACACATCACAAATTGACATTTATTAGTGGAAAATGTTTTCTGTCCCATTAAATAATGAACAATAAAGCTCAAGCTGCTGAACTGTGCAAGCGACATTATCCTCTAGCACCATCTGGTGAAGTAAACGTGGATACACCTTGTGTGGAGTAAAATAAAGGGTGGATACTATTACAGCAGCAATGTAATCTTTGGTTTCCTGGATTGCGTGAACTTTTGGAAAACAAGCGGATGGAAACACGAACCAGGAGAGAATTTCTAAACAATGGTTACAAACTGAAAAAAGGCAGACTGACTGATTTAAAGGATGATGCTGAGACCTTACAGTCACTAAAGCAGTGCTCAACAGTTATCAGACAGTATGAATCACATATGGATCAACTGTATTCTGAGCCTTATAGTCACTGCTATATTGTTTTCCCATTGATATAATGTGTTCTCTAAACGTCTGTGTTGACACAAGTGCAACAACATCCAGCAGAAGTATAATCAACGTGCGATTGTCAGTGAGAGGAAGCTGTAGGTAGGCGTATGTGTATTTTCAAATGTGACAATAAAGAAAAAAACAGTTCTGCAGGCATCGTATTGCAGTTTTCCCATAGTGTAGACATAAAAAAAAGAGCTCAGCGGAGCACAGCGAACATACCAGGTACTGTATTTTCTTATGAGCACTGGCCCCATCAAGGAGATGGTTGCAAGGCTCACATTTCATCTCTCCTAAGAAACCAAAACGGTTAGAATTAACAGTTTGAGCAGGAGGCCATGCTAGAGGAAAAGGATTCAGTCAAATGTATTACAATCCAATATCAATGCCCAGAAAGCAATGCAATAGTGGCGTAAATCATCTTGTCGGCGTAAAAAATGGAGAGATCATCCGGCACGTCACACTAACCTGATGGTTTCCTTGTTGCTGATAACTTAGCTTCAAGTTTTGAAATCAACTGCTGTTGGTCATCGATCTGCTTTTGAAGTTTTTGAGTGTATCGCTCATAATATTCACTCTGTAAAAATGAGGTTTCTGTTATTTTTAGCACCAATATCCGCAATCTGATCTATGCAATGCGTCTGCGTCACATATGGAAATGATAAGTCATGTTTTCAAAACTGATTTCTTGCTATCAGACCGTTAACAAAAATAAAATGAGTAAACACACTTAGCAAACTGCTGTGACATTTTTTTAAATTTATTTTGACTATATTGGTAAAGTTTGGCATATTTCCCTTAAAGTTTGAGAAAGTTTCTCTCCACATGTCGTTACCATTTGTTGCAGCTCCTTTTTAGCATTGTCCTTTTCGATGGAGACCTGGCGATAAGCTTCAAAAGCTTTATTGAGCTGGTCTCCGATGTTCCTTTCCATGCCGTGTGCTCCACAATCATCCCTGACACAGCAGACATGAGCCCTGGAAGTGAAATCACAATGTTAGTGTTTTAAAACCATAAAATAAATAAAGCACTTTTTTTTTTTGAGACTCGTGAAAAAAAAAAGGCATGGAGTTAGTGAGCCTTTTTGCTTGTTATATGATGTTTCTACACACCGTCAACTTGTCTTCACACACTTTAAAAATAATAATAAAAATAACTAAATAACTCCTTTAAGTGATGTTAAATTATTTGATCGATTTATGTAAGACACTGATGCAATGACAAAACATACTTCTTCATCTCTGTCGATAAACCAAAGATTATTGACAGTCCCGGTGGAATACAATTTTAAGTGCAAAAGCAAAATTGCATTCAACAATCAATGCCTTTGTTCTGTAATAAATGATGACGTTGACGAGCAACTGAGCCATTGAAAACAAATGACATAAAAATAAATGAAGTTACTCGATTGCATTTGCAATTTCTTGCACAACCAGTTTTAAGACCACTGACCTAAAATAAGATACACGTGTGTCTGTTCCTGTCCAGTGTCAGCACAGACTTTCAAACAACATTTACAGCAGCATACTTACTTTTGATACAGTTGACATATTGAGATGATGCAAAAAACAAGAAAGAGGCTGATGTCAGTCTCACGGCTGCTCATCAATTATTGATCAATCTTCAACACACTGTCGCTAACACTGTCGCACCAACGGATCCTGGATGAAACCACAGTAATTACACTGCATCAACCTACTTGCCAACTACCGAGGCACAGCAGGGAAGCACTTTAAAGTGTCATTCAAAACCTAATCCTCACAGTTCCGTATTCCTCCAACCGCATTAGACCGGTTGGCCAGAGCTCATTCAACCGGTGGCGGATAAAAGCGACGGATCAGTTCTCCTCGTCGCCAGTGAGTGAGTGTCCTCTTACCTTCATTCGCGTAACTGTTAAAGTCGAACTTATGGGTTTGACACCACCGCAAGCGTCGTCGCCCAATCTTCAGATGCAAAAGTTACGAAGCGCCGGAGAGGATATGGCAATGTATGTTTTACATAGCCAAGTTGAGTTGGGAACTTCCCTCGGGGAATCCCCTTGCTCTGTAGACTTCCGCCTTTTCTCGATCCCGGCCAATCAGCGCCGAGCTCGGAGGAGCGCTGGGTGGTTAGCTGGTCGAGGGTTCTTCCAGCCTACGCGTCTGCAACCGACTGATTGTTGTGCATGTGAAAACTGTCCCCAAACTAGAGTCACACTGTGCTCATTTTACTTTCCAACATTCTGTCTGACATTATTGAACGTTCTGCACGTGCTGTCGAGAGTATTGAGCCTGCCTCGTTTGTAAATAAAGCTGTAAACAAGCACGGACAGATTAACCTGTAAGGGGGCCCATAGGTAAAACATTAACTGTTGGGGCCCCTAGACTTTTTTTGGGTGTATTTCATAACATTGATGATGGCTGCGTTCCACTTAGGGGAGGTCACGGTATTGTGCATGCTGGCTCACTGGAAAAGCTTACAGGGACTTATTAGAACTAAGCCATCGATGTTATGTTAAATTAAATGTCTGCCTTAAGAAAGTTATATTGTGGTAGTTATAATAAACACCACCCAACTTAAGAATATGCAGCCAGTCTACCTTAGTTGACATTGCACTTCAGTGGTTTAAAAATAATTGTGCAATTAATTAAATTAGCAAAAAAATAATTGACATGCAGTGAGTTTGAGGCTTTGGCAGTCTGTGAAGTTGCCTGCTTAGCCCGATTAGTAACAAGCAATTAAAGTCTATTTGTGCTTTAACAAATAACCTTGATTACCAACAGGGTACATTGGGCAACTGCCACATGGACACAATGGTTGACTGCTGTGTGTCAGTTGATTTTTTGGTATATTTGGAAACCGCTAATAAAGTACAATATCGACTGTGTCCTGTAATCGTGTGGCCCTGTCTTGTGCTCACATGGTCAAATACCCGAAATAAAGTTATGTTTCATTAAATTAAATTAAAATATTAAATTACCACTAACTAACTCAAGTTAAGTTACTGTCTTTGCCCCTGAACTTTGGAATAGTTTTTCTCTCATTTTGCTTTGGTTTGAAAATATCGAAATAGTGAAAAATCTGTCTGTATTTTACACAACTTCACAGACAACATGTCATAGTAGGACAAGAGCAGGTTTTAATAATGAAATGAATGATGGTTGAATTCAATTTGAATAGATGGAATCCCATCTAATGTCCTTAGTAACACCTGCGCTTCTCCTACTATGAGAAGTCCAAATGTCTGCTGTGAAAAAAAAACCTATTCATCTGAAATGTTTAAAAATCTTTTATTCCTTTTCTTTTCTTAACTGATCTTTTTCTTATTGTTTATTGCCAATCATCCAAACAAAGTATGGTTTCTTTATTTTATCTTATTACTTTGACCTCTCATATGTTGCATAGTTTTAAACCTAAATAAGAATTGTATCTTCTTTATTCTGTGTGTGCACACATGTGACATAGCTGTATTTTATTTATGTATTCATTTAAAAGGGACCATGTACAGTTTAAACATAAATGTCACCATTCGATGCACTGTACCAGATTGTAGTTTAAGCTAATTTGCATCTGCAGTCCCTTGGCAGGTCAAACAAGGACAAGACAATAACACAGTAAAAGGAAAAGACATAATACAAAGATATACCATAAAGAACATACAAGACACCCAATACAACGCTACACACAAATAGCACATCAAAAGGTAATGTTTGTAAATGAACTGGGCTCAGTATGAACATTGTTGAGGTAACCACAGCCAACAGTGATCTCTGTGTACATACTTCACTGCAGCAAGGTGAGGACTATCACCACTGGAGGTCAGCAAAAACAAATTACTTTTCAATCAGCTGCAAATGAGACTAATCATGAATGCGGGGACTTGCCTCACTCCCATGCATATGCAGAACGAATAAGAATCCATCCCACAGACTGTTTGTATATAAAGACCTAACGGTTTCCCTGTACTGTGAAAGCACAACCGTCCAGGCAAAGATTTGATCATCTGTTCTGCATTACTCCTCGAAAAATCCCCACATTACCAGTATCTCGAGTTGTGCTGTGCTGAGCTGTGGGTGGTGCCCTCTGGTGATACTGGTTAAAAAAAAGGTAAATTGTGGCCACAATATATACCACATGGGATCAGGTTCTTAGTAATGTGATATAAAGGCCTCATTATGCTCCTTCCAAAAAACCTGTTCAGAGCCAAACCTATGACATCCCTAATGAGGATGGAATGATGATGACAGAATAATTTGTTGTTTTGGGAAATTGGGCCACAGCCAGTGGTGGACAATTAGCTCACATTACTGTGCATGGTTGCACTTCTTTTGCAGCATTTCATTTGGCACTGATATGGACTCCTAACCTTAGGTTTGTTTGAAAATTGACAAGAACATTCCTATGTGAATACTTCAGGGGATTCATTTACCCAAATACTACGGTCTATTTATCCCTAATCTGCAACCTTTTTTTATTTTGGTACATTATTTGAACTTCTACTAAAACCCAACACCCTAAAGTGCAAATGTCTCAATGCTTTCTTAATGCCTTGGGCGTATATTTGTAGTTTTCCTTTCAGCATGAACCTACAAAGTGAGTCATGATGCAATACTCTGTCCTGGTGACAAACTGGGAATCCCCTCCCTGTTTCTACACAACTATTGCTTTTACACCTCATCGAGCCTCCATTGTTTTATGTAGAACTACGTCTGCACATGATTTAGGTTTATCATTTTGACTACATTGATAACTCTCTTCACAGCAAAGGGCAATCCAAGAAATACTAGCAGGACAACAAGATAACCAGTAGATGGCAGCTGAGAGGGATTTTTTTAACTTAGTTTTTTAACTTATTTTTAAGTTATTGAGGATTCATAATTCAATTCAATTTATTTTTGTATAGCCCAAAATCACAAATTACAAATTTGCCTCAGAGGGCTTTACAATATGTACACATTTGACATCCTCTTGTCCCGGAACCCTCACATCGGAACAGGAAAAACTCCCCCAAAAAACCCCTTTAATGGGGAAAAAAGAGGAAGAGACCTGTGGGAGAGCAACAGAGGAGGGATCCCTCTCCCATGATGGACAGAAGTGCAATAGATGTCATGTGTAAGGAATGAACAGCATAACAGAATTACAACACATTCAATGTGTGTCTCAGAGCATAGAGGCAGAGTATGTACAACCCACTGAAGCTATAATATCAAACAGGGCATTTTTATTGTCAATTGCAATTGATCATTTAGAGTGTCAGGGTGTTAGCAGAGTAAATTGAAAAAGCTGACCCCGCTCGTGCAAATGCCTACAGTTTCTATGTAATATTTTCCAAATGTATGTATGTTGCTAGTACTAATGGTGCAGTAAATAACCTTTCTTTAAATACTACCATAAGACACTGGTACTGATACCTTACATTACTTAAAGGCCCTTTAACATCAGGCGATGTGGCAACGGCTCAAGTCATTTTTTAATAATGTAATAATTCACTTCATTTCATCATGAGTGAGTTTTTCAAACTTGGCTCATCTTGCTTCATCTTACTTTCTCACTTGATTGTCTGTTATCTCCCCGTGACCATGAGGCACAGATGCTGGAATTTCTGATTGGCAAATTAATTATGTTTCTGTGAAAGAAACTGGGGTATTAAATCTGATTTTTGTGCTTAGAAAGAAACAATGTTCCGCCATTTATATTTTTGCAATCAGCTGATATTAATGGCTTAAACTAACATGGCTACCTTTTCTTTTACTTTTTACATTTTTGTACATGGGGAGATATGTGTTAGGTTAAATTAGCCTACAAGGTTTTCTCAGTCTCAGTCTGTAACTGATTTAATCTAGAACTGCCTAGAGCAGTATAAGTAGATGAGCATTTCTTGTCTCTGTCATCAGTTATGAATTAGTTCAGACCTTCGTGTGGCCCGTCCAGCACAGTGGGACTCCAGTGGCCTGGCTCCTCCTTGGATCGTTTTCTGGAGTCCTGCCACAGAGGTTGTCGTCTTGACCCTCACTGACATTCCAACATCAACCTCTGCTCCTCCTGAGAATGACTTACACTCCCAGAGTGCCACCAATTCATATATAAAACAACAGGAATTTCTTTAACAGCATGCAATCTTTAAAGGTGTCACATATTTTTCACGGCTGCTTTGAACTCTGAATGTATTGGCAATCTGACGTGACTCTTGTCTTGTGGTTCTGGTAAAGAACAATGCCATCTTAGACTGTGGTGAACACAGTCATTCACCTCAAGTATCATTTTCTTTCTTTCCTGCAGAGGAAATTGCATTACCCAGCTGACTACTCAGCATGTCAATATGTTACCCCAAAAAATCAATACAATTAGGAATATTTCTGCAATATACTCTTTATCAACTGTACCTGTCATGTCTGGGTGAAAACACTAAAGATGGGAAAATTGCAAACATGATGAGACAGATTTATGAATACTCTGTTCCCTTTCATGTAGCAGTCTTCTCTGTTTGATCTCTCTCTCTCTCTCTCTCTCTCTCTCTCTCTCTCTCTCTCTCTCTCTCTCTCTCTCTCTCTCTCTCTCTCTCTCTCTCTTTCTTCCAACATACTGAATGTACTTACTTCACTCTCATAAATCACAATTGTCTCCACAGAGTTCCACCACGGATTACTGTCAGCTACAGCAGTCACATAGTCTGAAAGGCATTTCCGTCAAAATGATGTGCATTTCCTGCGTTGCGAGACCACAGTGTATTAACATTATACAATAACCCACAGCGTTGAAGAAGAGGAATACACTGCTTGCGTTCATTATAAACCATTGTTCTTCAGACTGGTAATCAATCTCTGTTACATGCAGCCACTTAAAACATATATGCGCCAAATGTCCACAATAAAGTGAGCAGAGAGATGTTTTTCTGTTGAGAGTCTCCCAAAGCAATTTTGTCAATACCCTGACCTCACCACTTACAAGAGAACATCAGTGTTGCAGAGAGGCCTCGTAAATTTTTGCAGAAATGATCTCTGGGGACAACCCTAGAGACGGCATATAAAAGAATCAGATGTGTGTGTGTGTGTGTGTGTGGAGGGGGGGTGCCCTTCATCCATTATAGGACATTGGTGTATGTGGTTTATTGAATGATCTGGTTCCTTAATATCCACATTTAGTAGGATGAGTGGATTGTTTGCATGCTCAATACATGTATCAACTGATGTGATCATCTAACGTTGTATTCCCCAGGCCGGCAGGCCCATTGTCCTTTGTGATGTGTCACTGGTGAAAGGGATAATAGGCTTATAGGGGGCCTGTTCCAGATACACATCACACTGGAGCCTGGCTGGAGCTCAGCAGTAGTAAATCTTGAGCCAATGTAAGGTTCCATCCACGTTTCCTCCGTGTCTAGCAAAATAAACAATCTGCTGTGGGTCTGCAGAAACGTGGGATCAGACAGAGGGCAGAGCTGAGGACTCTGGCATGCCGGGGGAGGAGGGGGAGAGGAGGAATGCAGGGGGGGAAACACATAGATCAGATTTCAGGAGCCCCAGAGAGAGGTGGAGGAGAATGAAGAGAAACCTTGCTGTCAAGAGACCAAGAAACTACAAATAAAAGGAAAGAAATCATAAAAATGCAATTTCTTCTTTGTCCTTTTCGCACATTTTCTTCATAAAAATGTCTGTATAGTGGTTTTATTCATCCAAATCGTTGTGCCAAAACAATCTACCTCACTGTGAAGAGGTGCAATTATTGTTTTTTTCTGGAATATGTAAAAGTATGTGTGTCCGAGCAGAGCAGTGAGCCACAGTGGTTTCCATCAGAGGCCAAAGCTGCACACAATAGTGTTTTGGTCGAGGCTCTGGCCCCAGGGGCTTCCTGCTATTTGAAGAGGACCGGGTGGGAATGAGTATGAGAAACTGTGAGAAGATATTTTTATTCAAGACATTTTTATTTAAATACATTTTTTATGAGGGAATTTTATGATCGTCAGTTGTACTTGACTCTCATCCACTTTTGTGGGCCAATAGTTTTTTTTATTTCCCAAATTCCAGGGAGGAGCAAAACATGTAACTGATTATTTTGTATTAAAGCCCCATCAGACTTATTTGTACCTCCACGGCGATCTAAATAACATGGTGCTCTAAACTCTACTTCTTACTATGCAGCAATTCTGCAAGACTTCCCTGCAAGCGTATTGAATTTCCTGACTGATAGCGAGAGGAAGTTCTCTCCCTGTTCCTGTTTCATAAGAGCTAAACCACAAACCTCTCATTGAACAAAATGTTGTTTACATCACAGTATATGCAAAGTAAAGAGCATCAACCAAACTAAAACATGAATATCTCTTTAATTAATCTTCCTTTAAAGAGTTGATTAATCACATATCTTGTTACTGAATCAGTACGACGCAAGAAATAGGTTTTGTATCCCCTCTATCGATAGATTTTAAAACTTTACGCAAAAAGCTTATTGTGTTTGAGCAATGTTAACGTCCCAAAAGCCCCCAAAGTGAGCCAGCAATACATTATTGGTTGTCCTCAAACGTGTGCATTGATTTCTAATTTGTCAGTATCAGTATAAGATAAGGCATTTTGGGGCGTCCAAAATCAATATATGTGGAACGGGAGAGTCACAGCGTTGTGTGTGTTTCCCACAGTGGGTGAGGTATGTGAGATAGCAGACCCCACTGAATGCTTTTATTTCTGTCTTTTATAGCTGACTGTAGATCTCATCTCTGCTGCACAAACACAGTTGGAGTTGTGATTTGCTCTTCAGAACATGCCTGACTAAATGTTGATTTTGCAAATGCTCCCAATCCGAACTGAGAATATATACCAATTTAAGAGAAGACTGCAAGTCAGTTATGTGGCTCTGTAGGGTAAAATGGCACAACATGTCAGTGGAGATGGAACAAAACTGAAGAAGTGAAAGGGCATATGAGGTAAGAAGAAAGTCCCTAGCCGACCTCACATAAAGAGCCCTCTAGTGCTCTTCATTACTCAAGCTCATAAAAGAGGAGACTTTAGGCTTCTCATAGATGACTTCTACCAGCAACAGGAAACAGGGCATGCATTCCCACTATCCTACATTGAAATGGAAATCATATTTTTTGGTGAATTAGTACTTCCTCAAACCCCCTTCCTGTTCAGTGAATGGACTTTATAGAATGGGGGCTATTCATTCATGGCGTTTCTTGTTTACAAGAGATGGGAGGGTTTATCTGATGATTATTCAACTGCTTACCAGATGACCAAACAAAGTGTCATTGTATCAAAAGTGAAAACGAAAAAAGGCTTTTTTTATGCCAGTTTGGATTTAGCAGGATTTGGGATATTTTAAAACAGAAGTTGCCTCAAAGTAACAAAATGCTACATAGTGATTGTCTCCTATGGTGGATTTCCACTCATCATCACCGCTACATTAGTTTTTCTCATCAAAATAAACATGTATTTATCTTATTAATGACTTTAACTGCACATTCTAGGCATAACAATAGTAAATACTGTCTGTGGACTATGCAGATTTTATTGGAGTGTTCTCTCACAAGCCTATATCAAAATAAAGCATGCTACGGATACAGATCGTTCAGAGCTAACTCTTTTATTTCTCTAATATGTTTGGCAAAAGTTGATGGCAGGCTGCCTCCACCCAAAGTAAATTTTAAATTATTGTCAAGGTGAATGCATTAACTGCCATGGTGAGACCGTGGACAATGACATTACCCTGAGGCTGAACAGCACCATACAGTGTTTACAATAAAGTTTGGAGAGTTGCCTGGCAGCAGAATGTACACAATGAAACAGCCCAGTGGCCCTGCTCTTTATGTCAGTGTCAGGCCTGAAAGAACTGCCTTTGTACACATATGACTCTCATTCTCAGGACATTTGACATGAGCGAAATGAGGCCAGGCTCCACAATAAAACCTTTCCTGCTGCTGTCAAGTATGTCCTCACTAATGTTGGAACTAATTCAGAATAGCTTCAAATATGTGTATAAAATGAAATTTGAAACGCTTATCGCACAAACCGCTTTATGTGAGACCATGTTGTATTTGCCACTATGTTGGTATGATGTTTTTATATCACTTCATAAAGTAATGTCAGGGATCAATAAAACTAAATTGTCATTTATCATCAAAGCTTTCATCTGTCATAAAGAAATTATAATGTATGAGATGTCATAATGAACGTTTCACATCAGATGGTTGCAGTGATTATTAGTTTCACGTTTCATGATTTCTAAATTGCCTTTCCGCATGTTTTGTACATGACGTAAAAGCTATGAAAGTCATTCCAAAGTAAATTTGTATGTACAACATTATCCTTCTTCTGCAGTGGTGCATTGTGTGCTTAAAGTGTCATATAAATATAAAGGTGTTCTAATGCTGTATATAACCCTTATACAGTTATGGGATTTACTCACCTCGACAAAATAATAAATGCAGTAAGTGAGCGCAATAACTTGCAATGATGGCAAATGTGTGATGACATCCAAGTTCTCTGTTGCTTTAAATCCAACATTATGAATCACATGGAGAGTGGTTACAAAGAATCCTCTAATAAAGACTATGAAAGACCATCTAGTCATTTCAAACATCTAAAAATATTATATAATCATCCTCAATTGTTAATTATTACATGGAGCCAGTAAAGTGACTCATTTATTTTTGGATAACTGAGCAGGGCTGTCATGAACACCACCCCCACATCAGCACCTCAATTAAAGACCAGAGTTGTGAATATGGCCTTTTTTTCTGTGTGACACACACACGTAGGAACTCACAGCTCTCTTTTGTGGCTAGCTTACAGCCAAGAGTCAGGGGAAATTAATCTCCTGCTGCTAAAGAGGGGTTAACGCCCCAATCCATGCGGGCAGAAAGGTACAGAGACTGTTACTAAAAGCTTCTAGGAGCTGCTAAAATACTTCTCAGGAATCTAACACAGAGAGGAAGTGAGGATAAATCTCTCTCTCTCTCTCTCTCTCTCTCTCTGCTTTTTGATTGCAATTGCTGTTATGATTTGCAAGGACAAAACAGAGAGCAACGTTTTCTTCATATACCTCAGCTGGTAGACACTGCTTTCATTAGCTCCGGGAGGAGTGAGAACAAGTAGCACAATGTCCTAAAATAACCTCTCTCTCTTATTTCCCTTGGAAATACCCAGTGTGTGCATGTGTGTGTGTTTGTAGGTGTGTGTGTGGGGGGGGGAGCTATCTGTGTGTCTATGGGTTTGTCTCTCAGTGATCTTATATTCTTTGCATCTATGCATGTTTGTGCCTGTTCGAGGTATTGTGCATTGGCAATCTAAACCTGCATCTGAAAGGAGATCGCCTTCAGGGGAACAGCATGCTCTCAGGATATCTAGCAAAGGCTGATCCTTTCGTATCAAAACAATCTGCTAGCAGGGATTTAATTGTATATTATATATACTGCTGGCTTTAGATTTAAGTGAGATGTTCATTCCAAGTCTGGTTGATGATATGGAAAGCAATGGGATAGATAGATACATGTGTAGGTTTATTTAGGTGTTGTTATAGGCCTATACAAACGCAGGGATCAGAGATCACCTTTCCTTTCACTGTTTCATAAAAGGTGGTGGTTCAATTGCCTCTCTGGCACCCTGAGCAGAGTGCTGAATCAGACAGCTACCTTCCTTTAATGCTGACCCACTGACTCCTGTTGGCCTGGTGAACTTCTTTACATGCTCTACTGGTGACCTTTTTTTCCATTTAGGGATGGCATATCACATATCACACCTACGTTTGGCTACATTGATATCATAGTGGGTTCTCAAGGACAATTTCAGTAATTAGCTTTAAGGACCCAATTTTACATTATTCGGTAATGAGATAGGGGGAAATAAACACGGGTACTTATTTGTTTTTGCTGACAATGGTGACACAAAACAACTGCTATCAACAACTGCGGACTAAAATCACGGAGACCACAGGGTTCAGCTGTTAACTAAGTCAGAACAAGACAGTGGTTATAGCACGGCGCTTGTACCTTGCTGAAGGTCGCCATTAATTCACATTTTCTGCCACCAGTGTTGGTTTTCCAATCAGCAGGTGACAGTGGTGGGTAGATTGCTTTTGATTTATAGCCCACCCTGTCCCTCTTACCTGCTCAATAAAGACTTCCCCCACCACACAAACCAGCATCACCAGCTGTCACTCACATTAAGAGAGTCCTAATGCACACAATCCATTATAGAAGCCATCTCTTTCAACAGAATATTTTATACTGAAAGACCTAATCTTTAAAGGATTATAGTAGGAATAATCTAAAGCAATATTTACACTACTAGTTGTTTCTAGACATGCAGATCATTTCTATTTTATGTTCAGAGCTTTTGCGATATTCACTGGACTGATCATAGTTGCGAACCAAACATGTTGTAATTCAATGAAAAACATGTGTAGGTTTATATATTGAGTAAAGAAATATTTTTCCAAATGTTTTCTGTGTAATTAAAGTGTATTTTTGATCGATTTCAGAGTGACGCACAGGCGTGTGTGTAGGCTATTCAGACGTGTCTGGTTATATTGGCTTACTGTGTGTTTTAATTATGTACGTTCTGTTTTTAATCACACCTCATTTTACGGGAAAGGGATACGTTTGTAATATAGCGTTTCTATTGTAAAAAACACATTGTGACCGTTTTTATTCAGGCCTCTAAAACCAATGTATCGTGGCCAATTACATCGGAGCTCATATAGATTATCGGTAAATCGCTGCCTCCGAACTAAATAGAATCCTTCACTGCCATTAACGATCATCATTCAAACTAAACATAGAACTTGATTGTATTTGCCCCTTTTCTGATAATATTCTCCATAGTGTGTGCGAGTTAAACTCAGAAGAGAAATGCTTTGAAACTTGTCAGGATATCACATGGACCAGCCTTCACGGCGGAATGTTTGGTATGCATCTTTAGATAAATGAACAACAGGTGTAAACAGTGTCTCTACATTATGTGTTCGGACAACAAAAGCCACTGTAGATTATTACAAATGACAATAAACATGTTATACGTTAATATAATACTTTTAAATCTTCATCAGAGTGAACAGATGCAAATGTATATGTATTTTGGTATCACTGTTTTAAAAAATACCCCCTACACTAAATGGTGGAATGGTTTCTCCCACCGTGGCAGCGTCTGTCCTGCGCAGCGCTGACTGCAAATCAATGAAGCCAGTCAAACAAACGGGGCTGGGCAATCGAAGTTGGGACAATTTACGGAGGCTTCTGTGGCAGGATAGTCGACGACAATAAGGATATATATACAGCTATTATGCATAGAATTATATCGGTGTGTCCTTTAGCGGAGTAAGGAGGATATCCATGCCCAATCATTTTCTACTTATACAAGGAGTTTGATGTATTTCGCTAGAAAATTGTAGCTTATCTGAAGAAAAAAAAACTACCCTCCCTATTCGAATTGAGGATGATTTTTGCAAATTCTGGAAACCCACTCAGGACTTCGTATCGCAAACAGGTAAACACGCTCACATTTACCAGTCATCTACCACACATAATAAACCACAAAGCTGATAGAAGTCGCGAATAAAAGGGTCTGTCTGACAGCAGCAACTTATAGCCGACGCTCAAACAGAAAGAAGAAACTTACTTTGGTTCAGGCTACTTATGTAACGTTAATTTTAAATGGCATGTGTTGTGTGTCTGTGCGTGATGAAGCAATTCAGATAGGCCACTTATGCATACTGAGAATACCTGCTGCTCGGGCTGTGGTCCACTGCTGGAGAGATACAGGCCTGTGACCACAGTTGATGCTGTATTTAATGGTTATAGTGGCCAAATAGTCGACTGAACCCTCTAATTGCATGACTTTGACATATTTTGGATTATTAAAAAAAAGTACACATGAGCTGACAACGAACACCACTTCACAGAAACTCGATCGAACAGATGTTTGCAATTTCCAACCTATATTATTATTTTTTTTAAACCAAAGGTCACCTAAAATGTAATTCCCTGTTTGCTTGCAAATTTGTTTTTCTCTGTGTCTTCCAGAATAATAGTATGGATGTTGCATCTAGATTTTCTTCTTCTTCAAAACTCCCTTTAGCCAAACGATTTCAATACGCGTATTTACTCTGAAGTGCTCGCGCTGTTATCCTGTGGCTAGAGCTCCATGGGCGAGGCCTGTTACTGGAAGCCCCGTGTATTTCCAGTTCGGATATGACAGGCTCTGCCGGTCTGGAGCTGGCTGATAAGATGCCGTCCTCTCCCCATCACAGTCTCTCACAGTCCTGCAGTAAGCGGCTGCATATGTATGAAAACAGAGAAGGGAAGTTGCACTCACCTGATGCCCAGACTGAAAATGTAGCTCGGGGCTCTGTGGCAAGCAATCTTTAAAGAACGACTTGTCTTGTAGTGCGAGTTAATATGTTATGAACTATTGCTTGATTGTATGTAATGCATGTAAAAACAAAAAAAAAAGGTCTCTTGACCCATTAACATTTAGTTAGTGTTTATTTGTCTCATGTCCTGCCCCATACAGTTAAGGTTATTACTGTTTTTGTTCTAATTGCTAACATAAAGATATTAGTATGGAAGATTCATGTCTTGTTAATAATTCAGCATTTACCATTCAAGATTTCCTTTTTTGAGTTGCTGAGAAATAAGTTGTAATTGCACACTTGTTTTATGTCTTGTGTTTGGATGTAAACCCTATGATGCTTAAGACCAAACTAGTATGATGACACATGCCACCTTTACTTAGGCACCAGTGAGGTCTTTTTGAAAATATTTGGTGCCAAACTGAGGTTTATTCAGTGTAAGTTAAGGAGTAATTCCTGTTTCTTTGGTAATTCATGTTAAGTATGTTTTTGGCCTGAATGTTGCCTAATCTGCGATTCTGGTAATAGCCTCCAAGAAAATCCATTTACAGTCACGCCACGGTTATGTTGTTTGTAAATGAGGACTCGTCATGAGAGCAACTGTGACATATTTCTCATTTATAATAGTGCAGTGTGATGATAAGGTTTTCATTTCATTTTCCGAGAATCGCAAAGGATTTTCACGTAGCAACAGTAGCAACATTATTGCTGTTATCTTTATGGCGATTACCGACGGGCTGTTTTTTTTATCAGATAACCCTTTGTCTTTAATTTGTGGAACAATTTAGTTAGCACCATATGCTGAAAGCATGCTCATTATTTGAACTTTGTGACACAGACCGTGCTTAAGAGAGCAGATAGCTGGTCGTTATGGTGGAAAAAATGAGGACTTGTGTCACCAGTAAGTCAAACTTATTTCACGGTGAAGGCATGTGAGGCTGTTGACCTGGTCACAAGAGAAGATTCTCTAGTCTTGACTTGGGTTGCTCAATCCTGTCACCACTTCATGCTTGGGATTCCTTCAGCTTCCTCTCAGCTTGTGATTCCTCAGAGGGGGGGGAGGGGGGGTAAATCAGTGTTGGATAGTAAAGAAGACAAATTCCCGAAGTGGAGAGCTCTCTCAGACTACGACATCTGTGTCTTGTAAACAGAAAGCAAAAAAGTTGCACAATCGCTGAAGGATTTTTTTCCCCCCTTGTCAAAGGAGAGGCATTATAAGAAATACTTAAAAAAGGAACACAAATGTAGTAGTACGTGAAATTCACAGTGCCAGTTGTTTGACTTTTTTATTTGCTATAATCTCAGAGCAAAACAAATTGTTAGTTTTTTTCTTAAATGAATACCAGAGGTCACTGAAACCATTCTGAACATATTTCTAAAGCTGCTCATTAACGACAGTGCTCAGGTTAAGAAGCTACAAGCCCCTGTGGACCCTGATTGTGCTGACTGCGAAGGTGTGATGGAGATTTTTCTACAGATATGTACCCTCACACTGGACAGAAACCATCGTGATACTAATGATGGGGTGTCCAGACAGTTTCCCCCCCACTAATATGTGACCATATTATGTGACTGACTTGGTGAGGGCACACAACAGGCCTTTATTGGTTTGTGTATATGTGAAGTTAAACACAGAGAGACATCTAATCATGTTTACCGGTTTGGTAACAGCCCAGCTTTTATCAGCTCTATAAAGCTCTGGAAAACCCACTGTACGCTGCTTGCCCAGCACCAATCAGCAGACACAGTTAGCCAGTTGGTGAACATATTGGAGTTTTTTTGCAGCGTAATAATTTCCCTCGGGAGGTGGCGGAGAGCAAAACAGAGCTAAAAGAGATTGCCAGAAACACAACTGTAAATGAATGCTAATGTCACTCTGTATGTGCTGAATGTGTATATAAGCACAGTTGTTTGCTAAGAACTTTGCAATATCAACTTTGAAAGGGGAAATAATGTCAATACTATTCAGCTCGTTACCGCTGCCCAGAAGTGGCTGCAAAATGAGTTATTGCAGGTTTTAAGAGTAACTTAACTTCCCCATAGAAATCTTATTTCTGCGGACCTCCAGCTGCAGTAATGTACAAGTGTACTCCAGGGTCTCTCAGTACACTCTGACATCAGAAGCACACTTCTGACTCCACTCGACCACACCCATTAGAGATGCTGGTTTGTGGTCAGAGGCGAATCATTCGTGTAGACCTGAGAACTTTGAACCAATGGCGATAAACAATATTATTTAATTACCACCCGTCCTGAAGTTTTTTTTCTGTGTTTCCCTGTGTATTCCAGCCACCTTTTGCCCCGTCGTCACACCCCATGGCTCCACCCAGCCCGAGCAACCACAGCAGCAGCAGCAGCACTGCAGGCTGGGACCAGCTCAGCAAAACGAACCTCTACATCCGAGGCCTGTCCCCTTCGACCACAGACCATGACCTGGTCAAGCTCTGTCAGCCGTGAGTACCACGCTTCCTCTCGTCATTATCTGCTATCGATCGGCCATTGATTTTTTGGCCTACTTAGTTTCGTAGTTTTAGAGAGTAGTGAGAATCATTTTTGACACACATTTGTTCAAATACAAATATGGTGTAAAAATGTAAAAGGCGAGATGTAAATATCCATATTTTATTAGTAAAGTTGCACACTTGTTTTATTGAAACATCAGAAACTGTATTTAGTTGTGTCTTTGTTGTAGTTTACAGTAGTAGAAGTCCTTTCTAATAAGCTGACTTTGACACACATTTAGCCATAGGTTAGTTTAAATATCTTCCAAGAAATAATTTAAGATTTTATTATCTTTCTATGAAGAATAGAGTAGTTTTGGACCATGCAGAGTGCGTGGTGAGACACCTAAGGATTTATATGTGTATATTTGAAATTATAACAAATGCAGCCGTATTGCAGACTTAATTTAAACATGAAAAATGTATCTGGGAAGCCAAACAAGGACAAAGTGTATATGATGAGCATGTGTGGCACAGCAGCAGGGGTTCCATATATCATGTGTGTGAATAAAGGAGAGATATTGTCAGCTTTGGGCTCATCCACAGCTCTCTTTGTGCGCTGATGCCTTATAATTTGCTGAGCAGAGAGACCACCCTGGTGCCTCAGAGATTTTATTCGCTCTTTTTTTCCGAGGCCCTGACTGAAATATATCACATATTGAAATTGGCCTCAGCAGTGACACTGTATTTTATTCTTCTTTATTTTATGTCATAAAGACCCGACAATCCTCAAAATGCTTCACTGTGAGAATGTAGTTCTTTTTACTTTGAAATTATGGATTGATCCACAAATGGGAGATAGCCACACATGATTTGAGATTTGAGTTCAGATGAAGAAAATGTCATAAATTCATGCACTAAGACCAATTTTACCATTTAGCCTAATCCCTGGCTAAATTACCCTCCTGGTGAACTGCAGAGTACATCGTGGCTTTTATCTCAGTCACTGTGGATTATATAGGTCATTTTCAACATGATACCTATGGGCTGAATGTATCCACTGTAGTTGGCCAAATGAAAAACACACATTGAAGGAAATGTATTTTAAGAGAAGCCTATGTACATTACGTAACTCCCAATTTGAAATTATTTTCCACTTCATAGAGTATATTAGCTCTTCTGGGCTGTGCAACAAATATGTTTGTATTCAGTAACTCAGTCTGTATACAGTTTCATACAGTGGTTTACTTTAAAAAAAGGACTGTTTAACTTTGCACTCACATGCAGGGGATTTTAAGCACCACATGGAAACCACTTCCTGTTTCTCATATTTTTACGGTGATGTCATAGATTGTTGCTCAACCCTCCCTCTCTGCGTGTTTTATAACTGGCTCAGTCTGGTACATAATCCAGCTAACAATGCCTCGCCTATTTGCTCCTCCCCTTAGGTATGGCAAAATTGTATCAACAAAGGCCATCCTGGACAAGACTACAAACAAATGTAAAGGTGTGTGAAGTTGTTCTTCTCTTTCCAACACTGCCCTCTTTTATCTCTCCTCTGATGAAGTATGTATCAAGAAACCTCATGAATCTCCCGGCAGGATTTTTTTCCAACACCGTCAAAAGAGAATATTGTTTTAATATGTTCTCAAAAATGGGTAGACGTCCAAATGTGAGAATTCTATCAAAACATCAAGTCATTCAACAGCTATGCAGTTGTGTCAGATGATCCGGGCAAGTCAGGAAACAGACAGCCAGGCTGCTTAAAGCTGCCTCCCAGCTGATGTTATTTTAAGCCCTCAGCCCTCAGTCTGCCGGTTTGTCGCTGCTGTGGGTGTTTCCTGGGAAGAAGTAGCCGACTCCTCCTCTTCATGCTGAGTGACAGCGTTGGTCTGATTCTGCCTAGTGCTGATGGGATTAGGAGAATGTTGTCACTCTCCTCTGGATTATGCAGAAGTTAATTGATGGCTCTCAGTGAAAAGGGACACTGTTAAAGACCTTGTAGAGCTCTGACTGAATTTTGCATAAAAGCCAGAAAGATGGTCTTTGTGCGGCCTTGAGTTTCATTCATTTTTGACTAATTTCAGAACTTGGTTGTGATAACTAATGCTGTGTCTCAATTTGCATACTTCCGTTAGTAAACTTCAATGTAGTACACTCTGTAGTGTGTGTGAATTTTGACAGGGCAGTGTTCTCAACTCAAACACGCTTGTGATGAACGCAACATTTGACTGTTTGTTCTTCTTTTTAATGGCAAATTGCAACCGGATGGAGTAATAGGGGCAACATTTGAATGCAATTGTCGACGGCCAAAGTATCTGCCGGCTTGAATAGTGCGGTGTTCACCGTAGCAAACGCAACCACTGCAGCTTCCTAAGCTACCCTTTTTACGAGTTTGGTGGTCCCTCCCTTTCAGCTTCGTAGCTTCGATGGCAACCATTAAGGGTGAGAAGTGTCCAGCATTCCACACGCAACTTTATGACTCCTATAAGTACACCGTCCGGGTGCATTTTGCCATACTTGTCAGTGTGAGCACGCTTATGCACTCAAGTAGCAAGTGTTAGTACGCAAGAATGCAAGTTGAGACACAGCGTAAAAGACAAGGATTCACATTAAACTTTGAGTACCAATGTGACTCGGCTGAAAGCGCTCCCTGACATATTCACCTTAATTAAGCTTGAAAAGGTTAAATATAGCAGCTGCAGTGGAGGGTAGGGACCATAGGTTCACCCTGTTTGTACCCCCCAGGACAAAGAGCCGACCTGAGCCATGAACGTCACACTGGTATCTGCATCCTCAGCGCATTTCTACCTCTCCTTCCACACACACACACACACACACACACACACACACACACACACACACACACACACACACACACACACACACACACACACACACACACACACACACACACACACACACACACACACACACACACACACACACACAAAAGCTCTTTTAAATACAATGCACACAGTTAAATATACCAATATAATGCAGAAGTATATACAGTACATACACATTGTAAATTAACATAGTGAGACACGGTAAGTAAATCTTTGTTATACCTCCCTATGAACACACAACCCATCACCATCCACCACATAGAGGCATAGTTCCGCCCACGCAACACTGAGGCGCAGTCATTTGTTTGTGCTGGCTATATAGAACATTGTCCTAACTGTGCTGCTTGTCTCCTCAGGATATGGCTTTGTGGACTTTGACAGCCCCGCCGCTGCTCAGAAATCTGTGGCCGCCCTGAAGACCACTGGTGTCCAAGCTCAGATGGCTAAGGTGAGGATTCATTACAGTCTAATCCTGATATCACGCTTATACACGTCACCCAGTAACCCTGTTTCTCTTCCACCTGTCTGGCGAGGAAACCTAAACCTAATCTTTGTGGTATTAGATAGCACGACTGGAATCCTTGACTTGCAGAGTGTATGCTCCCCAACTCGGTAGTGACTCTGAGAGTTGAATCATGAAGGAAGCGTGTGCTGATAACAGTAAACATACAGTCTGTGTCTGTGGAACTGAAATTTGATTTGAGGCTCAGTTTAGCACCAGAATAACTGAGGGAACTTGCATCTATTTCCAGAATCAATGTGACAAATGTGCGCAAAGTTGTTGAAGCTTGAACGTTTCAGTTCGCGCGTAAATAGTGAAAGTGTCTGTTTGATATATAATGACCTGCGAGGTCACAATGTCAGTTACTTATTTGACATTCACAGTGGGCACTTGAATGCATTTAACTGCAGCATTCTATTGAGACATTTGCTGTGTCATTATAACAGCATGCTGCTTTTTATGCTGCCACCTGCTGCCCTCTGCGTGGCGCTCCGTCTTTCTCTCTTTCTTATTCGTCTCATTCTCTCCTCCATCTCATGTCCATTTCTTTTTCATTTTGGACTCCATTTATAATCCATATGTGTGCGCGTTTCCCTGCATGCATATCCATCATTTGATGGTTCTCAAAGGTGTTTCTGTCCACTGACAGCTCCCAGCACAGGCTTCCGAAGGGTTTTGTATACGAGTAGCGCCAATAGTCAGACTATAGAGGGTAGAGATTGGTGTCGCTGGACATGTTTAGGGAGCTGAGACTAGTCTTTCTGTCTCCTTCAAAGCACCATTACACATACATTTCCCTGATAGATTATTTTACTTAAACCTTGCAAAAATGAACTCGCAGCAAATGAGGCTTCATGCTGCAAATATGTTAAAAAAAAACATTGGCAAACATTGCAGGAAAAACAAAAAGAAGTATCTTCTACAGTAGATACAGTAGATGCATTAAAGGTTATTGCATTAAAGGTGTTTTGTGGACAGACAGTCATTAATACACTACAGATCCAGCTTTAGAAGTGTTTAGGATAAAGGGCTTTTTAAGTAGGACTGTAATACTTTACTACACTCTCTGTCATCAGTAAAGGAAGTAAATAATTGTGTGTTGTTATGGTAACAGGAACCAGTCAGGGGAAATTAGTTCCCATACGACACTGAGCAAGAACCCTTGGCCTCATTTCCCTGTCTGGGGATCTGTAGAGCTTCTTGACATGCCTCTGTGCACCCATTTTACTTTTTTAATTAAAATAGAGCAGCTCCAAGGGGCATGCTGAAGTTTAATCTTTGTATTGTGGAAGGTAAATGCCATTATAAAGTGTGAGCCTTTCACTCCAGCTTTATTCTCACTATTGCTGAAGCTTGTTTGGGCTTAATGGACTCTCTTGACAAAGGTCCCTTTTCCTGTTTTTTTTATCTGCCCAGGCACTCTTAATGGACTTTCTCTCATTATTATTTCAAAGGCAGGTGGTGGGAAGTGGCCAGATAAGAGTTTCCCTTCTTTTTACCATATGTTATTCTAATTCATGTCTTGTAATACTTGATTTAGTGCTTCCCTTTCTCTGTATGCATATTAAGGCATTTACCCTTAAGTTATTAATATAGTCAACATTGTATATCATGGAATTGTTTTAGATGTTTTTATCACGTTGCGTGAATGACATTAATAGAGGAATAGCATTGTTTAATATTGTTTCTTGTGACCGGAAAGTCACAGTAAATGTGGGCAGAGGAAGTGAAAAAGCAGCACTCCCTCTTTGCCACACTTGTGAGGGCCCTTGAGGAAGACACTCAAATTCCCAACTGCTTCAGTGGAGCTGCTGAGGGGCCAACAGATAAGACTGAGACGGTACTGGGCCCTCACCAGGTGTGAATGTGGAGTATTTTGTTCCGAAACAAAAAGCAGAAATTCTAACCTAATATATCCTTGTAAAGGTAAAAGTGTATACTGTAGATCACATACTTTGTACAGCATCCGACGCATCTTGTCTCTGAGGCAAAGAGTAGCTTCACATCCATCTTCATCAGCTCCTCTTCCACAAACGTGCGTCAGTCACAGTTAATGAATGACTGATGGTGACCCATCCAAAGCACAAACAGATGTCTTATCTCACTGCCATGTTGTTTTCCTTCCGTTTCTCTCAGCCTTTTTTTCATACATGCTGTTGGTTTTCTGTCTTTTAAATTTTTTCTCAAGTGATGAAAGTCAGTATAAAAACAGAGACGCTGCTATGGTTGACTTACTGCATCAATAGAACATGTGACCATTCACCTCACCCTCCGACTCTCTTTGAATAAGTCACTAATATCGTTTCTTCTGGAATACAAACTATGTGACAATAAAGGCCAGGCCAAAATGTATCTTGCATGAAGTAATGTATACAAACAAAAAAGAAACAAGCATCCAATTTTTAGCAATTTATCAATTGCACTTACCAGTTTAAATGCTGAGCGCTGTAAAAAGCTCTCTTTTGAGTTATACGAGCTGCATAGAGCTGAGGTGTTGAAACAGATGCACCCTTCACTCCATCATCCCATCTCTCCTTCCATCTGTGTTCAGGACCAACTCCTTTTGATTGGACTCCTTTCACTGTGTTTTGTTGAATATTTGTTCAACATTTTACTGCCAGTGTACTAAATCAACCTGTCCTTGTTAGCTGACTCTGAACAACACAACGCTGATGGATATTTATGGTGGGAGGCCGCTCTACCCAGGGAATTGTTTCCGTGTCTTATGTTTCTGCTGATGCTATTAAAATGCAGCAAGAAATCAGCTGATGCGAGCCTCAAGCTACTGTGGGCCGCATGCAAATGTCTTTCCATCACTGTTCACCATGACCCTTTACTACCTAAAACCCCCAAACAGAGACAGACAGGAAGAAGCAGAGACATGTTAACCCCTTTACTGATATCCCTTTTAAAGTCCATTAAACGTTTAGCCATTTCCAGGGATACGTGATATGGAATTTTATGGAAACCCCCTCCTCTCTTCTCTTTGTTACTAAAGCCAGTGGGAACGTGATACCACAAAGGAATGTTTTTGTGTTTTCCAGGTGTTTCAACAATTTCCTATAGTGTAATGACATTACCTCTGGCTTCTTCTTTCCCGTTTTTTTCACTCTCCAGCAACAAGAACAAGACCCGACAAACTTGTACATCTCCAACTTGCCTATGTCTATGGACGAGCAGGAACTGGAGAACATGTTGAAGCACTTCGGCCAGGTCATATCCACACGCATCTTGAGGGACTCCAGTGGAGGCAGCAGAGGAGTGGGCTTTGCAAGGTCCGATCATTGTGTTAGTCATTGTCAATGACTCATGTTCCTGAAACAATATTAAGAGTTAGCATTTTAACTATGTCAAATATGACACAATGGTATGATTAAACAAAATAAAGAGACGCCTTTACTGCAGTAAACAGAAACATTACCACCGTGTGGTATGTTGGCTAGCTCTGGCCTTCTGTGTGGAGTTTGCATGTTCTCCCCGTGGCAGTGCGGGTTCCCTCTGGGTTCTCCGGCTTCCTCCCACAGTCCAAAGACATGCAGCTTAGGTTAAGTGATGACTCTAAATTGTTCATAGGTGTTGGATGTGAGCGTGAATGGTTGTCTGTGTCTATATATGTCAGCCCTGCGAGATAGTGGCGACCTGTCCAGGGTGTACCCTGACCTCGCCCAATGTCAGCTGGGACCTGAACAGGATAAGCGGTTAAAGATAATGGATGGATGTACCAGTGAAATGGAAGTGATGTCAAGGAAAGGAGACAATTGGCAAGATCCCCTTTACAACATTAGACAACAAAGACTATGGGAAATGTGGCTGTTAAGATAGAATACTGCTAACTACACCAAAGGATCAGTAATACCAACAACTAAGAATTTCTAATTGTTTATAAAGATTTAAAACTCATTGGGGTTTTCTGATTTGTCATCATAAAAATCCCCATGCAGTTCAATGCAGAATAGGTTTCATTTCTGAAATGAATACCTAAAAACACATAGCTATGGTGACGAGAAAAAAGGCGGAGAGAACATTTCATGAATGGACAAATGGAAACTTCTGATGAGAAATAGTTTCACAATGACTGGGTGATTTAATTATAGCAGCAACGCTGGCTTCCACCAGCCGTACTTGTACAACCTGACGTTTGATGTTTCAATCATGACACAGGCGGCGCCAGGGTCATGATTGACAAACGTCATAATGCCTCATTGGAATGTTTGTGTAAGTGGGTGTGCCCTAATAGGTCCGTGTGGCCAAATGGTGGAGCGTATACAAGTCTTTTACAACATCTGTACATTTTGTCTTTTATAACTTTAGGATGGAGTCAACTGAAAAATGCGATGCAGTCATTTCTCACTTCAACGGAAAGTTTATTAAGACACCTGCAGGTCTTCCAGGTAAGACTTACAGTATAATGATCTTATATTGCCAGGTATACGCACTGCATGTAAAATATTCTAGTTCAACTGCCGTGCCATACATATACTACGTGAAAGAAAATTTCCGGATTTATCTTATTATGGCTTTAATTTGTACAAAGTTAATAGACAGGATGAAGTGGTCAGCCCACTGATTCTTGCCTCCAGCTGGAGTCAGTGAGTCTGCTGCTCATACATACTCGGCCCTAAGGGGGAAGAGCACAGACAAAGAAAACGTGAGAGAGAGAGGGAGCTGCTCTGTGTGGCGTCCGCTCCCTCTCTAAGCTTTTTAATTGGATTATTAGACTGAAATAGTCTCTGCTGGCCTTGCCTCCTTTAGGAAGGGGAGGGGATTACAGCTCCACAGCTGCCAAATTAGATGTCTGCGTTCCCAGGCTGGCTAGAAAATGTGCACTCCCAGGCTTCAGGCAGTGAATGACTGTATGTCAAGCAATAACAGACGGCAACGCGTGTGTGAGATAACGTTTAACACGAAGCCTTTTATTGTATTCTCTCGCCACTGATCTCTCTTTAGCGCCATCTGAACCGTTGCTGTGCAAGTTTGCTGATGGTGGACAGAAAAAGCGACAAAGTCAAAATAAATTTGCCCTGAATGGTCGCGGTTGGGGAAGGGACGGTGACAACAGACTGGTAAGTGGTGATGGAAACCGATCCATAAATAATAAATCTTAAGTGTTAAATGATAAACAACAGAGCGTGTCACAAATATTGATGAAAAAGCAGAAGCACTTTAGAGTGACTCTATTGTTTAGTGTTGCTGAAGAGTCGTCTTCTATGGATCTCATGGATCCTATCAGTAGCTACTCGTTTTTATTGAGTTGTAATCCTGGTTATGTTCCCTGCTGTTAATTATGAAGTCTTTTGTAGTCAAGGGTGCCCTCTTTCAGGTGTGAGCACAATAGATACACAATGGGCCGTCATGTGATGTTGTTGTGTTGGTTAAGTGTTGGTGTTGCAAGCTTCTGTTTAGTCGCCAAACCTGTGCCTTCTTTTGTTCCCAGGCCGGAATGACACTCACGTATGACCCCAGTGTAGCTGCTATGCAAAATGGGTAAGCTACAACAACAGAGTAGATTGCTCTGTCGTGGTCAGAATACAATTCATTGTGCTTAACTTACTTTATTTTATTGAATTACACTTTATTCTGTGTCCTCAGATTTTTCCCACCACCATACAGTATCTCCAGCAGGATGCTCGCTCAAGCATCCATGTCTCCTTACATGTCTCCGATTTCAGCATACCAGGTTTGAATCCCTCCCTTCAATGACAGATATGTAGCTTTGATACTGTAATTCAACAAAGGCGTTGCATTCATCAGTTTTACACGCAGTAACTCGGCTCACTCGTCCTCTGGTGTTTTTTTTGAGGTGTGGATTAAATATGTGGATGAGTGTGTGGACAAAGGGCACAGTTGCCTTTCATGCTTGTTGCCGTCACAATAGCATGTGATCTCTGGAAATGGCAGCTGTTCAATGCCGGTGTGTTTACAGAGTGTGTTTGTGTTGGTGCTCCAGGTGCAGAACCCATCCTGGATGGCCCATCAACCCTACATCATGCAGCACCCAGTAAGAAGAAAATCTCTCCTCATCATCACTGTCTTCATCACAACTCTATCTTCCTTTTTTCCTCTTTAATCCAAACATTTCCCTCTGCGGGTGTAACAGAAGTGAAACATTTCTCTGTAAACAGACAGACACAACATGGGAGAGTAGTAGTTACACATAAGGTGACACTGATCCTTGAGGATTTACAGTACTAAAGTGTTTTGTATAGGAATGTAAAAACGACTGCTTTGGAGAGGCTGTGTGAAGCTGTGTATTTGATGACAGATGTCGAATATTTTTTTTTTATCACAGATGGGTTTGAACTGCAAGAGAAGACTCCTTTCTTACTTTGAAAAGGAGCCAGCATAGATGAGAAAACACTGCTAGATGCATCAGGCCAGCCTAGATGCTCTTAGACAACTTGCTCAGCTTGTTACATTTCACCTTCTGGTGTGGGCATTAGATGTGACGTCTGAGATTACTGTTACTCTTTGCCTGAAATCCAATCCTGCAAAAAAAAAGCACATTACGCATATACATCCCAGATATTCTGCATACTTTTCGTGACATTCTATCATCTTTAATCTATATGTTTATGAGTATTACAGTATATATATATATATATATATATATATATAGTGACTTTGTGTGCTACAAGCTGCATACTACATCCCTCTCATCTGGGCACACTTTTCTTCCAGGGTACTGTGATATCGCCCTCTATGGACCCATCTATGTCACTACAGCCTACTTCCATGATGGCCCCTCTTGCGCAGCAGATGAGTCATCTTTCTCTGGGCAGTGCAGGAACGGTGAGTGAACTCAGCATGGGAGAAGACATGAGTTCACACATTACACTTATTTGACAATGAGGGTGTTTAAAGTGCTCCATTAAACTGTAAAATGTATGGCTCATCTCTCTCCTTCGTTGTGCAGTTCATGGCCGCCAACACAGCTATGCAAGGAGCGTATATCCCACAGTATGCACACATGCAGACATCAAATGTTCCTGTCGAGGTACGTGCGTCAACACCACGGCAGCCTGATGTGTGTAAAGCATTATCGGGATTTAAAACAACAGCTCATTGTTATTTTTCCGCTCTCTTCCAGGAAAATGGTGCGCAGTCACAAGTGGATTCATCTGGCAATCATTCCCCATATTCCTACCAACAAGCAAAGTAGTGCTGAGGTAACATTTGGACAACAGCTAAAACAATCATGTCTACAAAGGCAACGGATGCTAAGGATCTTTTCACTGTTTTGCACAGGTTCTGCAAATGTTTAAGTGAGACTATTTTTGGTATAATTTTCATAGAGAATATCTGAGTTCATTCAGTTCAAATGATTTAATATATATAATATATATATATAGATATATATATATATATATTATATATATGAGTGTGTGATTTAAAAAAGTCTTATTTTCATACTAGAAAAGGTTTATTTTTGACACAAGGATTGACACAGGATACAAAGAAGAATCATGTGACTAGTAGTTCAAAGTGCATGATAGTAAATATGTCTTTTGTTAATATTTCCAGATTTTGTTATTCTGAGGACTTTTTTTTTCAGCCAAACATTTTGAAAATGATGTTTTTGTGCTTGCTGTGTGAGTGTTGCTATGGTGAAGTGTTACCTGTTGTTTTCTTGTAAAGTGATTTCTCTTAGTACTTTAGATCGATCTTGCTGTCTAATTAAAATTTGCCTTCGTAGTTTTGACACAGTCGTTGTACAGAACACCACGGAGAGCAACAATAAGCAAAACAATGTCGAGAGCTGTTGCCTTGGAAATTAGCTTTATAGGACTTTTTAAATTAAATCAATGTTATTGCTTTTCCCCTCCAAACTGATAGAAAAGTTGAAGACATTTTAGGAATGACTTCACATGTGATGATTTTATTGAAGGTAATATTTATTTAGTAAGAAGACCTTACATGTTTCTGGATGTTGGAATGTGCTACCTTTTGAATCATGCCTTTTTGATTACTTGGTATTGTAAAATAGCTGGTATTGAAATTGGTGGGGTGGGGGAATGAGAAAGGGCAAATTTATTTTGTTTATTGGTAGTGTTTTTGTCTTTTTGGGTGATGTTAATTGTTATTTTGATGGGGTGTGTCTTTTTCACTTTTAACTGAACAGCTAACAGGAAAACTTAGACTTACGATTGTGCAAAAAAAAATAACTCATCAAAGCCTTGCTATAGAATTTCGGCAAAAGTTCAGCGAGTTGTGGGGTTAAATGAGAGGAATGTGTATATTTTATTGTACCTCGCTCTTTGACAGGAAACAAACAAACTAGGCACTTTCAAATGTAGTTTACTTCACCAAAGATTGTGCACTGAGGAAATCCTTTGTCTCTTCAACCAGGACATGAGTGACTCTGCAAACTAGATTGCAGTTTGGACAGTGTGCCTTTTTTGTACAATTACATTCAGTTTCATAGGTAACAGTAAGTACAGACACACACACAAGCAGACAGGAAGCCCTGGATCCAACAAGAGATTCATTTCATACTTCCTGAAAAATGGAAAAAAAGAAAATAAATTTCAACTATAAAAAGATAGTGCTATGACCTTTAAAAAAAAACGAAAAAAAAAAACGTCAAGATCATTTTTTGATCATAGTGGATTAAAGCAGGCTTTTTGATTATGGTCCTCCAATAAGCCTGTGATTCGACCTGGTGGTCAGTCAAACAGCTATCTACCTCAGAGTTTTCTTTCTCCTCTGTACTAGGTCGGGTTAGCAGGTCCAGCCCGCCCTTCCAGACCAAATGCCACGCTCAGGAGCTGGCCACATACAGCTATTTCCTTATAGGTTGTTTTGAATACTTTTTGATTTTCCTTTAGACCTATTTTTTTATGATGTATTATAGTAATCAATAGGGCGACAACATGTTTCTACTCATGTTCACACACACTCAGTTTCGTGGTTTTGAAAAAAGCTGCTGCTTTTATGGCGATAGATTCCAGAGGCTGATTTAAAAAAATGTTAAAGACCAACAATGTCAACAAAACGTTGTGGCGTTGACTGGATCTGTGCTCTTTTAAAACAAACATGTTTGTTGCTTTGTCCGGGGGTCTAGGCAAACATGCGGCAGCATTTCCTCTGTAGTCAGCTCGGGTGTGAACCAATGTAAAGGGCCGCTGTGATTATACTCGAGATGTCTGTGTGATGCCTGAGACTGAGAAGTAATACTTGTCTTGTGAGGTTAATGCTGCTAGTGGTGTCTGAACCAAGTGCCATAGTATCTGGGTCAAGAGTTGCAGAGGTGCACCTAAGAAAAAACTGCTCATATAAGTATCCACCATGTTGAACAGTCATTAAGTTATATGAAAAGAGTTCTAATTTATGACGATTGTTGTACAGACAGCTTGAGGAAATAAGAGATTTTCATAGAGCTACATGAAAGTTTATTGATTTTATTTTTTTTAATCTCGTGCCACACAATTGCCAGTGGTAACTTGTATGTACAGTTCAAGGAATCGTTCCTCTGTAAATTTGTTTTGTAGTGTTTGTTTAAGCCAAAGACTTTTGTTTTGTTTGTTGTTCTTTGCAGTAGAAGGTCACCTAAGGTTTATTCTTTTCATTTCTTTGGCATTTGTGAATAAAAATTTTCAAACTTTTCAACTTTTATTACGTGGTTCCTCTTGTCTTTATTGTTGAGGAGAGCTACTGTTCTTCATCCTGAATCCCGAGTACCCCTGTTTTCCATTTTATTGAGTATAGCAGGTTGATAACCTCGGATTGATGATTAGGATATGTAAATACATAATTTGTGTTGTCATCCAGTAAATAGTTGAACAATAAATTTGAACATGAATGACGGCTGTTACTGGAGCTTGGCTGCAGCCTCAGAGGGCTGGACTACAAGCACGGTCTCTCACTTTGTCTCTCACATTTTGATTGATGTTTAATAAGGAATCTGGCCTTAGCTGAATTTAGAAAATATGCATGCTTTAACCCTTACATACTGTTAGGGTCAAATTTGACCCGTTTTGACATTTGACAGTGAAAATACCATAAACATCATTCTTTTAGCCTGAAATTTGATGACTTTTCCTAAAGTGACCCAAAATACACAAAAATGAAAATATTTTAAAATTGTATACTTTTGAACAGGTGATACACATTTTTGTACACTGAGGCTGTTTCGGGTCAAATTTGACCCGTATCTATTGAGATGGACTTTAGATCTACCAGTGTCGGTCAAATCAAGGAAAATGGTGGTTTTAGGGAATCTTGAAACTGTACAGGCCATGTTTGTGTGTATTCTTTATGGGACAGTAGTGACAGAGTTCAAAGGGGACCCCGAAACTGTCACGAGAACTGTCTGTGTGTTCCCACAACATTTGCTCAGGTTCCCGCAGAGACAGACACCTGCTGGTCTTTGAAGGGGCATGGGGGAGCCTCGAAACAGTGAAATAGTAAAACAGCACAGAAGTGATCATATATGATCAAAGGGAACAGAGGTCATCCACAGGTCAGAGGGTGCCTTGTCACAGACACAAGATCTGCACCTGCAAAAACAAGCACCTGCAATATTATCAAATAATCTACAAAGTAACACATTTGAATCAATTTGGGTTGGGAGGGTGGTGGTGGTGGGGTCATAACATTATAAAGGTACCTGAGCTGCCATTTCAGTGACTGACATCATGGCAGCAAGATTTAGTGTGCAACAGGCCTTTGATCTGTTCTTCAGAGATGAGGAGGTTGATAGTGATTTGGAGGATGTGTCAGAGCAGGAAGACAACGTGGAAGAGAACTCTGATCACTGACTGATTATTGACTAGTTCATAATAAGCATTTTATTATGTAATGTTTTGTGTTCTAAGTGGTAAATGTTGAATTAATATTGATAATTATGATTTCTTATGATATAGCAGTGGGGACAGCGTTTAATGGTTGCAATGATTAAACATGGTTGTATTATAAATTCCAACAGTTCCAGAATGTTCACGCCATTTTCAAATTCAATAAAATATATTTAAGTCTTTATGGCTTTTATGTTTTTATGTCTTATGTAAAACAGGACATGATAATGTGTAATAGTAGAGATTTTTCTCCAAAAACGAATGTTGTAAAAAAAATACACTCTCCCTGCTCTCTGAAACATTTATTAAGGATTAATCATACATTTAATAATGAGACATTATATAGACATTCTAAATAGATCTGTAGTTTAAAATTTGGTATAGACACTTACTATGAGGGAATTCTTGGTCCGGGTCAAAATTGACCCGAACCATACTGTGAAGGTATCAAATATAAACAGTATGTAAGGGTTAATGAATCAACTTTCTTCAGACAGTTTGAAACATCTTGTTATTTTTTGTTATTTTTAAACATAGGGCGAATTAAAGATACTTGAGTGGTTTTCCATTGACAAGTTCAAAAACACAAAAATGGAAGAAGAAAAGAAACATCTGTTCAGGTCCCCCATCAACGCAGGTGCTGACAGAGGTCACTTGGCTGTCATTTTTCTCCTAGATAGCAGACTCCATTAATGTGACAGTGACCTCCTACCTCACACATACATGAACCAATATTTCAGAGATTCACTCCGTGAATTAATGAGCCATTATTATCTCTGGCAAGAAATAGTCTGCCATGGACGGAAAAGTAACTGTGATGTTTTCCTCCAAAATGTGGTGTAATCACAAGATAATTTAATTAATGACAAGATACAGACACTACACTTATTCCATATTAAATAGCTATCAGACAGTTTCAGTCCTCTATGCCATCAATTATAATAACTGATCTTAAGCTCTGCCTTGTTTCAGTACTGATAAAGTAAATGTATTCTGCAATCTGTGCAAGATGTTGTTCCTCTGTTGAGTTGGTTTACAGTATTTAGGAATTGTCCGGCCATAGGGTGAGGACCTGGTAGGGATTATATAAACACTGTTACATGGTATTGTTGACAACATACGTGGCCTGGACATGGTGAGTTAGGGCTATCAGGAAGTATGGCGTACAGTGGGTGGATGGATGGGGGCGTCTGTGAGCAGGCCTTGCCATGGCAGATGGGTCCCCACGGTATCCTGCAGAGTGTTGTGCCACCCTACGGGAAGCCACCAGCTCCAGACGAGGAGCAAAACTCACGCTCCAGCTGTCTGTGTTTGTGCCACCTGCGCTTACAGCAATGGAGTTGAAACCCCCTCTCCCCCCTGAAAGACAGCCACCTTCCCCTGAAGCTCTCTGCTGTCCCCTCCGTCCTCTTCTGCTTAGTAGGAAGCACCATATAAAAGTAGACAATATAACATTCATTTCAAATACATTTTAAATAATCCAATACATGTCGTGGTTTTAATGCGTCATGGTAAATTATGGGAGTCTTAAAACGGAATGCTTTTTCACCTGTTTCGATAGCGACTGAGGGAACAGAGGGGCAAAGCTTATAAGAGAGTCAATACAAAACACTGGCATATATACGTCAGTTTAAAAATGAATATACACCAACACAATTTTCTTCTGGCAACAGCAAATTTAGAGCCTCAAACACATTACAATTATGATCATGAGATGGGCATTACTTCTAAATAACATTTACTGGTAGAAGGCAGAATCTAGTTAACAATATCATCATAATATCAGCAAATATACATAACCACAGCATCAGACACATGAGTCAATGATAACCAGTTTACATGTTTGGGTGTGTTTCAAACAGCTTGCATTGTTGAGTATAAAACAATGCAAATCCAGACACTTCATTCAGATGAACACTGTGCGTACAGCACCACCTAGAGGTTTCTGTGTGCAAAATAATCTGTATAATTGTTTTGATACAGCCATACTAACACAATGGCTGAATTACCAGGAAACTTTCCCAAACATTGGCCTATGATTTCCTTTAATTGTCTGCGCGCTCGATTTGTGTTATAAATGATAGTGTACAAAGATTGTTGTTGTTGTTGTCAGTTATGCTAAAACAATGTAACGACAAGTATGATCACTATAACTTGTCAACCAATCTAGGTGAAAATAGTGCAGATTGGTGGGTTTGCACTGTGTTTATCAGTGAAGGGATGAGGTCGTTTCCGTGAGCCGCTGTACTGTGCGTGCATGTGTGGGTGGGATCTCGCTCACGTCGCTGCTGCAGACACCAGAGTGGAGCAACAGTCAGAAAACTAGTTTGGTGCAACACGATCATTCGTCTTCGCTGTCATGGAGTCACTGAAGATAAATCACCGCTCCCTGTCATTAATAGGCAGTGTCTTCGTGTTGTGTGTTCAGCTGCAGCTGGGTCTGACGGGAGGTAAGAGCTCTGAATCCTCGCTCTGATCGCTGCTACATTTACGCGATATCCAGGCATATGGTTGTAACCTTACACAGCCGATTGATTTAGCCTTGCGCAGGCCTGTGTTACAGTAACCCTCTGCGCTTGTATTTGTTTAGTATCTTGTTCCTGTCGACATCTCACGCTTTTGATTCCAGAGGTGGACGTGTAACATTTTTTACCGTAAATGTATCACTGTTCGCAAACCAATTTCCCTGAATGTCGACTCTGTTGTTTTGATTATGGCAACATAACTTTTGAACCAACACGCAACGGTAGCGTTCACGTAACTACGTTTAAAGTTGTGCGCTAACCATATGTTGCAAAAAAAAAATCGTTTGCCAAAAGCAATCAACACACATTTAAAACCAGTGTTTTGTGCGTTGTTCTAGCAACTTGAGACCGACGACAACAAGTGGAACAGTCTAGAAATGCTTGACACCGTTTGCCAAACACAGTCCGCACTGATTAAGAGGAACAGTGGTCACAAGGGTAGTTTCAGCTGTGCAGACACGTACAGTCTGTTGGGGGGGTTTGTAGAATGGTAACTATCCAAACAGACATGATGCAAAGCTGTTGTAGCATCTTAAAATGGTGATTTGGTTGTTAGTTTAACTCACATATTTCATGAGGTGTTTTTTTTGTTAAAGTTCCCCCTGTGGCCTCTCAATCCTCCTACACAGATGCACTCAGCTAAAATAATTCTAGTTGGGTCAGGGGTCAAATCTTTCCATGGTTTCTCCTCAGACTGCCCTGCAGATGGACGCACCTGGGTGCCGTTTGGAGACGGATGTTACCACTTCGTCCACGGAGAAGAAGACAAAATCAAAAGCTACACTTTCGAGAGGGCAAAAACCCTCTGCCAAGGATTTGGTACCTGGGACATTTTATTTTCAAATATCTTTTTAAAAAAAATGGACTGTATGTTTCCTCAATGTGTGTGTGATTTGGTTGTCATACATTGCTCTGCTTTTTTCCAGAGCTTTTGACCATCCAGAGCGCTGAGGAGAATGTCTTTGTCATCAAATATAGCCCGGAGGTGTGGAAAAACAATGTCAACATTTGGCTGGGACTGTATTATGACACAAGCAGTAAGTACCATGTGACCGGAGGACTGTGAAAACATGCTGGATAACTTCCATAAGATGATATCTGATTTTCTATAACAAATCAAAAAGGAAAAATTTAAACTTTCAGATGTTTGTAATATATTGTAAAATGTATAAGGTGTTCTGTCTCAAAGTATATATATATATATATATATATATATACATAGATCATAAGTGATCATTTTTTTCTCTTATTTCTCCAAAAATGTTTAACTCAAGGTCAACTTATCTATATATTTCTGAGTACTTTTCGGACTTCCTGTCCAAGTCAGCTTCGAAGTTAAGCGCGAAAGCCTTATTACTCATGAATAACTTGAGTAAAGATTATCTCAGATATTTTTTTGTCTGCTGTGTCTATTCTCCATTTTTCTTGATGTAAGCTTGCCTCCTATTTCATGCCAGCTTCTTTTGAAAGGTTGTATGACAACACCAACACTCATCCTTGTCTTTAAATCCCGGCATGAATCCTGTTATTTGAAGCAGTCATTGAAGGCACCGTGTGGGGGATGCTAAGCTACCAGAAACTCTAAATCACATTTCAATGAATCCTGAGGAGGGAAACACATTTACTTTCAACATTATTTTGTGTTGTAACACAGTTCAGTGTAGTTTGTGTGAATGCTGGAGGAAGACCTGAGGCAAATCAAAAGAGAAACGCTAAACAAGGTTGACATTACCTGTGACAGTGGCTGTATTCTCGCTGCCTGTACTGCCTGGCGTACTGATCGGTTTATGTTGTCAGGTGACAGCATGAAGTGGTTCGGCGAGCAACCAGTGGGATTCAGTAACTGGGAGGACAGCTCTCCTCCATCAGACCTCGTGCCCTTGGATACGTGTGTGGCTCTGCACACCAACACGGGAAAGTGGGAAAATGTCAGCTGCCTGGATCAGGCAGAGAACGGAGTGGTCTGTGAGACAGATCAGAGTAAGTATTAACATTCAAGGCCAAAATGTCTGTAGACCTGTTGAATAGCTGTTTATTGTGACTTCAGAAAGTATGCTCGGGATTGTGTTCCACTTGCCTCACAATGTTTGTTTTTTTTCCCTTCAGAGGCAGAGGAAGTCAAGCCGAGTAAGTCGACCGTAGAGCTGTTTTTGCTGTTTCTTTGCTTATTCCTCAGTGATTTTTTTTTTTATAGCAGTGACCTTCCTTGCATTGTTACTTTTTCTCCTCCAGAATCGAGCGCACTGCTGTCCGGCCTGGTCATTCTCAGCGTGGTGGCTATCATGGGAGTCTCAGCGGTTATTTGGTTCCTGCACCAGAAACAGAATCCTGGCTCCACTATCCTCACAGCATTTGAGTACCACCCTCCGTTCCGAGTTCTGGACACAGACCGCTCCTGCCTGGTGGAGGCGGAGGAGACTGACAGCGTGCCGTAGGAGAATTCTATCTCTCTTCCAGGAAGCACCAGGCCCTCCCCCCCACTGGGTGGGCGTTCACGCATAGTCCAAGTCCACGTCCACTTTAAAAGAACAGTTAGTGAAGTAGTTTGGGGTTAATAACGCTAATGTTACGAATAATGTAGTGTGATTGTAAGAAAGCTGACACAAGGCTTACTTTTAATACTAGTGTCTCACTGTGGCACATAAACCTCTCACTGCTTTTTTATGTCATCTGCACTAACAAAGAATCATCTGTACATTTGTTTTCAGATTTGTGCATCAGCAGCTTGGTCTACATGGCAAGTGTAACATTATTATCAGGCAACTTTTGGGATCATTATTTCTCTCTTGCAATATTAAAAGTAACTTGCTTTTGCTCATTGAAAGAAGGAGGGATCAAATATAGAGCAATGCTTTTATAAATGTTCAGTGATTTAGTATTGCATTGCCACAAACGTGGGGACTAACGAGGGAGATATAAGAATGTTCAATTGATGCAGCAAAGACTAAGACAACCTGATGTTTAGTCCCATAGTATGTATCAAGCGCCCTAAAATGCTGGGTTCTACATTTCACATAATGTAACCAATCTCATGTTTGCGTTAGAGCCTGACTGCCTGGTAATGTTCATGTCTTTGAAACCAGTGGAGTGTCCCCTTTTTAAGCAGTATTCAAAGAAACAGGAACGCCGAATGACAGGCTATTAAGGGCACATCCATGTAAATAGCTCGATCGGAACATAAACCCAGCTACAGTTTTGAGAAATTGCCTTGTTATTCCACGCATGTAAAATGTTGCCAGTGAGAGAGGTTTGCACAATGCGTAACGCAGAATATTTTCCAGGTAAAATATTATTTTGAAATGACCAGCCGCCCTGAACCAATACTGCCAGAGAACGTCCTGGCTATTTTCCTTGCGTTCTGTCCTGGGCTTTGTTTTTTTTTATTGTGACAAGGTATGAGACCAACGAGAATATAGCCAGTAAAGCCAAGTTTAGTCAAAAATCATAACACTGATGAAACTGTCTTCATTCATAACAGGATAGTTTCTGGGTTGTCGTCATTGAAAATTATCTACACTCACAGTTCTTCTGTCCTCTATGTACTCTGTTTCTGTGTTTCCTATCTTGATATTATCATTGCTTTCTTTTGAGGAGAGTGATCTTGATTTTGGTGTTGGAAATAATAGATCCCTCTGTGACATTAAAGACAATCAATATTTGGCTATGTGATGGGTATACTGAAAAATGAAGCCAAGAGACTTTTTTGTGTAAAATACCCCTCTTAATACTGTTGTACACTTTTAACAGCACGCATGCTTTTGTGCAATATTTGAGATTAACTGTGCAGGATCCGAGCCCCTGTGTGTTTTTCCTAATAAAGTATGTTTGACTATAAGAAGGGCTTGTTTTTGCTTTTCTTGAATTGATCCGAGTCAGAAAGTTCTATTGTAACAGGAAGCATTTGTTGTAATATGTCACCTTGTCAGCCTTGGTTTATTCCAGAAGTGTGTCAAAAATATGCAGGTTTAGAAAAAAGAAGCACACCCTACATTTTGTGCAATCTAGAGCATTTCTGCTAAATATATATGTTGTGCATAATAATTGAGGGGTAGAAGGGTAAATCGGGACACCAACATTGGGGATAGAGTCTAATTGGTTCTGAAAGGATATCTAAATCATTGTCATCTGAAAATTGCCGCTCCCTTCAAATGTCCAGTGGCTCTGTTGACATCTCAGCGTGGGCCGGGATGAAACAGAGCTGAGGGAAGCGAAAAAAATGTTTCCTTTCCAGTCATGCACATCTAATTTTAGACTTCCAAGAAGTCTGTCATCTAAAATATTTTCTTTAAATCTCGACTGTGTGTGCGTCTCTTTTTTTGAGTGCTTTCTATCAATGTGTTTTACATCTAGCTATAAACTATCAAAGGCATTTGTGGACCAACATTTATTGATGTAGCACACTAATAAAGAACCATAACAATAACCTTTTCCTCCAAGCAGGTCATTTCTAGATTTGGCCACAAGGTGGGACAGTGAATCACATTTCTGTCAAGTCACTTCTCTGACATTGCACGGAGGGATTTTCTTCTACTTGTTAACGAGGTCCGGAAACATAAGACGATAATCCGTTTGATGGTTGTGTGAGTATTTGTTGTTGGATAACCTATAGGAATACGGATTTGTAAAGATGACATACCTGTCTCTAGAGGAAACAAATACCATGGAATAGTGGATGAGGTACCGAAGAGCCGGTGTAAAGTTATAGAAAGCTTAGCATGTCTTCAAGCTGAGGTGAAAGTCCTTGATGATTAAACAAGTAATGTGTCCCGCTGTGGTGGCCAATAATTAACATGTTATGCAAGAGGAAGTTCCAGACAGCAGAAAGGGACTGAGCTACAGAAGAGCATGGCTGCAGTGTGGGGTCATGTCATATGTTATAAACTGTTGCTTCTCTCAAGGTGTGGTTCAAGAATTCCTCTTCCGAAAAACAGAAAATGATGACGTTTGAAAAGAGTCTTGAGTAAACAGAGCTTAAAGGCTCATTTTCTGATTCAAATATATGAACAAAAGCCCAACCACTACAAATCAAAACACAACCAAATCCGTCTGGAAGTGATTGACAGGTCTTGACATAATAATGACGAGACAACAATATCTATCTGTAAGGATTCGTTTTTTTTTTAACTCTGTCACACATTTGTTTACTGTATATCAATATGACTTCATAAACTGAATAAGTGTCAAAGTTAAAAAGGCGTATAGTCAAATTGAAAAACATTAAACTAAACTGATGTTTATTATTATTATTACTCTAACATGCATAACTTCAATTGTATAGCAGCTGAAATGCACAGACTGGGCCCTTTAAAGTGCGGATATTTATTTCTGTGTTTATTTACCATATTTGCCAACGCCAAAGAGGGATTCACACTTGTTAACATGCAACAAAGTATATCATTTAAAGCGATGTAGTAGCTGAATGCTGTGTGTAAGCCTCCGTTTGAATGGAAGCCCATAATGGCACATTTAGAAAGCTTGGAGTCTGATTGTAAACTGTATACACATTGTAGTCTGGTCTCTGAATTGCTGCCCTCATCTCAGATGTTTTAGCAATTCTAATAGAATTAGTTAAGAATGAATAATGATGATTATCCAGCTGCATGAGGCCTGCTGAACCTACAGATTTGTAATTTGTCGTAATGCTAATGCTCCTGTTTGCCAACAGTTCCAACAGAGAAAAACATGTATTGACATGCAAAAGGATGGTTTTCTTAAATGTGTTTTCCTGCACTGGCAGAATAATCATAATTGTAATTATGATAATTAATCGTAGCACTAATACACTGAAAAGCCTCATTTGATTTGTTGGTGAAATAATGGGGTAGAATTTAATTAATTATGAACCTTTTGATGCATAATCATTTATTTTTTTGTAAACATGTAGCTTAAGTGATTTATACTGAAACATCCCTAACATTGTCTTTTTTTTGTATAACTGTGTGTGTGTGTGTGTGTGTGTGTGTATTTTTGTATTTTATTACCATAGAGGGGCTTTTTTTCCCTCATCACAATAGCTCTAATGGCCTATTTCCACTCAAATAATAGCACATGAATTTCATTCTTCACATCTGCCATGGCGCTGCTTGAAGCAGGAAGAGGTCTACGTTGACCCACAATGACTAATTAAAATGGACATTGGTATGCATGAATAAGATATGACATACAGTAGCATGACAGATGGAATGAAAATGAGAGCCACACTGGATCACAAGACATCAAGCCTGCGGATTTCGAGTTTTGCGTCAACAAACTACAACAGGCTTCACGATGTCTTAAACTTGTAAATACAAAATAAACAGTCCTAACTCTGGCCTTTGTGTAAACACAAAAGGGTGAAATCAGTCAAAAACTCTTTCCTGTCTTTCTGGTTTCACCACAATCCCATATCTCTTTTTCTCAGGACTCTACGACATATCATATCAGTTATTTCTTTTCAGCTCATCCTCTATTCAGGTTCCTGTCTTTCCTGGGCAAGGTGTCTGTGCACAGTAGGGTAGAGCATCTATTTCTCATGTCCAGGAAGTCTCATGTTTCCCCCCCCCCCCCCATTCACTATCCTGGAACATGCTCCAATTAACAGAGGCAGACAAGGGCCATATTAAGATGACTGCACACTGACCGGCCATTCTAGAGAAACAGTAGTGTACTCTATTATATAATGTCAAGGCATACTACACTACTTTACCACTAGATTTTTAAACTGCATGTTTCACACACAAGCAATCACACGCACGCACACACAGATGCAAACTTAAGCGATGAATATACCCAGGTTTTTTTTTAGCTCAGACACTGTGCCATATTCTAAATCAAATGCATATGCAGTGCTGGAAGGCTTTGGTGTTAAAGGGATCAGAGCATCGTGTGCTGACATGATTAAAATCTTTATTATTCAAATATGTAAGGACAAAAAAAAATAAAAAAATCTGTGACAGAGAGTCCAACTCTTGTGCCTTACGGGTATACTGAGCTTTCTGTGGACTGATAGAAAAATAATAATTAAAAACAAAAGCGCCATCTTAATTTGTTTTCCATCAGTCTCTAGAGAGATCATCTTTGCTGTGTCTTTGGTACCTCATTATACTTTCTAATCAAGACTCTTTAAAAATCCCTTTAAAAGGGAGACAGACTGTTTGCCCTTCCCCCAGCATGCTGCTGCATTGCAGCCATCGGCTGCGACTACTATGTTACAAATGACCAAGGTAGGCTGACATTTTGATTGTGCAATGTGAAAAACCACGGCCGGAAAAAGGCTTTTGAAAGTGAAGCAAGCCCTGATCTCTCGCATCACTCATTCTCCCTAATGAAGATTGTCCAATACAATTAAAAACCCAGGTATCCTGTGGCTCGGGTGATACATTTATCAAATCATGTTTTCCCCTCTCTCACCATGTGTGTTAATCCAGCCAGGCGTGTGTGTTTCACTCAGTCCACTCCTGTGACTGCAGCATCTAAAATGTACAGAAATGACACAGAATTAGAAATTAGAAATTTCTTTCTAAAAGGATTTCCCCCCCCTCACATCTTTAATTAAACCATGCCTTTGTGCCTTAATTGCTGTATCATATTAGCTCAGCTTCATGTACAGTGTGCTTTGGCAAAAGTGGCAGTGCCATGAATTGATATCCGCTTCATCCACTAAACACACATTTCACAAAACACAGCATGTTGCAACGCACTGTAATTACGAAATGAAACACTGGAATCTTAATACCTTCATTCTAGAACAAGCACATATTGATCTTATTCTGTAATAATTCATTGCAAAAAAATATATATCATTTGTGATATTCAAACACTGATCTACAGCATTACATACGTCTACACCAGCGATGCAGTTTCTGTTACATTGTTTCGATTAAACTGTGTTGTAAATGTTTGCTCTTGAGTCTAATGATAAAAACTCACCCCGTTTCCTGTTGCAGATTGAACACTTCCTTAGTGGTGAGACGAAAAAAAGACAGATGGTAGTCCTTGTCCAACTGGAGGCACTTTATTGGGTGAACGAAAGGTATTGTAATGCCTTGTTAATAGTTTCTCTGTCGCATTTTCAGCTTCATTTGATTCTGGTCTGATTTGAGCAGTCCATACTTTCAGACAAATTTAACAAAAATGTTCTTTAATTGACATTAATGCCTAGCATCCCTTAAATAAAGAGCTTGAGCTGCTCCCTTTAAGAAAGAGGTATGGACTCTTCTGCAGCAGGTGCAACAGATCCACACATCAATATTTAAGTATGTGGAAGAATGCAGTTATTGGCAGTCTAAATGAATGTGTTGCCCTCTGTATTTACCAGCACTGTTGCACTGTAAAAAGAGCACAAGTCTTACATGTTTAACTTGTTCTTATTAATTGGTTTTCCGGTTTAAATTACAATTATCTTGTTTTTCTTTCTGCACTTGGATGTTACCTTTTCTATTTTAGTTTTTGTGTGTTTGTTATTGGATGAGTTTGCTTTGATGCGTCTGTTTCTACCATGTTGCAATCTAAATTTTGGTTGTGGAACAATAAGACACAACCTGGACCGTTGTCCCAACTTAAGCACCATCAAATGCTTTTCAGATATTACACCACAAACTTTACGCTCAATGTCTCTGTCAGCAAGACCTATTGTGCCAGGATGTGTGCAGTATAATCTACCACCAAAGTACCCTGTCTTTTGCTCTTTATTGGAGTTAAATAAATATCAGACCATATCTAAAATCAGTTTAAAGCCTGCAAATTTGTAGCATCTAAAAAAAAATAAAAAAATGGTTTTCACTGTCACGCTTGAAAATGACAGCACCTATACACCTGAGGGAGTTCATGCCTCGACAGGCTACATATATGTAGTCTAGAGTGATGAGCAGTGTAATAATATATAATTAATACAACACCGTGCTGATGACAATGCCTGCATCATCATTTCATTTATGGTAGCCAATCATTATTTTTGTATTTCTTTACATTGGTAGGCTCTACATTTAGAGGGCATCAGCTGCACTCATCACACACAGACATGATTAGCGGAGCGCACCCACACATGTTTTACAGTATGTGCACTCGCTGGCTGCAGTTTTTCGGGGGAGCAAAAGTTTGCATTGTAGAAAGCCCTGAGCTGACGTCACTTCTCTCGAGTTGAAGCGGAGGAGAGAGTCTCTTCAATCTGAGACTAAACGTTGGAGAGCAACACGCTCGGTCACACTCTCTCACCCGGACTCAATCACAATGACCACATTCTCCATGCATCTCTTTCAACAACCCCTCCAAAACTGCGCAGAAACTGGGAAGTAAATCAACACAGTGTTTGCACCATTTTTGCTTTTAAAAAAAAAAAAAAAGGAATACACCGGTTTTTTTTCGACGATAAGGTGAGTTTGTGTCAGCGGTTTCCAGCTCGGCTCGCGAGGTGTTTGTCACTAACGTGCGTTCGGGAATATGTCACAGATTGATGTCGCCTGGGCTAACAGCTAAGCTAACGTTTTGTTTTTTTAATGTCGCTAAACCAGTAGCATCCCTCTCTACACTTGCCTCACTGAAGCGTTATCCCCTCGGTGAGTTCTAAAAAAAAAAAAAAAAGTAAGTTCATGTGAAAGTAGATGCAGCGTTTGCGGATGTTTCTGATTCAAACTTTGTGCAAAAGGTCCCGTTGCCATGTCGAGCTTGTTACTTCGGTCACTAGAAGAATGTTCGGAGGAGAAACGTTAACATGTCACCCGGTAACGGTACTTGGCACAGGCAGACATGGCAGACGAGCATGCATGCAATGCAAGCAAGCAAGGAAGGCACCGCTGCTCGGTCTTGTCATTTACCTTGCAGCGTGGATCTTGTCTTTGTTGCCAGCTAACGTTTAGTCCGCGCTGAGGATCCACGGTTGATGATGCAAACGTGAACATAAGTTATCTCGTTAAGCGAAATCGGAGGTTTTTTGAACTCTCTTTGCACGCTCGATCCAAGAGTGCATCACTTCTAAAGTAGTGCATGGTCGCCTGTGTAACCGCTTGTTGTGGTTCCAATTGTCGTGTGTCAGCATGTCATGATATAACGCAGGTGGGCTTTGATGGTGTTTTATTTCAACATTACAATATTAGTATGAGTGTTAAAGCCCGCTGGTCTCGTGCCCCCCCCCTCTCTCTATCTTCTTCTCTTTTTGTTGCTTCCTATTAAAGGAGAGCGCGGCTAATGCTGCAGCTGCGGTCTGGCCTGAAATTTACCCTTTGAGATTATGACAATACCCTCCATTTTTTTCCTGCTTTCATATTAACAACAAGGCATTCGCCATCTTGGGGTGTTTAAATTAGATTATCGCTGTCTATTTAAGCGGTGTTTTTTTTTTCTGCAACAAAGTTATGAAACTTTGGAGGAAGAAAATATTTGAATGATGCAGCCTTTATTTCTGTGGCGTTGAAAGTGAAAGCAATGTTTTAATCGCACAAATGTTGTAGGTTTTGTGGAGTTTGATTCAGGCTAGTGAGATTTCATAACTGACTTGAGTATGTTATGAAACTGCAAACCAACCACTTTCCTGTTCCTGTGATGACATGTCACACATGTGGCTGAGCCCTAGTAATTCACTTTTTAAACATTATAACGTTAGTGGCTGTAATAATAATCTGCCACAAACTAACTCATTTAGGGTATATTTTTTACAGTGTCCTGATGTCTTCCATTTGTACTAATGTTTTTATTTATCTTGAGCATACATGGCTCACTCTAAATTGTAGGAAACCTTTTAAGAATTATTTGAATAACAAACCATAACTCTTTCTGTCAATTCTGAACACACACAGGCCACAGAGGCACAAACGTTTTACTACGTTTTCAGTGCAACTTTAAGGTAAATTCTACAGCATGTTACAAACCTATTGCCCCTGAAATTAATTAAGACCATGCTCGAGATAAGGTATCATTGATAGGCCATTTTCACAGCAGACATCTTGACTTCGTCATAGTTGGGAGAAGCCTGTTGCTAATAACATCAACGATGACTTTGTTGTATTCAAGTGTCCGAGTAAGCACTGACCGTGTGACAGTGAGCCGGCATGCACAATACCAGCAGCCTGAAAACAGAAGCACCAATGGAATTCAGCCATCCTTCATTTTATTATATCCTACAGTCACATGTCAAAATCTATATAGAAAACAGGCGTGTGGATTGTTAAAACCTGGAAATGAACTTGTACTGGGCCCTTTCTAAACTTTGTCATGGCAGCATCAACCACACTTTTTTTTTTTATACAGCAGTGTTGTGGCACTTGATGAGTTGTGAGCGACTGGTTCTCAAAGAGCTCATTTTGATGCTGTAAATGCTACTTGCGTCTTTTAGTTCTGTTTTGGCAGGCAACTTTTGTTTGCCGCACAGTGGAGCTGATTTGCCTTTACCGATATAATTGATAGTAATGAACTCGTGTGTGTGTGTGTGTGCCCTTTGCACACACAGACACAGTCCTAACTGAAATGGCAGTAAACATTATTCCTGGTAAAGTCCATCATTTAAATGGCTTCAGTAGCCAAGGCAGCGAGATAAATCAGATCATAGCCTTGATGTGTTATGCATGCATCCAGTAACTGCCAATGAATCAAAACACAGGTAGAAGGTCACTAAATTTGCCTCATATTTATTCAGAGCACATGTCCTTGAAAACCTCTGCAGAGAGAACAATGTTGAGGTGCTTTATGCTTTCATTCTAATATGAGCCTTTAACGTTTAACAATCTTAAAAAATAGTGCAGGTGTTGCTCCTCCATGCTGCTAAGGCTCATGGTTGCCACATTATTCATTTGAAATGCATTCACTTGAATACAGACTATTTATTGTATTACTTGAAATGAATACTATATGAACATGTACCGTAAATTCGGTAAGCAATACACCACGTAGTACATCAGCTTTGTTAGGTGTTCTATACCTACAGCAGCATGGTTTCAGTTGTTCTAATATCTATTTTTTTCTGGTTTACTAAGCCGTGTTAGGTGTAACCAGATGTGTTGTGTTTTGCTGAATTATTCACAGTGCCGTGTAAATCACATTCAAATGTCTGTAGCCCCTCTTGTTATACCGAATGTGTGAGTGTCCCTTTTTTTTTTTAATGTTCCTTTGGCTCTTTTTCTTTTGGCATTTTGGCCAACACAGGAAAAAAAAAAAAACTGCTCTGCTAATAATTGTTTTCACCGTGTCTCTCCTATATTCTTACCCTTTTCCACAAGTTTGCACTCATTAATCAAAGATGCTGGCCTCCTGCTGAGGGCTGAGCAGGTTCATCAATTTGGCAGCCAGCTTGCTGTAAGGAACAATGCAGAGGCTCTTAACACACAAGCATAAATAAATCTATGGTCTTTATATGCAAGCCCTGAAGGTTAATACTGTATAATTCAATGTACCCTCTTTGTCTGCCGTGATTGATGTTTTTAAACATGTAGGGCTTGACGGGAGTCCCTTTTTGTAGGTCAGTGTTGACACTTTATGATTGGGTGAGCTTGGGGGGAGCGGCACGAGGGAGGTGGATTATTAGGAATATGTCAGGGAGATTACTCTTTTTCACTCATCTTGCTGATCTATTTTCTCTCCGCCTGGAGATGCTTTTCGCAGTGCTTTTATTTGAGCCAATGATGCTTCTGAGATTGAAGTCTCCCTGCTGTGTAAACGGGGGGCTGATGTTTAAAGAAGTGCTAGTAGTCTGGTCTATTTGTTTGACTGTTTAGTAGTTATTTACCTCCTTTTGCTGCAATAATTTCAGGCCAGCTGAGAATGAATGAAGTGGCTCCATATACATAGTTCTCAGTCAGATAGGTACAGATCCAATATGAACCTTTTTGTCCAGTTTTTGTTGTAAACCATTCCACTCTCACACAAAAGGCTGTGCCTCAGCAGCCCACTTTTTTTATTGATCCTCAAGCATTTAAAATCTGGTCACTGCTGCCACAAACACTTCCTACTTGAGCTGCACTAGGCATGCTGCTGCAGCCACATTTTTAAATATTCTGGCCTGATAAGAGACGGGGAGAAAATGCATTTTTTTCCCCCGAGAAATGTTTGAATCAGCAAAGGCCAAAACTCTAAGGCTTAGTGAATCGAATTGACTAAATTCTTTCCGCACCCTGATGAGACACTGCGCTGGCAGTGGGCATGCGTCTTCATTGCCTTTCTGTCTCGTACAGCGAAAATGTGCACATTGTTGTTTTTGAATGAAACACCATCAAAGCACAGACCTTTTCCATACAACTTTTAAACAAACTCCTTTTATTGAAATGCTCTTAAGTGTTTTAGCTGAGTGGTTAAAATGATCCACAGGTCAGGTGGAGTAGATTATCCTGAAATGATCTCTATAAAAAAAAAAAAAAAAATCTCTTCAAGGACACCACTATTAAGGCAAATGCTCATGCATCCCTTCCAATAGGTAAACCAACACACCTTTTCTTTCCATTGCACTGTATGAATGTCACAGTGCTTTCTGTGTTGCCATTGAATGTATTGTTACGCATGTAAAAAGCCCCACATTGACTTCATTTGTAGGAGACGGTGTTTTGTCAATGCTAAGAGGGTGAGATTTACAAATGAAGAACAGATATTAAGACGCTATATTCATAACAAACACAATGTTTCACCCTGACCTCAGATAATGCTATACGAGGACTGACAATTGGACTGCGAAGAAGGAACCCGAGTTTGGTACCCAGGTTTATTGTTAGTTATGACTCGTGACTTGGTAAATAGCGTTCTGTGTCGGGAGGCCAATGCCATTATGTCCCAGTTAGATGGACAGCTGAGTAACCTGAGGAGGCTCAGCCTTGTAGTAGTTCAAAGACTGGTTGCAGAGTGACCTTTTCCCTCTTCATATTGAATGAAACATGTAAGTGTAGAAGACAGTAATCTCTTTTACACTGGTACTCACACTGCAGAATGAGACAGATGGAACTGTAAGGTGACCCGCTTGTAGATGACGCACAACAAGTGTCGCTGCTACTCGTGTGAGAGCACGGAGGTCGTCGGTTATGAGACATCCAGTGTTTACCGTTGCTATTAAGAGCTGATTTAGAAAGCATAAAGAGGAAGGGTAACACAGTTTCTATATCGGAAAATAAATGTGAAAGATGAAAGTGGCCAATCTGTTAATTTAGATCCTTAGTAATTAGTAATATCTATCTGAGCAGAGAAGGAAGTTTCACTCCCTCTGTGTGCTTTGTTGACCTAGCTTCTCTTTGCTTTGTTGACCTAGCTTCGCCGGCCGCATGTGCTTTTTAGTGCATGTTTGTGTGTGCACGTGAGCTGCACTGCTCTCATACTGCGGTTACATCTGATAACGCCGTCCGGAAGCATAGCGATCGCCCTCCGGTTCCCTCTCAGCTAAACAGTGTTAGCTCTGTCAGCACTTTTTGCTGTGGTTTGCGCCGTTAGCACCGTTAGCTGCGAGTTGCCGGCTAGGTCGTCGCCATGTTGAGAGCCGTTGAGAGTCAATAGAAATGCTCCCAATCCAGTATATTGCACCTTTAACCATTTTGCGATGGAATCATGCCAGCTGCAACGCCAATTCAGACCAGGGGGCGTCTAGTAGGAAGGCCACATTTATCTTCCAACTCGGCCTTCATTTTGATCTCAACTAAACATCTGTTAAGTTTAGTGACACCGTTACAAAATATGTCCACAGACAGACATATGAACACTCACACAAAGACTCTCGCAAGGTGAAAACAATACCACTGTTGCTGTCGCGGCTGGTAATACAGTGAGTAAGATATGATATACTTTATATATTTCTCAAGGGCGAACTTGTGCTTGCTCGATAGTGCTGCACACAGCTGCAATATGCTAACATCAATACATAGCCAAAATGCCCCATGTGTGGGACTAATATAGGATAATCTTAAGACCCAAGCAAGTTTGTTTTCTCCACAGTAGTGGGTAATGGTGTTGCCAATTCATTAGTATGCAACTTTGTTGAGCTTTGTTGAGCTTATTTTCCCATTGGCTTTTTGTTGAAGGGAACCAGAGCAATGTCCTGGAGACACCTCGATACCGAGAACTACACAGAGGCGGTTTAAGGTACTGCCAGATGTTTATATTTTGTCACATCTTTACAGGTGTGTAGTTGAGATCAAAATGAAGGTTGGGTTTGGAGATATGCTTGTTCTAAGCAAGGGTGCAAGACGTAGGGGGTTAGGAAGCGGAGAAGGGGCCCCTCCACTTTTTGCCCCCGGCCCCATTCGGAGTTGCGGCTGGAGTGATCCCATCGGCCTCTGGTTTGTTCCATTTCAATAGAGGATCTCCTGAAGTGCCTGTAGTCGTCTTCAATAGATGAATAAAACCTTTATTGTATCCCGTTAGCATGGGAGCTCACTCCTTTGATACTTTTAGTTGGCTTGCAGTCCTTTGTAAACTAGAATATGAGGATAATATTACAGCCTTCCGCTCTTTAAAATCACATATAAATGCCACGAGCCTAACCGGTAGAACCTCTTTCCTTATCCAATAGTGTCCTAAAGAGGGACACTTCTTAAAGGGGAGTGATGTCCTCTGAGTGACAAGCCTCTGAGTTTGCTACGCTTTTTTATTTTTGTGATGTTTCGTACAGCTGATAGTGTCTGAGTTACACGTTTAATAATTAAAATACCTACAAAAATATGATACTGTTTGTATTTGGAAAACACAAAGTTGGATTTTTAAATGTCACCAGCAGCATCATGTTGTGTATTTAATCTGTTACAGTCAGGGAGGTTTTTGAAAAAAAAATGTTTCAATATAAAAAATGTACCTTTTTAATAGTGTACTTATTTGGGGGAAATACATAGAATCATGCATGAAGTCCGTGGAGAGGATATGGAGGCCTGTTTGAAGTTTTTTTTTTTAGCAGGGGGTCATAGGGAATGTTGTTGTTGTGCAGTGAAAGTTTAAAATAATGTCAATGAGGTAACTCATCTAATTAAAGTTCAACTAAACATTTCTTTTTTAGTAGAGGTGTTTACAATTATGTCTGTTTTATGATATGGTAAACAGTTTGTTTCGATCTGCATGACATGGTTAATACAGCCTGAGCATTTTATTCATGATATTCCTCGTTAATATGGAAAGTTTCCACTTTGAGTAATCCAGAAATGATGCAACCCTGTGATGATATAGACGTTCAGAACCCAGAGTTATTGTTCTAGTTCTTTGGCATTTCTGTATTTTTCTTTGAAATAGTCTAGAGTTACTATACATGACCATAAATTCCCTGCTCCTATGTTTGTAGAGACACCTTTAGTGGGTCAGTAGTTTTGAGTGATGTAGACTTGGTTTAGACTCTATTTCCTTTACATTCCAAACAAAATGAACCCACATGGTAATGCGTAGTGTACATGTGGTTTGCAGGGCCTAACATATGTCTACTTTGTGATGAAATGAGAGGATTAAAGCTAAACATTGCTTCATCTTCACACATTTTAAAACAATCTCCGTAGAAGGGGAAGACTTTTTTAGCTTTGTATTTGAGTGAAAATTTCAGTTTCTAATCAAATTAAAGACATTTATTCAATACAGTTTCCTAAGGTGATTGGATTTCTGTAAAGTCAAAGTGTGGCTACTCTTGTTGTACGCACTTGACCATAATCCAATTTCTGCCGAGTGTTTTGTCCCATTGCCCCGTGGTTGTCTCCTGGAGCCAGGAGTTTGATTTTCTGCTGATGTTAAGAATGGATAACTCATCTCCCTTTGGGGTCCATATTACCATTTTTATTTCATTTCCACAGAGCCTTCAGATAGCAACGATGCTGAATGAGTAAATCGATAAAAGCAAGCAATAAATCTGACTGTTGTCTCGTGTTTCAGGTGCAGTGATGTCACAGAACTGAGGACAGCCTCATACGAGTAAGTGTTTGGTTTACGTTCGCTACGCATTGTCCATCACTGCCATTGTGCTCTTTGAAGTGCCTCTTTTGATTTCATAAAGGAAAAACCAGTTTGCTTTGTTAAATTGGGGAAAAAAAACGTGTAAATGGAAATGCAGCACTAAGCAAAACACCCCGTTTTAAAGTATTATTTAGGTGTAGGATTAGAATTTTCCAATTAGTTTGAGATTTAACAAAGTCCTCCTTTATGAAATTAGTTTGTGCTGCATTACACTTTGCTCTCATTTTGTGTGTATCTAATTAATTCCTGTCTTTCTTAGAATTAAAGGGTTGAAGCTTCAGAACATATTTAAATCTCTTGGGGGAGAAAAGAAAACTTTTTTTGACTAAGGGGTGTATTAATTAAGATAAATGACTGTGAGCCAAACAGGCATAATTGGTGGGGTTGAAGCTATTTCTTTGGCTTTGTTTTCAAATTTAATTTGGGCTACTCCACATACACAGATGTTTCCTGGTTGCTATTTAAAAATTGCCCCAAGACAGAGGTGGTGGTTGTGTCAAATTCACTTCCTCTCATCCTGAGCTCTACTCGATCAGAAAGTGTGACGTGTGCGTTTTTTTCTCCGCATGCAAATATTTGCTGCCAAATTACGAGAGAGTTCATTTGCAGTTTTGAAAGTGCAGTTCATTTTCTCTGTTGTACACGCTCCATTGTGGAATAGGAGTCAGTTGATGAGAAGTGTTTATCACAAAATAGTTCTCTTTTCCAAGACAATTGCACTAAATCAACACCGCTGAAATGAAATGTACTGTGCTGCGAGTGAAATATTGTCCAAAAGGAAATGATTCTGCTCTCTAATTGAATTGTTGACTAATCCGATATAGTTGAGCGATCAATGCTACCGTTTCTGGAAGAATCCGTGTTCACCTTTACCGTTGAATCCAACCTTTTCTCCTTTGTGTCTTTGCTGCTCTGACTCCTTTGGTGCTACTCCTTTCAACATTAAGTAAAAACCCCAAAGGGGGGAGTGTGGCTGCTGCTCATTTACCCTCCATGAAGCAAAGAATGCTGAAGCTGTGCCATGAAATTTACGGCATGCACACGGCCACCTCCCGATCTAGAGGGAAAAAGTCTCCCACTGTTTATGTGACTGACCCTGGAAAGAGACAGGTCATCTGTAGTGCTGCAGACAAGCCCAGTTGAAATGGCGAAATGAGCCTCGCCACAGGAATACCATCCTCCTCTAAAGCCGAGTACTCTCCCTTTCACTTGTGTGTAGTAGAAGCCCTCAAGGATTTATTAAAGCAGTTATGAGTAACCTTCAGTTTGGAGCCCAACCGTAGGTTTCAGGAACAGTTGCCAGGTTGGCAAGTTATAGTCAGCCATTGCTTTTGGTTGCCAGAAGATGACACAACGGTTTCTGTACATTAATTTCATAGTCCTCGTATGAGTCATTAAACGCATATTAATGAATGATAAACAAGAAGCCTCAAGAATGGTGAAACGTATTCTTTCTCTCTGTCTCTCTATTATACACATATTTACATTCACACTCAAAACTATGCTTACTGATACAGTATTAGGTTTACTTTAACATAATCCGATCAGTGTGACTGGTTTGTTGGTCTGCTGTTTATAAGAATGAAGTGAGCAGTGGGGTTTAAAAGTTGAGCGACTATGTTCATATTTTGAAGTTGGTTTACATTGTGCATCTGTGCAGCAATCTCTGATTGCTTTGTTTAAGCTGCAGTTCCTGGATTAACAGCCCTGCTTTGCCTCTTATAATTTGATCAAGATCAATGAAAGTTTACTTTCTAAATAGTCTAAATTTGGTTTCCCAGACAAACTGGACAAAACTGCTACTGTTGAACTGTGACCAGTGAGCCCATTCTCCCTTTGCTGAAGAATGGAGGGAAAAGGAAACAAATTAAGAAAGAATATGTGAAAAAAAGAGTGAATGTGGAAAAGGATTACGAGGTGTTAATGAGGATACACTTCCAGGAGTTAGTCCCTACCTGATTTCACAATGATCTGTGCATTTTTGTCAGCTATAGTCCCCCCCCCCCCCCCCCCCCCCCAGCAATGTTTCAAATTAAAGAAAAGAGGCGAGACACGCGTGTACAGAGAGACCTAGACTAACTTTAATAAAGCTAAAATAAATTTAAATCAGCACTTCATTGTACAGCTACTGCCTGCAGCTGCTTTTTAGTAAAAGCCAGGCGGTGCTGCCATTTATTTCTATACCACTTGAACACAATGGAGATACAGAGCACACAAAGGGCACGTCTGGCTCCAGACAAAGCAGACGTGTTTATTTTCGGAGGAATTGTTAAGAGAGACAAAGTGAAGCAGGGCACGTTCCCTCACACTGTTCAAATGTCAGGTAAATTATAATCCAATAAACATATTGGTGTTTATACGATTGTATTTTAAATAAATAGTTCAGTTAATTTAAATATTTTAGTGATTTTTGTTATTTTTTGTAGTTTACAGACCGTGTTGGGATGAGTTGGTATAAAGTGGTATCAATCACTTCCAGTATTGATATTCAGATATTCGGTATCACTTCAAAGGTGAAGCGCTTTTAAAAGGCTCTTAATACTGGTTCCATTATTTTTCGAACAGTGTAAGAGAGAGACAGAGCGAGAGAGCGAGGTTCAGCTTCCACAGTCCCCCCCCCCCCCTCTCTTTGTACAATATTGATGGCTTTCAGGTAGTAGTGTAACTTTACAGCGCCGGCTGTATTTTGTGACTTTGCCAGAAGAGCGAACAGATTGCTGTGGCTATGTAATTTGATGAGGTCATACATAGAGCCCACTCTCCTTTTGCTCTCCACATTTCTCTGCCCAGAGGGGCACTAAAGCACATGTGAAGTGAAGTGATGAAAGAACTCTGTCAATGGCAAATCAAAGACTCGCGTCAATGATGCAACTATGAGATGTGTCGGTTTTCACGGATACCACATTCACACCGACTGTTCTCAGAAGTTTAATGAATACACGGGCACATTTAACAATGTGCTGTATAGTCCAGAATCACTGGTTAGGTCAGCGGTTATGAGATTATTATGAGATTAATGAATACGAATAAAAAAACCTGCATGTTTAATGCAACGGCATAAAGATACCAGAGATCTTGAAATTCCTCAAGGCTCATAACGTCATGTATAGGTTGCTGATCGTAGAAATAAAATGAATGGCAAACATCTTTGCTTCTGGAAAAACTGATCCAGAGATATTGTCTCGTATTACCCTGATCTAGTCATTAGGGTTCCTCAGAACATCCTCTTGGATTTTTGATATGACAGTCGATCACCGAAATGCTTGATGGTGATGGTTCACCTGTTTTCATATGATGAAGTCATGATCGATTCGTGCAAGTCAGACACGAGAGGGACCAGAGCAGCGGTGCACATTCAGCAGCATCACGCAGACAGTTACCTGTAGAAAGTCGTTTTTTTTTTGTAATGTCGATTTGCAGTTGTCCCACTTAACTGGGAGGAAGTTAGTCTAGCAGAAAGTGGCAGCACAGAGGCTGGTTTCTTGTCAATGAAGTGGAAATAATGACTGTATGTTCCTCTTCTGGGGTGAGAGGTCTGGGCCGGACAGGCCTCGGGTTTTAGGGACAACACCGGCATGGTCTACTGGGGAGCTTGTTGGAGGACTGTAGGCCTGCAAGAGCGTCTCTGAGGTGTGCAGATGGCAGTGAGGAAAATTACATTTTCTCACGTGGTCATGGCCAGCTGCCTCATGTTCCATCTTTACTGACGGCATTAAGTCTTCATTGGTCGACAGAGGTTTTATAGTCTCCATCAGTACACAGCAACATTGTGCATCACAAAGTAGAGATCCTGTAGATCCTGTCTTGGAGAAAAGCTTCCAAAGTCATTTCTGACGGGGCTTGGTTTTGAGGGCAAATATTTGTTCTGTTTAGATTAAACTAGAAATTCTCAAACCTTGAAACTGCTTGATTATAGATCTCAAAACACTTGAATATTATCATATCATCAGCCGGAGGAGAGTTTTGTTGGCAGCCTACCGGACCTTGGCAGAGAGGATCTGTGGTGTCAGCGCTCAGACGGGTGTGGAGGGGACACCAAGGTGAACGGCGAGTTGTAGAATGGTTAGAAATCATTGATATTCCGACTCGGAGGCTGCAAATGGCTTGGTGGCAGATGGAGTCTTTTGTCAGGGAAGAAAAATGGCAGCTTGGGAGCATCAACGCCGTTTTCCCTATCAGCTTGGCTGGCGGGCGGTGACCTTCTGCCGCTCAAAGAGATCCCCTTGCACATGATCAATTATCTCACTTCCATTGTTTACTGAGCTAGTGGAAAGTGATTCAAATGTCTGCGATTGTATGTGTAATTATGAAGTTGGTGTTTGTTGTCAATGCATAATGAGGAAGCAAATCGTAGTTTGTCTTTTTGTAGCCTTTTAATCACAGCAGAAAATAAATCAGTGCAAGATTGACACACACAAAACCAATACATGGCAGCTGTTTAGCTCCATTTATTTCATGTTGTTCCAGAATTATTGTAATTGATTGTAATGATTTCCAACAGTTCTTTCAACAGAATTGTTAATGGAAGAGATTCCTCAGGAGTACAGATATATATCGCATTGCTACAAGTGGTTTTCATTACCTTATCTGACTCAAAATAGATAATTTGCTGCGGTTAAAATGTCTATGCAAATAAGCATGTTTATTCTATTAATTTGGTAATGGCTCTTCTCACTACACAGATAACACAGGCAAACAGAATAAAATGGTGATATGCAGTCGTTATTTCCGGCTGTAAACAAATCTTAACTCGGAAAATAAAATACCGAGTGAACCTGGGGAAAAATAAGGAAAATGAAGAAACGATGCAAAAAGCAGATGACATTGAGACCCCAGTTTAATATGTATGTATTTCAGCTTGATGGTTGATTTCATTAGCGGTTCTCATTGTTATGCACTGACTGTCCTCCTGCAGTAAAATGGTAATATTGTATTCACTTAGCCTCAATATTGAAGGAAGTGTTTGGATTTGAGTGGCTTCCTTCAGAAAAAAAGTGTTGTCCTCCTCCCAGATTCTGATTATTATTAAATATATTGCTACAATATATAACATATTGATCCTCATTCATTCCAAGATTTTGAATGTTACGTGCTCTAATGTCATGCGTTATGTGATCTGTCCTATACACTTGAGACCGTTGTCATCAATGGAGCTAAACATACATGCAAGTTGTTTTTATGTCTGTCAGGAGGAGGAACTGTGTGAAACATTAATAAGGCTTTTTGTGGTGGTCTGTTTCAATTTATCCTTTATACAACTGCTTTTCTGTCTAATATAAAAATGTAAAAATAGAAAGCCATGGCAATACAGCTCCTAAACATTACTATATTTTTGACTATTTTGCGATGTGGCTACTACACTCAACAGGCTAGTTGTTTGTGGCACTGATGGTCATGGCATCATGTTGTTAGGCTTAGAGTGAAGGTGGGTATATCTGGAACTGCACGCATTGGTTTTACTGTTTTCTGTCAGGAATCTCTCCGTCTCTGTGTTGTTCCTTCATCGGCTCAGTGAATGTGTGGAGTGCCACAGGGGGTTGCAGTTGTTTTGTGTTTTTGTATGAACAGCTCTATTATCATTGATACGCTACCAACACGCATCTTGATTTCTTCGTCTTTGGCATGCAACAAAATACACTGTTGTGTGATAATGATGTGTGCATTCAGTAGATGTTGGTAACAAGACCTGCAGAGGTAGAAGGTGAGATTGAAAATCAGCAGAAAGGCCAGATGCCTCAATCTCATTCTCTTTTTAGACCAGTCAGGATTTGGGCTACAGAACTACTGTCAAACTCAAGGAAACTCCCACCCCTAGTCCTAATAGTGATACTAACCACAGTTTACATGTTGCATGTTGTCTCCATTGGTTTAAAGCCAACTCTCTCAACAGTTTGGATACAAACCATATGCTATGAAGCAAAAGCAGCAATATGTGGTCATATTTCCTGTCGTATTCCAAACTCCGTGACCATGGTTGTAGCCTGGTACAATAATATTTTACATCTATTAAAATGTCCACTTATTATCACGGTGGCTTGGAATGGCCAGTGGTGTTGTTGTGTTCACTATAGTCATTGTTGGCAGCGCTGCATGTCACTGTAGAGTACACAGTGTCTGAAGTAAGCAGGTGATGGACATATTCATATAGCAGCAGAGAAGAAGCTCTTTTTGTGAACATGGCTCATAGGCAGACAGGAAATTAGTTATTTTACCCGCACATTCATCAAAATAGAAATATTCTGATGAGTATCCCAAGTGACTCTCCCACTTCTATTGAAGCCACAGCTGCATGCACCGCGCGCTTAGTATTAAATCTCCAATGAATTTCAGGTGTTTTTGAGTACTATAGGACTCTTTCTTCTTCTTCTTCTTCTTCATCTCCAAGCCATTGTCCTGTGTTATATCCCACAAGAATTAGTACACTTAAAATAATGAAATGCACCATTAATTTTTATAACCTTCGACTATTACTCTCTTAAAATTACGATGTGAAACGCGGTTGCAATCTGGTGCCGGGAACAAAGAACTCTAGATTGGCGAAACTGTGAGGTATTTGCCTTTGACACTTCAGGTTGTGATAACCTTTGATTCAATGACTAACAAGCAGAATGTCAACAGGGACTGTCTGTGTGCCATATTGTTCAGCCTCTGCAGAGATAACGGTGTTATTTTCATGGTCACATGCAGAATTGCCAGCGCCTTAACAAATATATATCGCTTGTGTGAAAGTGAGTAGATGTTTTGAATGTACATATTCAGCCTAAAATATGCAGCAATTCAAATTTCATTACTGATGTAATTAGTTAAACCGTTGCCATTGTAAACTAGAGTGTATTTCTTTCATTGTTCTCGAGTATAAGGTTGTGATTTATTCAGTATTGTTCTATTAGTTCTAAAGTGAATTATTTGTAGTGTCTAAAATCACCTAAAAGCATTGACTTTAATATCTGGACTTAACAAATTGAGATTTGAAAAGACAGTGCACCTGCGGTGTGGACATCTGTGTTGCATTGTCCACTTTTTAAGAAGTTAATTGTTTCTTTTTCATTTGTCTGCTTGGGGAAACCTGTCAGCAGCTGACAGCTTCTCAACAGGTGTAACCTATAGCGCATCGTTTTCCATTTGTTCAATTCATTTTCCCTTTTTTGCTTCTCTACAGGCCATATTTGTTGCATGTATTTTCACTGCCACACACACACTGCTAATGATATTTCTAGGGTTTGATTGACATGATAACAATATAAAGCGGAATATCGGCCTTTGTAGGTGCTGCGCTGCAAACAAAAAAGGACGTTTTTCCCTTAAGCTTAAGCTGTGCGGTGCTCAGCTCAGCTACTCGCAACACACTTGCAGATGGTTGAAATCATCACTTTACCACTCGTACTGGCATTAAGACAAAATACTGAGCATCAGAGTCTGGAGAATCAAAGCTGGAAAGTCTCGTATCTGTCGGTGTTTCATGCTCGTCTGTTGTCTTCATCATGCCTGCTCCATCCTGTCTGAAGTGTTGAGGGCCCTTCTTGTTTCTTTGTGTTCCAAGAACTTGCGACGAGTGTTTGGTCCCATGGTTCTCCACGTCAAGGCGACCAGTGTTGAGATGTGACGCGTCAGTTCCCATACATCTCCATCAGAAGGCTGATGTGAGAGTCCAGCTATTGAAAACTGTCTTCTCCTTCTGGCAGGCTGACATTATCTTAGCTGTAAGGCTGCAGTACCAAATTAGGAGGTTAAAATTCCTGATTATCTCACTTTTTCTGTGTCATTGACCTTCATTTAGGACATTCAGTGTGTGTGTGTGCACGCTGCACAGGTGTTTGTTTCAATGTAACCGGCATCGCCTGCTTCAATAAAGCAGTGGACATATGGACACTGTGTGACTAATGCTTTGAAAGGGACACTCGGGATCTGTTTTATTGCTTCATTTGGCACACCGCAGTCCCACTTCCCATTACGGTTGCCATGTGATTTATGTCGTGCTCTTTGGAGAGTGAGAGAGAGAGAGAGAGGAGTCGGGAATGAAAGAGCCATGATAGTGATGTTTACCTTGATCCTGGCTGCCTTCTATTTCATCTTGGACATTGACGGTGGGGAGAAATGGGTTAAAGCCCTGTTGGACCCTGTGTTTCCCCGTACATAAGTGCTGTTTCTTTGATCATCTGAAGCACGAGAGTGTTATTGGCATCGCCGTGTCGAGCCTTAAAGACTGAGAGAACCTTGGACCTGGAATCACACCGTCAGACTTCACCGCATCACCTTCCACCTACAGATACTTGATTGACAATGACTACAGGCAGATTTCGAACATAATGTAGTTATGTAGCATACCGGTAATCCAAATTGCCTCCTTGCAGCTGTTTGTTTACCAAGTAAATAAGACCTTATTAAAATGACACGAGGATGTCTTTGTCTTGTTTTACAGTTGAATCTAAAATAGTAGGAGTCCTTGGCTCTGCTCCGTGTTATTTAGTTGTGCAGAATGACAAATAACCTTTTCACCAGCATCCTGCTTTCTTGTTTAATTTGTAGCTTCCTGTCAGATGATTGCACCTGATTTATATTCAAGCTGTTTTTTTTTTTTTTCTTGTTTACATGCAAATGCACACCTTTCACAACCCAATAATATCAAACTGAGATATTCAACATTTTCAGTCACAGTCCAACTGCATCGCCACCTTGCTTTCTGTGAGTAATTGAAGTTTCACACAAAGTGATGCAAACAATGTTTTCTTAACATTGTCATAAACATGAAGACTTCGTTTGTGCCAGAAAGAAGACTATTTTTAACAAATAAGTGTGGACTACGTTAACACACATAACTGTGTTTATCAGTGGCATGTCAACATTTTTTTAATACATTTTAAGGCATCTAATAAGAATTAGTGCCAAAGAAAACTGATGTTACCAGTTACCATGTGGCGCTCTTGTACAATTCTGTACACATGGTTCCCACCAAAAGGCAGAAACTTAATTTAGCCTCTCCAAATCATTACTATATATCTAACCTGTTATTTGCAAAGAGTGCAAAAATATCACTATAAATACCCCCTTATTTTTAAGCAATAGAACCATGTGGGCATTATCTTTTTTTTGGGGGGGGCAAAAACTTCACATTCTAATACAGAAACAAATACTCGTTAAAATGACGCCTGCAGCAGCAAATGATGGCGAACAAATGAAGCAGGATTAAACACAGAGGGTGTAGTGGTATTAATATGGTGTACATATGATAATCTGTAACACGTTTTGGCTTGCCTTTCCATCTCCACCCTTTTTGTAAAACACTACAAATACCAAGAACTGGCTGCATATTGCCACAAACAGGGTATACCGTCACTCTGAGATTATGATTCATTTATATTGAGTGTGGCATTCTATTGGAAAATAAACTGCCCCAGCAACGCGTTCAAAAATGAAAATGTCATACATGGGTACCATTCTCCCTGTACCACCTGCATTTTCTAAGCTAACAACAACAACAACAACAGCTTAATAGCAGTTGATTGGGAGATGCATGCAATTACTTGTCCTTTTCTCACTCTCTACCCCCTCTCTTCCTTCTTCTCTGTATGTGTCTAATTAAAAACTGGAGGCTGAGCGCCACATTTTATAGCTAATGCTCGCTGCTGATGGGGCAGCAGTAGGCAGGAGCTCTAGGAGCGTGTTCATGATGGATGTCAGTCTTGCGCAGAAACATGTGGAGGCTCCCACCCCCGGAACACCCCTCGTGAAAATGATCCACATGCAAACTGCAAACTGTGCCGACACTACTGTGAAGGACAAATGCTTTTCTTGAAACATTTGTCACACTGAGGCCTCGCATCATTCATCAGAGTCCATTTGCCTCCTTTAACTACCCGCCTTTCCAATGTATTTGTGGTAGCATTCGATATTTGTTTGAAGCGGTCGATGCAAACGGGAATTCATTTTTTGGAGTGAAGGTCTCCCTAAAAGATGGATGTGCCTCGACGAACGATGACAACAGAATGCCTACGCTTTGTGTTTTTGTGGTAATTCTCAAGAGCAAAAAATGGATTACTATCCTTTTGCAGTATGAGCGCAGGTGGATCTCATCTCTGGGCGCGCGCAGCATGTGTGCGTTCTTGCAGAGGAGGTCAAAGATGTGATTACACTGATGCATAAATGACTACGGCTGAGACAGGCAAATCAGTGAATAGATGGCATTTGAAGGTGTTTAGTAACACTAGGGCAGGCCTCGCTATGGATCACAGTTAGTGACAGACGACTGCATCAGTGTCACAGAGCATCCCATTGGCTCCGCAGTGTAACCAACACTGCTCCGCCATCTACCACCCAACAGTAATAGTCCGTCGATCAGTTGCTCCATAGATTCGGTTATTTACAACCTACATCCGGCATCTGAACTTTTTCCATCTTGGATGACAACCATCCCTGCACACGCTCATGAACACACACACACACACACCCTCTGGAAAGCACATGGTTTATTTTTTCCTCCCAACATGCTCATAAAAAAAGGGGCCCTCGCTGCAAAGAGAGAACCTGAGATGAATGGTAAACCGGCTTGTGATGCAGAGTATTGATTGTTTAATGCCATGTTTTCTCTTTTAATCACTCTGCACAGCTCTCGTGACAGCATGCTTAGTGCAGCTGAACGCCGTCAATAGAAAAAGTGTGGATTCATTTTCTGTTGATATAATTATTATTTCTTGCGATTGTGAGGTGAACAACATTGCTCAGGGTTACATATATTTGATTCTATGCTAAATTAGCTCATAGGTTCCTTTTTAAAAGTATTCATTGCCTTCTGAACACTAAATGTTACCTACTAGGGTCGCCTTATTAAATGACAACTTGACCTTATTCTACACATTCTGTTAGTTTCCATTTGAAAATACTTCCATGGAAGCATGGCTTTAATGGTACATAAATCCCCCCACTGCAACATCACCAAACATAAAAGGCAATAGTTGGCCTTGAAACCCTCCTTGTGCCTGCCTCTACTCTGAGTAATGCTGTGTGTTAGTGTAGTTTTGCCCCCTGATGCAGGTCAATCTGAAGTTCCCTTGCTTAGCTCGTGGGATGGGTCAGACGGAGCACTTCATCACTTTCCAGGTAGAGTAGGAGTCAAGGCCAGGAACAATAACTAGTCATCAGAAGACACGGGCAGAATGAAGAACTGATGGAAAGTCATAGGAGCATGGTGCTCCAACTGAACTTGTTGTTTACCTACTGCAGCCACAGCGACCACACACACACACACACACTCCATTTCATTCTTTTGACCATAAAAAGCCGACACTGAGCTCTCATCCTGCACATCTTGTGAGTGTAAACCATAGACTGTATATAAGAAGTGGACGGAGTCATCGCGACATCACTCATTGGTTTGTGGACTGCCGTTTTGAAGCCTCAAGTTTGTCGATTTTGCCGTCGCCATCTTGGATTTTGGCTGTGGCCATGTTGTTGTTTTTCGCAACCAATGAACAGAAGTTGCTATATTTGGAATGCGGAGGAGTGACGTAGTGACGGCTCTGGTAGCGGCAGCGACCTGTCAATCACAGTAAACCCGCCCAAAAGCATACTCCGCTTTACGGTCTATTTCACTCTAAAAGGGACCATCACAAATATTTGACTTAATTACAGCTGGTCTGCTGGGTGACCTCAAAGAGAGGACCTTAAGTGGGTTTTTTTCCAGCTAGAAAAGTACGAAGGCCAAACAGTGAGTGTGTTGTTGCTATTTTTCAGCAGAAGAAATTAATTGTGTTTGGTCAGATGATGGACACCAGCAGTGATTTGTAGGGTTTAGGAGTGCGCAGGTGATGACAAAGCAACCATGTATAGAATCCATCAGAGAGATGTTGATGTCTAAGGAGGTGGGTTTAGCCTTGTGATGTACGGTAGTGCTAATTAATAGGCCACCATTAATTCAGGGCTTGACATATCCTATTTGTTTTAAATAGTTTTTTCAGCCACATACTCTTTATTTTCATCACAGATTGTTGGAGGACATGGCAAAGGACCTTTAGGTGATGCAGCTCTGTATCCTCGAGCAGTGTCAAGACTGTCTGATACACTACCTCTTCCTCTTGCGTGTGCCCTCCATTAGCTGAAAAGACAATATGTTTGCAGACCGAATACTGCTGATCCATGCTGACGACTCTGTTACCGGATTATCATTGTTAGCATCAGCCATCTGTTACTGTGAAAGAAGATAACACGGACAAGAAGGAGCACACAACGGAAAACAAATGCTTACGTGCACCCAATAACAACACTATGTGGTAAAATATACACAGCTCCATCACACACACACACACACACACACACAAAGACACAGCTGGAAAGAGAAAATACAAAGACAAAAAAAATCCATGCTCCCAGTTACACTTGATAATAACAATTATTAATAAATGGTAATTTGATAATTCAGTTAATGTTGTTTTGACTGTTAACAAACAATGATATGCTAATTATCAACGTTTACTATTAATAATGCTATAATTTATTTTAACGCAAGGTTTATTGTTGCACACTTAACATTTTATATGTTATATCAAGTATATGTTAATGGCCGAGTGTTATGCACATGCTAGTTGGGAGGATGTGTTGCCCTCTAACAGAGCCAGGCTGTTATCCTCTTTCCAGTCTTTATGGTAAGTAGGTCTGTTAGGATAAGTAGCTTAAATCAATTAGATTGATTAGTCGATAATACAAAATAACTGGCAATGTATCCTTAATGAGCAAAATTGAGCATGTTTTTCCAAAATGTCAAACTATTCATGTAAGCTAATAAATCACAGAACAACTTCCTGAAAGCTTTTAGAATATCAGGCGTTTGACAATAAGAACCAGTTCAGCAAGCAAAATCAACAAAATGGTCGAAAAAACGAAAGAGCCAAAAGAAAACAAAGTGCACTCTTGATTTGCGTTGAGGCCAGCTTGTATGATTTCTGCTTAGCTGCTTTTGACAACATGTTGGATTAGTTGGTTTACCTCCTCACAGCAGGGAGTTCCTGTGTTTCAGTCGGGGCTTATTCTGTTTAGAGTTTCTTTGGTCCTGTTGGTGTTTCAGTTTCTCTTTACATTACAAAGACATGCATGTCAAAGGGACTGCAGACTGCTAAAATAGTCTTCTGATGCTGCGATCGACTCCAGCTACCCATGACGTTGAATAGGTATATGCAAATTACATTATTCCAGCCACTAACTCAACATTATTTGATCCACCTTATTTTAGTGTACAAGCTAGTTTGCATAGGCAAAGTGTCGAGAGAATTTGTAGCATTTATACCACTCGATCTCACCCCGATAGAAATGTGAACGTAGGGCTGTTATTATTATGAGAAATGTTGTATAATGTGAATGTTTGCTAGCAGAGTGTGTTGTATCGGTGGTTAGATTCGCTTGTTTGAATAGTTACAGCAGCCTACATCCAAATGATTGATGGCGTTTTGCGCTTTGTCTCATTAGAATCTCTTCAATTCTGTTGATACGTTCATTGTTTTCGCTTTGAAGAGAAATTTGTACTCGGAGGACGACAAGCTGAGTTATTCTTGTGGAGTCATATATGTGGACATGACTTTGATTCATTCAATCAGTCATTTGTGCCCCCCCCCTCCCCCCATGGTATATAAGCACGCGCATCCTGCTGTTTGTTTTTCACCGCACATGCTTTCATTAGCTCAAGATGGTGTACATACATCCATCACATTAATTAAAGATGTTTATTAAACAACCATCACACTGTACTGTTTATAGCCTATAACTTCAAGCTTATTTGCTTGTTAAACTCATTTTCATTTCTATTAATGAAGTCACGGTGGCCTTTGTAGATGCTGCAAAACAGTCTTTTCCTTCAGAGCTCGTATATTTGAATTTCTTTGCGATACTAGAGCTGACTAATGAATTCAACTGTAAATCTGTATTTAACATTTATAAAGGAGAGACTACTCCAGACATTTCACAGCTCTCATATTGATAGAAAAGGATTATGCAGTAGAAAAGAAGTACCCAGTAAGAGATCATATCTTCAGCAAATTGCTCTAAAACGAAGAGGTAAATTAACAATAACATTTAGAGTGTGAGAGTTTGAGACACGTTTGTTTTATCTTTAATCCTTGTCAAAAAAATTCCACCCTGTTGAATATTTAATTGAATTTGTACAGATTCATAACTAAGGTGCAGAAAAAAAACTTTTTGATTTGTATTAGCATACCTGACATCTTTGACTGACGGGTGAAGTGTGATGCAGCAAGGTCAAAATGACTCCAAATCATTTTTTTTTTTTTTTTGAATGTTGATTTATAAATATGAAAGCACCTTTTGTTCTTTGTTCCGCACAAACTCACACTACCGCAGGAAATGTTGGCCTTTCCAGTGAAGCGTGGCTGCAGCTTTCATGTCGTTTACGTCTCATCAGTGCTGTTCCTGGTGAGGGATGATACTTGCTATTCAGAGGGTAGCTTTGTCTCCTCAAATTAATCAGCCGCTCCTGTTTTCTTGTGCAGAGGAGAATCACCGGGGAGATCTGGAAATTGTCGGAGTAATGTACAATACAATAACAAAGGCAGGCTGTAAAACACAACCTGGAAACATGCGTTGAAGAGGATTTCAGATGTGGGCTTTTGTGATCAGGGGGATGTGAAGGGGGCCATACATAATGGGGGGGGGGGAAATCCAGGAAATGTGGGGCTGATTAAAGAGCACAGTAGTACTAGAATCTCCGCGGCGTGATTTGGACGGTGGGAAGAAAGACGGTGGTCTGAGAGTCATCAGAGGAAATGGCGGAGGCTATGATTACAGCTCCTGTTTATTCATCATGGTGGACTTGATGTAAAGATTGTGGAAGGATGAATATGAATGTGTTCCTACGAGACTGAAGATGGGCTTACTGCTTTATTAGACAGTTTTACATTAAAGAGTTGTAAAGAGATTTTACATGACAAGATGACAAGTCAGCAGTAATGTACATCGTTTTACCTTTGTTGGTGTGTGTGTGTGTGTGTGTGTGTGTGTGTGTGTGTGTGTGTGTGTGTGTGTGTGTGTGTGTGTGTGTGTGTGTGTGTGTGTGTGTGTGTGTGTGTGTGTGTGTGTGTGTGTGTGTGTGTGTGTGTGTGTGTGTGTGTGTGTGTGTGTGTGTGTGTGTGTGTGTCACTCCAGTCTGTACTATATATTTCTGAATATTAAGGCAACTGAATGCAAAATCACATATGAAATCCGCTGTTATGCTTTACATTAAACAAAAACCTTGACAATTCATAATTGGTATTTAATTACAGTGTACTCGTAATCATTCATTTTGACATCAGAGTTTGTAAAATAATTACCCAGATTAATTATGTCTAGTGCTGCAACTAGAGGTTGTTGGTAATTATTATGTTAGCATATTATATTATTTTATTATACAGTTAGTAGATTGACCATTTACTCAATACAAAAAGGGATAATGATGCTTGGTATATGACTTCAATAATTGAAAATAGTTCTGAAATAAACGTTTTTCTGTCGATTATTAGTAAACCAATCATTTCAGCACTAATGCATTACATTGATAGTGGACAACATGTTGCTTTCACAAAGGAGTTCTACACATTGAGACGTCAGTGGTTGAAATCCAGTGTTCTTTTGACTGAAATTCAGATGTGTGTAAGAGAGAAACTAAGTCTCGAGGGGGGGGGGGGTGAGGCATGACATTTTTTCTTTTCTCCCCTTCTTTTCTTTTCTTGTATCTCTAAGTATTGACTGGATTGTGTTTGACAGATATGGAGTTCGGAGAGCGGCTGACCTCCCCATCATCAGCCTCGTCCTCCCTTCACATGGCCTCTTCTTCAGCCGGCTCCTCCCCTGCTCCACCCCAGACACCCTCCACAAAGTGCAGCCCGGCCCCGAGCCCTGCAGGCAGCTCCCTTCTCACCACCTGTGGTACGCACACACACACACACACACACACACGTAGATGTAGGCACAAGATCAAATCTGACGGAAAGTTAATTGTTATGATATATTATTTAGTTTCAAGTCATTATTTTTTATAATTCTGCTCAAGGTTGATAAACTATTTTTGGTAAGTTTTGAGTGTGCAGTGCTTCAAACGGCTTTCATAGTCACAAACAAAACCGCCTTAAATCCACAAGATATTAATAAATGTAAATGAATGCACTATTCCGGCTGACTTTATCAGTATGCACTTTATAACTATACTGTCACACAGACGCGAGAGAAGAAGAAAAATGAAGCGGAGACGTCCAACTAAACTGTGTTGAAAACACTGAATTAAAATTGTGCCACAATAAGGGGGCTTAAGACACCTTCTCCCAGTCTTAACATGTTGCAGACAATTTGATAGGAATGGAAAGACTGTCGAATTAATGAATGCCTACAATTAAAAAGCTTTGTGTACGCCCTTGTGAATGTCTTTTGACAACCTTTAGCTCCAGTTTATCCTGTGTGATTTGACATGTCTGTCAGTGTGCATGCAGCCGCCAACATCCTCTTGTTTTCTCTGAATATTAATTGTGGTCAAAGCCATTATGCATTGAGAAGCGGTGATGCATAAGCTGTCAGATTACCCCTGACCACAAAATAATGTGCAAATTTACATACTGTGGTTTGTGATTATTTTTTTCTTTCATGATAAGATGCCCCAAAAAGTAGTGGGTTTTCTTTTTGTGTGTTTTTTTTTTTTTTTTTGCTGTGCTATCACAATGAAGAACACATTAGAGACGTTCTCATAAATTATTCATTTTCAAACCCCCACACCAAACGTGCACAGAAATTTCCCAGATAATTTATTTTGGGCTGAACACTACAGCACATTGGCACCTCTGTGTAGTCACATAGCTGTTATGATTATCAAGTAAATGGAGTTCTTTTAAGAGATGTCCTATCCCCTGTGGGAAGTAGAAGAAAGATACCACAAGACCAGAGATGGTTATACCCCTTTGAATACAATTGTTCTCAAGCTTTCATACTCTTAAAAGCTTTGTAATTGCTTTAGGTGAGTGAGATCTAAGAAACATGTTTATGCATCCCCTCCTTGTGAATTTAACCCAGTTAGAACAAGTGTCTGATTCCAGAGTGGCATTTGAGGAAAGGTGTGACCTGGTTATTTTTAAGTAGTGGTTAAAAGATTTCACTGTTCCTGTACAGCAGGTGTGCTGTTATAACCTTAACAGACTCTTACAGATTAGGCCTGTGTGGTTTTTAGGGTTTCTAGCTCCACTTTCATGTCAGTTAAACTGCACTAACCTTTTCATTGAAGTAAGATTACATCAAGAGGTTAGGGTTTGATGTATCAACAGTTAGAATTGGATACATTTGAAGCTTATTGACCAGATAGTGTTGATGAACAGCTGATTATGTCCTGTAACAACAGCAATAAGACACGCTGTTTAGCCTTGTTAGCTTTGCATTTACACAAATCAACTGGGCTTTGCTTTTGTCAGGCTGCTCTGGGTTGTTAAAGTTGGGCTCAGCAACATTGGAGAAACCAGCAAGAAAGAGTAAGCTAGATTTTGAAAGTATCCAACTGAAAAACCCAGCACAGTGTTGCCAACACAGAAAGTCGCCAAGTTCAGGCCTTCCTCCAAAGCCACTCCCCCAAAATGATCACTATGAAGGTAAACATAGTGTTTATTTATAATGAACGTAAACAATGACCATGGCTTTTGTTAGTACTCACAGCTGTCGAGCTAGCAGCTTGTGGAAGACTCGAGTGGATACAAAATACTGTCTAAAGAGGTCCTTAATGGTATCATGGTGTTAACAATTTCTGATTTTATAAATTAATAATCAAACCATGATATGTTCAATCGATTTTTGTTTACTGTATATGTGTATATAGAATATCAGAATAGACCGTCTTTCTAGATAGCGAGATTAACCAAAACATGAATATGTGCATTCATATATTATCATTAAAGCACTCTATGAACTGTGTCCTTTGTTCTCCAGGCCATCTGCGGCAGGTAACTGGGGATGAACGTTCAAATATTTCTGGCAGCTCCAATGGTTTCCCTTTGGTCAGCCATCCAGCTTTTGGGCTCTACGCATCAAGTTCAGGTCGCTCTGAGTTTGGAGGCCTTGGAAGTCTTGGCTTGTCTGCCTTGGCTGCTCACTCCCAGTTTGGTACATTTCCAGGTAGGAAATGCGATGTGTTTTTCTATTAATGGAAGTAAAGAGGAAAATGTGCTTGAGGGTCGAGTTCATTGTTTTTCAAATCTGTCATGGAAATTATTTTGGTGACTTGGTGGATTATATCATTATTCTAATGGGGAGGTAAATTGTCAAACTCCATTGCAACAGAAATAGAAGTTTACATTATTTTCTCTTCCCTTTTCAGTCTCCCCACTAAAATGTAAGATTTTGACATGTTTTTATGTCAAAAGTAATGAAAGAATTTCTCCATGTTATCTGATTTCCTTCTCTTAAAGTGATATTATGACACTCGGCACAGAGTGAATGTAGGTTTTAGAAAGCAGATGCTGTTTCAGAAGAATGCTGCACTTGGGAAATTGCAGCAGCTGTGCTTTTTCCAGTAGATGAGGTGAATCTTTGCAGCTATTCTAGCAGATGACCTCTGCTTTAATTGTTCAACTCTCGACATAAAGGGATGAAATAAGTGCAATTCACTTGTTGTCAATGCAAAACTTTACTTTGAGGCAATTAGTGCTTTTGACAGGTTGGCTAAAACATGCTCTTATAACATGTTGGCAGATTTAATTCTCTGCACATCAAGATAAAGTGTCAGTTTGTGCCTAACTGCATGGTATCTCGCCCCCCCCCCCCACCCCCCCCCCCCTTCCCCTTCCAGACTGGTGGCGGCCATCTGAGGCACATACCAGCGGAGCCGGGTCCTTCTTCCCTCCTCTTCTAGGTCTGCATCCCATATTTGCATCAACCTTCAAAGGCCACGATCTCACTCACTTGCAGTCACGTACCTCAGGTAAAAAAAAAAAGAGCCAGCTCCTGCCTACGGTATTACATGTTGTTATAGATTAAAGCAAAGAGGCTCTACAAAGAATGGTTCCATAAAGATGTATTTTTATAACATTAAAATACTAATGTTAACATTATGAGACTTATTGTCCTCCTAATGTGTTTGACTCATGTTGCTTGTTCTCATTAGTTTCCATCTAAAGAAATGCACATTTCCAGTTTCTGTAGGCGTAATTGGAACAGTGAATGGTAGGAGTGCTTCTTCTCCTACTGGGAACTCTGCTGTGACCACCAGTTCATTTCCAACAAAGGGAAACACTGAGAAAACTAAAGCCAACAGTAGTCGGTGTCAAAAGAACAGCCAGGACCTCGGCCAACTGCACCAGAAGATCACCCAGAAGACAAAAGAAAAGGTTAACGCTAAGCACTCGTGTACAATACGCTGCATTAATACTCACTTCATTGTTCTGTTGTCCCTGGTTCCATTTCTCGCATTTCACTTGATTCATTTTTTTTAATTTTTAATTTCATTTTTTAGAAACCCAACAAAAGACCACTAGAGACCTCCAGCATGAGTGGCAGCCAATCGGGATCATTGTCAGATATTTCCTCCAGCGATGGTGAGGAGAGCAGCAGCGATCCCGATGACATGGAGGAGGACGACGACGACGACGACGACGACGACGACAATGATGAAGATGAGGATGATCAGAGCAATGACAGTAGCAGGTCTGATTCAGAAAAAGACAGTCAAGTGAAAAGGAAAGTCAAGGTAAGCGTCTCAAACTTTTAGGGTTTGTGTTTGAATATTCAGCAGCATACTCGGCTTTAAAATCAGTGGACACCATCGACAAAGAGTTTCTTTTCTGAATAGTGTACTAACATAAAAATGTCTGGTAAAATAAGTAGTTTTAAGTTTTAAAGGGACAAATTTCCTCTCTGTTAAGTGCTGTAAATGTTAGTTGGTTGTGTCGAAAATAGCCGTGGTGGTGGGTGGCAAACTGGATGTATGTGCTAGCTGACAGAGCTGCCACTGTGAGGCTATCTCAGTAGGAGCTGACATGACATGCTGTCTTTTCCTCATCCTCCTACTCAGCGGCTGACACAGAACACTTGCGAGAGTGAAAAGAAGAGACCTTGCACTGCGGATGGAAATTCAACTCGAGACAGTCGACGTGAAACTGTTCCGTTGACTTCCCCGTACCGCCTGCATTCCTCTTCCCATCTCGCTGGCCTGTCGCAGTCCGCGGCGCTGTTCCTCCAGAGCTCCGGGACTGCAGAGGAGGCAGGCCAGCAGCACATCAGTGTGATCCAGGCCACGGGGTCGGCAGCCGGCAACAGTCCCCGAGCACCGTCCCACAGGGAGGCCTCGCCACTGCCCTCCAGGTCCTCATCCAACAACTTCTTCTCTTTCTCCGTCTCATCGAAAAACACTTACATCCTTCCACCTCACAAAAAGCACTTCTCTCATTTAATCTCACCAAAGCATAAGATAAGAAATTTGCACATTGCAAAATTCTTGCACACATGAGGTAGGAAATATAAAATGTTTATATTGCACAGGGTAGTTTTATTGCTCATACATACATTGATATTGGTACTGATATTGCACATAGCTCTGTCTTCTCCTCTTCCAAACATCTTGCTCGCTCCGAAGCTTCGGTCTCTGTGTTCCTCACCGAAGCCTCTCTCCCTCTCTTCTTTACTCAGACCACCAACCCTGTTGGCCTCACAAAAGCCTCCACAGAAACCAAAATTCCTGATGCCCTCTACGAAGCACACCCAGCTGGCCGACGGCATGAAGGAGAGCAGTGGAAACCTTCCGGATGAAAGATTGTTGCACTTGAAGAGTTTTAAATTGAAACAGGTGAGTTATATTTGTTGTTGATTGGCGCTATGAAGCTGCAGCTTTTATTTTTGTATCCAAATTCTGCCCACGGTACAAAAAAAACAACAAATTACTGTAAGGAAATCATGTGAGTCTGACCGCAACATGACAAGAAGCGACAACGCATTTAGCTCTATTGGGAATACTTTACAAAATTGACAAGCAATTAGCTCTTTTACGCTTTGGGACGTTTGTTATCAGGAGTAGTCTTTTAAGGACTCTGTTATTGTCACTATTTTGAAAAGGAAGGAAAATGTAGCAGTCTGTAACAAGAGGGTTTTAATTCATATGATGGTGGTACATTAAATACAGGCTTTTGATTGAGTATGACAATAGCAACAAATACACGATGACAGCTGGAGTCGCACAATGGCACTAAGCCAAACAATTTGAAAATATTTTCCACAGCAGCCTTTTTTTCTTTACTGTATTTGACAGGCCTGAGTCTGCTCTTCATTGTCCCTGTCTCTTATTACACCTTAAATTCCTCCATTCACAGCCCACAGTAATGTAATGTGAGTGACAGTTTGTGTAATTACTTCCTCTTTTCTTTGTTTTCTTTCACATTTGTACTTATAAAAGCCCCTCCACTCCAAGGACTCCGTGAAGCAAGCGTTCTCTCTGCGACCTAAGAGCCAGAACTGGTATAAAAGTCACAAAAATGCGTCATCCTCTTCGTCGTTGCTGACGCATCATAAACATTCGTCCGATACGTTCAGCAGTCATTTACTGTCCCTCCCACACAGCAATGACACCAATCTGTTCCTGAACCACCACCTTAATGGAGCGATCCACAACGCAGTTCAGGATGCCCCTTTGGCCCTCATCACTAAACCCCGCAGCCAGAGCGGCACCCCCAGTAGCAAGCCCCTCCTGGTAGCCACCAGCCCTGCCTATCTCATGCCCATCAACCTGAGCACATGCACCAAGGAGATGTCCGGCAGCTCCGCTTCCCCACTAAAATCTTCAGCCTCGTCGGGTCTTGCTCACAGGCCGAGGAAGAATACCACTCCCAAGTCTCTGCATGCAGGAAAGAGCCTCGCTAAAACCAAAGCTTCCTGTCCACCTGTAGACTTGGTCAGAGGCAGCGAGTCTGATATCCACAGCAGCAGGGACTCGGACGACTCTTTAGGAGATGACTTTGATGACGACGATGACGACAATGAAGATGATATTGAGGATGAAGATTCTGGCAGTAGCCTGTCAGGTTAGATTAAACAGACCTTAATTGAATGAATATATTCCATTGACAACATGTTATTGAGGTTTGGTTGTGAGCAGAATGCTAATTAGAATATCATTTTTTTTTTTTTCCCGTGTCACACTGGTATCCCCTGTAGAGTCGGAGAGCAATCTGGATAGCGACTCTGATGGCTCTGAGGATGATATTAAGGAGCGCAGTGAGACGGAAGCAGACAGCGATGCAGAAAGGACTCCCCTGAAACTCGCTAAAGCCTCCTTGTCTACTCAAAGGTCCTCCTCGAACCTCTCAGCCAACTGCTCCCAGCTTAACCTGAAGATCATCAAGCCTCCGAGTAGCCTACTTACCCCCAACACAGTGACCAGCTCAGGGGCACTGAGTAACCACAGCACCATATCGCCGTCCTTCACGTTCGCCCCACAGCCAGGTAACAAATAAACCAAAATACATCCCCAACCTACAAGACGGCTTCAGTTTACAATTCAATACGATACTTTTAACGTGTGATTCAGAGTGGGATCGTGACAAAAGTCAGCATGGTATTCAGACTATCCAACCCATCAGTGGAAAATTATGTTTATTTTCCAGTCTGAAAACATGGATGCGCATCTCTCAATAGTTCCAGGTTAAAATGATCTCTGGAAGAAATTGGTTGTGCCATTGTTTTGATGGTCCCCAGCAGCGTTTGCTTTATTAACGCGGACAGATGCTTTACACGTCTGATATTGGATGAGTCACGGAGCACATTACGCTGCTAACAGAGCAGGGTTCTTACTTGCCGTGATAATTAATGATAGTAAAAGAAGAGTGTATGCAGTGAATTACTCTTAATATATATATATAGAGAATTTAACTGTGTATTTCACACTATCAATACTAGTCAGGACAGTGGTGAGGCTTGTTGCTGTACAAGCTCTGTTCCTGTGTTTTGTTCTTCTCTTATGTTTCAAAAGGTCTGAATATTGTTTGTCTAATATGTGAAGTCCATACATATCAGGGCATTGTTGTTGTGAACTGAGCTAACAAATTCCACTGACCTGCATGGTCATTGAAGTGAAGTCGTGTGACGTTTGCCATTTAATATATAAAACGGCTATCCACAATAACTTGATGTATAACAGGGTCTCCTTTTTTGTTTGCTGTTTTTATATTTGCAATAATGTTTTGCCCCCTTCCTTGTTTTGTGAAGTGGATATATCTGTAAACATGGCAGGTTTGTGGATTTGCTCACGTCCTCCCCGGAGGTGCGAAAAAAGCGCTGAGTCATTTCTCCTGTTTTCCAGGATCAGGAAAGAGGAGGAGAGTAACTGATGAGGGAGTTCTGCGGTTGCCTCTCGAGTTTGGGTGAGCTAGTAGTGTGCACGCACTTCATGTCAAAAGGAACACATAAAGGCTCGACAGTCTGACCATGTTCCATTTGTCCTTACTGTTCTACTTCCTGAATTGTTTGTGTTTATGCTATTGGTGTTGTAGTAAAATGTCAGCTCACCGAAGGCTGACTAGTGACCTTTCCTAAAAGGTTATCTACGGTCTTTTGTGGAGCAGCCTGAGACACATGATCATCCACGGCAAATATTATCATATCTCTGGCTTTGCCACATGAATTGTGTTTTGGAAAACGTTTCTGATCGATAAACTTTCAGTGTGAACACATTCACACCAGTAATAAAAAGGAATAAGGAACACTTCATTCTCTAAACAAGTACCGTTCTTGTGCCACTGCGAACCAGATGTTTATCAGGCATCTGTAGTTGGGGCATATCACTGTGTAAATATGAAACTGGGCAAGAATGCAGCAAAACTGATTTGAGAACAGTGACGTCTTCATCAAGAGCTATATAGGAGTAGACCACAAAAAAACATCCTTTTAGGGGCCTTTAAAAACTCCAGTCTTGAGCAGTAGGCAGGAAATGAAATGAGGCCCAGCACTCCAGCATCAAGGGGTTAATTGCATACAGCCTCAACACAGACATGCAACATTAGTAGCCCCCTGCCCACAAATTCTGCAGCCTTGGATCAGAGCCCCTTTCATCTTCTAGGGATGTTTTTCATCAGCAGGTTTGCAGGAAACAGAGGCCATAAGTCTGGATATTAACCCCTTCTCTGTGCGGGATAACCGCCTACATGTCTTGTGTATAAGCCATGGCTGCTCTCCAGCGGAGCTCATGGGAACTGAGGAGTAGCCCCACTTGGTGCATGGCCATTTAGGAGTGTGATTACTGGAAAGGTCAGAGGAAGACAAGGCCACAGACCACACAGCTGTACATAGTTTCTCTCCTTATTTGGTTGCTGTTGTGAACAAGAGGATGATGTGTACTGTATCTGTCCCAGTATTAACACTAGAGCGATCAGTCTGTTTTACCTCTATGGTAGTGTATGTGCTATTTTTTTGCAATTTCTTTGTTTTTCAGGTGGCAGAGAGAGACCCGTATCAGGACTGTGGCGGGTCGTCTACAGGGAGAGGTTGCTTACTTTGCTCCATGTGGGAAGAAGCTGCGTCAGTATCCTGATGTTATGAAGGTAAACCTACAATGTTTTAACTTTGTCTTATTGAATGTAGCTTTAAAGCCTTACATGATTGCATATGCTCACTGCATCAGTTAATATGTACTTCTTTAATTAATATGCATTATTCATTTGTCTGCAGTACTTACTTCGGAATGGAATAACTGAAATCTCCCGAGACAATTTCAGCTTCAGTACAAAAATTCAAGTTGGTGACTTCTACGAAGCCAGAGAAGGACCGGAGGTAATTGTTTCTACTTCTTTTTGTGTTCAATAATTAATTTCATCGCTGAAGGATGTCGACTTTGATTATGATCAAATGTGTAATTTAATCACAGATGGGGGAAAAGTAAAATAATGTATAATGTAATTTTTATTATTTTATGAAATGAAAAAGTTATGAAGAATAGTACCGCTGTTGTCTAAATGCATGATGCATTCTGAGGCATGTTGCGTACTCCCTACACAGCCTCAACGCTGTACCTTTAAGTACTTAAGCCAGTCAACATGAAAATCCATAAATTAAAGCATTGGGCAGATAATCCAGGCAAGCCACTTTTGTTTGGTTTGTTGGTTTTAATATGTCTTTCGTCTCCGTCTGACAAACCAGGGTTTACAGTGGTTCTTGCTGGCAGAGGAGGAGATCGCTCCCAGTATCATAGCGATGGATGGGAGGCGCAGCCGTTGCACACAGTCTGAGCGGCAGTCGATTGGTGATGACACTGGGGACAGCAGGTGGAAGACCCATCCTCTTAATATTGATGAAAATAACTTCCATGATGTCAGTGATGCAAAGCTGCTACGCAAACTGGAGGCTCAAGGTCAGTTAACATCCCAGAAAACTGTCAGCAGCACCTGGTCAAGAGCAAATCAACCATGAAACACAAACAACTATCATTTATGGTTATTTGGGGTCTTTTTTTGTGAGGATAGTAAGCCAACTGGTGATAAAGTGATCACTTCATTATATTTCCAGCTGAGCTTCAAAGGAGTTTAATAGTTAATGTAGAGCTCATTAACAGAACCATTCCCAACAATGTCAAATATCAGTGGTGAATGTTTTGTCGTCGTATCCTTCGAATCAAGCTGTAATGGGTTCTTGCTAGAATCACACATGATAGAAACCATCTAGGAAGAGACAATATTGATTTCTCAATAGGCCACAATGTCATTATTGCACGTAAACACAAGTAGCTTGTTGCAACAACTCCTGGCACTTTCTTTGTAGGTTGTTCAGAGGAATGTGGGGAATTGTGAGAGTAACTGTGGGTCACTTTTTCCTTCAAGTTTTAAATAGGGTCCGTGATTTCAGTAACGCATGTCATTATGTTGCAGAAATAGCTCGACAGGCAGCTCAGATCAAAATGATGAGGAAACTTGAGAAGCAGGCCATGGCACAAGCAGCCAAGGAGGCAAGGAAGCAACGAGGTAAACACCCAACGACAAGTCACACTTGCATCACAATGCTGTGTGCAAAGCCTAATTTGTCTGTGTCTTCCAGCAATAATGGCTGCAGAGGAGAGACGGAAAAAGAGGGAGCAGATGAAGATTGTTAAACAGCAAGTAAGGACTTTCCTTTTGCATGCATTGTTTAATTTTCCGTGCAAAGCCTAATAACCATCTGCAGCTTCTCTGTTCATAAAAAAAAAAAGGTTTTAAGCTCAGTCAAATTGCTTTTAAAATTCTGCAAGGAAGTTGCTATCCTTCTAAATGCTGCACCTTTCCTGTCTGCAAAGACCCACTGTACTTCTTCACCCCCTCCGCCACTCTATAACATGCATGACTTAACAGTTAATTCATTTGATCTTGCCCTCATCCTTTTACCAGGAGAAGATCAAGCGCATTCAGCAAATTCGTATGGAGAAAGAACTCCGTGCACAGCACATTCTCGAGGTTCGTCCTGAAAGTTATTGCAGAAACATTCTAAAACACTTCCTTTCTGCTGTTGATAGGATTTTTTTTATTTTTTTATTTTTTTAAACCCAACCAAAGGCTATTCCTAAATTATGTGGCCCCACTTTTAGTCACATCCACTGGGTACATGTGACTAATGCCTAATTGGTTTTTTGAAAAAGTGCCATTAAATATGAAAATCTCCTCAAACCGTGATGGAGCTTAATGCAAAATACAGTATTTCATTAAGTAAGAGGTGGCCCAGAGTTTACCATGGCTAGGTGAAATACCTATTTTGCATTCTCTCACTAATAGCAGCTGTGAAGTATTTTAGCTTTTATAAATCAAATTTTAGTTGACACGCTTGGCAAGCAGCTCTTAACAGGATTTCGTTGTGGCTGTAATTACTGATAGAATTTTGCTTAATTTATTCTCACTGCCTGCTGGTGTTTCATAATAACTGCAACCATTTTGTCTTTCACCGTTAATGGGAGGACATAATCATCTCATTGCACAGGAATTCAATACGTTAGATGTGACTTTATCAGTGAGCCGCTGACTATTTAACTCTCTGTGGAGTATTTTCCATTGAAAAAAAGAAACAATCTAGCAAACATATACATAATGTTAAGAACAAAACTGAATTAGTTTTTTCAAACCAGATTTATCTTTATTATATACATTTAAGATCATTTTCCAAGTCTTTTTTTTTAATTATTTTCACTTGATGATGAAAATGATCTTAATTAAACTTTCATTCATCAGAGTTTACTGCCCCAATCAAATGTTTATTTATTCAAAGCTTGTCTGTGGTGTATGTACTGTGTGTCTTTTTAAATAAATCTATTGTTTCTCCTTACGTACAGGTAAAAAGAAGGAAGAAAGAAGAAGCAGCCAGTGCCAAAATAATGGAGGCTGAGAAACGAAACAAGGTGCGCCAGATGAGCATGCTCCCTTGTTCAGCTGACTCCCATTCTTTTCCCCTTACTTGTCTGCACTATGATGTTGTTGCTCCATTGAGCTGCTCGTCGGTGCGAAAGATATTTTCCTTGCCTGAGTTAATCATTGTGATAAAAAGAGGTTTGATCGTCTCCTTGCGTTCTACATGGATCTGTGAAATGTTTTCAACCAATGAAGTCTAGGGGCCTGGAACTTTAGCATGATGTTGTTCAGTAAAGTATGTATACGCCTTTTTAAAATTATGTAATTTTTTGTGTATATGTTTTAGTTTATAATTGACTTCATCTTTTTTGTTAAAGGAGAAGGAGATACGAAGACTCCAAGCTGTCATACTGAAGCACCAGGTATTTTATTTTTTTTATTTATCAAGACCAAATTATACCAAAGCTATTCTTACTGTGTTTAAACTCAATGTCTTGGAGATGGTCTCCAACTAAAGATCATTTTCCGTAGCCTAATGGAATTATTTTGTACAATGCAACTTATCAAATTATGCTTTGAGGTTCTCATGGGTGTATTTTTTTTATTTGAGTTTACTATCGTTTGGATTTTTCTGGCATTTATTTTCTTGTGTGATTTTCTATTTCTTAATACTTTGTAAACTCTTTCTACCAGGAGTTGGAGAGACATAGACTAGATATGGTATGGGTATGTTTGTTTCTGTACATTTAACAGCGTATTGTGAACGTGTTGTGATAAATGGCTCCCATCAAAGTGTAGCATTGGCTGCAGTCATACTACATCCTTCTGCATGGCTTTTCCAGAACAGTGCACTCCATACGTCTGCGCTATTTGTCTCCCAAAGAAAACACATCCATTATCTGGCCAATACGATTAAACGCAGGAAATATAACAGGGTGCAAAAGCACTGTGATAGCCTAAAGGAACACCAGCTTCCTATTACGTTGTTTTTGTTTTGGATTGAATAAATGTAGGTCCTCAAAATCATTTTACTCTACAGCATGTGAGCCAAATTTCTAATCTATTTTATCGCCTGAGAAAAATCAATATACACTCCTTGCCAGGGATTTACATCACTGAGGTAATGGAAACCAAATTCTTGTTTTTTCCTCATTGGAGATTTGAATGTGTTATCATGGTTGTTCATTGGCGTCATTAAATGAGGCAATGATAGCAGAGATGGACTCTACAGTTTAGTTTTCACAGTAAATAAAGAGTTGAAGTATAATCATTTTTAATTCAATCTCCAGAATAGTTTTCTTACAACATTGTTCATAATGTTTGTAAATGATGTGCTTTGCTTGTCACTGTAACACTTAATATTTGCAGCTTATACGTCTAAACCTCTTGGCCTGTATATCTTTCAGTCTGCCTTCTTGCCGAAATGCTCAGATTAATAATGGCTGTTTCTAACGTGTGCTTTGTGTGTGCATCACTACCCGCGATGTAGCTTTTTTTCGTCTATCATTGTGCTCCATTTGGTTTACCTGCTATGTGTTCGGTGCAATGTGCAACATTTTTAATTGTGACAAATGGTGATCTGTGTTTCTTCTTCTACTGTGCATGTACTAGGTGTTCGTACTGTGTAATGCATACATGAGCCATTTCCCCTTCAAATAATACTATGAACTGTGAACAGACAAGAAACTATGTGTCTGTGCTCTGCCAGGAGAGGGAAAGACGCCGGCAGCACATGATGCTCATGAAGGCTGTGGAGGCCCGTAAGAAGGCAGAGGTGGGTAACACCTGAAACTATTGAGGTCATAGTTTGTCTGTTCCACCCTCTGTAATTCACAGTCAGCACCAGTGTCAATAATACTCTCTCTTGGCTGTAGGAGAAAGCGCGTCTGAAGAAAGAGAAGAAGGATGAGAAACGGTTAAACAAGGAGAGGAAACTGCAGCTCAGAAGACTGGAACTTGAAAAGGCGAAGGAGCTGAAGAAACCAAATGAAGACATGTGTTTAGCAGATCATAAGGTATTCACACAGAATGAGAGTCCATGTGTGTCAGCATGGATGGTCTCTATCTGTGGAATAGGTATGTGCGGAAAAGATTGGATTTTCCGACAGCAAGGGGACTTTTTGACATGTAAATCAATCAGTGTAATCACTGTAGGTGCTATAGGCATGAAGATTAGAAAAGCTCTTTGACAAATTTATGGTTTCATTGTTTCACTATCAGATCTACCAAAATAGATGTGCAATATCGCTGAAAGCATCTGGAATAGATTAAAAAGAAAAGCAGGTTTAAATTCAAATACTGCCACCAAGTGGCTACTGGTTTCATAACACCAACTACAGTATTACTCATCTGCTACTTGTAATCAAAGAATTCTGGGCGTTATTCACGAGGTTTATTTTACAGGACTTGATGGACAAACTAGTCTGAAACAAGTAATGCTGGAAAGGTTTTCCAACTTAGTCTTTAAGATCTTTTGGACACTTCTCTCACACAAGCTGAATTTTAAATTGTCTTAATGTTGATTCTTTGTGTGCAGGAACTAGAAATACGTTAATGAGAGATGATAAATATTCCGTATTTTATTGTTTAAACCTTGTTTTTATTACTCTGCAGCCACTTCCAGAGTTGTCCCGGATCCCTGGTCTGGTCTTACCGGGTAGTACCTTCTCTGAATGCCTGATGGTGCTGCAGTTTCTGCGCAGCTTTGGGAAGGTCCTGAGGCTAGACACTAATCCAAACATGCTTAACCTAAGAGACCTTCAAGAGGGGTTGCTCAACACTGGGGACAGCATGGGCAAGGTGCAGGACCTGCTGGTGAACATGCTCTCCGTAGTTGTGTGTGATCCAGGTATACCTGCAGGTCACAAGGTGAGACTTTGTTGTTGAAGTGCAAATGGTTCCCGTTCTGTAATTTACATGTGTACTGTATGTGCACAGATACAGAGAAAAGCACACACCTGCTATACATATTAAGCCAAAATTTGAATGCATTCCCCAAAGCTATTTGTCAATGCTGTGCCGTAGGGTACAATCATGTCTTTACCTTACAATGCATTATTACATCTAGTCGTATTAAGAGGCTGTGTGTACATTCAGTGAGACTGTTCTCTAAAATATCATGTTTCATAATATCTGAACATCCTAAATGTGTCCAAGACGCATCCCGGCGGTCACTTAAGCACTTAACGTTGCTTACTTTACAAAAAGATAATTGCTCAAAAGGATAGTGTTTCTCTCTGCGCTCTTAGGGGCTATACCCGTCACCTGTGCCCTGCACTCATGGGATTACAGTATATAAAAGGATAGTGTTGTTGTTTGTTTAACACCACTGAACTCTAAACACCCTATTTCTCTCAGCATAAGACCGCCTTGGGGGACCACCTGACTAATGTGGGGATCAACCGAGACAACGTGTCCGAGATCCTGCAGATCTACATGGAGGGTCACTGTGAGCAGACGGAGCTGGCTGCTCTGGCCCTCAGCCTCAGGACCAAAGCGTTTCAGGCCCACAGCCCGTCACAGAAGGCCTCCATGCTAGCATTCCTAGTCAATGAGCTCTGCTGCAGTAAGGCTGTGATCAGGTGACTGTTGCTTTTTCTTTGATTTAGCTATTTATCGATTAAAGCTAAGTTTTGTACAGTAATGTTAATGAACTAAACTAACATTAAAATAAATCCTGGGCATTCTAAGTCTGTACAAACAAGTGTATCTTACTGTATGTGCCTTGTTTTATTCATTGAGTCAACCGTTTTAATAGAAATAACAGAAGTACCAAAATGAATAAGATAAATTGTTTCACAATGTTGCATCAAACTACATCATACATATTTCAGTAGTACTGGTAACCCTTTGAAACACATCTGCTGCACACAGCAGTGTGGCGCAAAGACATCATACTCTTTTTGTAATGCAAAAAAGGTCATCTGTGTAAATATCGTCTGATACTTTACAGTGAGATCGACAGAAACATAGATCACATTACCAACCTGAGGAAGGATAAGTGGGTTGTCGAGGGAAAACTTCGCAAGTGAGTATATGCATGATCTAAGCTGCTATTCAAAGACTCTGTGCTTACACTTGAACATTTTCTGATGGTGATGCTGAAATAATCTGGGTTTCTCAACTAGTCTGAATTTCACACAGATGTGCACTCTATAACACGACTGTCCATTTTTTGTCTTCAAAGACTGAGGAGCATCCACGCCAAGAAGACGGGGAAAAGGGACAGCAGTGTGGGGGGAGAGGACAGCCACACCTTTGTCATCCCCGCTGCCAGAAACAAATGCAAGACGAAAGAAGGGGACAGCGAGGAGGAAGAGGACGAGGATGACACCAGTGAAGACCAAGGAGAGGACGACGACGACGAGGAAGAAGAATTGGGGGGGAGGAAGGGGAAGAAAGCAGAGATATGTGAAGAGGAGGTCAGTGACAGCATGGTGCTTTTACTGGAGCCAGCGGCTTAAATCAGTGTTTGTTATAGTAAATGTCAGCCGGTCCACTGGCCTCATGCTAATGAGATCTTTTCATCTAGGACGACAGTGTACACTCAGCCAGCATGGAGGAGCTGGAGAAACAGATGGAGAAAACATACAAGGTAGATTCAACCCTATGAGACTATTCGTTTCTCAGGTTTAATACATCAATGAATTCAATACCGCATAGTTCAACCTGCTGTACTCTCTGTCTCTCTAGCAACAGAGTCAGATCAGACAGAAGTTATTTGACTCGTCTCACTCACTGCGCTCCATGACGGTTGGACAGGACCGCTACAGGAGACGTTACTGGGTCCTTCCGCACTGTAGCGGCGTCTTTGTGGAGGGCATGGAGAGCGGCGAAGGTGCAAACCAAAACGGAGAGCTCAGATTTTGTTCACTTTTGTCCTTGTTCACCACCATGTACAGGATAGACATTTTTTTTGTGCACTTTGTGCTGAGGTTACCTTTTCATGTTGTTCAGGTTTTGAAGAGACGGAGAAAGAGAGGAAAAGACAGAGGACTGCTGCGGTGATCCGTGTAAAAGAAGAACCGCAGGAAGAGACAAAGAAGCCAGTGGTCTCCAGCCCAGCACAGAGCACAGACGGCGATACGACCACACCAGAGGGCCAGCAGGACAAGGACAGTCTCAATCTGTTCCTCCAGAAACCCGGCTCCTTCTCAAAGCTCAGCAAACTCCTCGAAGTAGCCAAAATGGCTCGAGATTCTGACATCAACTCTCACTGCAGTCGTTCTGCTAAAGTCCCTACCACTGCATCTTATCCCTCATATCCTACCTCTCAGACAGCTACTAGTCAGCAGGGACCGATGGATAAATCGGATACTTCAGTGCTGTCTCTGCGTAGTGCCCCCCTGCTCGGTAGTCCCTGGATAACCTGCAGCCCTCAGTCTATCTTTCATGAGGACCAGCTCTCCAAGATGCTGATGGAAAAGAGCAACCAGTGGTTTAGCCTCTTGCCTCGCTCTCCTTGTGACGAGTCCTCGTTCACCTCAGGCTCCAGCCCCCCAGACTCCTCCTCTCCCCTACAGACCGTCAGCACCGAATCCCCCTCCCCTGATCCCCTAGCTACAGCCAGTTCCAGTGCTCCTGCTGGGATCAATAGCATTCAGCCTTCTGTCTCTCAGGTTGGTTGATGGCGATAATCTTAGTCACAATTATTTCAGAACACAAGTTGGAGTCATGTATGTGGAAGTAAAGTCTGATCATAATTTAAAGTGTGTGTATTTTTCCCCCCTCAGCAAGTAAAGTCTGGCTCAAATCAAAGCAGGCTGACATGGTGCGACATGTCCAGCGCAGCAACAAGTCCCAGCCTGCCCTTCTCTGGTGCTTCTCTACCCCCAATGCTGGATCTGGCCTCCCAACATGCAGAGGGTAATGGCAAAAAGGTCTTCTTCCTGGCAAATCACAACTCCGTCAACAAGAGTGAGACCCCAGAGCGACAGAGTGACAAGCCCGAGTGTGCCTCGTTCCCTGCTGTGGAAGTGGCCAAGACCCAGGACTACCCGAGTCCTCAGCCCATCCCTGAGGGTAAGAATGGCTCACTGCCAGCATGCACCAGTCAAATATGCTGGAGTATTCACTGCCCAGACAGACGGTCACTCAGTAATACAACTTCTCTATGTTGCTGAAAATTGAACCATTTTGTGACAAGTTTTAAAATTGTGCATGTGTGTGTGTGTATGTTGGCAGAGATGCTGTGTGGCTGGTGGAGGGTGGCAGACATGGAGGGACTGCACAGTCTGGTCAAGGCCCTCCATAGCCGAGGCATCAGAGAGAAGGCCTTGCAGAAACAGATCCAAAAACATATGGAGTATACGAACCAGCTCTGTGCCAATAGCAAGGACGGTTAGTCCACATTTCCCCCGCTCTCTTTACAACAACAGACATGCAGTGATGTCAAAATATATTATTGGCATTTGGTTCGATTTACATTGAATATAATAAGTTTGCTTTAAGTAGACAGTAGATTGTAATTTGTGTTTATCTGTGGTGGTAGCGATTGATGTGGCAGAGCTGGAGAAGGGGGAGTTGCGTGAGGAGACGGTGGAGGGTTGGTGTGTTGAGGAGCAGGCCATGGAGGTGGACATCAGCCTGCTGCAGCAAGTCGAGGGTCTGGAGAGGAAGGTCATATCTGCCAGCCTGCAGGTCAAGGTATGTGCAAATGAGCGTCCTCTACTCTTTCATCTTCATACAGCCCGTATGGATAATAAAACACTGGTTTTATTCAAATTCATTTTCATGAGTAATTCTCCAACGTAATGCTTGTCCTTGACCAGTGTCCTCATTTTGTCTTGATGTTAATTACTGTGTCGTCAAATGTAACAATGTTTCCCTCAGGGTTGGATGCATCCCGAGCCCCAGTCGGAGAGGGAGGATCTGGTCTACCACGAGCACAAGCTCTTTGCTTCCCCTGCTCCAGAGAAGAAAGGACAGAGAGAGACCAGCCAGGACGAACTCCCTGGCACGGTGGTGCGACGGCCCGACAATCCCCTTGATATAGCCGTCATCAGGCTGGCAGAGCTGGAGAGGAACATCGAGCGAAGGTACTGAGAGAGAGAGAGAGAGAGAGAGAGAGAGAGAGAGAGAGAGAGAGAGAGAGAGAGAAGAAGACCCTCTAAGTACAACCTTTCCAGATCAGACTGGATAATGTGCCTGCACCACACCATCCTCTAGTGGTGATGGTGAAGGGAAAGGTTCATCCCACACAGACTCAATACACTGCTTCTGAAACAAGGGTTAATGTCTTTTATCATTCAGTTTGATGATGTGATCTCTGTGATCTCTAAACAGTGAGGAGGAGGCGGCGCCGGGGATGAGGTTGTGGCGTAAAGCCCTCGGTGAAGTCCGCAGCTCGGCTCAGCTGTCACTCTGCATTCAGCAGCTGCAGAAATCCATTGCCTGGGAACGATCCATCATGAAAGTGGTTAGTGACACACTCTCTCCCATAATCACAGATTGTATAAATTATTGGTTTATTGATTTATTTATTTTTAAGTACATAAACCTCTTGAAAGCAATCAAAGATAACACAATAAATCTGCACAGCCGCGTTGTTGTTGTTAGGCAAAAGGTGAAAAGAAAAGAAATCGCAGCATCAATTTACAATACATCATTACGAGGCAGCAACCATATCCGATTACAATCAGTAACAAATCAACATCGTTCAATGTGCCTGGCTGCACTGAAATGCATTGAAAACTACAGTTTTCATAGTGATGTATCTCAGTTTGAATTCACAACTACACTTTGTTGTTTCCAGCACTGCCAGCTCTGTCAAAAGGGGGATAATGAAGAACTGCTCTTACTCTGTGATGGATGTGACAAAGGCTGCCACACGTACTGCCAGAAACCCAAGATCACTACAGTACCTGACGGCGACTGGTTTTGTCCCACTTGTGTAGCAAAGGTACACCAGCATGCCCTAATTGTTTATTCCACTGTTGCAGTAGATCAAATTATTAAATGACAACGTAGATGTATCGCATGTAGACATCCAGTTAATTGATTTGATTATATGTTTTCTGTGTCTATTCACCGGTCTCCTGTGTGGTTTGTCATTCAGGGGGGTGGTCAATCCCCCTGGAGTAGGAAGCAGCAGAGCCGAACAGCTGGAGGAGGGAAGAAAGGCAGTGAGGTAAAACGAAACGGTAAGCCATCTGTGGTAGGAGAGCTCATCAAAGACGAGGCTGCCAGCAGCAACAGCGTGCCAAAGAAAGGTACCAAGGAGTTCAAAAAGAGGAAAGGAGACGACAGCCCCCCCGGCTCCCAGGCCAGGCATGGCAGCCCCGTCTCCTGTGTGAAAAAAGCCAAAACGACCAAAGAGAGCAACACAAATGGGCTGACGATGTGCCGGTACGCATGATCATGTACTCGCTGCATGCATAGCGGCATTTACTTTACCTCTTCTCATTCTCCTCTGGAAGTCATGAACGTTTGACAATCAAAACATCCTTTTTAACATTTTTATTTTTCACTTGTTCTCTCCAGAGTGCTGCTGGATGAGCTGGAGGCCCAACAGGACGCTTGGCCCTTCCTCACGCCCGTCAACCAGAAAGCCGTCCCTGGATACAGGAAGGTCATCAGAAAGCCCATGGACTTCTCCACCATCAGAGAAAAGCTCACCAACAACCAGTATGTGTGTTACTGTCACACTGTGTGTTTTTCATGTGCATATACTCTATGCATTTCATCATTCTTCATTTGTTGCTGCATATACATCAAAATTAAAAACACTTTTCTAACCATTACAGGTACTTGAATTTGGAAACTTTCATCGTTGACGTGAACCTGGTTTTTGACAACTGTGAAAAATTTAACGAAGATGATTCCGAAATAGGACGAGCCGGCCACAGCATGAGGACGTTTTTTGACAAACGATGGACTGAACTGCTGGAGTAACCGTTTGCCGTGTGTGGACTTTCAATGCTACTCTCTACATAGCATACTTCATCTTTGGTGTTGGAGGCCTTCTCATCACCTGTGACACTAAATCAATAAATAAGTTATGATACCACTGACGTGCAATGTGATGGGGGAAAAAAAATTCTCCTGCTGAGAAAACACACTTCATGGATTAATATCTTAAAGTGCAATACTGTTTTCTTCATCAGAATGCACTGACTCTTGGGCTCAATATTGTATTTGGGCCTTTCTACTTTGGGGATTTCCACAGTAAATATGCCTTTTGCTTCCTTTTTTTTATCATCAGTACTTTAGTTTAGTGTAAATGTGTGTATTTATTTTCTCAAGTATTTATGTTACAGTCGGTCTTTTCTAAAAACAAAAAAAGCAGGACATGGCATACAGCTTTAAAAAAAATAAAAAATAAATCAAAAGATTGTTTTATGAACTATTAAACTAGCCAATCAAAAAACAAAAGAATTGTTTACAGCTCTTTGACTATATGGTGCCAGAGCAGTACTACTGTTAATTGTGTAAAATACCAGGAGGTATTACTATCGCTCTTTCAAGTCGTATTTCTAACGTGTATAGAGTGTACATACAGTACAGTCTTGTTAAAATATTGTTAATGCATAAGGATGATTGTAGCACTTCATATGTCTTATACTGTGCTCTGCCTGTGCTGAATATCCGCTCAAACACTGGTCTCCTCAGTATTGTAGTGCCTGACCTCTGACCTCTAAACAGTGTGTGGAGGAGTGTGCTTTTTTCTATTTTCTGTGCGTGTACTGTTTGTGTGTTCTGCACAATATAATGTAGGAAACCCTTACACAAAAGCTAATATTCTTTAGAGCTTCTCCTCTGAAAACAATTGATGTGGTGCATATAGTGTGTTTCATCTCCAAGCGTTTCCTTCAAGCCAGTCTTGTCAGAAATCCCGCGGACAGACGTGAAACCTGCAGTGGGCTTTAATCCAGCTGCGAAGTCAGACAGAGTCACGGTCCAGCGGAGGCATCTCAAGACAGCTGAAGTCAGAAGACTTGAAGTAACTGTATTTTATTATGAATATTGTGAAATGAGTAGCGACTTTTGTGGGAATATTATTTTTGAATAGTGAGTGTGTGGCACAGATAAAATAAACCTGTTTTTCAAAATAACACTTTTGGGCCCTCACTGTCTTCCCTATTGATTCAGAGTAAGTCTAATTTTGATAATCTTGCCATTTTTGAATCATAGATTTAATTTGAAACATTTGTATTTGGTTGAAATGGAGTTAATGCATTGTTTTATTTGTCAATAGTGGAATGTCACAAAGTAAATTTTCTCAGAAAGGCACTTATGTAAAACGTTGGCGTACGTGTACTTTATTATTTCCATATTTTGATGCTTTGCACTTCTATTCCACTTCAGGGGAGAATATACTTAACTCCACTTCATTTATTTCACAGGTATACTGTAGTAACTACTTTCACGCAAAACACATTCAATATGCAGCAATATAGATAAAACTACCAATTAGCTCCAGCTCTACCAGCTACAAGATAAAATGCTGCAGAATTCGTCAATAATTAGAATCCAATAATATAAATATAACACCGAAAAGAAGCATTCTGGATTGAGTGTTATTGAATTTAGTGATAATACTTGAGTTAAGTGTTTTTTAATGTCGAGCTTAAAACGGTAGTTTTTCTTTTTATATTTTATTGCATGGACTATGAACATTGCAACTCAGTAAGCGTCACATGACTGATAACAGCTGTGCGAGATAAACGGACTGTACAGCTGGAAGAGGAAGTATTTAATGAGAGAACCCGTGGACACATGGGAGCAACAGTTTGTGCTGAGGTTTGTAACTTTGCTGCATTTTAACAAAAAAAGTTCGACGGACAGACTGCTGTCACCAACAACTCTCCTCTCTCCATTCACAGGCAGATAATTGGGCATTTTGCGCCACCTTGTGAGCGAACGTCTCCCTCGGCAGAGCCACACATCTGTCCCCAAGATGGTGTCAATACTTTGCGCTCTTCGGCACCACGCAGACGAGGTCAGCTGCTGCGCTTTCTCTCCGTCTCTCCTCGCCACTTGTTCCGGCGATAAAACCCTCCGTGTTTATAAAACGTCCGACTTCTCGGAGCTTCCGTTCTCCCCGCTGTCGGGCCACGGTTACGGGGTTCACAGCTGCTGCTTCAGCTCGTGCGGCCGCTACCTGCTCAGCTGCTCCACGGACGGATCCACCATGGTGTGGGCCGCGGACACGGGTGAGGTGGCCGCGGTGCTTCTGCACCCGGCCCGTAGTCCACTCCGAGCATGCGCAATAGCGCCGGACTCCTCCCTGCTGCTGGCAGGGGCCTGCGATGGCACCGTAGCCCTCTGGGACTTCCCCTCCAAGACGTTACGCAGGTACAGTGTGACCCCCCCCAGTGTCAATCATGTCAACAGTTAAAGCTTCAAATCAAACCGACTGTAGTCCATCTTAGAGCAATCAGGGGCCAGTTTCCAGCCTTAGATTCATCTTTTAGTGCACAAAGTGACAGAAACGGGTGAAATAGTGCCGCTTATAATTTCTCAGAGCCCCATGCCACAGTCTTCAAATAGCTTGTTTTATCCGACCAGAAACATGATGAAGTTGTTTGACTATTTGATTTATCTCTGGCAAACGATCTCACAACCTGAGTTTAAAGGTTCTTTATTGAAGTTGGGAATGTGACACAAGTAGGCTCACTTGGTTTCATCTTACTGCCTTTGTCATCAAATATAGTCTTTGCATACCATCCTGATTCATACATTAAAATATTCTGACTGGTGCACTGAAATATGTTTCAGGTGATTATTTCATCAGAGCCACTCCCACTTCAAACCAGTGAGAGAAGCACAGATAAAACACAAAAGGAAATTATGAAAACATATTTGTCAGAACATATTGTTTTCATTTGGAACGCTATTGATCACAACATGGACTGTATCCTTCGCAATAAGAAGCTGGTTGAACAAATAAGGTTTTCTTGGCCGTAAAACATCTCTAACTCCATTTGACTTCCTCAAACCTGGTTTGGTTAGTCCTACATCAGGCCTAGTTGTAATTAACTGAACTAATATTGTAAAGAAAGATCTGAGTTACTTCACTCGCTGCTACATTCAGGCAGGTTTAACAAAAGAGACGCATAAAGAACTCAACCAGCTGGACAACTTATTGTCAAGATTAACCGATGAAATATGTTTATATTACAGCTTTCAATGTGCGTATCTAACATGGCCTAATACAGGTGCAGTGCCGTGAGCGAGGCCAGTGTTGTGGCCTGCTGCTTCTCTCCCTGTGGCCAGATGTTTGTGACGGGCTGCACCCGCGGAGACCTCAAACTGTGGGATACGGACATCAACCTCCTGCATGCTGAGAAGGACGCCCATGACCTGGGAGTCACCTGCTGCAGCTTTGCACCGCAGTTTAAAGTTGGTGAGTTCTTCGTGTTTTAAAGGGTCAGTTCACCCAAATCAACAAGAAACATATTTATATTCACTTATGTGTGTCTAGACATGCAGGGAGGGAGTTTTGTTTTTTGATGCTTTGAAAGGTTTATTATTGAAGTCATTTATCAAGCAAAAGGCCAAACATGTGTTTCATGTTCAGTGATGCTTTTCCCTGCTGTTAACCAGTGTAAACAGAATATCTTTGGGTTTTGGACTTTTGATGAGACAAAACAAGCAATTTGAAGAAAACTGACTATTCATAATAATGGTGTGTAGATGTGTAGATTATATGAACAGAACACTGTTTTGGTTACTCACAGACCTCACTGTGGACAGTTTTCATCTGCACTATTACTTCAGTAGAGAGTGGTTCTGCTTATTCAACTGTTAGTCACAGTATTTGTGATTTTGGGCAAACTAATCATTTAGTTTGTATTTCAGTTTTGGCTTCTCTAGTTCATCTTACGCAACATGAATTCATTCTGCGCAGATAAAACTGAAATCCTTCACAGTTAGCCGTAACTTAAAAGTAAGCTGTTGCATTTTTATCCCTGAATCAAAACAACGACATGTACATTTGCCACTTTTGGTGAATAAAAAGCACATTTTTGTTATGGAAATCTCCCTTAAATCCAAATCACTACATTTATGCCACATACAGTGTAAAAGATGCTTGCTGCGTGCTGTGACACTCCACGAACCGTCCGTCAGATGAGATTTGTCTTCTTTTGTTATTAAAGTCAGTCAAGCGTGAACATTCAGAAAGAGGGGATGTGGCTGTGTTTTTTATTTTTTTGTTTGTTTGTTGTTCTGCAGATGGCTGCTGTGTGGAGTTTCGACTGGCCTCCTGTGGACAGGACAGCCAGCTGAAAATACGGATTGTTTCGCAGCGTGAAGGGGCAGGTAGGCCAACCCCTCTCTGAGAGCTCTCTCACTCCATCTTGCACGACAGAGACAGAGACAGATAGAACCTGCTGACTGCTTTAACCTTGAAACCGCTCTGCAGAATAGAGGAATTTTATTAGCGCGTGGAATAAATCAGCTGCTGACCGACTCATTAATAATGGATCACTTTAAGACATTCTGCTGAAATACAGCAGCTGCAGGGGACCGTGTGGAGAGGGAATCAGGTGCACACAGTAAATCCACTGTGACATTCACGTCTTACATCCTACAGCAGGACACCAACATCTCGTGTATGTCCATATGTTGTGTAACCAGCCCGCAGACTGTGTTTTTCTTTAGTGTGTGTGTGTGTGTGTGTGTGTGTGTGTGTGTGTGTGTGTGTGTGTGTGTGTGTGTGTGTGTGTGTGTGTGTGTGTGTGTGTGTGTGTGTGTGTGTGTGTGTGTGTGTGTGTGTGTGTGTGTGTGAACATGCCATGTTGTTAGTTCCTAAGTAGTGTTGCCGTGGTAACGCCCGTTTCTATGGAGGATGTCCCTCATGATGACCCACTGTGGTCCAGTGGGGATTGTTCATCTCTGCGCAGCTTGTAGAAAGACACAGAACAATGTCTGTCCTCATTTTTCTATATTCTCTGGAGGAGCTTTCAATGAGCCCGCCTTCCTGAAATGTGCATTTATCTTGTCTTTTAAAGAGGATTACATGCTTTAACCCCTCTTCCACTGTTCTAACAGAAAAAGACTTAAGTGTAGATCACGCAGGGAAGCAAGGGGCACATTGTGAACCTGGGATTTCTGATGTCTGGATGGAGCATTTTTCTTGTCCGGGCTTCATTTTTGTTTGCAGCCCCATATTTTCATGCTTCCATTTCAAACATTAATGGCCTTATTCGAGCAAATTTGTCGTGTTGTCAGTTTTGCAGCCTTTTCCTTTCGCTCAGCAGCACACCTCTCAATCACACATGTCATTTAATTCATTTTCTCAAGTGTGCAGTTAGATTTTGTCAGGTTTGATAATACGTTTTTGTTTTTTTTCCTTACTGAGTGGTACGGGTGCTTCACGTCACGTCATGAATATGCATGCGAATAACAAATTAAGCTCCCACAGAGCCTGAAATCAGCATTTTTACTCTAATGGAAAAGAGGGACGGTTTAATTGAATACATGTGTGTTTACAGGCTGACAATTTAAATGCTGCTTCAGACTAGTTGGAATTCGGCACATAGGATTATTGCACGATGAATTATTACTAAGTGCCTTTGTATCTTAAGATGTGCGTGTTTCAGGTTTATTGCCAAAAAAGAAAATCTTCTGTTTCCAAGCAGCTGTCAGCAGGTGGCACAGCTTCAAACCAGCAAGACAGTTATTGACAACAAGTTTTGTTGTGGAGTGTATGTGTGCGCATGTGTGTGTCAGCATCAGAAAGGGACTGAGAGATAATTAGGGCCCGAGCAACCGACAACGTCGGGCCGGCGAGGCCCTATTGAAATTGTAAGGGGTATTATTAGGGCCCGAGCGGCCGACAACGTCGGGCCTGCGAAGGCCCTATTGAAATTGTAAGAATTCTTATTATTTATGATCTTTCATGGAACCGTTACCTAGCAGTGAATCCTCCGTTGCGTTAAGGATTACCCATAGTCCTTTGCGTCTACTTATTCAGTGCAGGTACATATTTACAACAGCAGGTGGCGTAGTTTTCCCATTTAGCGGGATTTAACCTGAACCTTTTCAACTATGTTACACCCGCGTCCCCTCTTTGCGTGTGTGTGCTTGCGCCCGCGTCCCCTCTTTGCGTGTGTGTGCTTGCGCCCGCGTCCCCTCTTTGCGTGTGTGTGCTTGCGCCCGCGTCCCCTCTTTGCGTGTGTGTGCGTGTGCCCGCGTCCCCTCTTCGCGCGCGTTCTCGGACACGCAGGAGGGAGTCCCGTCGGCAACCCCGACGCGCGGAGGATGCTAGGGCCCGTTCATCGCTGCTCGCAGCTTTAATTACTTATTGTAGTTATTGGTCAATTTAAGCACAAATTGCAGGAGGTTGGTTGCTAAACGCAAACAAACAGTGAGTGTTGTGTTCCCAACTTTGGTTACCTTTGGAGATGCATTTCAAACTAAAGACCAGTTAACAGAAGATGGCCACATCCCTATTTGGGGGAAAAGGCTGATTTTGGGGTCAGTGGTAAAGGTTAAGGTGAGGCAAGTATGGGTTAGGGAAAGTCTCCAGGAAATGAATGTAAGTCAATATAAGGTCCCCAAACGTGACCTAAGTAAACGTGTGTGTGTTGTTTGCCCCCTCAGCCTGTGTCATGAAGTTGCTGCACACTCTCACCAGCCAGTCGGCTCCAGTTCTGTCTTGTGCCTTCTCTTCTGATGGAGAGCTGCTCGTTTCAGGGTAACGCACACAACACATCACCACACACACACACACACACACACACACACACACACACACACACACATGAATGACTCATCTTCACACGTGTGTGAGCAGCTCTGATAAACACCTCCTGTGTTGCCAACTGAATATTGACTTATTATTTATCATTTGCTGTGAAATCATTTTGCTCATTTGGGACGAATTAAGTTTAAATTAATCCCACCTCCATGTTTGAAATGCTCCTTTTTCTTTCTGTGCTGTAAACGGCAGATGCCACTGCTGAGCACTGATCCAGCTGTTTCTTCAGCAGACCACAGGAGGAGTGTATTTTGTTGTGTTTAAACTTCAGTTTGCATCTCTCTGCTGTTTCTCGTTTTAGTTCAAATACGCTCGAGGTTAATGTGTTCTCTGTTTGTATCTCTTAAACATTTTAATCACGTGTGTTTTTGTTTGAATTTAGTCTGTACTGCAAATGGATTGGATTCTTGCAAATAACTTTACTCTGACTATTCAACAGTTCGGTGGATAAAAGTGTTGCAATATATGATGCGGTGAGTAAAGGCCAAAAAACACTTACAAAACATAGCTTTTTAACTACTTTCTAAATAATTTATCCCAACCACTGTAAACACAGAGATCCCAAACGTCCCTGTTCTGTCCCTGTTTGTTTGTTCTTTGTTTACAGAACCTGGGAACTCTGCTCCACACTCTGAAACAGCATGACAGGTAGATGATCAGACCTCCCAAACAAACAGCAAAAGAGTTTCACATCAAAATGTGTGATTGCCTGATTAGTTTTTTCCCAGAAGCACTGGGTGCAGGTGATGCAATAGAATATTCTCCAGCGCTGCGTTCCAGACGGTCATTGAGGTGTCACCGCAGGTGGACACCAGCAGAGCCCTTTGAAGTGCTTGAAATTATTTAAGATACAGTACCATCTAAGACTGGATTTTAATTAATATTTTATTAAGGGTAGATGGAAGCTGACTTTTAAAGCCGATCTCTTCCTGTGCCAGTTTTAGTCTGACATACACACCCTTCACATTTCTGCTCCTCTTCCTCCTCCCTGCAGGTACGTGACTGCTGTTGCTCTGTCTCCCACCATGCCGTGGATCGCAACCGGCTCCATGGACCGAACCGTAAACGTGTGGCGAATAGGAGATGAAGTCAGCGGAACTGGTAAATACTCAACAGGGAATTGTTTAGGTTGGCGCCTTCAAATGCACAATCACTCCTCCTTTTTTTTTTTTTTTTTAACAGACTGTTAGCAGTGGTTCAAAGCCCAGGAGCCATTTGGAGTGCTAAAGCCTCCCTAAAGAGTGTTTTGGGAGATATCCAGCAGAAGAAGCTCCTATTACATGTGTATTGTTGTCTGGCTGCAGTGTCTAGAGGAGGAATTGTCATTGATGTTTATTGGTGCAGCAGGGCAAAGTACCACTAAGCCTCAGAGAGCTGTTCTGAATCCTCTTTAAAAAAAATAAAAAAATGGAAGAAAGTTCAGACCAAACATGAAAGAAAACATTTGGAATACTAAATGAAAAGGTGCAATCATTAGACATCTGGAGGCCTTGAAGTTTTTATCAGGGCAGCTTCCCATCTGCCATTAGTCAGGTTGATGTTGACAAAGCAAATTCCATCTCAATGAAGATCTGCCTTTTTTTTATGCCTCTACCTCTTTCTTTCTCTCTCTCAATCTCCCCTTTCCTTTAATCTTCTTTCTTTCTTTTTATATTAAAGTTATTCTCTTTTATGTTGTTCTGCAGCAACTGAATCGAGGCAGACCACGTGCCAAGGTAAATACATGCGTCACGCTGTTTTTCCCCGAGACATCTTCAGCTATTCACAGCACTCTGAGCTAAATAACACTGTTTATCATGTTTCTATAGCTACTGTATGTCGGGTTGTGTGAACCCATAGAAACCCAAAGGTGCTTTGGTGAAGCTAATGGGGATCCAAAAAGGAAAATGAAATAGCAACTGCCTGGCTTTAAAGGATAAGGCTGGCATTATTCAATATTTTTCTAATGCCAGGGAAATCCCATTAAAAGACGAAAACAACAATGTGTTGGTCCGTCTCTTAACACCTTCCCAAGCCCATTCGTTCCTGCTGAATTGTTACAAATGCATCATAAATATGTAGGGTTTCATTTTCAAAAGAGGCTCAGTCATTTCTGAAAACATATGGGCACAGTAGGTGTTAGCTAGCACTGTGACTCTGATTGGTGCAGCCATTCTCGTTCCCCTCAGGATTTAGAAGAATAATATGTTGACTGTCTGACTAAATACCTGCAAAACAAATGACATTCCCATCAGCCACAGCTGTACTCTATGTTTAGTCCTTATAAGCAAATGTTAAAGTGAGCATAATATCTGCTAAACATTAGCATGTTAGCATTGTTGTTGTGAGCATAGCGTGCTGATGTGAGCTCCTAACTCGAAGCCCTGCTGAGCCAAACGTGTAGCTTCACAGAGCCGCTAGCTGCAGATTATTTATGCTGGTTTAGCACCTTTTTAAACAAGGCAATTAAAGTGCTTTGTATAAGACAATATGCAAAAGGCACATTAATATAAGCTAAAATAGAACAAAACAAAATACAAAATGATAGTGCAGTGGAAGATGTGACTACAAACAACCCAAATGTAATTTTAATCCCACACATCAATAGTCCACCCACACAGGTGTTTTCATGTTGTTTGATTAGACTTCTTCTTTACAAACCAGGCTTGATTGACTCCTTCACTCTCCTGTAAGTATTGTAGCAGCTGCTAGGGCGGGACAACCTACCCAGTTAACATTCTTATCAATGTACATAGTTTGGTCAAGTGATTGCTAATATGACTCCAGCTAGCTTTAACCTGAGTAAAAGTCTAATCAGAGTGATTGGAAACACCTGTGTTCATGGGCAGGGCTAGCTGAGGACTGCATGCAGTATACCATGACTTTATGTATGACATACTGTAATATTGATTTTGACTTTTTTATGACTTACTATTCTATTACTTTTTTATGACAAACTATACTATGACTTTTTTTTATTACATACTGAAATGACTTTTATATCACTTACTATACTATGACTTTTCTCTTTTATTGACATACTATGGGTTTTTAATGATGTTTTATGACTTACTATACTATGATTTTCTTCGCTCAATAAACAAAGATGCATTTGATTGATAGCATTGTTTTTATTATGAAATAGTTCACTCTTGGTTTTTGTCTTTTCATTGGATTTGTTGACAATAAGAAGGAATTAGACCAGGCTTCACATCTCCAGTCTTATCCTGTGAGTAATGGGGATGGTGAAGAAACCCCAGTGTAGACCAGGAACACGCTCGAGAGATTATGTAGCTCATCTGGCTTGCGAACGCCTCGGAATCCCCCAGGAGGAGCCGGAAAACGTTTTCTGGGGAGAGGGATGTCTGGAATACCTATACAGCTTAACCTGCTGCCACCATGACCCGGCCCAGGATAAGCGACAGAAAATGGACTGATAGATGAGGAAGAGTGCCTCATATGCGCATCTGTCCATGTAATTGTCCAACACTGCAGTCTGAGCAGTCTGCAGTAAGGCTCTGTGAGGTTTTCATGCTTTTGGCACAGTGATTCCATGACTCAGCCTCCTAGACTGGGAGACTCCACACTCCAGGGCTGCAGAGAGGAGGTGGTGTTACTCTGCTCTCTGTCATGCAGACCCAATAAGTGGAAGTTTCCACTCAGTGTAACAGTGCGTGGGGCATGAGATATGTTTAAAAAGTGTTACTCTAGCCAAAAAAGGGAAAACAGCACGGTACTATGTCTTTAGTGCTAATGCTAGCATGCGTACCTGTTAAAATAAGATGGTAAAGATTGCCTGCTAAACATCAGCACGTTAGCATATTCACAGTAGTATCCAAAAGCAAATCCTAACCTCTAGACGTGTTGTCATGCCATTCAACAATCTCAGATGCAGGCATGTTCTGGGGGGGGGGTTATCGAAAACACAACCTTTTTTTGGAGGAAAATATGCATTGATTATGAATTGTCTTGGCTAGCAGTGGTCGGAAGAGGTGGGAAGGGGGTCGACCTAACATGTTGGTTAGCGGGGTAATGAGCAGCACCTCCCAGGCTTCAGGGTTATCCGTGACGCAGATAATGACGGGCGATGGGGGCCGTGAGGCTGCTGCGAGGTCTCATTAACGGGGCCGGCACACAACAGGCCAGTGTGTCTGGGACTCGTATGATAAATGGTGGCCGCTCACACTCGCATAGTGTCGTGTGAAGGTTGATGAGCTGCATGCTGGCACAATCTGAAGTAACACAACCCTGGGAGTCACTGTCTTTTCTTTGGTAGATCACATGCTTGTATGCGAGGTCAGGGATCTGTGTGCAGGAAAAGTAATTGTCACTTCCATATCAGCACAACGGGAGTGTGTCCTTTTTCTGTGGAGTGTGAGAGAAGTTGTTTGTTTACATCAGATACGTTTTGTTTCAGGAGATGGGGAGGGGGGGGGGGGGGGGGGGTTATAATAACAGGGCACTTGCTCCCTCCTTCCTGTTGTGCGTTTTTTGCAGGAAGGAAGTTGCCGGGTCACTACAGGCTGCTGGTTGCTGATTGGTCGGAGGAGGATGTGCAGACTTGGCTCTGTGAGGAAGGACTGCAGGAGCTCGTCAGCATCTTTAAAGACAACAACATCGACGGAGCAGAGCTCAGCCAGCTCAACAAGGAAACAGCAGCAGAGCTGGGAATTGGTGAGGACGGAGTATAAAACACAATCACGCATATTAGTGTACAGTGCACACACCCTCACAGGGACCCTGGGACGCAGTGTTTTTGTGGGGATTTACTGTTTGATCCTAAAACCTGACACGCTTCAATTGGATAGCATGATATAAGCCGTTTCTTCTCTTTTTTTTTTTTTATTGATGCTCTGATTTATTTTTTCCCCCTCACAACTCTTCCCCAAACAGCGATCTGATTTAGGGATGTGGAGCTGCAACGATTCTATCTGCTTATACAATCACAAATCACGCTGTGAGGACAGTACCCCACGGGATGACCTTTACGTCACAAACAATGATAATCCCTCTGAAAATAAGATTAGTCCCTCCAGGGTCGTCCAAGGTCTCAGTGTGGAAAGTCACTGTACAAACTGCAGCCGTGGACAGCAATGTTACAGCAGCATAGTACAGTAGCTAACAATGTTAATGCTAACAATGTTAGCATCATTGTTTTCGCTTATTATTTTATTCGGTTTCTTACAGGGTTAGGGTTTTTACACCTCTGTTTTTTTATACATCAACAAATTAAATATATGTTAATCTGTAAGTTTTACAAGTATTTCAGGTGGATTTCACACCTGTGCCATCATTATGCACTTAACTATTTATTGCACCTGTATTCTCATTAATTCAACCATTATTGAGTATTTCATAAACCATATCATAATCAACCAATCTATGATTTGGTTTTAAACACTTTAAACAGAGTATACAAAGTGTTTTACAAAAAATATATTATTGCTAATAATTCATTTATACATGCACATCTTATGAATCCAGACTGCAGAAATCATAAACTATTAGTGAAATATGAAAAAAAAAAAAAATGACTGTTTTATTATTAGTTTTGATCTCTCACCTTATTTTCCACATTACATGGTCACACACAGTCCTCTGTAGAAAGCACACCTGCTCAAGAATATGATAAAAGTGCACACATCCTCACTGCAGATTAAAACCTAATTATTGAAATAACACATTTTGATGATCGTTAACCTTGTATTTTGTCTCCTTGGTATGTGTGCTTTCTAGTAAGTATTTCAGCACTGCCAGTTTCAGCTAAGCAAATCTTGAATTCTTTATTTTCTGACTGCATGAATGCCATAAAAGCCCAGAAAAGCCGTCTTTCCTCTGATTACGGGTACTCTGTGCCGACTGTAATCATGTAACTATCTGCATCCCACCCTTAATCACAGTAAAAACGCCCTTCTGGCTATTGTTGTGTTTGCTTTAATTGGACAGCAGTAGACACCATTAAAACACAACAGTACAGCCGACTTCCCTTGTATGCTGCCAAGTTATGCAAAGCATGTCCTATGGACTGAGCATCTCTTTTCCATGTGTTTAGTATGGAGGACAGCTCTCATCATTACCAAAGAATAAAGACAGAGGAAACAGCACACTGCCACACTTCCTGTCCTTTTTGTGCTGTGCAACCAACAACTATCATTTTGTGTAAGATGGGTGTGCGTGCATAGACACACAGACAATTAGATTCAAGCTCACTTTACTTAATGAAATATTCATGAATCTTTGAGTAAGGGTGGGGGGGGGGGGGGTGAACTTCCTCTTGGATATAATTCAGTGTATCTCTGTGGAGACAGCCTCGTTCTGCAGTTTTATTGTAGCGTCTCATCAAATTATCAATCTAAATGTAAAGTGGACCGTATAGTACTAATGGCTTCAGTCCTCATGAAATATGTGGGAACTTATGGAAATCCTAAACCTTATACAGCTGTTAAGTGCCATTTTACTATTCAAGAGTAATTTATGGGGTGAATTGAGGGACTTAATAGGTTCAACGTGTTTCATCGGGAGAAGACATTTTGATTGAGCAACATCACTTTTCCCGTAGGATTCAAAGTATTTGTGATTGTGACAGCAAGCTGCTGCATCTGCCTGTTTTACTTTAAACTTGAATGCAGGGTTTTTCAAGGCACCGAGTTCATCGCATGAAGTCTTTGTCCTGTGTACCTGAATGCTTTCCTCCCTCCCATCTCTATTGTCTGCTCTATGAATGAGTGCAGAATTAAGACGGACTCAGAACGTGTCATTTGCTGCAGTAGGAGAACAATCTGATCTGATTGTGAAAGTCTCTTCGCTTTGTTTGAGGCTGATAGTGTTCAGAACATCGTGCCTCTCTACATCCTGACATGTTGGGGTTAGATTTTGACTACACCTGTTCCAAAAACTTTGACATTTTTTAAATTCAAACTACTAGACATACTCTATTATTCTTTAACAAAACTAAATCTATCCAGAAGTCTCTTCCATAATGGTTAAAAGCACACATTGTCATCAGTTGCAACTTTAAGCCATACTGTAGTTTTATCACGTCTTCCACAAATCATCCCTTTTGTTCTGGCATTCTTGACATATTCTATGGGTTGATTCTATTAGTTTTTAAACTCAGGTTATTCAATAAAAAAGTAAAATAAATAAAAATGTGATTAGAACGTGTCGTTATTAGCTCATGAAAAGTTTAAATTTTGTTAACTTAATAAATTAAATAATCCAAATAATTAAAAACATTTTGACACAAAAAATGTAAGTAAATATTTATTTTTAAATTCTAATTTTATACACTTGAAGAAGATAGAATATGTTTAAAAAAAACAGAGTTTGATATTAAACAACTTCTCACTACCTGTCTTGAAACTACACCTTGTATCATAGAACTAGAATGAAATATAGACGGGGAAATGGATGGAATAGTGCGATAGGAGGGATTCTCCAGTCACTAGATGGATTTCCAGAATATCTCTTGGCTCAATATAATTGTTAAGCTGCGGTCTGAAACAATTTAATTTGTGTGTAAAAACAATATATTTGAGACACCATCTCTTCAGGATTTTATAAAGCTGGTCAGAGTTTATTTTTACTGTAGCTGCTCACGTTCACTGTATCTCTGCCACTATATGCATGGACACATCCCTAATCACTATGGCTGTAAAAGTCCTCCCTCCATTGTATCAGGTGGGGAGATTTGCAGCTGATGACAAACTCAAAGGGGGCGGTCAGTGGGCAGAGACATGCAGCTGTGTGCCGAGTATTTTTTTCTTTTCCTCTTTTGGCCCTTTATTAATATCTTTATTCTGGAGTAGAATAATGATAAATGTTAACTTTTAAACTACAACCCACACAAACTCCTCAGGGGAGACACCTTGTCTGAGTTGTGAGGCAATCATCACACAGTAAACATGTCTGGCTGTCTGTGTCTGGGCACAGATTGATTCAGCCGAGGTCCAGATTTATTCCTGCCTTTGTTTTATTTTAGAGGCCAGAGAGAGGACAGAGTCAGTCTGTCGAGTGCCTGTCACTGATTCTGTTCAACAGAAAAAACACTGATGCATCTTAGTGGATTAACAGTAACATTAAATAGATTTGAGCTGGTTCATGTAAAATACTCAGTCTTTGATCATAAATGAACGGATACAAATAATCTTTGCATCAGTAAGCACTGCGAGTGATGTAATTTACCAGTTTTACTAAACAGCGTGTTGGTTTCTCAGAGTCTGTGGGCCTCCGCGGTCGTCTTCTGAGGAAAATCGAGGCCTTGAAGGCAGAGCAGAGTGGTTCAGATGACCCAGATGAGTTTCTGTGTCCAATCACCAGAGAGCTGATGAAGGATCCAGTCATTGCTGCAGGTTAGACAACAAATGCTGCAAAACTTGTCCAATATCTGTGTGTATAAGGTGTCACAATGTGTGTCTACTCCACAGATGGGTATTCCTATGAGCGAGAATCCATCGAGAGCTGGATCAGGGGCAAAAACAAAACCAGCCCCATGACAAACCTGCTCCTACAGACCACGCTCCTGACCCCCAACAGATCTCTGAAGATGGCGATAACACGATGGAAGTCGAGCCAGTAGACAGCAGCTCATTTTTAGCTTGTTTGCCAACTAAACACTTTATCATTGTACTGGAGCTCATCTGATAAGAAGTGCTCTTATTATCATGAAGTAATTACTAATATTTGATACCATTACTTGAAGCAACACGATGTAACTGAACCGGACATTTCCTCTCTTAAATACTAATTGAATTCACATATACATTATACAGCCAGATAGACCACGTGAATGTTAAGCCTTCAAGATGATATCATCTAATCATTATTACATATGTACATCGTTTAAAGCTGTATTTGATGTTGTAGCTAGCTTGTTGAGTGGGAGCTAACTGCTTTAAGGCTATAAGCTGCTGGGTAGTGTAGTTCATAGTGGTGGAAGAAGTGGTCAGATAGTTAGCTATAAGCAGCAGTACCACAGTGTAAAAATAGCCTATTACAAGTCCTGCATTCAAACGTTTTATGAGCAAGATATAGACTACTATAAATTTATATTTTTTAGAGATGAATTGCCATTTAACTGTAAACCAGCTTTTTACAGTTGCAGCTCTCTGTGGTGGAGGTCATTTTAAGAACCCGTGCTTGTACACATACTGTTGTAGGCTTTCCTAACCCTCAAAATGTAAATAATAAAGTACAGGTACTTAAAAATGCGTGAGTAAACATGGGCTACATATTTATTTTCCACCACCGTTCATAATAAAGCAGCATATTCAAATAAGTCATATAAATTGAATAGTAAAAAATAGATCTGCCTCCAAAATGTGGTGCAGCAGAATTAGTAGAACTGATGGGAATACTCAAAAGTAAACAAATGTATTTTCTTGTCAGTTTGGAAAATCCCGTCTTTTATTTTGAAAAATACAACCAGAAGTCGTAACGTTACATGTTGATGTCAACATTCTCCAGGATGGCTGACTAACTGAAAAAATGTAGTTTTGTCTTACAAAGCTAGGGGATTAAATGCAGGAACTATTTCTTAAAAACATAATCTGTGCAGTTCTTGTGATAAATTCAACATTTCTTGTCATTTAATTCAAGAAAGAGGCTTTAAATTCTCAAGGAATACAAACCGGAAGTAGCGTTGTTGTTGCTGGCGAAACAAAAGTAGCTTGATGCTAACTGCAAACATACTAACTTAGCTAGCTACATATTATGCTCAAAATGTTCTCGTGTCGACGGTGACAAAGCAAATACTACACGCAGGCACACAACGTTCAACAGACACGCTTACTTGTAGGTTAAAAACGCCGGCTTTTGAAAACGCCGGCCGGCTTCGGCAAACGCCGGCCGGCTTTGCAGTGCAAACTTCACTGCAAACTTCTGCAAACTTCACTTCACTGAGTTCAATACACTCAGAGAGTATGACTGTTCTCTACTTGTGCTACTGTTAGCTTATGTTTTAGTTCTTCCTTTATCCTATAAGGAATGGTCACTTGTGTTCTGTCTCCTACAAATGAAAAGTTCAATTCACGATCAATAAAGAAAAGCCTCAATCTGATTAATACACACTCTAGTTGTAGAGTTACTGTAGGTCTGATATGACCATCAAGCGGTGGCTAATGTTAGCTACACTTTACATAGCTATTGCTGCGTCACTTTGTTGACCATGATCCTTCTCTACTCTTGCTGCTGTTGCACTACATTTTAGCATTTCAGTTTATCCCAAATGGAAATACAAAAAGCAAACACTGAAATTCATGTCCCATTGACCTGTAGTTCCCATTTGTGGCCACAGATGCCGCTGTTGAGCAGATCTTAGTCCCGCTTTATTGATCCTTTTTGGCAGCATAATGATTGCCCTCCTCTTTAGGCTCATGATCACCATTACGTCCTCTTACCTTGGGCAGACTTGTGTTTTAGAATAAAAGTCAGTAGACCTGTTTGTTTTTTCCTCAGTGGGTCTTTATTTCTCTCTCCCATGGTGGCTATGGCAGTAATGTTCTATTACAGTATGTGATCACAGCTAATAAAGCTCACAATACTGAAAACATGGCGACAATTGCATTTAACGTACATATTAAAATAGAGCTGATGGCACTGCGCCGCAAAACCGTTTCTGTTTTTATAGATTTGTTTTTACTCTGTGATACAAACTGCAATTGTAGCATACACTTAAACTCAATGGCATTGAGAATCATTAAATGTCTTATTAGCTGTGCAAAAATAACTATATAAAATATATTGCTTTTACAATTAACGAAGCCATTGGCGCTGTAAATAAATTAAACTAGACAGCAACAACAAGCCGATACAGAAAGGATTTCAATTCAATGTTAATGGTGATTTATATAATGTACAAACACATTTAACAAATGTTTTTTTAGAACCTTTAACAACTTTTCAACAACATTGTGCATAAAACTCAAAATACACAAGTCTCAATTTGTCAATACACTTAACATAGATCTTCACAGAAAAGAAGGAAAAAATACATATTTATATAATATACACAAGAGGATCTATAACATCCTTCGTAAAACACAGGAATGCCCGTCCTTTTAGACTTTCTTACACCTTCACTGAGGACTCTTCTCTCAGCACCATGGACATAATGAACACAGTTCAAACCCCATTTCACTGTTTCTGTAATAACATTATGCTGTAACTGAATATGTTGTTTAATTAAGCACTTGAGCGGCCTAAGTGTGTATAAAGTGCTCACTGTCACCATTGCGTTGATGAGGACTGTACACTACATGTCCAAATACTTCCTTCAGTGCAATGTCTCCAGCTTGGCTGAATGACGGCCGACATGTTGTCATGTAACAGAAGCTGACAGCCACAAGCGACAGGTCGGGAGGAGGAAAAAAAAAAATCTGGAGCATTCAGTACACTGCCTGCAGTCCGTGTATTCAAACAGGAAAACAAACGGCTTGCAGACTGTACTTCATACAAGGCTTTAAAAGAGAGACTATTGGGTTTGGGGTTGGTTAAAAAGAAATGAAACAACTCCTCACTTGAGCTTTTTTGCTTGTTTGTGTGCGCTGTGGACTGTATGAAAGATAAAACAAACATATCTACACATTCGACTCTATAAACGATCGCTTTGGTTTCATTGAAGCTCCGTGAATGGCGGGATTATCTCGGGCGAGGCCAGGCTGCTTGGGTTTGCTGTCCATGAACGAGTGCGGCATCGCCATTGCTGGCTTGGACTCTTTGTAACAGTTGGCGGCTTGGCAGAACTTCTCTGTGAATTCCTTGGCGTGCATGCCGTTTTGTAAGCTACTCATCGCCATAGCACCCTGAGGTGGCGGAGGTTTGTGCTGCTCCTGGTAAGTGCTCACTGTTTTGGCGTACGGCAGCTCACATTCGACGGGCAGCAGGCCCATTGCTGACATGTTGTGACACACTAGACCGTCAGACGAGTGGTTCAGCCAGCTGCGGCCGGCGGACTGCAGACTCGGGTAACTTTGCAAACCGTGGTGCTGCTGCTGCTGCTGCTGTTGAATTTGCTGCTGCTGTTGCTGCTGCTGCTGAATTTGCTGCTGCTGTTGCTGCTGCTGCTGAATTTGCTGCTGCTGCTGCTGCTGCTGTTGAATTTGTTGCTGCTGCTGTTGAATTTGCTGCTGCTGCTGCTGCTGCTGTTGAATTTGTTGCTGCTGCTGTTGAATTTGCTGCTGCTGCTGGAGGAAGCGTGCCGTCTTGTCAATTATGCCCATGAAGGGTCTGGGTTTGTACTCCGTTGCAGAAGCGGCCTGTTGGCTGTGCTTTGTTTTGTCAGAGATCTTGGTGCGGACATCGGGGCCCAGCTTGCCGCTGTCCGACAGACTGCTGCTGGACGCCAGGCTACTGGTGGAACTGGACACGCGCATGTTGCTGCTGCTGCCGCCGCCGCATCCCTGGGATCCTATTGCACCACACATCCCGTCCTTTCCTGGGTCAGTTTGGTTCCCCTGAGGTCCGGGACCAGAGCAGGCCAAACCATCCAGGGAGGACGCGGAGTGGACAGACAACCGGTCTTGCCCCTTGCTGCAGGATGAGTAGGAAACCTGGGAGGAATGAAGGCTCTCGTTTTCACAGCTGTGACCCGTGGAGGCGGAGGCGGCCGCCAGCGACACGCGGTTCCCGTACACAGGCTCGTCAGCTGGGGGCGGCAGAGGGCTGATGTCGATGCCTGGGCCCGGCTTCAGCATGCTGGACATGTGTCGGCTCGGTAAGGGACTGGAGGGAGCGTACTGAGATCTGGCCCCTGCCACGCGGCCCCCCGCGGCTCCTCCCCCGACCTGCATTGAGCTCATATGCTGGTTGGTCTTGACTATCTGGGCTTGCTTGGTTGGCTGCAGGACCAGGCCCTGCTGGGCCAGCGCCTCCCGGTGCTCTCGAGGGTACCGGTGGAGGGGAAGCCTGCTGGGGCCTGGGGGTGAGCTGGGGCTCAGACTCTGATGTCCCAAACTGTTGCCGACAGGCGGCTCAGGGGGTACCACTCTGTTGTAGGAATAACTGTTCTGTGACCAGCAGGCTTCAGTTGTTCTGTCGTGCAGCGAGGCCTCTGGCTCCTGCTCCTCCTCCTCCTCCTCCTCCTCTTCCTCCAGGATGTCTCTTTGTCCGTCCATGCTCCTGGCTAGGCTGTGCTCTGAAGGGTCCTCCTGTCCTTCGTCCTGCTCCTGGTCCGACTCGTGGCCTCCAGACGCCTGGCTGGAAGCAGCTGCAGCCCCAGCGACTCCTTTAATCTGAGTGCGCTGCATCTGTTTACACTCGTCTTCTACTCGAGCCAGCAAACGACGGATTTCCCGGTTATTGGGGCACAGCTTGGCTGCTTCATGCAGGTCAGCCAGGGCCGCCGTAAACTGCCTGTGGGATTGGAGAAAGAATGAAGAGAAACATTGTTACCGGATCCAGACAACATAATTCACCACTAATAATAACCACAGGAGCTGTTGTGGAGCTGTGCTCAATAGTTTACCTGCTGCTTCTTTTAGCTCTCGCTCGGGCGTAGTAGGCCTCGTAGGATTTGGGTTTCAGCTCCAGCGCTTTCGTTGCAAACTCCTCAGCCATCCCAAAATCCTACAAGAGGAGCAGAATCAATACATTACTAGAATATACAGCGCACACGTTTTCGTACTTGTTGCTCGTTTTATTTATTGCTTTCGAGCTACATCTCCAGCCACCCCGGGAGCTGTTACTTTAGAAACAACACAACAGACGACCTCATGGTGCCCGTTTCCCCCTAATCTCCCTCTAGCTTTTGGGATGCAATCACATTATCAGATGGTTTGCTACAAACGTCTTCCTGCTAGATTTGAAACCAAGACTCACGACTAGACGAAGACTTGTATAAACAAACTTTTAAGAAGAGCTTTTCTGTAGAAACAATTATGCAGAAACAGCTTAGAAATCCTCATGTTTGCTTCAGTCATTTTTTTTTTTAAATGTCCAGTCCTCCTGCAATAGTTATGAACTCATCATTCTGTGAAATCTCTTCTCGGCACAGAAACTCTGGCTGAGTGAGCAGACAGGCCGGCACATGCAGGAATTGAAAAGATTTGAGGAGATTTGAGTCCATTGCCCAGTGGGCTTGTAGCTTCCTCCCTGTTACCATCTGAACACTAACAAGCTTCCCCTGCCCACACATGCTCAACTCATTCCACAAGCTGGAGCCTTAGTCACTGATTTATCTTTGCCTAAAACATTGCAAAACAAATACTTCTCAGAAAAATGTTGATTTTCGATTTTCCTAGGAGTGCCCAATCAGCTTCAGTTTTTTTTATTAAACGATAGAAATACTTTATAAAGTAACTGTTAATGTTTAAGGAAATAAGGTGCAATAGATCTGAACTCAAACAGATGAATGGAAAACCATAGTGGCAGATGTTGTCAGTTAGAGAGGCAGTGGGAAAATTAACACATTACAAAATCATCCACGGGTATTATTATACACCAGTTTCACTTTAAAAAAATGGGACTCATGGTTGTCAACTATTGCTGGAAGTGTAAAAGTGAAAGATGGACTTTTTTTCCTTCATGTGAGAATGTTCCTTTGATTCTTTTTCTGGAAGCAAGTAAGTATCAGCGCGGTTGCAGAGGCCACTGGCAGAATCTCCCCAGCAGTGCTTATTAGGAGACTGGACTCTTCTACCACCAGGTAGAACTTTTGGACTTGCACTGGCAACTTTATTGCTGCTTCAAGGATTGTTCTCTGCCATTTGAAGAGCTAGACACAAAAACGGTCTTGCTGAATGGTTCAAATTGATGACAGACATTGCCCCTTTTGAAGCTCTAATTTCCAGGACTAATAATTATTGTTAGATTTTTCTTTTCACTTGTCTCCACATCTCATCTCTTACTTATTTTTCAGTGTTCTACTTCAGCCATTACGTTTTTGCATGTATTCAAAGAGTTAATAAAACAACTTTAATTACAGAAAAAACGTGTATTCTTCAGCAAATATTAATATATTGATGCCCCATGATATTCATTACTCACTCACAAATAAAACTCCGGTGAGTGAAACGCCTTGTATAAACAGTCATTAAAGGATCGAGCTAAAAAATAGCAGCACTGGCTGAGGAACAAAGAAATAAAGTGGATTGTCACTTGAGAGGCTTACATTGGTTTTTCTGCGACAGCGGGAGAGATTGAGGTACAGAGAGACCCTCAGGTCTTTAAATGCCTTCAGGTCGTCGCCAAAGCCTTCTCTAGGAAACTTCCTCAGGGCGTACTGGTACCTCTGGGCCGCCTCCTTCATCTTCCCCTTCTGGAGGACACATGGAGGGCAAACATGCAGTGAAGAAGAGGACAGAACCAGAAGGAGAACGTGGGGGGGAGAGAAGCAGGGCAGAGGTATCCGCCAGATACTCCTGCAAAGCTGTTCTCCGGCTTGAGCCGTCCCTTCTCATCAATCACACATACAAATCACAGGCAAACAACACACACACACACGCGCACACACACACGCACACACACACACGCACACACACCTGACAAGTTTGTCCTCGATCTGTTAAATGTTAGGCATCGATCACGGCTCCTTTGTTAAGTGGTGCGGAACATACACATCTATTCATTTTCTGCGCCAACTGAGCTAGACAAAGGATAGTTATCACTTCAATGAAATCACCTAATAATAACTCAGCACAGCTGGGCAGATAAGGAACATGAAACCTTTCACTAAGACAGAAACGTGCTTTTAAAAAAAGTATTTTATTTACCTTGTAGAGTAGGTTTCCCTCCTCCATCAGCTTCTGAAGGAGGATGATCAGGATATCAGGCTTGGAAGTAGCCATGGCCCAAGCTGCGTTCCCTGTGGTTGCAGAGGGGAAAGAGAGAAGCAGAGGAGGTGGGTCATGTTGTTGTTTTACTGGTGCACACAGGAGGTCACTGTATTCTCTGGAAATTGGTACGAGGTAAAGTTACCTAAAGATTGTACCTGATCGATCGTAAGGTGACGTTCTGTAGCCTTAGTTTATTGAAGGCGGTTAAGAAAGAGTTAGGAGGGAGAGAGTGGAGAGAAAAGAGGTCATGCAAGAGAAGTCATTCGCAGTGAAAGGAAAAGGTGTTAAGTGTTTTTGTGACCATATATAATTATCAATATATATATTATCAATATATAAGTGTCAATCAACTTCAAATGGCCTTTGCGTTTTCAGCAGTAAATGCATGCAGAGTTTTAAACTGTGCTGAAAGAAAATGAATGGGTTCTACACATGACTTTTTTCTTTTTTTTTTTCTTCTGAGATAAGCCGCAGACCCAGATAGCTCTATGAATGTCATTTAGGTGATAAGTCACATTCTTAAATTAGCCAAGCAGAGCATGAGGGAGAAGAGGAATGACACACACACACACACGAGTAAAAGTGAGCACACACACACACACACACGAGTAAAAGTGAGCATACACACACACACATGCACACAAGCTGAACAGCGAGTGAAAATCAGGAATGGAAACATTCCACAAAATTAAATCTGATCTCATTCTTAGCACCATGAGATAACCGAGCAGACAGAAACAAACTTGACGTCGAGGCAAAACAAAACGCTTAATCTCTGTGTTTATTGATACGTGAACAAACTTCGCAAACCAAAGACACTTTCTATAGACCACAGGAGTAACAGCTGACTAAGTGGTGAACCAACTGACAGCACAGAGTATCTGCACCAGTAGGGTTCACACCTGGACATAGAGGGGAAAGAAAAGCTTTGTGCTTACCCAGCTTGGCCCCTTTCTTCAGCAGAGTCACCACCACCGACGTGTTCCGACAGCCTATGGCTCTGTCCAGAGGCCTCATCCCACTGTAGTCTACGTGCTCTATCACTGCTCCTCTCTCCACCAAATACTGGACCTACACGAGAGCACCAACAGTTAAAAACTCGGTGTTGACCGCCATGAGCTGGCCTAACGCAGAACGGTATGTGTGCAATAATGGCCATGAGATGCTCTCAGTTAAGGCTAAATGAAGTATGGTGTTGGTGTTTTTGTGCACCGCTGGTTGGCGTGTTTTAAACTATTTCCACTTACAATCTCTGCATCTCCGTAGAAGGCAGCAAGGTCCAGCGGAGTCCGTCCATTCTTGTCTGTGTGGTCGATGACCGCACCTTTCTCCATCAAAAACTGCACTACATTCTTGTGTCCTTTTAAACATGCCCAGCTCAGGGGGGTCAGTCCCTCCTTGTCCATCGAAGTCAAAGATGCACCTTTGAAACAAAACGATGGTCATTAAATACTTCACATTCACACATTCCACTAATTTAACACAGCCAGCCAATACGTATTCACTGCCTGGTAATTCCTCGGTGCATGATGGGTATTAACGGTGGATGCTCTGTGGCGCTGATGTTGTAGCTCACCTTTAGACAGCAGAAACTCTACGGTGCTCAGGTGACCCTCGCAGGCCGCCACCATGAGTAGGGTCCTGCCCTGCTTGTCGCTGATGTTAATATCAGCACCGTGCGTCAACAGCAGCTCTGCAATCTAGGAAACAAGTCGGTCAGAGAACGGGCATCAAACACGGGACATAAAAGTCAACCTATACAACAATACAATAGCACACACGGCTCCTTAGAAGAAGACAATGGTGAGGCGTTAATTGTGGTTTGAGGCGGTGCGATCGCTGTGGACACAGAGGGATAGTTTGTCTGACGCAAAAAAGAGCAACTCGGCGCGTCTCACCTGCCAGTGGCCCTGTCTGACGGCGCAGAATAGAGGAGACACCCCCCGGCGGTTGACCTGCTGCACCACCGCCCCCTGCTCCAACAGGAAGCTGCAGACCTCCATCTTCCCCCGGCCGGCTGCTGCCGTCAAGGCTAAAAGAGAGGACGAAGGAGGAGCTGTTCAAAATCTTTATTTAGATCTGTACAGAGGAGCAACTTAAAAGGTAAGGATACAGCACAGTGGTTAGATAGGAGTGGAATTTAAAGCCTCACACTTAAACACTAAGCCAGAGAGGATACTGTATAGCAAGAAGATTAGTGAAAATGACAACATGTACAGTACACAGAGACTTATTCTGTACACGAGCAACATCGAGGCTCTTTAGTAACCCAAGTGTGTGGAAAAGGAAAGACGTGGCTCTCAAAACTGTTCGCAATCCCAGAATCCCTCCTGTTCTTCAAAGACGAGCAGAGAAAAGCCGGCTAATGCTCGGTGCTAATTGAGTTTAAAAACAGACAATTACGTTACGCTTATTAAACTTATTAAAATTCTGCCTCGAGCTCCCCGGGCCTTGTACATAGAGAGAGACGAGAACAATTGTGCTAAACACACTTGTTTATATTTTGTATCTTTTTCAGAAGACGATTAACTGGATTTAACTGCGTCCGATTCATTTCTAACAAAAAAAGGAAGAAAATGTGCGCTTGTATTCGGGTTCTGTGGAGAAATCAAAGACAGATTCTTGAAATGTTCAACGCTCGCAGTTAATCGGCTGCTGCTGGCGTACGGCAGCAGATGGGCCGGTCTTAAATGAGCGCTGGCTGTCAAAACAGAGTGAGATCCGCCGTAAAGAATCGCAACAGCTCTGCTCTCATATTCACCTCGGAGAGGAGTTAAGGTGCCGCCGAGCCTCCGTATCTGACTGACATCATCCATCTGGATGAACAGTCATGAGAGCCAAACAACCCCGCCCTCCATCTGCTCAAGATATGGAGATCCTCACACGCAGCACGGGGAAGAACAATGATTTTTGGAGAAGCTAAATTTAGGCTGCGTTAGGGCTCCAGTGAGCAACATCAGCAGCACCTGGGTTACACTGAACAAACTATCAACAGCTGTGCAGTTGTTGATGTTGAAAGTGATCCATATGTTCCCATATCTTCATGTTAAGTTAGTATTCACACTTTTCATTGATGGAGCATCCCTGCTCTTCATTCAGAGAAGGAGCTCCCTTTTCTACATTTGGTCATTTATTGTTTCAGTTTGACTTGCCACTTCCTGTCTAATCTTGCCTTATTCTATCTTATCTCGTGGGTTGTAAAGCTATTCATCAGCCTCGTCTCGACTCTGCTCTTCCTACTCGTGTAGACCACCTTCAAAGCCGCCTTGACAGTGTCCTGAGGAGGAGACTCTGAATCACCATCTGATAAAACGGATTTACAAAGTAAACACATAATAAAGTCCTTATCCACCACCACTCCACTAGTAGGCTGGAGAAACAACAACGGAGAGGTTGTGACCCGGCGTTTTAGTAAAAACTTTGCAGATGAGGATTTTTTTTCAATTTGGGCTTGCTAAATAAATAAATGAAGTATGATTCGATTATGGACGAAATGTCTGTTACAAAAGGTTACAGGCAACTTATAAAAGGCAACAGTGAAACATTGATTTCCGTTTGCTTCGCCTGGGGACTTTTACATAAGAAATGCATGTATGCTGAGCACACAAGCATTCTTTGCCCCCACCCCCCCCCCCTCTGTGAACCAAATGTAAATTCTATTATCTGAAAAGTTACATTTCCCGCAGCTCATGAAGGGAAAGTTAGATTTTCTATTTTATCTAGGAGCATTGATTTATGCATCAACTTCCTGTTTGGAAGCATGACAGTTTGGAGGAAGAATCTTTTTTCTTCAAAACGCCGATAAATATAGCCTGTGAGAAAAGTATCTTTTCATCAGTTTAACACGGGGCTGGCTGCTTCAGCGCTCATAGTAAAATGCAGGTGTTTGTCACTTGATGCGAGAATAAAGAGCATCTTTTCCCCAGGCACCCCGAGCAAACCCACAAATAGCTGCCTGGGTTAGCGCATGCTGTGCTCTTGTTATACAGTAGAGACACTTGCGCTCTTTGTACATATGAAATAATACAGCAGAGGATGAAAAGACCTTGAGTGCATTTTTAAACTGCTCATATTCAGAATGTGTCCCCTTGTATTTAAGACATTCTGACTACAGTATTAAGAGCAGAGCGCCGTTTCTCCACTAGCTTTAAGACCCCTCGAAAGAAAGACGAGCACTGTCCACCAAATGAATGCTCACTTCCAAAGAAAATTGGGATCCTGTCTCAAATAAAAGAAATACATTCGTTTTTAAGATGCTTATCAAAATGACAGAGGATGGTCTATACCCATCTGTACATTACAGGGGACAGAAACAACAAAATGATCATAAAATGATACATGATTTACAAAAGATGACTCTCCTGCACCACGAGGACTTGTTGATCTTTGTCTTACTGCTGTGTTTTCACCTCAATAATCCTTTGCCGGTAAATGACCTTTCTTTGCATAACGGTAAAGAGTTTTGCATCCTAAGAGGGGATTTTAAAAGATGGAGATTCCACAGATGTGCAATTCAATCTGCCTCCATTTAAACACGGGAGACAGTGGGCCTATTTGCATAGAGATGTAATCTTACATTGAATTTTAAATATGAAATCCATCTTCCCAGAGACAGGTTGTTATCGGAGAGTTGTTTTGGAGACAGCGATGAATGGGCGGTTTCAGAGGGGATATTGCAGGGACTTTGTGTCGGTTTTTGGCATTCTCTGCATCAGAGCGCAGACTGCTACCAGGTCGGATTATTAAATCTGCACGCTGAATGGTAGGAAAGGGAGTTTGAAGTGAAACTGAGATTTAATATAGTGCTGCTCATTTCTGTTGTTTGCATCCAGCCAACATAGGCACAGTCATTGTCCCTGTCTGTAGTGAACTCCTCTACAAAGCTGCATCTCTACCTGTAATACACCACTAAATGTTCATTATACGGGGGGTTTTTTACCCACCAAGCACGACCGAGCCTTGATGTCGTTTTAAACAAATGACAAATGGGTTTACCAAATGGGTGCAGAAATATTTGAATATGCGGTCGGGCCAAGGGTTTTGGAGTCCCCTTTGTTTCAGGTTAGAGGCGCTATAGCGAAGCTCAGCAACTTTCAATTGCTACCTGTGACCTAATATTGAATTACTTTAGAAGGCATGCAAAGAGGGTGCTGACTGTGATTTAACATCCACTTTGTAAATGTTCAAGGGTATGGTTACTATTACTCACAGTAGTAATCATGTCCAGTTTACATATCAGGTTTAGTAATGCGACTCAAAAGCTTTGGTGCTTCATGTTTTCAGCAAAACGAACGCAACGATTGTACCAGAACACAGAGTCCAGTCATATCAGTGGAAACAGAGCCGCAGTTCCACAAAGGAATATTTCAGGGGGACGACTCTTTGTCCCAGGACTGTAATAAGGTCTGAAGTCCTGCAGTCATTTAGCAGGAAAACAAGCACCAGTTAACCACAGTGTGGACAGCCTCTCCGCTAATAGGCTGACCTACATTCCTGTAGCACCACATTTTTTACTGATAAATCCTGCTGGCTTACAACTGAGACAGACATAAAGAGACTATTATTAAAATTCTCCTTTTGTAAAAACAAAAATCTATTCTAGTATGATTGTGCACAAAAAAAGCATCAAACGCTATTGTCAAACGAGAAGGGGTACGATATGAACATTTATAGCTTGGATTGAGTCTCAAAGCAAACGCTCACATTGAAGATGAGAGGCAAACATTTCAAATGTGTCCAATATTTCAAAAAAGTCACGAGTAATATTGCAGCTCTAAGCCCGCATGTGTCTGAAACTTAGATAATGTCTAAGAAATATTTTTAGGACTTAAACTCAGTAGCACAAACTTACCAGTCGCCCCAAAAAAAGAGAGGAAAAAAAGGTTCCGCTAATGTCAACGACTAAATCTAAGTGGATTATAAACAATATGTAATTCGTAAACGTCTATACCTAAATGTGGTCTTCAATATATACAACATCTGGTGGAGTAACTTCAAAATGTCCAAACTGTTGGCAATACCATAACATAGAGGCCCCCAAGGGATACTGGAGCTGAAGTCCAGCGGCATGTTGTGAAATCTTTGTTCAAAGGAAATGCTGTGTTGACCAAACTCAAAGTAGAAACCCACATGAGAGCCACAATGAGTAATGCTTTTACCAGAAAGCCCAGGAAAACTTGAAAAAAAATGCACACGCATTTTGGGATGAGCGACCTCCACATCAAACAGAAGAGCACTACTTTGCAGAAGAGAGATAAACACGACCCTCCACTGCAAGCATGCAATAACAGCAGTGAGGTCCGGAATGTTAAAACAGCAGGTGATGATACAAGGGAGCCACCTAATGCAAAAAGATGGATGAAAACATACCTGTCTCTCCCCACAGAGTGTCATGGCTATCAATTTGCACAGCGTGCTCATTATTCAATGCCAGCAAGCCTCTCACAACCTGCCAAAAAAAGGAACTTGGATTAATGGCATACTGTTTCAGCATAAGATATCAAATAAATCTTCAAGAGGTTATACAACATGCTAATTTTGTAGAAGAGTGGCAACCAATGGGATACCGCTGGCTGAGAAAATTCTTATAAATTAATCAAGGCACACTAGAGGGCCGCTTGTCCCTGAACCACTGCAGGGGGGTTATGTGAGTTGAGTCCAATCTGATTAATACTTTGACTTTAACTGGGGTCTCCTTCTACGTGTGGGTTGACAGCTTAGCTTGGCCCAGTTCTGTTATTCTGAGCCGGGGCCTCAGGATCCCCATTCCAACTAATGAGGAAGCCAAAATAAACCTTAAGCCTGCATCACACCTGGGCAGCGATCCCTGAATCCTGCCTTCAGACATACACGGCTCAAGTCATCTTCACTTGAGAACAAGATGTAGTCAGATTGCATCGATAGCTACCTCTGCTTTCTGCAATATTTTGTACAGGGAAGGATAGCGGTGCTGCTGTAAAGTCAGTATTAAACGTGGCGTGCATTTTTGAAAATATGTTGCGTTTTGTATTCGTGGCTCTTACGTTTCTTCTTTCAAATTCTTTCTGTAGTCATTAAAGATTCTCTATCATATTCTCAGGTCCGTTAAGTGTTTTTACTGTACGTGGTGAGGGTGCTGGAGGTAAAACGTGTGCATGTGTGTGTGTGTGTGTGTGTGTGTGTGTGTGAGTCAGACCTGTGTGTGTCCCATGCTGGACGCCGCTATCAAAGCCTGCTGCAGAGCTTTGTTCTTCAGAGCACAGTCCTGCTGCTGCCCCTCTGCACTCCATTCTACCTCCAGCAGGTACTGGATAATCTCTGGGTGTCCTCGGAGGGCAGCGTGGACCAGAGCACACTGGCCACTCTTATCTACATGATCAACCTGGTGGGAATAAAAAAAAAACATGGTTAGTTGTACCTGGGATAAATGTACCGTGTACTGAGATAAGTCTGTGCAGATAGACACGACTTTAGCCTGAAAACAGTTCAGTTTTCGATATTTCTAAACAAGTCGTTATTCATAAAACTAGAGGGTTAAACATGTGGGGCTCCTCACCTGGCCTCCCCTCTTGCAGAGCAGCACGACTAGTCCTAAGTGTCCTGCAGCGGCTGAGAAGCAGAGGGGGTTCATGCCATTTTCAGACACCACGTCTACGCTGGCCCCAAACTCCAACAGCAGGTAGGCAATTTCCTGGTGACCGAGGTGGCACTGGACGCAAAGCACCGGCGCGTTGTTCAGGACCTCTGTGCGGTAATTCACGTTCGCACCACCAAGCATCAGCAGACGGCTCACCTGATTGTGCAAATGAAACGCAAAACACAGACAGCTGGTGTGGGAGCGATGTTATCAAAGCGTTACCACTTGTGTACTATCTGAAAAAGGTCTTTTAATGTTTCCTTTTAACGGAGCTGAAGATGAATGTAATTGCAAAAAGGAGGAAACAAAAGACAACATGCTGTCAAAGCAGGATGACAAAATCATTACATTGAAACATTTATGAAGAATATATGTGAAGGATCACGTGAATCCTTATGCACTCATTATTCCTCCTCAAATGTCCCTGAAGTACCTTCAAAAGGTAGATAAAACATAAATTCCACACTATTCACGATATCAATCAAAGGGATAACAGATACAAAAAAATAGGATCTTCTTGACTGACTTTAAAATAAAGTAGCACGAGTTTGTTGGATGTGCATGTGAGGCGTAAACCATTTTCTAAGGCCATGCATCTTTCCCCAATGTATGACTTTGTGAACACCAGGTACAACAGCAGCAGCACCTAGAGCTCAGGCTCTTAAAAAGCATTAGATGCTCTCCACCTAATTTCAGTGTTTATTGCTTTAGCTTCAGCTATTTGTCTCCAAGCAAAGGTCAGACACCAAATGAAGTGGTCACATTCTACTGAATGCAATAATTAAAGTGAGTTATTCTCTTCCTCGATGAGGAAATCAATAATGAATGCTGAGTCAAACAGAACCACGGAGCCAAATGACTATCCGACAAAAGGAAATGAAACTGTGTATTTTTCGTTGGATCCGATGTGGAATGAATTAACACCGATTTTGTGTTTTTTTTTCCCCCCAGAGGACAGAACAAGGGGACTCTGTCAATGTCTCTTTGAGTGATGTTCTACTTACACACAATAACTCGCAAATGGACATCGAGGATGACAACAAGTGATGGAATATCACTGAAATACTATAATATGTGAAATAATTCAGCTTCAAGCCAGAATACATCATTGTGACATAATCTAGGAAAGGCCAATGCCCCCCCCCCCCCCCTCTCTCTCAAAACAAAACTGGAAGGGCTCCAAAAGCAACAAACCATTCGTAGAATATCCGAGGAGTCAAAAGTCACACTGAATATCTGAATAAATACTAAAGTTAAATACTAAAGTTTATATTCACAGTAAAACTAAGCTTATTCTTGAATTATTCTCTGACCCTCATCCTTTGCTGACTCCTCAAGTTTCCTATTTTCTTCATCCTGGTGCACATTTCATCAACTTCCCAAATTTCCTGCAAACATTATTAATTTTCCGTGTAGCTATTATGAGAATAAGAATGCCCGGGAAATATCTGATACACGAATGAAATATTATTAAGCTACAAGATATCAATTATATTACATTTGACCAAAGATGCAAACTGAATGCATTTCTGCTTTCTTTTCTTTTCTTCTTGGGTCCCAAAATAAGCAGTTGGAATCCAAACATTTAGAATGAACTAATGTATCACTGACGCACTCTTTTCACTTGCTCTAGTCTATATTCATTAGCCACACACACCCTACATCAATCATTGTCCTGAACATACTGAGACACGTTCTTATCATTATCATATAAGTACAAATGGGACATATTACAAGAAGGACAATAAATGCCAAAAGAGGGTAATGGGAGACAAATGTGAATTATTGCGAAATGTTATGAGAAAATGGGAAATGTGAGGAAAATAGCAAATGCTTCAAGAAGAAAGATTAGGCTTTTATATTTTTACAATCAGCCTGACTCTAATTATTTTTATATTAATTTACACTTTTGCCAGCCAGTTAATGGTTTTTAATTTCAGCCTTAGGGACGAGAGACGACCATGGATCAAGCTAATGGTAAGAAACGGGAGGAATCGGTCTGGGCCGATGAGCATCATCCTTACACTGCTTTTTATGGCAGCTTCAAAAGTTAATCTGTTCTGAGCTCACGTTCATCCCCATAAGTATGTGTATGGAATAGAGCGTGACATTTAGAATAATTCACAACTTAATTGCCATCTGTGGAATTGCAAGAGCGTTCAGGGAGGACGTTTAAGTTCTTCAGATGTCACTAATAAAACCATGTATACTAATCATCGGTTTGAGTGGGATTTGAGAGTTTTAGGGACATCATTTTGGACTTTTTGATGAATCAATCAATTAACTATTAAGACCAAAAATCGATTAATTATCAAAATGAAACTCCAAAACACCGGATTCCAGAGTGATGTCCACAAATTGCTTAAAAACCCGGTTTAGTATTGAGAAGCCTGAACCAGCTGGTGTTTCGTCATCTAATCAGCTGCTGGGCTGATTGTTTCAGGTCTAACTGACACACAAGAGCCGGAGCGGCGCTTGGAGAACACCTTTACCTTGACGTTGGGTGTGTAGAGATTCCTCAGGGAGGCCAAGGCTGCAGAAAGGCCGTCGGCACTGCAGCTGATCCACAAAGCCTGCAGCACACTGGATGACACACCCGTTCTCTTACTCAGGCCCTGCACACACACATAAACACACACACACACACACACACACACACACATAAACACACCAATGCATATATGAATACACAAGGATTTCAACACGCATACATAAAGTCAATGGACTTGAGCTGAACGAGTGTTTCTCTTCTCGTCTCGTAGCGTATCCTCTGGTGAACTACACTCAAACATGAATAAATAAACAGTGAACACTTCCCAGAAGGGATGGATTGTGGATGATTGCAGAGAGCATGTATTGGCTTCCTTAGCTGTACCTTGAAGATGTGTGCTTTGAGGATGTGGTGTCCCAGCTCCATCGTCTGCTGACGATTAAGTTTCCCCTCTTGGCGGGAAAGCATGAAAGCCATAAGAGCATGACCAGTCCTGGACGAGGAAACAACAGAGACGATACTCAGCTATGAAGGACAATCGGTAACAAACAGAAGGACAGCAGAACAGCAGGAGACCTATGTTTTCCTGTTGCTGTGGAAAAAACAAATGTTCATAATATAGTCTCATCTGGTCTTTTACTTCAGCATAAACTTTCGATCCCTATTTTTTTGCAATATGTAAATCTCCTGATGCATTTGGTGTTCATCTGCCCCACGTCAACACGAAACTGCTCATTAATTTTGGTCATGAAGAAGCACCTTAACGAGTGAGTTAGGTATGAATTCAGAATACCCCCATGAAGGACGGGGAAGAGTGTAAAACCCCTGGGCTGTCCTTTCAATCTCCACTCAGGCACTCTGCCATTAATTAATGCCGAACTTCATTAAAAGAACATGCATGAATGCAGATCACTTTGATCTGGTTAAAATTATCTCTCTGCGTGCCCTGGCGCAGACAGAGAGGCAGTGAGGCAAGCTTTTGTCAGCATGTGCGTTCCCCTTTGCCAGACTCTCTGAGTCTTTGTTTGGTAATGACGGAAGTTGGAAGGCTGTGAATGACCAGAATATGAAGCTGGTCCATTTAGAAACACCGCTGTGTGAGCAGAGGTGATACTGACGCGCATCAGGGACGGGAAAAGAAAAGCACGGCAAAGTGACATCATCCAATTTATATATTGTGAATGACTGAAAGTCTCTAATGTGGGTGAGGGGGGCTCCAGAATTACAATTAGGTAGCATTACTAAAGCAGATAAGGCCGTCTCACAGGGCAAGAAGGAACCAATGAGAAGTCTCTGCTCAGATTGAAGTTTCTTCTGGAAACACGTTGGATTCACACAAATTATATAAAATGTTGAGCACTACCAAACATTTTTCCATCATAAAAAGGTATTCATAGTTTTCAACTTTTAGTGAACAGGGACACACACTAACAAACAGACTTTTACAAAATGTATCCCATATATTTCACTCTCTACTTTACTGTGTGCGTCAGTCGTGTTCTTGTGAATGTCGTGACAAAATAAAAAAGTTTCAAAACGGCACATAACAGCGACTGCATTATAAAAAAGTGGGTTGTTATGTTTCCAGCAAACACTTGGAACATCTCAAAGCCAGTGTCCTCGCTGACTCCAAACATGTGAATCATTCTGCACTTATAGAGGAGAACGCTTTACTTACTTCTCTACACACAAAGTCCTTCATGTCAGTGCTGGCCTCGATTCACATACTACTAAGAACTAATTCAGAACCTCAAGTAGAAACTTCAGGGACAAATAACATGATTATTTTTCACGAGTGCTGTCTGCATAATACTTGTACTCAAAAGGCTGAATTCTAAATGGTTTCCTAAGAAAGGAATGCTGTACGGATATTGTGAAAAGCCTCCTACAATGTATTAATGTGCCGACTGTTATGCAAGTATCATCATGGCCTGGTTTGTACTTCCCTACAGTGTTTGGGATCTAACAGTGATGCGCTGCAAGAACATTTTTACTAGCTGCACTACAGACTTGTCGTGCCTGTAAAACTTCCCCACAATCCTTAGAGGAGAACTGCTGAGTCACTGCATTAGCTTAAAAAAAGGCAAAAGAGAGGACTGACCTGGGGTCACAGAGGAAGTCTGTGCTCTCTCCATCAGCTCTCCACACCAGCCACTCTCTGAACGAGGGGTGGCAAAACATGCGCGTCTTGTCCCGCCGCTTGATGAGGAAGCACGAGAGCAACTCCATGCGCTGTTGGAAGTCCTCCCATTGCAGCTCCCCTCGGACGAAGACGGCGTTGATGGCCTGGAACAGCTGGTCGTCCGTCATGGGGTGCAGCGAGGCGAGCGCCACGTTGAGGATGGGCAGCGAGCGCTCAAAGGCCGAATTGGTCATGAACTTCATGTTGCACTGTAACTGGTAGAGCTCGGCCAGCGAGACGGGCACCACTTTGTAGCTGGCACTCTTGATCACCAGGTGACCTCTCTCAAACAGATCCAGGGTGAGTTTGAGATACAGGTAGGAGCCCTGGCTGCGGGAGATCAGGTGGCTACTGAGCTTGCCGACCGTGATCGGGTCGGCCTTGCCGTTCAGGCTAATATTGTTCATGATGTCCTTGCTGCCGTTGATGCGGTACTGGATGTACGCATTGAGGTCGTTGCTTATCTCCGCGTTGTCGGAAAAGTCGTCCAGGGAGATCTTGGAGAAGGGCAGGAGGCTTGTGATCTCCTGTGGAAGAGAGACGGAGCAAAGACAGTCAGTAGATGTCCACGCTCTTTGCAAAATTAGCCTATTTATTAATGAGAAAATGTACCAATTCAATTTCAATAAGTGGTTTTCCAGTTCTCGCCTCTGCAACATAAATTGTATTCCTTATTACCACAACAGACAACTGGAGGAATAATGGCTTATGTGCGTTTATTATCAGAGGGCTGTCTTTGAGCAGCAGGGGAGCAAACATGCTGAGCTATCAGGCCAAAGCAGACCCTTGTTACTATTGGAAATGTGGCTGGGAGAAAAGACAGGACTGGGAAAGTGAGTATTAAGAGGCAGGGGATGGATGGGATGGTGGGGGGGGGGGGGGGGGGGGGCAACAGGAACACTTCTAACAGAGGTCTGAGCCAGAGCTCACATTTCAATCTATGTCCTGGGGGGATTGAGAAATCAATGCACCTTAATCCTCCAATCCTCTGCCTGTCTGAGGCTAAAAAAAAAAACATTGCCTCGGTGAGATAACACTTCACTCTTCCTCATCATGACAAGGTACAGCGAATACACACACACATGCACGTGTGTCCACACATGCACAGAGTCACTGAATCGCACTGATTATAATCCACGAGGGTGAGCGAAGTGCTAGCAACACCTCACCCGATAAGCCAGATATTAGTGCAGCAAGCGAAGGCCAATATCCTGAACCCTTCCCCCCGTGCTGACATCCTATTTGTTTGCTCAAAGTACAAAACAAAAACTGTGACACTTTCATGACACAAATATGATGCAGCGGTTGCAAAACCCGAGTAGTATTCCTTCATGGATTCCATAGAAGACGGAGTATTATGTGGCCTGTCCAATGCTATAGGAGTGATTCATCCGTTTTAAATCTACTACTTACTCCGACAACGTGACGTGTACAACTGGACTGGTAACTTAAGAGGTTGTGACACATATTCCCTTCAATTTAAAAACTGCTCCACTGTGTCAATCAGAGCCCACCTACAGAGCTACACCTAAATTGCATTGCGTGCAAAAAAATCTTTCCACACCACAAACGGACCCCGACGGATTACTAGAGGTGAATACATAAGAGCATGAATACAAAAAGTCACTGTTACAATAGATTGATTTAGCATATCCAGAGAACCTTGACATAACCCGAATATTAATTATATTCTGACTCGCAGGATAAAAGCAAATGGGCAGAACTTGGGTTCTTAGTGAATTGCATACTGATTGGCCACTACCTTTCGGCCTGGCTTGTGCCTGAACAATAATAATAACTTGAGCTCTGGATGTCAGCTCTCACATTATTATCCCAGGCTCAGCGCTTCGTCGCAGCAAAAGAAAATCAGACGTCGTGTGCCTCGTCGGGCGTGGCAAAGCCTCAGCTATCGCCAGTGTGAGTTCAACACACATCTCTGTAGCTGGTCGACCTAGCGTCTCTTTCTCCCCCCGAGCTAGTCAGCTCACAGTGACTGACTGCTCCCCTTCCACGTCATGCAGTCTTGGTTCCTGGGTCACTGATACTTCAGGCTCCTTCTTGAATGTTCCAGGACACGCTTGACAAAACTGCCTCTGTAGAGTCTGACGAGGAGGAGCAGCAGCTCGGGAAAAAACCTTTCCCACTTCCCCACTTGTCAAAAATCTTCAGGGTTTGATGGCAGTCAGTGAGAGTATCAAGCGGTGACGGAAGATCTGACTTGAGCTTTGATACATTTTACAATCGTATTGAGAGGATTCTTAAATTAGCTGAACTTCTGTAATAAGCTGATTTTTAACTCTCCCGTGACACAAGCTGGTGAATTTGAAAGTCTAAATAATGACAATTCATAGTCATAATTCACATTCATATCTGACATATCGCAAGAAAGTATATTTTGTGTAAGACAAGCACTACACAATGTTTTTCTTTTTTTTTATAAATGAGCTCTTCCGTACCAGTAAATTGACCCGGACAGTGACCACAAGTTTAAGCCAGGAGGGGAACTTGGCAATGATCTTCGTGATGAAGGAGGCAATGGTGTCTCCGTAGTCCGGTTTATGGAACTCGGCTTCGTTCAGCCCGTCTATCAAGATGATGTGATCCTCCTCTGGAATCCTCCGCTCTGGAAACACACACACACACACACACACACACACACACACACAATAACCAACAAAGGTAAGACGATGTGCAGCGAGGTGCGGCTCTTACTGTGACAGTTCAGTTCAACTTAATTAACTTCACCGTGGCCAGTGTGCAGAGAGGTGCCGTGATTCAGTGCAGTAACTAAACTCTCTCTCTCTGTCTCGGTGCGAGTGAGAGATAAGGGCTTTTACACCTTAGATTGATCAACTACACTGTCACTGCTCACACTTCACTCCATTCTGAAATGTCAAGTTAGCTGTTCTGAAGAGACAGACAGTTAATGTCAGTGGCAGCTGATTGAGTTACTCTCGGAAATCAGGGGGGGGGGGGGGGGGGGGGGGGGGGGGGGACTGTCCTGATTATTTGGTATCATCATAAACTTGTAATAATCTTCTTTTGCGTTTGTATAATATTTGCAAGCTGCAGTGTCTCTTTATGACATTTAATGAATACGTTACATTCGATTACAGTTATGTTGCAGAGCAGGTTACATTTGATCACTCGTATATTTAGAACAATGTGGGGTTCAGTGCTCAAGGACACACGTAAACATGCATCACCACATCGAAAACAGAGGAGACCAGACACGCCTACGAACATGAAATAATAAAATATAATACATTGGTGTTTTACCTTTACGAAGGCTGGTTAGCGGCTCAAGGACCCCCCTCCGGAAGGCGGCCATGGGGTCCTGGACACAGGAGCGCAGACTGAGCATGCTCTGGAGGTGGGGCTCCTTCAGCAACATCTCCCGGTACGCACTGAGCTGGTGTGCTCTGCACAGCAGGGCAGCGATGCTATGCACAAACTCTGGTACTAGGCAAGTGTACGTGTTATCCGCCTGGCAGTAGTGATATGCCACCACCTGGAACACAAAGAGAGGAGAGAAAGAACAGATAAAGCCAGAGTTATTTCAGACTTAAGGAGTATTAAAAACATGTCAGAGTAATAAATGTTTATTAGTTTTGGCTTCGGAAAAAAATATGCAAAGCTGGGAACGTTCAAAAAGCCGACTGCCTTGTTGATTAAAAAACAAATTCTGCGGATACAGTCCTGAATCTCATGTTCTTTTACTCATACAACCCTCCATAAAGCCACATATTGTCTCTTCAACCAAGTTTAAAACAAAACTTTAGAGGGGATGATGAAGTAATTGGGCAGAGGCCGAGCACCTCAGATAAACTCTACTATAAAAAGGAGCCAGTGGATCTTCTGTGTCTGAAGTTAGGTTGCTGCAGTGTTCAAAGGAGGTCTGATTCAGGAGGAAAAAGGAGGGACGTGGATTGGGGGAAGAAGCAAAGAGAGATGCCCTGGGGATGTGTGACTCTGTTCTAATTACAGTCCAACCTGAAGGAGCTGACACACTTCCAAGAAGAGCAGAAGGAGGAGCAGGTGACTCTGCTGCTGCTTTCTATTGTTCCATTAACAATGATGACCAGCTCCTGGAAAAATAACGAGCTGAAGCGCTTTCTTCTCCGCCAAACCACAGTGACATCTGAAAGTGTACTTCTATGTCCTACATTTGTAATGGAGTAGATATTAACCACATTAACTAGTACATCTACTATAAGCATGATGTTGACAGTGATTTAGAGATCTAAAACAAGACTAGGCAGGAACAATGATTAAAAGTTACCTGCCATTTGTGTAAATGCAACATCTTTTGATATGGGCCTAATAAAGGGACTGCAGTGATAGTTAGAGTACAAGTCATGTAGACTACTGCCTCATCAATAAGCAATAAGCACCTCCACAAATATGATGCAACACTCTGCAGTGCACACTTCATGTCCTGCCACTGAAATTAATCTGCTGTTGAGAAACAATGCCTAAAAACGTGCCTCTGAAACAGGGGTGAGGTATAAAATAGACCATAAAACGTAATGGCCTCAGTGCCCCTGTTATGAGACCACTTTTTTAAATCAATGATTAAAAAGAAGTGACAGAATTTGACAGAAGCAGCTCAGTGCATCAGTGTTCACACATCACTGGGCGCCTGTTGGGAACACTTCACCCAATAATTAGCTTGAGGGACATCGCCTGGGTTTATTAGACATGTAGATGAGCCTCCGTGGCATAAAGTCAGATATGTCTGCTGCATTGAAATTCAGCGTTTCCTAGTGGCAGAGGCAAACTGTACAGTAGGTATTTCATGCCCCATTTCACCGGTGTTACAGGGACACCAGGATGTAAGCGAGAAACAGTCCCATTAGAAAGCTGCGTCGCCGATCAAAAGAGCTAACAACGGTAATCACAAAGGTATTCAAATGAAGTGAATGCCATTGCGGATCCAAAATATTCTCTGAAACACACTTCCTTGTTAAAACTCTCAGCAGGCGAAAAAATGCAAAAAGTTATTAAATGCCTCTGAGAGTTTCAGTTAACTGCAAGTACTTCCAAAATGAACTGCATGTGCTGGTATTGCATGGGAAGCAGCAGTGGTGCTACTTCATAAAGCACACACGTGAATAGGCTGTAGTCAGTAGTCCCTTAAGGAGCAGGAGTGAAGACCAGAGGAAAACTTTCTGCCAATGAAATAGAAATATATATATTTCATTGGCAGAAACTGACAGAAATCCTATTAGTTATCTGTGAAGATATCTCTCTCATGCATCAACTTTAGCAACTGAAGCAAACATGCTGTCCAATTTCACATTATTCAACCTTTTAAAACAAAGGTTATGGAATGTCATCCAACCTGCTGCCGTGTGACGTGACTTTGGGGCGTGTTCGCAGCGTTTCCACAACATAACCGAGAGCAGCCTATCTAAAATATTCTCCTCCATAAACTACGATTACGGTAATATGATCCTGAACACAACTCAGAGCAATGGAAGACTCCGATAGATAGCCTTGTAGTTCATTTTCAGCTAAAGGAAAATAGGAGAATAAATGAATAATGTTTAAGGAGAACATGAGATTTTTCCTGGACTTTTTCTCTCATTTTCCATGTGTTTCCATGTGTTTCCAATGACTGGGAATATGGTCAACTGTTTCCCGGATTTTCCATGTTTTGTGGGAAACCTTTACCTTCCAGAAATAAAGTGATGTAATTAAACAGACTCATATCAGCTGTATCAGATCAAAGCCAAATTATTAAAAGTATGTAACTATTCTCAGATGGCTAAAGATATCCAAAATATGCACTTTTACATCGAATGGGGACTAATAATAATAATAATAATAATAATTAGTAGATTTCCAATTGTTCCTTGTTCACCTAATAACTCTAATATTCAATAAATGTTTTTCTCTGCACATAAAATAATAAAAGGCTATAGACCCTATGTAACAATTGTGGTGTCTTCCTTTAATACAAGACAGTGGAAGCTACAGCAGCTAAGATATAATCTGAAATGTTTTAACACAGCCGTCGTACTGCAGCAGACATTAATATTGAACTTTGTTTTCCATGGCCAAGTCTTTAACTAAGCTCACTGCTTCTCAAATCAAACAAGCCTGAGAGACCAATAGTGGCATCGTCTTTCACAACCTCAGCGAAGAAACCATCCATATTTCATAGGCTGAATATCAAACAAATGAACAGAAACAACCATAAATCATATACAAACACGTATAAACATGAATCAACCGAGCTGAGTCGGTATCAGGTTCCTGCAGTGCATCTCATACATACTAAAAGCGATTCAGCACAGCAAGAACATCTTTGTAATGAGGGAGAGAATCACCAGCAAGAACAAACAAAGAGGAACTGCAAGGAGGGCAGATATGTAATGTCCAAAACAGAAGACGCAGCAAATCAATAAATGTACACCAGCGACAGCAGACCTGTGCATTTGTTTCAATCATAACACCACTTTGCTCTCAGGCGTCATCAAACCAATTTTATATAATGAAGCTGATTGACTTTTTTGGGATGGATCAGCATCTTTAAGGATAAGTGAGACACTTTCTTTTTTTCAGTGACACTGTGACTCCTCCTGGATGCTGAGGGGCCGTTTTGGGTAAAGTTGTACCTTTGCCGCCAGGCGTTTGACAGCCTCGTCCCGACGTCGCTGCATCTCGGGGGTGCCCGGGCAGCTGTTGGTCCTCAGCGTGTTGGTAGCACTGGAAGGTGGAGTGGGCTGTGGAGGCTGGCTGAGTGGAAGTTCTGCACTTGGTCCCCCAGCACCTGGAAGACACAGTCACACAAGACGTGAATTAATATAGACATACGAGTTCTAAATCAAGTATTTGATGCATTAGATGGTGTTCGTTTTGAGTTGATATTGTCAGTGGATATATCCTCACTTCACTTCCACACTCTGCAAGTTTATTGTAAAATAAAAATACAATAACCTGAAGTACAAAACTAGCTAATGTAGTGCTAACATCCAAAAGGCAAACACTTTACTTTTTGGGGAGGCACTGGGACTGTTGGAGGCTATCTGGCGCATCCGGCCTCCGTGGCAGCTCAGCGCTACTAGCCGGGAGACGATGGCCGTCTTCCCGTAGCCCACGCTGCCCACCACCACGGCGCCGTGGTTCTCCGTGGACTCGCTGGCCTTCAGGACATCTTCCAGCTGCTGAAAGAGCCAATCTCGGCCCACGAACACAGAGTCCGTGGTGATGCTGGGCACCTCAAACAGCAAGGGCTTGAGCATGATGTCCACGGGTTTGTAGGGAGCAAAACGAGCTGAGGAGAAGTAATAGGGAAGAGAAGCATTAAAAATACAATTCTGTCGCTATTTCTCTTACAAATGCAAAAATATTCAGAGTCAGTGTCTGCTTTTCAGAGAAAGGCACGGCACATGCTTCTGTTTGCTTTTGGAATTAATCCCACTCTCTCTGACAGAGAGAGATGGAGTTTTTTTTAAAGGTAAGTTTTGAAAACTGCCAACTTCAAACTGATGCTGTGTTCCAGTTCAGCCTTAATTTATCCCAGAGTAAATACATCTTGTATCCTTCACAGACAAACTTGCATACATCGCCATATGCAAATCAAGTGTATACCAGTTTATAAGGAATGATCTTGATAGTTTTGTTCTTCCAAAATGTGCCTTTATGTGGACTTTAAAGAGGAGGCCTGTAATAGAATACAAGAAGCTTCATTCATTACGTTGACGTTCAAATTCTAAATCAACATTTGAACGCTATTCATTGTGTTCAAACCTGATATTGCTGCACAGTTGCAGATACGGCTACATTAATATTATAAGCATTATGCTATTTGTTGAATTAGATGGTGGCTGTGTCGGATTTTTTTCCGACTTGTGTCATCCAAACATTTCCAAGAATTCCGAAGCTCTACATTTTACTTCTTTAAAAGATTCTGATTTGTTGGCTTTTGTGTTCTTGAAAAAAGAAATGTTGGATGCTCGAGGTTCCTTGAATATTTGTACTGAGAAAAATACCTGAAATAAGTCAAAGGTAATGTGTTCGTGGAAAGGAGAAAAATAATTGGCAAATTTAAAAAAAAAAAAAAATTGTAGGTCGGACTCCTGAGTACACACAATTTTAAATTGATGGGACAAAGACTGTAATGCAGACAGCCAGTGCTCAAAGTTGTCTGGTACTCAGCGGTATACAGTAGCAGAACTGCTACATTTTACTCTTATGCGTACCGTGACTTTGTCTTGTGTACCGGTACGATTAATAAGATTAATAATTCTCTTTCAGCCCTCTCAGGTTTTAGGTTGTTATCTATAGTAATAATAATGGCCCAAAACAAATTAAATTGCACAGTAATACGTGAAAAATAGGCCTACTATAGCAGATGCATAGCCCCAGTATAATAACATGACAATAAAATTACAACTGATTCAGTATAACACAGATAAAAAACTGAGATTGCGGGTTCTGGCCAACACGTGATTAAAGGGAGTACTGTCAGTACTAGTGCCCGTACTATTACAATTACATTACTGGCACTGCAACCAGCATTCATTATTGCATGTACTTTAATGACATGATTAGTAGCATATCAACCTGTTAGATGATGTATACAATACAGATATATGTGAGGTCTAAATTAACATATTTAAATCATTCTGCTGGTCAACCTGAGCTGAGGGATATTGTGGTGTCTCCTGCCCACACTAACCATATCTCATTTCCTCACTCACTTCAGTCTATGTGACAATAACAGAAAACTAAAAACATGCATACATACAGTATAGAACAGACATTGACTCAGTACTAATGTTTATTCATGAATATAAATGAATCCACTGACATGATGCTTCTGGAACAATGTGGAAAAGAAAAGGGACATTTATTTTAAAAAACAGAGCTAAATAGTTTGACTACCTAATGATGTCACATTAAATTATTCATGCTCTCATCAAATATTAACGCTGTGGGATTTTTCTCATTGAGACCGAGGTTTCAAAACGTATAACGGAGATAAAGGCCGGTCAACCCAGGACAGGATTTTTATTTGCAGAGCTAAATGTGAGCAGGAAACACGTTTTTTCATAGTTTAGCTTTAATATAAATCAGTTTAGTGGTGCTTGCGGTGCATACTTGAAATATTTGGACAGTTTTGGTGCTCGGCACTTAAACACACTGGGATTTTAAACTAAACTAGGTCTATGAGGTTCAAATGCTGACTTTTAGCTTTAATCTGAGGGTAATGACATCCACCTGGGATGAGCCTTTTTAATAGCATAAGAAGCTACAGATCCTACACTCTTTCCTACACTACCTTATATGGATGTGAACACACCAAACACCATTAGAGCTGAAACACAGCACTTCATCCTCCCAGCAACTGTCACTGTCTCATTTGAAATCTAGTGTAATGGAGCAGAGCCAAAACAATGGAAAGCTTTAACACTACAACTGACAAAAGTACAACATACATTTTTAAATTGTCCCTATCTCAAATGAAGGAAAATGGCTATTAAAATCTTTAGCTTGCCTCATGAGTATCTACAGCAATAATGCATAGCGGAGTCACCTTTAGAGTCCTGAGGTGGCCTTCCTCCCGTGTTGTGCCAGGGTAGGCGAATGGACGTCCGCAGCGGGGTGTTGCGCTGTTCATCAAGAAAGCTCAGGTCCTCCAGCTTTGTGGAACTGGTTGCTGCAGACAGAGACAGAAATAAAAGGAGATTGAAGCAGATCTTGAGTGTGCTTTGGCACATTTGCTATCTCTGAGAGGAGGTGAGTGAAGAAGAGGGCTCTCACATTTACAAGTTTTGCTTGAGGCTGTGTGTGTGCAGGTACCAGTATACTGTAGCAAAAAGAATACCGGTTCCCCCAAGTCAAGACAGCGCCCTTTTACTTTGATTTAAGGTGACAGCTACACACGATATAGCAGTGAGAGGTCTGTCAGATTACCTTTATGTTGTTTTTTACTATAGTTTAACTCTGCATATGAACCACTCGATGAGTCAGTGATTACAAAGCAATGCAACGTCCTGTTTGAAGTACGAGCCATGGTATGAAACATAATGAAGATGTGCTTAAAGGGTCTCTCTTCCAATTGCCGTTGGCCCTGATGAAGAGCAGAATCAAAGCCTCTGCTTTCCACTTTATCAGCCTCAGCTGGGAGAGACTGTCACAAACACTCCACTCTTCTTTTCACTCGCTCTCTCCCCTCACTTGGTCGCTAACTTACTCTCTGGAATGTCCCACTAATTAAAACCCGTCTGCTGACAACAGAGTAACTGAGGAAGCTGCCATCAACACAACGTTGACTGGAATAAAAAAAAAAGAAAGAAAAAGAAGGCCCTCGCGGTTACTTTTACTGCAGTGGATGGTGTTTTCACAGTGAACTACAATGGAGAAAGCTGAACTATTAACGAGCAAAGTCAAGAAAACAAGAGAGGCAAACTCATCGAGTCAGTGAGAGCGGAGCAGCACGGCACTAATACTTGAGCAAACGTGATTCTAAAGCTAAACTGAACAGCTTTCCAACAGCAGAGAAGGACAGTGGGTTTTCTCACAAGGGGACTTTCCTTGTCCCCAGCGTGGAATATACTTGGGCAGGCATACAGGCAAATAGGCAGGGTGCAGCAGACCCCTCACCTGGATCTCACGAGGATAGAGTGGATGAGCTCACTGAGGGCACAAAAGCGATTGCTCTGCCCCCCCCCCCCGTGCAGGCACATTGGCAGCGTTCAGCTGCTGAGCATCGGGCTTGGCTGCCCCCTCTCCGGCGCTCAGCCAGTCACAGCATCCAAAGCATTAGGCACTCGCTAAATGAATTAAACGCTTTCCGAAATTGGTAAGCAAGCAACAGAGGGTGAAAAAGGGAGTGAATTAGAGGAAGAATAAATGGGAAAACCGAGAGATTTAGTCTCCAGTGGCTGATTACAGTCTGTAATGGGCAGCTACTGTACTATTAATCAATGATCCTGACTGGAGTGGGGTGAGAAAGGCAAAAAAAAAAGCAGAGAGAGAGAGGAGATGGACAGAAAACTCCCCACTAATCACCCCTAAAGCCCAATACTGACACGTAAGAAGGTCTGCTGTAATCTTTCTGAAAAGATTTCCGAGGTGATAACACAAAAGTCACACCGTACCTCATTGTGCACCAGGCACATCTTTGTTTGCCCATGGGTCCAATAAGCAAAGCCTGCAGGCGATCCTCCGTTTGACGTGCTATAGTATCAATGCACACACTGCTCATATCTCTTGTTATCCACCATTATTTCAGGGCCAAAGATTCCCCACAGGAGGCCTTCATATCCCGCAAATCCCCCTCTTTTGGCCTATTCTTACACGTCTCTACTCATTGATAAAACGCACATTTGATACCTTGAAGTCTCTGCTTGCAGTGACTTTGAAGATGTACAAATGTGTCGGACTGTATTCTGATGGAAATGAGTTTTTTCCTCATGCAGGTCTGCCCTTTGAAAGCTTCAGTCCCGCGTTTCCCCTGACAGAACGGAGAGGAAGAGGGCGCTTAGCTCCTTTAGCTCAAACCACTGTACTCCTTCTTGCCCTGCTGTGACTTTCCTCCTTTACAAGTGGATACAATCAGCATTCCCATCACCATGCACACCATGTTGCCTTTTCACATTGCAGGAGTTCATTGTAACCACTGTGTGACATTGTATGAGGAGGAGTGAAAGACAAGTTTTTTAAGAGTAAAGGCCTTCACACACCGGGGGGAGTGACGAGTTAACAACGCGACAATGCGAAATACTTAGCTGTGAATATTCTTGCATCAAAACCATTCATTCCGGCGGCAATACAAATTTGCGACAGTTGCAGCCCTATTGCAATACAAGTTTTGAATAGATTCACACATGTAGGGCACATGCAGGCAGAGGACGGAGTCAGAGCAGCTTCTGGATTCTGGCTGCGTCTGTCTGAGGTAAATTGCTGCAAAGCCTTAAACTATTTTATTGAGTTTCCTTTTAACAAAATGGCTCTTTGAGAAATGTACTACCCTCTGGTGACAGGTATGTAATATACTGTCTTGGGCTTTTACTGTGAAAAGGTAAAACAGAACAGAAGTGGCTCTGGTATAAACTGCTTTAAAATTTAAAAACTGTGATTCTTAATTCAGCATAATCTTGATATCAATGTGTTGTAATGGTCACCTAAATATACAAAAAGCATACAGTAAAGGTATTAGGCCAAGTGTTGTGTGAGAGATGGGAACTATGAAATCTGGAAATCTTGATGTAAGAAATTTGACAGAGAGACAAATGGTTTAAAAAAAGATATATTCGTAATTATCGCCCACCCATCCTTCTTCGTGATAGCTGTGATTCAGAATGCTGCGGTGAATTATCTGTACTAAATCTTTAACCTCACCTCTAGCTCCAGTCATTCTCTGCCCTGTTAATTCAGAAGCGCTTTAGATTAAGATGAGTAAGTGCAAAGTAGAATTTTAAGTGGCCTTTACACAAATGTGGCTTGTTACCATGGAAACTTGAAATAAAGCTCCAGCTGCAATAGTCCACCTTTGTGAAAAATGAATATGTAAAAGGTTCACCGAGTTGTGTGTCAAACTTCTTTGATTATGAAACCCTGTTTTCCCACTGCAGCATGTACAGAAGACTGAATGTCTTGCCCTGAGATACGCTTGCATTGGATTAGAGAGTTAGTACTCTAACATTTTATAATAAGTGCGAGCAACAAAGTACAGCTGGGGCTATAGGAAGGTCATGATTTGGTCATAAACCAAACAATCGGGCAAATAAAAATTTTGATCGGATGATGGCGCGACATAAAGAGTTATGGGACCACTAAAGTTATTCAAGTTTATCCTGAGGGGGAACGTGTCGTGAATTTCTCTACGAGCCTTCATGGCAATCCGTCCGATGGCTACTGAGGTATTTCAGTCTGGACCTAAGTGGTGCACCAGCCAACCGGCCTACCGACAGACAGGCCGGCCGAGTTGTATGTGCTAAAAGCATATTGAGAAATAACCACAATTGTGCAAACTTAAAAGCACAATAGAGAGAGTAGCTTTGAAGAGGATTTCCTACACAGGAATAGCACGCGCAACTTAAAAGACAGGCCAGTTCATACCTCACTGGAAAAAAGTCAGTGCCAAGAGCTAAAGATAGGAAGAAAAAAAGACACCTTGGACATTGAGATATTCACGCCGTCAGAACAGTTGCATAGTTCCTCAACACCTACGGTATTACATCGTTCTCAATAGCGGGGTGCTATCAATCAAACATAGCCAGATGGCTCTGTGGTGGCAGAGAGCAGTTAGCTAACACATTGTCCCTTTGAGATTTAGGCTCTTTGGCAAGTTCTGATCTACCAATGGAGTGCCACTGAGCAGAATTTTAAATGGCTTTTCAAAACTGACACAGATTGATCTCTGCAAAGGTTTGTATTTTGGCTCCCGCTGTGACATAGACGCACCAACAAATCTCTGAGAGTGGACATTTTAAAGATGTCGCTGTGACCTTTTTTAGAGAGCTGGACTGGTGAATGGGGTTATCCGCTTTCTTTGTGCTTTCTTTTCAATCTCGAACTGAAAAAAGATCTACGTTTACGTGAAGCCAGAGGCAGACAGAGGAGAACTCCATGGCTACATCACAAAACACTGACAAAAACAGGAAGATGCTGTCCGGTCCAGCAATTACAGGAGACAATATTGTCTTGGGCACTACCAGAGTGGACACGAGCTTACAGTTTATCAGATGAAACACATCATGCCGTACTGTCCCAGTTCTACAGAGGGACTACACCATGTTGAATCCAAAAACCCCATAATCTTCATGTTGCAATACTGACAGACATGATTTTTTAATTTGAAAAGATCACTCTCTGACCGTCGCAGACAATCATTGAGTCATTGTTCACATGGACCAGATGGAGATGACTTCAGTCCTTCTGATAAAACGCAGATGCGAGCTGTTCTCAAACCTTACCTTGTCACTGTCCTCAAAGGGTTTTGATAGATGAATACCATATCCTTGAAGAGCATCACATAATATATCAGAGCACGAGTTGTTTTTTTTGCCAGTGGAGCAGATGGCTTTGGAGTAGAAACTGTGTACCGTACCTCAACATGGCTCTGACCACAAAGCTCGGATGCACTGCAGCACCATTCCTGAGCCACGGTGAGACTAACTCGATCTGCCTGTCCGAGCAACCCGACCACAAGCAGCTCAAGCTAAGATTTCAAAACCATGGAATTAAAGTGGTCACAACTAATAATGGCCCTCTGACTCTGAAATCAAACAACAGTGACGTATTACCTTAGTATATAGAGCGAGACCCATGAAGTGACATTTTGTCAGCCATTGAAAGACATGCAGTCTCTACCTCTGTTTGAACATACGCTCTTCTCCATCGAGTTATTCTGCACCGTGTTGAAAATAAATAAAAGAAACTGCTCTTCAATAAAATATTAATGAATTACATATTGTGATTCCAACTGAATCGAGACAGACATTTATATTACGAGTAAAACATGTCGTTTCTTTGGCGAGAGCCGTCTCAACGGGCTTTTAATGCTGGACTGTAGAAAGACTCAAGAGGGCTGCATTTTCAAGGGAGGTTAAATGCTCAGAGATTGTTTGCTGCAAGGACGTGGAGAAGAAAAAAAAAACCATTTGTAAAAGCACAAAGAAGCCCAGGAAAAAACGCACACAGCCGTTACTGTTCTGTACATGTGGTCAATTGCTCGCTCTAAACAGGGGACATTCTAATTTTAAATGGATGATGAATAAATGCGGTGGCTGTTGCGGTTGTTACAACTTTAATGTTGACTCATACGATACGGCAGAAAATATATTCTGTGACGAATGGTGGCCAAGATGGTGCCCCAGACTACCAACTAATGATGCAATTACAGACTGCTCCTAAAGAGGCATCACAATTCAACTCTGTCAGCGGTGACAGGTGGTGCAAGCCAACATTTGTGCAACTTGCCACAGCAAATGCAGGCTCCACACACACACACACAGTGCTGCGTGAGTTCATACAACAGTTCAGGGACAAGCTAGCAACAGCGCGAGTGTGTGTGTGTGTGTTCACCAGGGCAGTGCAAATAACCCTTCTCTGCAATAAGTGGACATTCCTTCCACATACATAGTTAACATTCTAGAGGCACAGCTATAACCCTGTTGATTGGCATGAGGCAGATGGGCAAAATCCACTTTGCCTCTCAGAAGATGTGGCCTTTGTGCTGCAACTCTCAGAAAATACATGCGCTGTGATGCCTGGATATTACAATGCTTAGTCAATCAATACAAGAACAGAACAGAGTTTAATTTAGATGGACTCTAAGTCCACGTAGGGGTCTCCACATAGTCGCTTAACTGGCTCTTTTCAGCCTCAAGAAACAGCTTCTTAGTACCTTTCAGATGTCCGAGCTCCTCACACTGAGCCTAAGGGTGCAATATCCTGACACCCTGCAAAAAAAAACGTCACTATATTTGTTGCTACTATTGAAAATAGGAGTGTAGATCAACTTCGTACTTCATTAACAGTCCAGTACGAGGTCGGCATCACTGCCCAGTTCGCACGAATCCGCCTTTGGAACTCTTCCTATTACTCTCATCTGTCAACAAGACCTTCAGATACTTGACCTCATTTGGAGCAGAAGTGACTCCCAACCCAAAGGGAGCAATCCGCGGTTTTCAAGCCGAGTGCCATGGTCTCAGACCTCGAGGAGCTGACATGGAATGACAGTTTATTGACTGACAATTTGAAAGCATGGGGGGGGGGGGGGGGGGGGGGATTTATTAGGGAGTGGGGGGATCATTAAATTGCAGTTATCTGACATTTTGCATGCTCATTGTCCTACCTTAATGTCTATCAAATAGGTAAAGTCACCGCAGACATCTCATTATCCAATGTGCTGGGACACAGAACCACACAATGGAAAATAGTCACAGAGGTACTGGCACATAGTAGTAGAGTGAATGCACTAATGATGAATGTTTTTCTTTCTTTTGTATCTCATTAATTTACTGCAGGTCCTTCCTGCTTCGGTATTCTTCTTTAGAATATATTTTTTAATACAATATCCTTGAGCATCAGCTGAAACCAAGCACTATCTCTTGCCATAAATGAAGTCGTCTCACCACGTCCTTCATGTGCTCTCTCAGGGCTTTGCCACACAGCATAAAATCTGAGGTGTGAATTCTGCAGGACCCTAGAGGGCGAAGCTGCATAACTATGACATCAGCCAATAAACTTTCGGAGCGCACAGGGAGACATGCTGCACACTGGCGCTCGCACGCAAACCAACACACATTAACAATCAAATATCTCCTGGTCTGTTAGCTTTATGAGCCAGTGTGCGTCTGTGCCGTTCAGGTTGAGGATGAGATATAAAAGGGTATGGACCCATGGAGCAATTGAAGGGCATCTGTACAGCACAATGTACATGTGCATGTACCACATGCGGGATATACATACATAAGCTATGAACTGCATTTTATGTTACCAGCCATGCATTATTCTGCTTCCATCTCTTATACCCAAACCATCTTCCTCTCTTGTGTAATGGAAAAAGAGCACTGCAAGGACTCCCATCAGCATATAAATGGGCTTCTTGTTGAACATTTTCAAGGACTTCAGACAAACATGGCCTCTTTATATTACATTTATTCTGCACATGCTTTTTTTGTCAACTGTGATTCACAACAAGTTCATTCAAACAAAACAGGAACTTAAGGTTGACGTTATTATAGAGAAAAACCACAGACACGAGTGTTTAGGGACTGAATTTCATCAAGGCCAAACCCAAGGGGGGTGTATTTTGCAGGAGCATTAAAGCATTTGATCTTCAACTCATTGGCCGCTGGGCCATCCAGGTGAAATGGGTAAAACACTCTAAACCCTTCCTAAGCCCCAAAATATATCTATAAAAAAAAATACATCATCTCCTAGCTAAAAACTAATATTCACATGTTGAGGGACATACTACTCTACCTTTGACTCTTGTCTGTCTTGGCTATTGGTCAGACCTGATATTTTCATGCTTCTTTCCCCAGTTCTTCACAGTCTGCCCCTGCCTTTGTCATTTCCTGTGTCTTAAAAATCACCAGTGAAATGATCTGCTTGTATAATGCAGTGTGATTAGGTTCATCTGCTCTTCAAGCTGTTACCCTCACCTCCGTAACAGTCTTCATCTTCCCCCGAAGAGTGCTTCTTTCATCTGTTGTACCATTTACACACCATCCACGCTCTAGACTGCTACCGCTAAAGCAAGTTAACATTTAACTCGTGTCTCTTTATGTTCATATTGCTGTTAGTTCCAGTGTCTAGTCAGCCTAACGGCAAGCATGTGCAGCCTATTCCCCTGGGTTTGGAGTATGAGCTGCAGACTACATGGCTGGTGATTTCACAGTTCACTTACACATTCAAATCAAACAGCTGTCCTTAGTGAATCCTGCCAAAACGGGATCTCAAAGACTAGTTCAACCATGGCACTCAGTGAGGGCTTTAGTTTTAAAGGAAGATGTAAAAGTTATGGTCAAGGTCAAAAGCAGTAACAGCAAAAGCAGAGGGAGGCAGAGTGGAGGAGCTCTGGGAATGGAAAAAGGGGGAAAAGGGGGCTGCGGAGGGATATCAACAACTGTGACAGCTGTGTGGATATGTCGAGCTGAGACCATAACAGGGAGGTTCCAGGGCAGGAATGCAGAACAGATCAGCCAGGCAGTGGTTTGCGCTCAGGTCCGAAATGGGAGGCAGGTCCGAGGCACAGCTGCCTAATCCCAAACTTCTGCCTTGATACCCCACTTCTCCTGAAGAACTTCTCATTCCTTCTACGTCTACACATGCTTTTATTCCCTGCCTGTATCTGTCACTTGCTTGCACTCAAAATGACAGCACACTTGTCAGCCTCAGGCACGGATCATATCGTACGGCCACTGAACTGACTTGGCAATGCGATTCAGCGGGACACCCAAGCACACCGTCAGAGTTTCACATGTTATCGGCATAACAAAAGGTTACTAGGCTACAAGGAGGAAAACTTAAATACATGTTTCTTGTAATGCTAAATGAACGCAGCCACGGAGGAAAGGTATACAGATCCTTTTCTTACACCCTTATGGCCAGCAGACATCCAGATGTTGAATGCTCTTACCTGCTACAGAGTTCGGCCTCGGCATCATGAGGGAAGAAGATGTCTGCGATGAGTATGGAAAGGGTCCCTCGGGTGAGTGGCTTTGCTGCTGTGGTGCCCCTGCTGATGTGTTGGACTGCTGCTGCTGCTGCTGCTGGTCTGTCCTGGATGGGGTGTCGGCTGGTGCTGCAGTGGCGCTGTTGGAGTCTTCTTCGGCCACAGGAGAGCAGGTGTCGGCCCGCACACTCTGTGCCAGGCCATGGCGCCCGCTGCCTCTCAGGCTGCCATCCTTACTCCACTCCAGGCTGGAGCCACTGCGGTCATCATTCTCAGAGGAGCTAGTGATGGTGGCTGAGGGGAGATTAAACAGAGGGGGAATTAGAGCAAGTGAGGGAGGTAAGATGCTCTTTGTGTGCTATGAACATTTATCTGTCTTCATCTCTAATGAGATACTGAGCTGTAATGGAACTTTTAACTTTGAATAAGTCCCTGCTTTTTCTCATTGCCCTTATCAACACTGTTAACCACCTGACTTTACAGAGACTGTCTGCTTGCACTAATGAAAGCTGGAAAGACACGATAGCATGGACTGGAATTCATTTCCTGAGCCCAGAATCTTAGAATGCTTCATGTTCTTTCCACCGATCATCAGTTGAAGGATCCTGTATAACACGCCGTAAACAGCTACTGGAAGCTGTACTTTTTTAAACAAAATCCAACCTTGAATATATAAAGAAATGTAAGAGTAGAGGGAAGAAGTAGGGTTTGAAACTGCCTTCAGTATTTTTATGTCCAGACAGGTGTTTTGCTAACATGACAACAAATCCTTTAATCCTCCCTCAGGCCAACACAGGCATCTAATACAATCCTAAAAGATGAAGCTGCAGCTGGAAACAGAAACATCAGTACGGTCAGAGGACAGGAACGGACTGTCCAGCTGGCTGCTTTTGCATCACACACTCTTAATCTGGATTTGATAATGCCGCAGCACGTTACATCATTACTAATATTAACATAACACATCCATTAGCAGTTAACAGAGCGAAAAGGAGGTTACATTGATTGCTAACTTGTTGAACTATAGAGAAATATAATATTCATAGAAATATCATCATTTTATTTATCCATTCAAAAGTATGGTGAGCGTGTGATTTTACCATAGGAAGGGCTGGTTATAGATATTGTTACAGGGCTGTTATAAGTCATTCTCCAGGCACCCCATGCAAAAACTCCTCTGGGAGCTATTTTGTAAATGTTAAGACATTGCGACATCTCCCAAATCCACCAAGGAGCTTTTAACGGCATTACAAAGCCAAATTAATGTGCCGGAGTCGGAGTCAAACTTCAAAGAACGGGGAACATTAATCACCGGTTGGAATCTGACTTATGGACACAGCGTAGCTTTGTTCTCTTCCATGCCTGCACGGTCTTATCAGGGCAGGTGGGTGGGATGTTGTAGACCAACGTCACATTGTGTCATTCTCTCGCAAAGTAAATTCCGATTTGACACAAGTAAAGTAGCTTTGCAACGAGATAGACCATGCTGGGTGGCAGTCGATGTCCCATGCTGGAAGATACTATATCACAGCTTCCATAAATTATTTAACAGCTAGCCAAGATATTACTCTGGGGGAGGACAGAAAGACTGACTCATGGTAATCAGTCTCTGCAGCACTTGAAATCCAAATTGTTGTGTTTTATCTGGCTTTGGCATGCATTGCTTTGTGCTGCAGAACAATCATGGCAATGAGTTAACTAAATAGGCGTAAAATGTGACATATTCTAGTTGGTTCATACAAGAATATTACTTTTTCCCCCAAAAAAATCCCTTCAGAAGTTCAACCGAGGATAACTGCAGGATCCTGTTGTTACAATTTGCTATTGAATTCCCACTGCAAATATTCAAAAGACATTTTCAGAATGAATTTCGAACATTTGTATAGCCACCGGAAGGTTTGCGAGTAGAAATAGCAGACGGATTAATATATCAATAGACCACGTCGTATTCCTGTCAGCTTGTGTAAATCCCCAGATGTCTTGCAGGGCTATTACTGGAGATATAATACCACGTCAAACTGTGGCAACTGTCACCTCAATGCTCTCTCATACAGGAACAGCTCTATACAAACTCAATAACTGACACATGGCGGTTTAATAATACAACCTGACACAAATGCTATTCAGTGCCACGAAAAAATCCAATGGGTTTAACAAAATGATGAATGAGTGACACGACACGGGAGACTTTGTGGTCTAAATCACAATGTGCACATGAGTTAAGAGAAAGGCTTCATTGGAAGTGATGTAATTAGTTGATAATAATATAGTAGAGAGTGTGTGCAGAGAAATCTGCAGGATTGACTAGCACTGTTTTGTCAATCCTTTGGCAAAGAAAACCACGGGTGGATTTAAACAGCAGGGAAGTCAGTTTGAAGCTGGTTGTTTGACAGACATTCTATATCATGTTTTATGATATGAAGGTTCAGATATGAATGTCTGTTGAATTCTTGTATTTTTGCTTCATCCTGAACAGTTTTTTCAAACACAAATGCAGTACAACAGTAAACATTAAAAACACCTCTGGTTACATTCAGTGTCACTTTCAAAAATGCCTTGTGAGTCTATATCTTTGAGACCTGAAAAGGGTGTTGGATGCTTTGCTTCTCCTCATGAAACATTTGCAAAGCCGACTTTAAAGGCGCTGTAGATGGAAACATGGTGATGGCTGAGTCGGCGGCTAGCAGCTAACGGTGCTAGCAGCCAACAGTGCCGGCAGCTAACTGTGCTAACAGCGCAAACAGTACAAACAACGGCAACAGTGCTGACAGAGCTAACAGTGTTAACCTGCGGGGGAACCAGAGGGTGGGTGCTACTCTTCACAGTTACCAACAGTTATCAGCGGTAAATGCCGTATGAGCACAGTGGCGGCCATTAGCAAGCCATGTGGTCACACAAACAGGGACTCGCATGCACTAACATGCATGCAAACAGAGAACGTAGAAGCTCGTATTACAACACACACAGAGGGAGTGTTACTTTATTCTCTACTCAGGAGGACATTACTACACTATATCTTTACATAGCAAATCGTTGTTTCCTGCCATATTAATCCTCGAATTACCATTAAGTAAGGATATGGGTACTACTAGTTTCAGTTTTTTCCTACTCCATACAAGTTGCTGTTTGAATATGATAAAGAAGTTGGTTATTTCTCACCGATGATCCCACTGTCTTTGCTTTCAAGGGTGGAGCTGGGGCTTGTGATGGTCCCACAGGGGCTGGAACGGCTGAGAGGGGGGCGGCTGGCCGTGCTGTTGAGCGTTGAACATGGGCTGTCAGTGCTGGGAGACGCAGTGCTGCTGGTCAGTGTAGAGCAGGGGCTGATACCCTGGCTAATCACAGAGCACTGGGTAGAAGAAAGAAAGCGGAAAAGGGTTAAGGTACACCAAGAATGTGCTCTGCTAATCAAATATGTCAACGAAGTATGAAGTCGACCCAATATAAACTGTCAGCTGGCAACATAATCGCATTTTTTCAGCATGAGCAGCAATAAATACGACTAAAACAAATAATAATTGTCCAACCTTATTTGGAAGAAGAATTGAGACAACTGTAAGAATGATTTGATCCAAGTTCATTGCCTATTTACCAGGATCATGTTAAAGCAATGCAAACGATTCCCTCGAAAATAAACAAGCATTTAACATGTGAGCATGACACACAAGCCGAATGGGCATAAGCGCTGTAAATGGACCAAGGCTTGAAAATTACACACTGATATGTCTGAAGGGACCAAAATAGGCCTGAAGAGAAATTCACAAGGGACGAAGTATCTACTTTGTTGTGACACAATGGATACCTTTTCTCATGCATGCCATCAAACCAAACAGCAGCTGAATCTTTGTTTGAGCTAACTGACAAGCGTAGAAATCCAAATTAAAGCTGGTTTGTCCCGTTTCCCCATCTTCTTTCAACAGTATTCTGACACAACATACTGTAGCTCAAGAATCATCTATGCCCACTGTAAGAAGAGCCAAGGCCGTCAAACAGTTCCACATACACTACTATTACTACACAAACACTATTACAAGCCCAGGTCAAATTAGATCAATCCTCATACTCAATAGATTAACTTTGCTGCACACATTTAGTTGCCTGAGGAACTTTCACCCACAGATGACTTCTACACAGCACCACTTACTACAAGACTGTGCATTACCTCAAATGAACTGCTCCAATTAAAATCCCAGCAAACCATCACAAACCATTTCTAACATTGTACCTGAACTCAAACATCCATAACCAATTTAAAAAGCCTCTTTAACATACTGCACAACATTCTTTTTTTAAATAATAACCTAACTGGAACAATTACAGCACTTACTGTTAAATGTAGTGATTATAACTGAGTTTGTCTTGTGTCCAGCTTAAAACCTTACTGCAGTATTTCTGCTGCAAAAAAAATCTATTCTTCTTCACCCCGACTGAATTCGCAAAAACAGCGAGACTCACCAACGCTTAGCCAATTTGAGATAGAAGTGGGACTAACGTCTCGTTGGAGATGTACTGACTGTTGCTGTTTAAAGGTCTTCATGTTTGTGCAGTGGCACACCGAATGAATACAAGCAGCGGAATAGGAGGGATGCCACATGGCTTAAGGCATCATTAACAACTTGTGGAATGCTAATATGGAACCGCACAACATTTCCAACCTGTTTTTTGTTGTTTTTGCGACAGCATGCCAGTAGTATTTGTCCAGCAATTACCAGCCACGGGCTGCACCCGAAGCTTATGCCACCTAACAAATCACAGTGGGAACCAAACCAGCTAACTGACATTTAATAATTTACTGTTTGGAAGAACTAAGAACAAGCATGCTGAGTTTAAACTCGTGCTGTAAAACAGCAGTAAGGAGGAAAAGAGAATTGCTGGCAGATGTCAATAAAGTGCTCCTCCCCAACTGAGCTCAAAAAAACACACACACCTACACGCACACAAACAAACCATTCCCACGTCTCAACTAATGAACGTGATTCACAAAATACTTTGCAAGTCTCTTTCTCATTCCTAGAATTGCCGGTTCAGTGTCAAAAGGAGGGAAGCGTAGCGTGCTGGGCTCTGCTCTTCACACAGCCGGAGCTTAATTAGTAGAACCAAACAAACTGGGGCTCAGACCGAACATAACTCTATTTCTGGGCCGGGACTCAGTCACTCTTGTTACACACTCAAGAGCCCCTGGAATAGCACTCAAGTTACTGAGAGACTCACACTGGAGAGAGAATAAAACCACATGCAGCAGAATTTAAATATTCAGTTACTTTCTTAAACCCTCTTTATCATCTCGAACAAAACAGTTTGACAGTTACCGTTGTTTGTTGTGCCAAAAAATGACTCCCAGAGGTGCATCCTAAATCCCCATCCAAAGATAATGCACAGTGGGGAAAAAATAAATCAAGCTGCAACAAAAAAAATCCATTCTTCTGTTACACTGTCACAACTCCCTCCTCCTCTCATCCTTACTCTCTCTCTCTCTATCTGTGTGCTGCAGCAGTGGCAGCAGCTGCTGCTGAAACAGGGGGTGAGTTGGAAGGGGAGGGAGAAAATGAAATACCTTCTTTTCAATCTTGTCGTCCATAGGTATGCGTGCCGTACCCGGGATCCCTTCTCCTAGTAAAAAGCCCAGCCTTGTCATCAGTTCCTGAGTGGCAGGGGAGGAGGAGCTTGGTTGTTTATCTGCTTGCAGCTCTAGAGAAGAGGGAGAGAGAGGGAGAGAGAGAGAGAGAGAAGGGGGAGAGAAATGCTCAACGTTAGCGGGCAGATTCCCTCTCTCCACTGGATGGCCCACACAGGGCCGCTCTGCCTGCCCTGCCCTCCTCGGCTCTGAAATGCTGTGCTGCACTCTCCAGCTGCTGCTGATGTGGTGCAGGCTCGAAGAGGGGGGGGGGGGGGGGGGGGGGAGAAGAGCAAGGGAGTGAGAGAAAGAGAGAGGGAGTGAGGGAGTGTGGCGAGGGCTTGCACGACTTAAGTGTGTGTGCATGTGTGTGTGTGTCCGAAAAGAATCTGAAGACATGTGAATGTCTAGCATTGTTAAGAAAGCAGGGAATGTGTGTGTATGTGTGTGTGTGTGTGTGTGTGTGTGTGTGTGTGTGTGTGTGTGTGTGTGTCCTGCAACGCTTCAAGTGCCAAATCCAGGGCTTTCTGGTTGTTTACAGCTCTCACTCATAGAGCCTCTGAATATCAATGAGTGGACATAGGCGTTCTCAAACACAGCTTAAACTGCCTGCCGTACTAACTCTCAAGGCGTCATACTTGTTTAGCAATTTCAAGGCTGAGATGCCATCAACAAGGCAGAGATCACCTGCAATCCATTTTTGCTCATAAATATTGTTTTTGGGGTATATATTAAAACTCAAGACAAATAAGGCACTTTGTGCAACAACATCTACCTGTGCTGTCTGCTGAAACGGAAAAATGATATTTCACCGTCCATAATTGTAACTCAAATGTGGGTGTGGCAAAGTAATTAAGGAAGAGTCAGAACATTCCCTGAGAGTGAACAGACTGACAGACAGAGGGAGCGTGAGAGAGAGAGAGAGAGAGAGGGGGAGAGAAAGAGGGAGAGAGAGAGGCAGATGTCCAAGGTACAAAGGCGTATTATACAGCTCTCTGTCAGCACCTTTTCCTCCTCTCTCCTTCATTTTCTCCTTTACCCTCTTTCTTCCACAGTTATTAATAATGTTGGCAGTCAATCTGATAAATAAACAAGTTCAATCCATTGGCCCAATGTGCTGCCAAGCCCCAATGAACTCAGAATCAAGCCATCAGGCACACACACACACACACACACACACACACACACACACACACACACACACATCTTTGGCATGGAAATACCATGTGATTATTTTAATCAATATTTGAGATATATATATTTAATTGTGATAATTCAAAAAGTGCATATTCACAGTGCATCTCCTAGAAGCAAAATAAAATGATACCAAATATTCAAAACATCTCAACCTGCCCCTGGTGGCTGGCTGATAGTTTAGGAAGCTCTTGATTTGATATGGTAGAGTTTTCTATGAGTGGAGCACACATTTAAAACGTTGATATCTCAGTTGATGGCACTCGTGGACAACTAGTAATCTTTAAAATGAGGATGACGTACCATACAGGTGTCATCTAGAGGTTTAATGCAGACTGGTCCTTTTAGTGAAGACATGTACAAAAAAAGGAAAAAGATATATTTTCAAGATAAATGTAAACTGAATTGAAATGAATACACTACAGAAACACTTAATATTGCCATGCCAGTCAATCGCTCCTCCATATTCTACTGTGAAATATTCCTAAATCTACGTTTTCTTACTCAAATTGCTTTGTGCTGTCTGTTTATATCGGCAATTGGTGTATGCTGTAATTTGGTACAGCATGTTTGGCTACTGCTGTGTTTCTAAATGTATTTCATGAAAGTCCTTGTAGAATTTGGGGGAGCCTCAATTAGATCTTGTTATATTGCAGGTATTGGAGCTGTCTTCCTCCGTTCTTCCTTTGAGGCATATTTATATAATTGTCTATATTTCCTCATCAAAGTTTAGTAGTGAAATGAGAGCGGAGTAACTCTCCACATGCAGTCCCTTGGAATAATGAAATTCATATTGAGGCTCCTCACCTAGTAGAATTCTGGAGTGTAATTAAGATATTAAGCTACAATAGTTTGTGGTTTTCATGTTTCTTTTCTTTTTTTATTGGTGTATTTGGTAGAGACAGTGCACATTAATAAAACATTCCTGTAAATGCACCAGAGTTAGCCAAGAAGCTATTTTTTTTCATCTGTAGTCCCAAACTCAACCGATCGATTAGTCGATCAAATTGTACGAGTGCTAGTCGACTACGGTGTTCTTTGATCGAGGACGGTCCTATATTTGAGAATTGGTTAGTATTGCGGGTTGGCCAAAATGCAGACTTTAATTGAGAAAAGCCTGTCGCACGCGTGGCGGAGGTCACTGCTGCTGTGGTCAGAAAGTGAATCAGGGGAGAATACTGTCCACCCTGCAGCGTAGAGTTTAGTTTACAAAGGCAAAGGGAGCACAAACACTACAGCTTCTACAGCTAAATGAAACTACAGAAACAATACATCACACCGTCACTGGAAGCTTCTGTAGTCATTCCAGCACTATCCATTTCAACATCCGGACTAGCTGCCTTATTAGGAGATTTTTTATTTTTTTTTACATGGAAAAACAAAAGCATGTCTAATCAAGAAGATTGCGCAAAGGGTGAGAACTAATTTCACCACTAATTTCAGAACACCAATGGTTGTTGAATTTCCTTGACAACTTATGCTGGTCATAATTACAACGCACACAGCTGGTCTGCTATAATCACAAAAGCAATTATGTAAAGAAAGAATGCCGGCAATTCATCAAAGGCTTCTTCTATACACTAGCTTCTTCTATACTGGAAATTTGTGTTCGACAACATGCTTGTATTGTAAGTAATGTCGGACAAAGCACATGCATCTAAGCTGATGTATGTTAACCCTGGGACACAGGCGCTCGCTGGGTTGCCTGATCCTGATGTCAGTAAATGTGTTGTGGAGGCACTGCCTTAAGAAAACCACCTCGAAGAAAAACACTTGCCTTAAATTCTGAGAAACAGAAAAAAACGGCACCGGCCTGAAAGGAAACCGAGCAGTAATCAAATAGGCCTAAAGCTGTTTTCCATGTAGTACTGAATGCTAACAAACTGGATGCTGTACTTGCATCACCTTTTTCTCCATTGCAAAGTCTGTGCAGTACAAAAGACCATACATTGAAAAGCTGTTCTTTATAGGGAATGTCACGCCGCTCATGTAAATGCTTGAGATGAGCCTTTTAAGACCACTGGTGCAAAGACAATATCGAGGCCTGAACGCTTGCCGACAACAACACTTTTATAGATTCAGGGCCACTGGATCATAGTAGACGTCCTGTTAAATCTTCACAGAGTACTACAATAATTCAACTGTCACGTCTCACAAACCACAACATGCACAAATATTAATAACTAGGAGCACGTACAAGTGGCAGTCTCCAAAAAAAACGTATTCACTGGTTTTGACAATGTTGTGAAAGCAAGCTTTCAAAGCTGTGGTTCTAAGGCATCGTCTTACTGCGACATCTATTTTTGGGATTTTCTGTCATTTAAGGTTCAAGAACTCATGAGCTAATCTAACCCGAATCACTTGTATGTAACATCATACGGTGACAGAGTAGTAAAACTGAGACGTATCATTAACTTAAACTGTGGACATGGCAGATATAAACGCTGGTGATCGCCGGTTGTGTGTAAAGAGTCATTTGAAGTACACAACAACACGTTGCAGGCTTCATCAACTTTTAGTAGACGGATACAGATAAAGGGAACAGCTGGGCCCGGGTTTTTAAATGGGGCACCTTACACATCACACATTTATGGCTACTGTACATTAGCACACAGTGGCAGGTTGTTTTTTTTAATAGAGAGAGTCTGACAAAAGCGTGGCGAGGCCCGAAAAGCACAAACACAATGCATTTGTGAAGACTAGAAAGACCATTTCTGCCCTCCTTCACTTGATGTTGAGGAAATGCTGTTCCTGTAATCATTTTTTACCGTTATTTCTATTCCTAGAAGCTGCTCAAAACAACCTCCGTCTCATCTGTTGGCCAGTCTTATCTGTCGTTGGTTAAGGGTCTTACTCCAGAGCTCCTCAGCTGTCGTACTGAGGGACACATGTCGCTCTTTCGCTTTCCTTCCAGATTTGTCCAACCTGCTTGTGGGTTTCAGTCACAGGCTCTCTTCTCTAACCTTTTCGACCACCACTGCTCCTACGTCGATGCGATAGCATCTAAAGCTTTATGGAGTAGCCATTGCCTTCAACGTGACGTTGCCGATATAAAAGAAGTCACTGCAGAGGACGGATGCTGTGGGGAGTTGTACAGATTGTAAAGGCCTCTTAAATTGGGCTGTAGAAATGAAATAAAATTGCGTTATTGTTGTTTGTCTTGACCCACCACCACTTTCACTGATGACAACATACTATATGTGCTGTTTATAAGTTAACTTTACAAGTCATTATCTCCCCCAAGCATTCTCTTTTTTTTTTGGCAGCAATAGCTCTAAAATGCATTAGTGAAACTGTGCTGAGTGTTACTATGGTGTACTGTAGATCTCACATTCAGTAGGCTCAAGGCCATGTCAGTGTTGCAGTAGTGTGTTTCTTTTTTTGCGTATTCTCTCCTTGCTGTTCAGTAGTCCTAGTGTAGCAACTGTGTCCCTGGATTATGTTCTCTAGTTCCTTGTTCAGAACAGTTTCTTCAATTTGAGACACATAATGAAAGATAGAAATCATATTGGTGTATCTCATGGTTAAACGATAACTGTAGCATACAATGGGTGAAGGACTTTCCAATCTATATCCAATAAGAAAAGAAAACTGACAACATAGTCCAAAGACAGAGGTCAGCGTGGATGTCATCAGGTTCTCAAGCTGTCAGCATGAAAGAGGGATTCTATGGTTTCTTGGTACCAGCACCTGTGACTGCAGGAGGTCTACCTGTGTCCCAAGATAACCTGACGGTGGGCTGAATACAAACCTGCTGGCTTCCCTCGCTGTGTCCACAGATTAGATCTGCTCTTGTTCCATGTTAATGCTCATTGGCTCTTTTACCTGGGGCACAGCAGGTTAGTCACACACACACACACACGTATCCACACACACTTACACTGGGGACCGAACTGTATCTATAGGCGTGTGTGTGTGTGTGTGTGTGTGTGTGTGTGTGTGTGTGTGTGTGTGTGTCTGCTCTTTTCTCTCTCGCAGAGATTAAGCAGTATCGGCGTATTGTAGGCCGATAACAAAGAAATTGCTGTACTGAAACACAAAAAGATTTGTTTTGAGATCATGTTGTGTCACCATAACATAGTTTGTCCAGTAGGGAGTTAATTTTTGAGCTGAAGCTGAAGCCTAGATGACAGATTAGTTATATCAGCAAGAAAGACACCAATGTGTTACTAATAAGGACATCAAATGAATTCTGTTCGGGGTTACTGGATTACAACACATATTTTACAATGATCCCACAGTCACACAACCACGTTTTACGGAAATTCACATTCAATTATCATTTCATAACGCACGAGGAAATGTCGGTTGTGACAACTTTAACCAATCTATTTCTGTTTATTACTTCATAAAATCAGCAGGCGTTCTGTGTGTTGTAAAGGCTGAACTGAAACGTCTGGCTAACCCGATGGATAACAACCAATTATACAAATACAGTACAGTCCTAATTAGAGGCCTGTGTGTACGAAAAAAAAACACTAAAAAGCTTTTCGGAGAGTCAGTAAATGATTTGACGAGAAGGAAAACAGGCTTGGTTGAGTGTTGTCTATTATGGCCCACCTCCTGTAATTTCGCAGTGGATGAAATACCGTCCAGAGACAATGTGTGATGGATCCGCAGCCCTGTCCTAATGTTTCTCATTAACTACTCTTACCTTCATCAACCCCGTTTTATAATTGGTCTCATTCCAAAGCACTTCACATTACTTAATGACTTTAGCAAAAACTTGTACGTCACTTAGCACAAATGTAGGAATCAATTCAAGACTTCACGGTGGAAATTCACGATTCTGTGGTGGTGGACATGATGAAACTGTAGCAGTTGGGCAAACGGCTAATATATCGCTAAACGTGAGGTGAAATGCCTTGATGTGGATGGAAGGCAGTTATAAAGTTAAATGACTACCCAATGAAAATGAGCTAGTATCTGATTAGTCCTCTATATCTTACACTACTCAGGAGATTTAAAAAAAAAAAGGGGATGTAGCTGGAACCACTTTTTGTTATTCCAGTAACTGTACAGCAAATGGAGGCAAAAAAGACAACAACATCATTATCTGCTGCCGGAGGACGTTTATGAGCAGGTGTGAAATAGCAGCCGCGCGGTGCAGGGATAGAAGGAGGAAGAAGGAGGAAGATGGAGGGAGGAGGAGGAGCAGATGAAGGATGGAGCAGCAGGGGAACACCGTGAACGGACTGGCTCCACGGACCTGTTTTTGGCTCTCTCCCTGCCGCGAATACAATCCAGCCGGTGCTCATTAGCAGCTGGAGTTTCATTACCACAACTGTGGAGCCTGTTTAATGAACCCTCAATGAGAACATATATCCTGCTTCCCCATTTGAGCTCAGAGGTACGAGGTGACGTGCCCCCCTGAAGCACGCTTATTGCAAATTCCACTGTTAGAACCACAAATGTCCTTAAGCTGCAAGCACAGATAAGAGGGTCCAATGGAGACATTGCAGCAAACGGAAGTTACACTGTTAATAAAGTATCTCCTTGCAAAATAAGGTTTGGAAGGGAGGGGGATGGCAACTGACATCTCAGCTTGATGCTAGCTGTTATTATCGTGGCTCTAACGGTAGATACAGATGGCATTTCATTAACCATTTGACCGGCAGAGCTAAAGCTTTATCATGAAGCGATTCACCCCTGCAGGGCAGAGCCGCTGTGGTGTTAAGGATCCTCAAGAGATTGGGAAATATTGATTAATGAAGCGTCATCGGTAAATAAAGAAAAAAGACAAACAACATACAAAGTCAGCCTCGAGCAGCTGATTAAAAAGGGAAATCAGCAATGAGCCCGATATGCCATGGAAACTAATATGACTCACTGTTGCAGCCAAAACGAAATCGCAGCCCATTCATCTCCGCTGCCACCTCGGAGAGCTTGCCGAAATATCCTCAAAAGTTCTAGAAACTGGCAACAATGGGTCTTGATTATACAATTGGGCTTGAGTCTTTATGAATGGTACAAAATGAAGCCATTAGAAATGCTCGATGCTTAACCGGCGCACCGCATTCATTCTTATTATATAAGAAAACCGTCCTCACATCCTCTTGTCTCCGCTTTTCCAATTCAGCATCGCACCAAAACAACAAGAATAATCAAACATTATCTGCATCATCTCATGAATGCAGAACCAGGACCTCAGCTGTGGCTGTGAGACCGTGCATCAGATGACTTTGTATATTTTACATATTTACCCAATTCACACAAAGCCACATACACTTATGAATAACATGAGGCTGAATCTGTTAAAAGGTGCTAAATTCTGTATTCTGCCACGGCTGGGCCTTTTTTTTTGCCATAAATTGTGCTAAAATGAAACATTTGACGGCTAAAGATGGCTACATTTACAAATTTAAATGTTTTCACTGTTACATCTCCCAATGTAACAGTAACAATCATAGTTCTATGAATAGCAAAAAAGATGATATGTTCTCCAAAAAAGGGTGATTATACAGGAAATCAAAGACGAATGGTCAGATTACTACGAGAACAATACAATGGAGAAGTAAAAGCAATGCCACAGTCAGATGTTTTAAACACGCATCAATTCACAGAATATGTGTTGGGTCCTAATCTCAGCACTGACAAGTTAATCAGCACATGAAGAAACAGGTGCTAAGTGCTTGGGCCCAGGTCTCACTGGAGTTGTGACAGGGGGGGGGGGGGGGGGGTTTCAGACTTGATTGACAGGGACAGAGCTCTGAGACCACAGCTGAAACAATTTCGACAGGCGACTGTTGGTCCGCCTGTTGCAAATGCACTCCCGCACTCATACGTAAACAAACATAAACGTAGTTGCGGACACGCAACGAATATACGCGCTGCATTCGCAGGTGCACAGGAAACTCTATCCTTCCTCAAAGAGCTGTGTGAGATGACTCCACTGCAGGTCAAATACTATTGATGCGAGGCATAGTTCTTATGCATCCAAGAGTTGCATCAGCACAAGACCAAACAAAAGCTCCTCAGAACTCACTGTATTTGGGGGCCTAAATGTCACACTGTGTGCGCCGTGCTGCAAAACTTCCAACCGATTCCCCAGCTCAGAATCTTCCGGCACCACCGTTTCAACATTCCATGCTGACGCTGACCTTGTTATAAAAAAAAAAAAAGCTCCAATGTCGAAAAACATCTTCTCCTGTCTCAGCAGTTAGCAGAAAAGCCAGCATTGTTTACCAGCTCTGAAGTGGTAGACTACACAGGCTGAAGGATGCTCTCTTTGTTGACGAAAGAACACTGGAAACGTCCTTGGTCACGCTGCGACGTGTGACGCACAGCAACAGGCCGAACGGCAGACGCTACATCTAACTACATGGTGCGACTTCATATGAAATGACAATTCCTATACGTACGAATGTATCCACTTGAGAGGAATAGCAATGCGTTGGCTGTGTTGACAAGCCTTTCAGCTGTTGGTGGGCTGGGCTATCACAATCAGCACCTAATTGTACACAATTAGTCGAGTGAGTTGGCGCATTCCTGTAATGTTTCAGCGGTAAACTTCTTTTACCTGATAACGATGAATTTTTAGGAAGAAGAAGGTAGGAGAGTTTCTCCTGGCTGAGCTACTTACATTCATTGATTAAATGACTGTACATGGCAGCAATAACAAGTAGCTGTATTACCTTCAAAAGAGGCTGGCTATTTCTTTAGTTCTGCGAGAGCTGAGTCAATATTTGAGAGCATGTACGGGTCGCTACCAAAGCTACAAAATAAACAAAAGTGTCTTTAAATGCCCGGAGCTGCGTAAAGAGAGACTGACCTTTGTTGATTTTTCCAATACCAATGTACTGGCTACAACCCATCCCACAGACTGCCATAGCATCTCTTATTTGCCTTAAATTGACCAGATCTGTAACAGCTATCTCTACCATCAGGAGTAGACCAGAAATGCGAAATTAAATTGTATAACCTCAGCTCTCTGTGTTTTGAAGCAGTTTGATGCTTCTCTACATTTTCTGTTCGCAACAAATAGTCCATGGAGGGCTTCGTCAGTAAGTCTGTGTAAGATAGTAAGGCATGGTATATATCGCTTGAAGGGTAATTTTAGCATAAAGTACACACACCTAGAGCATTCTTTTCTCTGTGTTGGGAAGCAAGAGGGAGGAGGGGAAGCTTAAGAAAGACCGTGTCGAGCACCGGCATGTGACTGTGTATTTTATGTACATGTGCTTCATGGGGGGGGGGGGGGGGTCTCAGGTCTGGAGAGTGTTGTTTGTGTAACCTGCAGGTAAACTCAAAAGCATTGTAACGTGACTTTCTATTAAGAAAATTCCGAACCAAGGTCTCTCAAAACTCTGCAAACATTAGCCGACAAAACGGTGCCAGAGCACCAGCTGTCGTGAGATAACATTTATCTGGCGTCTGCCATCTGCCGATCGGTAGCCCACTCTGAGCCCAAACGCTGCTCTGTGCCAGCTGACCGTCAGACACACCCTCGTGCCTCGGTATGTAACAGTCAACAGTGACTGGGCTGCGCTGGGTTACTACTGTCTGCGTATGTGAGCCATGTACAATCAGAGGGCACCACTTTCTGTGTTGCCCTTTTGCTAAAGATAACGCATCCTATAACTCTGCTCCAGCCAATGAGAGGAATTTGAGCCATGCCATGCTCTGCTCTGCTCTGCTCTGCTGGAAACCAAAAGAAGGCACTAAGTGGAACATTACCCCCACACACTCAAACACAATGCCCCATACAGGAGAGAATAACACTAAAGGCTCGCCTCACAACGTGGAAACACACACATATATACGTATATATGTGCAGCTACTGAGAAATGTAAGGTCTTGTCCTCATTACATTCCCATGTAGAAAAACACAGCGCTCTGGTCAGACAATGTGTCCCCGCACAGAGGAAAACTGACTCCTCTGTAATCTAAACACACACTTTAAAATAAACACGGCACTATTGTGTGTTTGTATAAGAGGCTACATGAAGGAGCACTGCTCAAACGCACCGGTACTTACATGGACCACTCGTGCAGGGAACTGATTCTACCCTTAAATTACAGAGACCTATCCCTGACCCCACGGACACGACCAGGAAATTCAGTACGATACAAAACACACAGCTATGAGGATCACAGTTTGAGGGGAAAGTTGTGAATTCCAGCCGGCAACATGTACATTTCTCATTCTTAAGCCAGTTCAAGTTTCCAAATGCCTCCAAAAACACAAGCAGACATATACACACACACACACACACACACACACACAAATGAACGAAAAGCCATTATGTGAACTCACCATTATGTGAGGACTCCTTGTTATCAGCCACGTTCCTCAGCGCTGAAACGATGGCATCAGAGGGAACACGAGGACTCTCCACATATTTGGGCTTCCTGATTGGACCTGCGAGCACAGACCGAAGATACGGGGAGAATGAGAGAGGAAGAGAGGGAGAGGGAGAGGGAGAGGGAGAGGGAGAGGGAGAGGGAGAGAGAGAGAGAGAGAGAAAATAAATGCAAAAAAGGAGAGAATGAGAGAAACAGAGGGAGAGAGAGAGAGTTCTTGCTGGATTAACGTGTTCAAGACGGGACTAGAGATGAGAGGTGGTGGTGTCTTAGTTGGACAGGCTTGGCTGCACTCCGTAGCTCTCACACACACACACACACACACACTCTCAGACAGCTCCCCGCGCTGATAGCAGCTCTGGTCTGTCTAACAACCCAGAATATCGCCTGCATGGCTGGAGACTCGCAGTAAAACACTGCGAGCCGGCTCTGGGAATGTAAACTGCAGCAGGAAACCACAACAATTAGCCTCTTAGCGAACTTTAAAGATGAGTATTTAAACACACATGCACTGTTGGGGTTCGGCAAAAACAGACAAAGAGTTTTTTCTGCGTTTTGGATCTGTGAGCGGTCCCTTGAAAGTATACGCTGCTATTGCTGCAAGGATACTACATAAGGATGGGTTGAGGTCCGCGTGTCCTGCTGTACGTCAGATGATGTATAACGGGGGAGCGCTACAGCCCTCTGAGGACCGCCTTTGTCTTTAGCGAAGAGTCAAAGTTAGCTGGCTGCTCATGTTCTCTCTGCTCTCACCAGGACACAATTAGAAAATCCCACGGCTCCACTTCAGAATGCTGGCTCACTGTGCCGAACGTTAACATGAACCACTGAGATACTCACCCCACTGGAGACACGGCTCCTTTTGCAACATTTCCATCTCTGTGCGGACAAAATGATTTGCCCATGTTGTCTATTACATATTCTGCAAAAAAACATTTTTAATTTGCCTTAAATAGACAAAAGATGAGGTTCTCTCTCTCTTTTTTTTTTTTAAATGGCAGTAAAGATTAACTAATCTTTCTTAAGAGTGCCACTATAATTGTTTGTACGTGCAGGAGACGCAGCAAAGACGCTAGACTAAACACTAAGCCATGAAACAAACATCTCCCGAGCAGCTCTGCACATTTCAAGTCCTCTGTACTTCTATCCCACAATTTCTGGCGTAAAAAAAAGAAACGTGTTCCAGAGTCCGGACACGAAAAGCAAAAGTTTGACTGCAGGAAACAATCCAACAACATGAGGTGACTGTATAACACAGATCCATCAATTCATAGAGAATAGCAGCAGCATGCCTCCCCTTGAGCCACTCCTCCATGCTACTCCAACCTTGACCTACTATAACCCAATCCAAGCCTCCCCCTCTTTATCAGATGGCCGCGTGCATAACCCCAGACGTAACATAAAGATGTCATGGAGGAGCAGAGATTACCATTTCCTATTACCACATGTGATAACCAGTTCCTCCCACCTCCAGGAAAGAAAAAAAAAACTCCTCTGAGTCAGACGGAACAATTTCTTAAACCGCAGCTGCGATCTTGGCCACAGATACTAACAGTGGAGGTGAGGGGGAGTGTGTGTGTGTGTGTGGGGGGGGGGGGGGGTTACAGCAGCAGCCACGTGAGGGGAAATTATCTGGAAGTACCATTGCAACAAACCAAGCGTGAGAGTCAAAGTCATCTTGATGCACAGTGCCATCTATGGATATGCAACTTGAAATGCATAGTGGGGGGACGGGGGTGCTTTTGAAACCCTCTCTCTTCTTGCTTGTTAGCAGAAGTCGGGTTATAAAGCCAGTTAAAGAACTCAAAGTAAAAGCCCAAAGTCAAATGCTGTCATCTTGTCAGGAGGAGCAGGAAGCAGTGGTCGTACTATGTGGAGAAAAAATGCTTTAAAAAGGTGATGATTGGTGTCGTTTTAAAAAACACTATAATCTTAAGATTAGGTTCCAACACATGTGAGGTGTTGCAGACGTTTTGGTTTGTGTACATAGTAGGGCTGGGCAATGTGTTGATATTATGTCGATATGGTGTTATGAGACTAGGTGTCGTCTAAGATTTTTATATTGTAATGTAGCACAAGTGTCTTTTCCTGGTTTTAAAGGCTGCATTTACAGTACAGTGATGTTCTTAAACTTACCAGGCTGTTCTAATACATGCCTTTTACAATTAGTCATGATATTCACATTATCGATGATTATTTATCAAAAATCGTATTTGTAAATATTTTGTCAAAGCACCAGAGGCAACCCTGCAATATCAATATTGAGGTATTTGGTCACAGATATTTGTATATTGGATTTTCTCCATATCGCTCCAGCCTCAGTGCGTATACGAGGTCCGAGTCTGAAGGGGACTGATCCAGTGAAGCATCTACAAAAGCAATTCCAAGTGCAGCCTGTTATTTAGCGGACAAAGCTAAAGAGTCCCGTCCTGAAAACCTCCATTCATCTGTGGATGGTCAGGCACAGCCTATTACTACCCAGGAGTCACACGGCTCCAAATAGAGTGGAACTACAGCGACACAGAGGGCTGTGTGTGCGACACACACTTAGATCAGGTAATATCATGGCCCAAAAGCACACCGCCAAATATATTCCGTTGAGTGTATTTCATCTAAAAAAAAAACAACAACAGGGGGCCAAGTTTTGAGTAATTGAAACCATATGGTTACGTTCAGATTCGGTTACCACAAAGTGCCAAGAGGAACACAGGATCCAACATGAAATAACAAAACATGTCGCCGGCTATCGAGGGTAATTTTAGGCCACATCTGAGCGGCTGATAATACAGCGAAGAGGCAAAAAAAGGTCCTTTCGGCAAGATTCTGATGTCTGAGCGTCAGCTCATGAAAAGACAAAGCACACAGGTTGTGTTTTTTCCATTCAAAATCGAATCTCAAGATTTAACAGGGTGCCATTACCGCTCTGCCCTTCTAGATGGAAGCACTGACGAATCAGCAATTGCAGTTTATAACAGGCATGAAAAGGTCGAGGAGATGAAGTGTCAGATGTTTGAAGGACATCGAGAGAGAGGAGAGAGAGAGAGAGAGAGGAGAGAGAGAGAGAGAGAGAGAGAGAGGAGGAGAGAGAGAGAGAGAGAGAGAGAGAGAGAGAGAGAGGAGAGAGAGAGAGAGAGAGAGAGAGAGAGAGAGAGAGAGAGAGAGAAGAGAGAGAGAGAGAGAGAGTGAGAGAGAGAGAGAGAGAGAGAGAGAGAGAGAGAGAGAGAGAGAGAGAGAGAGAGAGAGAGAGAGAGAGAGAGATGAGAGAGAGAGAGAGAGAGAGAGACCTTCCCCACTTCAGGACTATCTTAGGCAAAAGTCTCAAATATTATATAGATTAGAGGTTTGAACACCAAAGAAATAACAGCATAGAAAACTAAAATGTTCCTATTAGAGCAAGCTGTTATTATTTTTCAAGTATACAGTACTTAACCCGTATTTTAAAACTAATGTTTCAATATGCTGCAGTTGTGTTTTTATTTGCTATTCTGTTGTAAAATGTGCTGACTCAATACGTACTGCATGTAGTAACCTCAAAAAGACGGCACATGAGGTTCTCTATCAAAGTATATATCTCGGCTTGCAGAGATGTTTCCATGAGTGATAATTGAGCACTAAAAAGATCGGCTACTCACCTTCAATGTACAGTAAATGTGTGTCTTTGTAAATACATGTTAAATGTTAAATACACAAGGAGAAAAGCAAGCAAACAAAGGAATGGGGGGGAGATGGGTTAAAGGAAGAGAAACAGAGAGAAGAGCAGAGTCCCTGGGGGTAAAGCAGCCAGGCAAGCTGTGACTGCAGAGGACTCTTTACTCACCAGTATTCACTGTGAGATTCAGGAATTCACGACCAGCAAGCTATCACTCAACACACACACACACACACACACACCACACACACACACACACACACACACACACACACACACACACACACACACACACACACACACACACACACACACACACACACACACACACACACACACACACACACACACATACCAAACAGTGGAATACCTATGACCAACAACGTACAATGTCCAGTCAATGCCAATGAAAGAGAGGATTGTTCATGGCTATAGGAAGTGATCAAGGACTTTTCCCAGCATTCTTCGCGATGGACTCTGACTTCTTCACATTTCAACTTTTCAATAAGAGAGTGTGCACTCTTTGTGCAGCGAAAAGGGAACGGCAGCCGCCTCACAACAGCCCTCTTTATGCTCCAAAATGTCATTCTTCAACTTAAAAAGGGAAAAATAATACATTAGATGAGACCGGCATTCTAAGTGCTGCATGTCAATCCCAGTAGCGGTCTTATTTATGGAGAGCATGAAGTGTACTTTGTCTTGTTCAAAGCTGTACCGAGCTTTTCATCTTTTTGACATTGAGGTTGCAAAACAGCGAAGAAACTGTTAAAGACAGGCTGAATAGGGAATGAATCCAAAATGTGCGTTTTTGCATTGAAGTTAACAAAGCGTCACGACATAATGCCATTATACTCTCCTGGCTGTTGCCATGTCTGCACTGTACAACAAAGAGAGACTAGTGATCTTATTCAAACACCACATAGTCATCATGACTAATCTCACACACGCCGGTATGAACTACGTATTAAATCTCCACTGTGCCCATTGTTCATACATTGACTCAACAAGTGTTCCTTTGCCCTGACTATTTACTCTCTTATCATGCACCACCCCATCATACGAGTGTCCTGGATTCTACGGAGCGACTGAGGAAGCCATGTTGTAGGTGACTTGGGATTCCGCTGCAGATGAAAAAAAAGGGGGGATTGCATGTGAGAAGCAGCCCAAAGCTGCGAGTGTAGCGAAGTGAAGAACTGGATGTAACTTTTCACCGGGTGCTCATCAGAGGAACCTTTCAAAGGGTTCTTGCAGCATCACAAGGTCCTTTACAGCTCGGCTCTCAAAAAAAAAAGGCATCGATATTCCCTCTGGGCTGTCTGCTTACTGTCAATACCCCAGAGTCGACTTCAGGAGAGCGCACCTCAAAGGGGCTACGACGGCCTTTGAAGACGGCTCCTATCCTCATGACGGTACTGCAAAAATAAATTGAACTCATCTGGTACTGTAGAGGTGGATACTAGTGGATGAGCATTGTACTCATACAGGTTAATGAAAATACGACTTATTTCAAATCAAATAACATCTCAAAGATCATATTGCTATGGAAAAAAATACAAGTTATAAGGTATTAAATCACTTTGAATCAGTTTAACCAGACATGATCCTTGGTTTTAATAATTGCTCTGAAGTTCAGTGAAACACACACATCTATGGAGAAATTCCACCAGATGACGTTTTGTGTTGTTTCATGTGGTTCTGCTGTGTTAATACCTTCTAAAGCTTTAACCCCACAGCTCCCAAAACATTTTACCCAATGGTTATGGTACTTAATTAATAAACACAACAAGAACACAGTGTAAAGACTGTGCAGCAGTTTAACCTAATGTATAGCGTTCAGTGTGTGGGGCTGCTGCTGCCACAAAACAGAGATAAAGAGGAGATGAGCAATAAAGAGGGCATGACATCATACCACTGTCAGTGACAGCAGTCACCAGATCATCTCACACACACACACACACACACACACACACACAGTTGAGCCTCTTGGGTCTACATGTCCAAACACAGGATTGTACCCGACTAAATCTCAGGGAGATCATGTCAGAATAAACTGTGATCTCGCTGGTGGTGACTTTCAGACCTGCTAAAAGGAATCAGCCTCTGAACCTCCGAATCCAAAGCCCCCCCCCCCATCAAAGAAAAATCCCCTCAATTGTTTTCAATATACACAACAACAGCCGACCAGAGACAATTTCCCCCTGTGGCCTCATTCCAGATATACTAATTAAAATGATACACTGCCCACGACAGCCATAAATTAATATGAATTGCAGTTTTATGATCCCTCGCAGGCTGGCAGGGAGGCAAAAGCGTGGCGCTAACAGATTTGTCATGTGACTGAAGAAAGGTCACACGTAAGGAACGTACAGTGGCAGCAGCAGAATCACCTCTTGTGTGTCCACACCACCTCATTACGTCAGGGATGCTTCTATATATTCTGTGGATGTATATGTATGGAGAGGTGAGCTCTGCTGATGTGCTCATTCCAGCAGCTGCGAAAGCATCATCTTTATAAGCAGCGCAACCTTGAAGACGACAGATGCATTTAAACCCTCAAATGGCCCAGTAACGTATAACAACCAGAGGAGGTCACTGTGTAGATACCCAGGAGACCGTTAGAGGTTTCAACCCTTTGAAAAAGTGTCACTGACTTTACTCTACCCACTTAAGATCGAGGTTCAAGTTTTTCAATACCTGATCTTTGACCTGCGCTGGGTTGGACGGCAAGATGGGTCCTTTCAGGCTACATTCTTGCAGTAAATGTTCCTCCCTGGGCCTTGGTGGTGCCTGTAAACTATTAAGACTATAAAGCCTAGGTGCTGCTCAACACATGTCAGGGTGCAGTGTTTCATGGTTAAGCTCTGGGCTTAGCTGATCAAAGCTGGGGCACTCAACGCCACCAGGATTTTGTGGCTCAGGCATCCGTCACACTCCTAATTAACTCCATGTTTCTCTGTTGTCCCCCTGTGAAGTTTGCATGGAAAGAAAAACAAAACAAACAACAACCACTAAGTTTGAGCCTTCCGAACTGCGATAGATTATCCAACGTGTCAGGAAATGAAGTCAGGCCACAAAATGCTCTCTGAATCCGTGAAACCACTTCCCCCTTACATCACTGATGGGCAGGAGAACAAATAGATGTGTGATAGAAGCACTTTTTTCAAACTTTTGTCTGGTGCCTGATGAGCTCATTGCAAATATCAGTAGAAATGCATGCACGAGTTTGTTGAAATGGTACCAATAACTCCAGCTTTCCCGCTAGATATCCAGGGTGAATCAAAACGACGATTTAGCCGAACATCTGCACACAATGGCCATGGATTGTCTGAAGCTCATTTCGACAGAGATGAGTCTTAAATTGAGCGTGCTGGGCCGCTTCTGCGGCTCAGCGGGAAGCGAAAAAGCGGCATTATGACCCATGTCGTTTTCGTCGCAGAGCTGAGACATTTCCTGCAGTATGTGTTTATTAACTGGAGGTGTGAACTCTCCCCCGACCGGTTTTCACAGTTACCTGTGAGGACAGTGGAGGAGAGCCTACAAAACACCCCCAACCCTCTCTCCCTGGTTGCCCTCCATAGCATCCTATCTTGTCGGTCCGTTTTTCCATGCCTCAGAGCACAAGTGGGAATATGCCTTTAATGAGTGTTCCCCTTCCCCCGTCCCCAGAGCCCTTTTCACCTTCACAAACCCAGTCTCTTCTCTTCTCTCTCTCTTCATATCTCGCTACCTCTTGTCCCTCCTGTCATGTCTGTAAATGTACATTCTCTTTGGGTTTAAAATGGTCATCACAAATCCTGTATCACCTAAGGTAGTTGGATAGATGTTGTTTAACTTGTGTGGGGGCTGGTTGAGCAAATAAAACTCCACTTGGCTATTACAAACTGTATTCGTCTTTGCTTTATCTCTTCTTCTTTTTTTTTAAACTAGGGATTAAGCATACCTAAGCAATTATGTATCCGCTTTTCCTGCATCCCAATTTCAGGCCTGCAAGTCCAACATTAGGTTTTAAATTCTGTGATGAAAATTGCATTTAAAATAAACCGAAATAAACTGAAGCACGGCTTGAGCTGAGCAGCTAAACGACAATTTATTTTCAAATCAGAGATGTGAACTTGAACAACACAAAGTGTGCCATAAGGATTAAACCATACTACCCCCTTCCCATCTACTCGTCTTTACACTAAACAGAGCAAAGCTGTAACCACTCGAAACAAAGGCTAGATGGTCCACAGATGAGTGCCACATGTGAGTGGGGCCACATTGACCACTTAAAAGATTTCTCTCCTCTTTGCCAAGTCTCCGGAATACAAAGACTCAGGTTGAGACAAGTTCAGCTACAAAGGTATCCCCTGCTTTGAAGCACCCCCACAGCTGCTGACAAGCATGTTCTCAACATGGTGGATAGAAGGAGGTCGGGGAGGACTGACAATTGGATCCAGTGTAAACACACCGCCATTACCAGCCAGCGTAGTGTAAACACACGGTGCGGTTTGTAGAAACCTCGACATCGACACAAGGTGATCAAATACAACGAGGAAGTGACAAAAACAATCTGAGCTCACAAGCCGAACCGCTGGGATCCAGAACGGCCGAGCTATAGTTAGAACGCTTAACGCTATATATATATATATATATATATATATATATATCACCTTGCCTCCTGTTTAACTATTCTTTTTCCGAGAGTAACAATTACTAGTTTGCCATGTTTCAAGGAGGTTTAAGTTAAAAAAGTGCAGCAGCAATGTTTGAGACTGAAATAGTGTGCAAAGAATTGGATTAACCCGAATGCTTGCAGCACATTTAGCTTGTTTAGGCTAATAGTCACGGTAGTGTGTGTGGTACACAACAGAAGTATTTTAACTATTGGAAATACAGCTTCAACATCAGGAACAATTTAAAAAACGCTCAAATATATTTACCTGGTGACCTCTTGCTGGGGCGTAAGGGCATCATGTACGACTGTCGTGGCAGGAGAGGCGAGGATGGAAGAGACATGGACACTCCCTTGGCCAGGCTTAGTCTGAAAACATCATCCGAGATATTCGGGGGCCCGCTGCCAGGCCCCTGGAACTGAGGGCTTCCCTCGGGTAGGAATCTTCTTTGGGCACCGTGGCCGTGGACATCACCTGTTGAGGAGAAACACGAGGTTGTTAAAGGTTTTACATGTAGCTTTCGTATTACCTCATGTCCGTACACTTTGCTACCTATTTGGGTATTCATTGAGCTTGAGCATTACAAAAAAACACACGATTGTAGGCTAATGTTTGTGTAGAGCACAGAGTTTTCAGGGATGAAGGAAATGGAGCTCAGTGGACTTTTTTAAATCTGTTTACACCAAAGTGCCATTGTGGTACAATGCTGTTAAGAATTATTGATCTCTGTGCTAATGTGAATGTACTGCACACCAATCAGCATTGTGTATGAGAATCACAATGTTGACTATGCAGGACTTTTAGGGCTCTGCACTGTTGTGAGAGCTTAACAAGCAGACAAATACTAGAAAACAACACTGTAAGAATGTGCCGGAGGAAACAAATGCAGCTCCTAGTCACCTAGAAACTCCATGAACCCAGTGAGAACCGTGGAATTCAAAGTATTCTGATCCAAAGAGATGATTCACTTATAATTTCCAAAGGACAATTATAGCAAAACACTTGATTTGTTTTACACAGAGGCCAGAAGACGCTTTTTGTTTAGATACAGAAGGATGACCACACGGACCTTGAAGCTGACCCAATTGAAACAATGTCCCAAATCATTTACTTTTACTACCATCCTGAGTCTGAACCCCAGGAATGTCAAACCTCAGAGGAAACCTTGGCAACCTTTTTTTTTTTTTGTTGCTGCGGAAAGCAGCTGGATTCTGACAGGATGCCATTTTTGAGTATTTATAAAAAAAAACAGACATATTACAGCTATCAGGGGGAAATATTTAAACCCAAAGCTTTTCAGGACACTTTCAATTAATCAAATGTGTTTTTCACGGATTAACTCAACCACGCAGACATTTCTACATTCATTACGTTTCAAGGTATTCAGTTGCCTGTTATGCAACTTACAAAGGCAGGTGCCACAGGCTTGCAGATCAATCAGCTTACACAGCGGGGATAACGGTTGATTTCAGCATACAGTAGAGTGGTCTCTGACTGAAAGTCCCTGTAATGATTTGCATATGCATCTAGTTTCTTTCTAGTTAAGCCGTCAATGCACTGGCCTCTTTTGTTTGCCCTTACTGTAGCTGTCCTGTTTGCGAACACTGCTACATCTGCCACTGCTCACATGGGGCTCATTTGGGCCACAACAAGCAGAGGTGGGAAAAAAAAAAAAACACACAGAGGAGACCTGGATCCTTGAGAACACAGGGCCACGTTTGTTTTAAACCCCAGGGTCATGGGCCAGTGAGCATTTCTCATGCCATTGGGGCACATGAGAAGGACATCCAGTCAGTAGAGTAAATAAGGTTGTGTCATTGACCACTGAGTTAAGATAACATGTAATTCACTAAGCACACTGTTTGTGCTGTTCCTGTCCAAGGACCAAAATGTGTCATCAAACTCATTTAATGAATTAGCTCATTCAAAGGCAGGTGTCATTCATCTTCGTCTCGCCTCTATCCACATTTTATTGTTCTCTCTCTCTCTGCAGGACGACAGCAGAATGTTGATCAATCCTCAACTTGGAAAACAAGCACTCCCCATCAACTGGGCTCATACATGTTCAACATAACGCTAATCTTAAAGATTACCGGATAAGATCAAATTGGCAGTTTGTTGCCATTACAGTGGGCAAAAAAAAGGAAAATCAAAGCTGAAGAAAAGGACAATATTTCAGTGAGAAGTGGTGGTGACATTATAAGAAGGGAATTATGCAGTTTGTGGACTCTGTCTGTTACAAATTTTCATTATTTTCATCATTCTAGTCTCATTATACACCGTTTTTAAACAGTGAATAGGGCAACATTTTAGCAGTTTCATAAAAAAAATGTGTGTGTGTGTGTGTGTGTGTGTATGTGTGTGTGGGGGGGGGTAAAGGCATACTTTGTTGTGTTCCCCGAGTAAAAACACCACAGTGTGATTATAATCTCAAAAGAATTCCAAACAGAAAAAAAAACCTGTTAAACTAGTTGTGGTGGTGTGCAATACAATCTATTTGTCCATAAATCTACCAGCTTGCAGTGTAAGCTAGAAGACTTCTCTCGTGGCTTCACCGTTGCCCTGCACTAAATCCTTTGTGCTTTCAGGGCAGCTATAGTTCACCTTCTCTGCTGTCAAACTTAAATCTAGCTCTAGATATTCCCTTCATTTTTCTAATTTTTTCGCTCTCACCTATCGAGATACTTTCCTCCTCACACAAATGGCTCCCCACAGTCTCTACACATGACTTCACTCAAGGCTTGCAAATCACTTAACCTGGCTACCAGTTTGCTCGGTGGAGTCCAAGCCCGAGATGGAAAAAACAGGTTTTGCCAGAATGGAAAGACCATTTTAGCCCAGGAGCCAGCAAAACGGCAAAGTCATCTATTCTGCGGCATCAAAGTTGCCCACTCATCATGGCCACAAATTAAAATGTATGAATAATCAACCTCAAGATAACATGTAATACCCAACTAATAATACAGGCCATACGTCAGCAGAGCCAGCTAAAACAGAACTGCAGATGTGGTGAACCACTGTAATGACAATTAGCTTTGGTTCTGCTTTCTGTGCTGCTCGGGAAGACTTAAGCAGATTAGCTCTGACGCCCGTCTGCAGCCAGAGGTTTGTAGAAATCACAGAAGACTCGACTACAGGAGCTACAAGCTACCATTAGCATCCTGCTTCTGCCCTCGGGGAATGAGTGCTGTCGGGCTGCCGGGCTAATCAGAAACAGAGACCTATTTTCTCCACGCCTCCGCCTCGCCACAGGGGACACAAGGCTGGTCTGTGTTTTAAAGGCCTCCTAAACAAAGAAGAATGCCAGAGACAGGAAGCGGAAAGCTTGCAATGACACCTCTGCATGCCTCCAGACACGGAGAAACCTGTGAATGGCCCAAAGGTCACTTTAGTCGAGGCCAAGACATGCCGTTACCCTGACCTGAGGGGGGGATCTGCATCCACACTGAAACCGACACTTTTAAGGATCCTTAGGGAAGTTTGTGTGTCTCAGGGCTGTCAGCACTGTGTCCAGATTGAACTGGTGACTCCCGTCATGTGGTGCATTAAGTGAGTGCTAGGCAGACAGCCTTTGCTGCTTTTTTCCACAATCGAATATTATCTTTTTCTATCATCTTTGAATATCTGGCTGTTTTTTTTTTACTATTCAAATATAAATTTGGATTATTCGTTAACAGCCCTAGTGTGTGCCGGTTAGATATACAGATATGAGGAAGAGAATCTAAGTCCAGTTCTCTCTGTAGTAAGCACTCAACACAAGTGTGAGATTGGGCCTTTTATTACAAAATTAAACAATTGGAATGATAATATAATTTGGGGCATCTCGGTGGTCCTAGATTTGAGGCACTGACCATGAACCATAACATCCCCGGTTTGTGTTGGCCATGACTCTTTATAGCCTGTTTCTTCGCTCCCTCCTATCATTTCCTGTCATATCTCTACTCAAAAGGCAAAAAAATGCCTTGAGTAATGATATATTTGAACAATATAGTATCTGAATAAAATGAAAAAGACAAAGCCCCTATGTGTGGTATTTGAACAATATAATTTTTTATCTAAATCAAGATAATATAACAGGAGAAAAAAACATTATCTTCAGGAAATGCAACACTTCTTCCTTGTCAAACTAGTCTAGAGACCAATTCCTGTGGCAGCAGCATTAGTTTTCCCTCCGTGTGCAACCTGACATTTAAAGAAAACATTTAAGATATCATAATGGAATTGGTATTATTATTTGTGGTTCTGTGGTGGGCGTGATAACTGGTGCAGTGCAACAAAGATGCCCTTGTGTAGGAGAATCGCTGTACTTATTTTTTTACAAAGCTAGCAGTATCTAGAGGCCACACTGGGTGACCGTAAAAAAAGCTGCCCGCGGAGTGTTCACTTGCTGCACAGCAGGTCGTGGCTGATACAGGTTTCAGGCCCATTGCATGCTAAAGAGATTATGACAAAGTTGTAATTTTGGTAGTTAGTTCTGAAAACAAGAGGCGCCACATAAAAGCCAGGCCATCCAAGTGCTGGTGAATAGGCTGCAGTGTGTCACGGTGACTGCTCTGCCATCTGACAGACACTTTACAACGCAGAGGGACACAAGGACAAGAAGCTCGCCAGTGCTATTTCAGTTACTTTCCTAAACCCCGGTCGGGGCCAAGGCCTGCAATTTCAGCCCCTGCTGTGGTCAAGGAAATCAACCCTTTCTAATTATACAGCGCTGCCCCGAGATGATGAATAAATGATTACAGTCCCTTGTACGCTCTTTCGTCCTCATCAAAGTGAAGGGCCAGAGCCCATGAGGACATGCCCAACCCATACAAAATGGTTCAATATTATTTCAAGACATTGATTTAGTAAAATAAACATTAAAGTACAAATCAAATTTTTTTTTTTTTGAGCAGGTCAATGCGAGTCAAATCGTAAAAAAACGCTTATTCCAACCAATGTTCCGCCTCACTGGCTCCTCCAAGCTGCAGTAATGTCAGGAAGATGGAAACGCTGCACTTTGAATTAAACCTACATCTTAACTGGCTTAAGGCTGATGAGGGTTTCTTCATTGTTTAAACTGCCCTTTATATTATTTGATCATGAATTTCACTCGTCTGCATTCTGATCACAGTACGTAAGCGAATGCTTAGTCCAGGCTACGTGGCAAAGTGATCCTCCTCATCAAATAAAAGTCACAGTGAATTTAAACTCACTTTCTTTTATTCATGCGTGGCCTAAGCATCCTCCTTTCCCTCCTGCTAGCATGCTAGTCACCGTCCACGCTGAATGCTTTGAGATATAGACTCTTTTAAAGGGTACATGTGGATGGTGACTTTCGCCTCTCAAGTAAATATGTGCAATGGAATGTGATCCGTCACTGCTTGTGAGGGAATGCAATCCCCCCCCCCATGAAAGACACAGATCCTCTCCATTGTCCAACAGAGGCCTGAACTGTCCAATAAAATAACATAACCGTATGGTAAACTGTATGGGTTTACGCCAGACTACAAAAAAAACTTAAAGGCGGTGTACAAAATAACAGAAACAAGTTGCATTGCAGCAGCTCTTCCCTAAATAGGGCTGTTGTGTGGCACCATAGTGGGGTTTTTTCTACTTGAAGCATTGTGCTCATAGTGTCATGAGTAAAACCCGTCAAGTTGGCACCTAACACTGAGTGCTTATAGACACCGTGGCATGGGCCTCCAACACAGTGTGCGAAATAAAGAGGGTCTCAGGGGGTCCGAGTGTTGATTGACACTTGAGACCCCCTGAAAAACCTCAACAGGATGATTTTAGGGGGTCTCTGAAGAAATCCCCTCTCTCTCTCGCTGAAGTTCTAGTTTTTCCTAGCATGCTATTGTAGATTGACGAGAAAACGATCCCAAACTTTTGAACACAACTTGGTTAATCTGCACGACTGTATTTGTTAAAACACTTCGTAATGAGACATAGTTTAGACAACATACAGTTGGGTTTACAGACTGGGTGGACCCAGTCCCGGGTGGGTCGAGTGTAAATAGGTTAAAAACATATACTATGTCCAGCATTATTCACCCATAGCACCCACTCTCAGTCCCACTCTCACTGTGGAGTCAGTTCATGACGTCTAAACACTGATAAAATCACATTAATTTTCACAGAAAACGTATCACAAAAATTGGAAAATGGCAGCCTAGTCTAACCCAAAGAAAAGTGGAGGATAGGACAGTTAGCTGACGCACAGCAGACCTTTTGACCCACATCTGAATGGGAAGTTAGATGCCAAACTGCAAGACTATGTAATGTAGCAAAGTCTCAAAAATCCTGATATGCCAAAGACAGAACAATGTTATTGGCAGAGAGGGAACAGTAGTGTTTCTGTCTATAGCATTCAATGCAAACCGCTTGGCTTGCCACAAAGAGTACTACTGACAGTGAAAACTGTTTGCAAAAGCTGGTTTTACTAGAAAAGTCTATACAAACAATATGATCCATGATACCGTTCTATTTCCTCTCCAGAAACACACACATGCACACACACGAATACTCTATTAGCTTGTCACCAGTTCATTTTGTGGACCACAGAGAAACTGGAGAACGGCTATAATTAATGCAGATTCTTTCAGTCGACACACAAAGCACGATGACCAGAGGACAATCCACCAAAGGGGGGAATTCTCCCGCTAGACTGAGTGCCAATGTGGATTCCCTGTGTACTTCCGAGGCCAGGGTGACAGTCTCACAAAAGCTGTCATGGTTAACACACAGAAACCCACAGGGAGGAGAGAGAGACAGACATCAAGGAATAACGCATGGGGGAAGGTATTCGGTACAAGTAGTCTATGATGATGAAGGACAAATTAGATCGAATATGATAATATCTTGCAAATCTGTCCGGTTCAAAATGTAGTAAATAACTCAAGACATTTAAAAAAAAAATAACACAAACGTCTGTTAATCACAGCCGTACAAACAGTCTGTGGAAGAGACATCAGTTATTTTTCCCATGAGGCCATTCTAATTTTAGACCACTTTACTGAGTCAGCAGTAGCCATAGGAACAGTCAAAATACTGTATAAGGCAGCCTGACAAAAGGCTATAAAACACAGACTGATTGAAGTGATTCATAGTAAAGTAAACAGAGTGTATTAAGTCTCTTATAACACATTTGTCACGCGTTTCTTGCCTTTGTACAACTTGCACATCGCTGCCCACCCGGCATCATTGCTGGTGCAGAATTAAGTATACTAATATGACGTCCCCTTCCTCGCAGCGTTTGATTTCCTTTTCCCTCTTGTTTATTGAATGTTAAGTATATGAACAGACGGCTCCACATCCCTCCTGTGGGCATATTTTCTACCATGAAATGTCAATTCTGTCTGCAACAACCAAATTCCATTAACTCTTCAAGTGTCCAGAGGAACTCTCTCTTATGGATTTCAAAGGATTAGTCATCTATGCTGGTGCCCCCCCCCCCCCCCCCCGAGGAGAGAAAACAACTCCGACAGGGTCTTTAGTTTTAGCTCGTCAGAAAACAGGAACAGTTCCTGCAGCTCTGAAACCCTTCGACTCAGATTCACACTCACTTGATAATGAGAACAAATTAGCTGCTTTATGCAAACGCTACGATGCTGCAGGCAAAGCAAGACTGCCAAATGTTTTGAATCCTAAGCACTGAGACTCGGCCGGTCTCTCTTTTCCATTCTGATGCACACTCTGCAGTGGCCTGAGCTCTGGAATGCCTTCCCCACTGGCCCCAGGGGAAGAGAGACTGACAGGGAGGGGTATGTGTGTGTGTGTGTGTGTGTGTGTGTGTGTGTGTGTGTGTGTGTGTGTGTGTGTGTGTGTGTGTGTCATGGGAAGAAGAAGTAGAGGAGGAGGAGGAGGAGGGTAGCACTGGGCAAGCACCATGACATTTCCCATTCCTTTTCATAAATCGACAATTTAAGTGGGCATGGGAAAAAACGTCCAGATCTGTGACAGGAAAGCAGAAGGAAGACCCAATAAAGGGAGTGTCAGAAGAGAAATATAATGTGCTACATAATAGTACAGAAGTCAAGTGAAGCAGGTTTTAATTAGACCATTCTCACTGAGGATATTTCTACCAATACAGATGAACTGCTTGACCTACCTGAGAGCAGTCTATGCAGAGAAGAGCAGGTGAACAAATAATGAGAAAACGTAACAAGAATAACCAATTCAATAAACAGTAAACAATTACAAATAACCACGTGAATAAATAGATTTGCTAGATTTAAATGTTTGCATATTACAGACAACAGGACAATAGCACACATCGCACAAATGCAAATGTTTAACCATCCGTGAAAATGTTGAATTGCCCCTTGACCCGGTTTCATCAGAGATTTGGAATAAATTATGGCAGATCCACCGTTGACATTCCTGTCTGGAGAGTTATTGATATTCATGCAAGCAGAATTGTGTGTGAGGTCCCCGGTATGAATGTCTCTCTGCGGGCCTCCTCCCTACCAGACACTAGGCAAGGGGGGGCGCACTGTTCACTCCCACCCTCTCTCCTCCTATCTGTTCTTGTCCACCACCACTAATCTCGATCAAAGCCCTTCCCAGTGGCCAAATGGAGTCAGCTGTTGTCTGTGCTTTAATACCTTGCATGAGCTTTTACATTCTTTACATACCTGAGTGCATACCTACAACATTTGAAGCCTTGTAGAGAAGGGCGAATACAGTGGCACTCATCTGTTTTTCCTGTTTCTTAACAGTTGATTTTATGTTTCGTTTTGATTGTATCTCTGATCAACAGTCCAAGCACAGAACGATGATTCATTAACTCAATGACAAAGTCTTAATTTGGAAAAAAAAACGGCAATGCTACGTGGTCTCTTTTAATAGTTGTTGAGCATCATCTGCATTGAGGCTCCAACAGTGAAACCATAAAATGCCTCACATGGGTTTTACATGGGGTTAATTACATTGATGTCCTCTATAAACATCTGGTACAGTCTCAGCAAAGGACAGACGGATGATGGATTACAGAGCACACTTGTCCATACTATGATCAATCATTTTAACACCGTGAACGCGGCACTGGGGCCACTTTGCAGCCAGATGAAATGTAGGTTTTTTTTTTTAGCTGTCCCACATTCTCAGATTTGTCTCAATTTTAGAGCTTTCCACTTCAAATTGTTGACTCCTATCTTTTAAAAACATGGATAAAGCAGCTCTGAGACAGACATGGAAAGTGCAGTGTGGTCTGGAGTCCTACGTTGCCGTGGAGATGTGGTTTAACAACAGATTTGGATCGCCATTAGCACAGATCATTAGGCAGAGCTTCTGCCGGGGCCAGGTGAGGTCATGAGAACACCACTAACCCCTGGACAACAGCCTGCTCAGCAACGTCAAATGGACGAGGATGTGGCACAAAAGGCTGGCCGGTCCTTCCAAAGAGCCTAATCCCAAAAGCAAACAAGGGCCAGGCAGAATCTTGCAAGCTTTGTACCATCTTTGAAAATCTTTGCTAATGGACGAATCTGTGCGAGTTCAGCATCCATCACATTCGCCTCATTTCACACACTTAGAGGAACTTCTTTTCCAACCATTAGCATTCGAACGTTCTCGTGATTGTTAATGTCACGATTAATAAGGTAAGGAATAGTTAATTACCCCTTCTGACACTAAACAGGCTTCTTACACAAGTCCGGCAGAATGCAATTTCTATGCTGCTCTAACCACTTGTGTTAGACATTAGTAAGCTTTACCGAAAGAGTTTTCATATTTATACATCTATTATTTTGAAGGTTGCGTTTCAAAATAATAGATGTATAAGTATGAAGAGGTAGTACTCTGTGCAAACTGCTCCTCTTTGCATTAAGCAATATCTCGTGTTCCTTTTGAGGCTGGGCACAAAGGAACCGAGGTCATTAGTTCAGCCAGCCTCAAACCCTCCTGAGCTAAGGACGGCAAGACATTAATCTGCAGGCACAATCACACAAAAAAAAGAGTCTCTGTGTTCAGAAATGCAGAAAAGAGTAGCGCAGAGTAGGACAGAGGAGAGAGAGAGAAAGGGGGCCCCCAAAGCCCAAGACTGAACAGAGGTCTCCACAGACACCCACACAGACTTCTCTGAGAGTCAGACTGTGTGACAGCATCGGTCGGTGTCTGCATAGAGAGAGATGGCAATAAATGAGAAAAGCACAACGCTCAAAATTCTTGGGAAAATATCAAAGTCAACTAACAGAGAAGCGAGTCAGTGGACGGATAGCACTTTGTACATCCTATTGGTGACAGCGTACCCTTCCGCGTAAAAAAAAAAAAAAGGGACACTTGGAGTGCTCATTTAGATCACAGACAAATGATGTTAAAAGGTATGAAAGCAAGATGGGAAATCAGACAGGAGGAATGTGTCTGCCCGGGCAGGTCACGCTGTAATTAGAAAAACCAGTGGCCTGCTGACCTCTCCAGCCAATGAAGTGCCTTGACAGCCACTATCGCCCCTTCAAAGACCATCTGAAAACACCCTGGCATGTTAACTGATAAAACTGCTTTTCCTCCTCTTTGAAGGAGATGCGCGGTAGATGACATCACCCCTGCCTCCATCGAGCCCTCGTGTATGCGTTTGGATTATTTTTCGTTGCTGTGCACACACTCCCAAGGTCACGGGCACCATCGATGCCGAGTGTACGAGCGCCAACTTAGGGTAATGGAGGGTGGTCACCGGCTGCTACGGCGGACAGTGGACCACTGGGGAACCATGGAAGCATCTCTCCAAATTCCTCCCAATCAGAAGCCACTGGGCAAGAAGATTGCCAGATTTGACCGTTAACTAGTGCACTTAGCTTTGCTACATGTGTTGTTGGTTGAATATCACCCAAGAAAAAGGAGATTGGGATGCAAATTGTAGTTCAAATTAAACCAACCCCTATTTAAAAAGAACTATATTCATTAAACAAAAGGCACCAATATAGACCAATATAAAATCGGTACAATTAGGTTCGTCAGCGTAGACACCTTTTAGGATTGTTTGGCAACCAAAGGTACATTTTGTGCATGGAATGTGATCAGAAAATAAGGAGCTTCATAGCCTTTCTTCCTTTAGTCGTGTGATGTGAAAGTTAAATGTAGCTAGGGCCTAATGTTTGTTGTCAAAGTCTCTGCAAACAGAAAACAGCGAGGTTGGTCGACAAGGTCCACTACTTTCTCCGAGTGCCCTTATTTTGCTTTTCAGATCGAGAGACAGGGAGTGTCTAATGTGGATACACCTGAGGTTTGTGGGCGTATGTGTGTGTAGTGTATGTGTGTGTGTGTGTGTGTGTGCGCGCGCAAGTGAAAGATGTGGTTTTGAGCTACGCCCTGCTAATCGTTGCCTGCTGGCTGCACAGTGCTTTGATACCCACTCAATGGGCTCCTTTGTAGATCAGGTGCATTCTTTTCTCCACCATCTTAAATCCTACCATAACTGTCTGGGCATGGAAATCTAGACAAACATGACTGGGAGCAAAAAATAGCAAACATAGGCCAAAAAAAGCCATTTTCACAATTGTCAGCCCCGGTTTCTTTTAAGGGTTATAGAAATGGTAACCCAGATATAACCCGACGGTGTTTTTTTTTCGTGATTTAAAGATCTATTTCTCATATAATACTTAAAGCTCAAGTCGTAAACTAAAAGGCAAACCCGACCGTCATAGCTGCAAGAGGTTGTTTTTTTTCCAGTACTTAGTGTTTTCCAAAAGGAAAACCATGAGCTGATGATAAAAAGGAGTCAGTGGTTCTGGTCCGAGCACCAGTTATTATGGTTAATCAAAGGATGTTAATAATGTATCTTGAGGTTTGCATGCCTCTCTCGCTGTCTCCGTCGCTCTCTATCTGCGAGCGTATGCACGTGTGTGGCATAACGTGGAGTTTGTCTTCCTATCCTGCACAGGTCACATACTGTATGTAATCTGTGGTCTAGACATCCTGTGGGTGACTGTGTGCATCTTGTCTGTCTGTCTGTCTGTCTGTCTGTCTTGGTTTAGCACTCAGAACTTTTAATTTTGTGACACCAAATTTAAGAAAAGAAGAGGTATATTTTTTTGTCTCTGTGCTTAAGTATCAGGATTGTTAAGTACATAAGCACTGCCTTTCACTGACTAAATCCTTTGCCGTTACTGTACAGATTCATCCAGAGACTACACCATGCCTTCCACATTCACTTGGAGCACACTTTTGGCACGAGCGCAGGTTTCCTAAATAAATGTTAAAACTTCCACCCACTACAGAAGGACACAAGCGAGGGAGTTTTCTTTAAGTTCCCTTACTAGCCACAGGACGAGGAGGGAGCGTGTCTCAAAATGGCTGCGGTAGATATGGCTAGAGAGGATACTGCCACCCAGCTGTTCATGGAGAAGAACCAGGCTAACACGGGCACTTTGACACGAGAACCAGTGGGTGGAATCTGTGCCGAGTAGTGTTTGTTAATGTCTGAGCGGACGGTTGGCCACCATGTTCCAGCGAGAGATGGGCTGCACCTCAGACTAGAAACAAAGTGCTGAAAAAGACACCTTAGACAACCTTATTAGTAGCATGAAGCACATCCCTTTTCTTCAGGAAAAAAATAATCATCTAACTGGCAAAGTGGCTGGCACACACTTAAGGAACCAACGGGTGAGAGGAAATTATAGGGCCAAAGATAGCCTGTTGAGTGTCCTCAGAGCACAGCATGCGGTTCATTCTCGATCACATTTGAACAAAGATGAAAGTCTTCCATTTCTGTATCAGAAATGGAAGAAAATAAAACTGCTAGATTAATCCTGGGCAACAAAAGTGTGTGAAAAAAGCTCTTTTAGCTGCACTAACGGTCAAAAGCTACAGTTATTTTTTCTGAGACAAAAATAATTTGATTACAATTTTATATTTACCTGGTAACCAACAAAAAAACAGCTTTTGTTTGGACAAATAACCACCTGTGGTCATCGTTTATTGAGGGATGCTTCCCATAACAGTCAAAATTCCACATGTGAAACCCCTGAGGGCAGTTGAAAGAGAAAGAATAAAGACAACAGGAAAGGAATCTCTGCAATGTCAGCTGCAATATTTAACTGTATCACCGCAGAGAGGGAGTGAACAAATATAGAAAACAGAAAGAGGACGACAGAAATCTGTGTTATCAGCTGCCCAACTAAACCACAGCGAACAATAACACAACGGCATTAACTAGCGCTTCAGAAATACGATTAGCTTTATCAACACTCCACTGGCGGGCTCAATAAAAACTGAGCATAATAAGCTTTACAAAGGAAGTATTTATTGCAGGGCTCATAAATCCAGCCCCTGAAGTACATGGGGCATGAAGGTTTATCAATATAATACTCTACAATCATTGTAGTGCTTCAAATTCTACCATATGAATTCCTACAAACAAAACAAAGTCCTCCTTTGTAACCAATTTGCCGTTGTCTGACCTTCGGCAACAAATCACCGTTTCATGTGAAAACACCAAAGAAAGTCACAGAAACTGCAGAGACAGCGAGAACCAGTCACCAGCACAGCTGAGGCAACAGGGTGCAGCGCTGAATGTTCTCTCTCGCTAACACACACACGCATACATGAACACACACCTTTAGTTAGTGAATAGGTCCTCAACGTGATGAGCAATCCTTTTATATTTCCCTTTATCTTCCGGAAATGAGGTTCCCCCGAATCAAAAATGTATCCGTTAACAATCACTTAGAAAATTAAAACAGACTTAAAGAATTGTGAGAGGCAGCGAATCAGTAACATGTTTTAGAGTCAGTTGCTTCTCGTTGTATTTTTCTGTCTGAAGAGAAAAAAAACCATCTCCTGCTGTGGTCACATGTTCACACTCTTCAGCTGTAAGCCATGTTGCATTTGAAAAGAACGCAGATCCGTCACCTTTTAAAGGGGACTTTTAGTGGTCATTTTGGTTGGTCAATTGCTGACAGCATGCCATACTGGAATATTATTGTCCCTGTAGATACACTGCTGGGATCTCACATCAGGGCTGTAGGGCTGAGGCAGGTCAACAACGGGCCTCCTTGCCTCCCGTCCAGACAGGTGCACGAGTGGCTTCCGGCGTCGCACTGCAAAACAAACTACGACGAGCCCTGCCAACTGGTGGTTGCATGTGTGTGTGTGTGTGTGTGTGTGTGTGTGTGTGTGTTGGGGGATTGGAGGAATAAACAGCTGAAACTGTTATCAGCCTCAAGGAGTGCGCGGCAATGCACGTTAGTGTGATTAACACTGCGTCACCCACAACAGACAAGACAACCGTCTGGCAGCTGCCCCCCCAAGCGACCGAGCTCGCCGAGAGGTAATCTCAAGTTGGGGGGGGGGCTTCAGAGGCATTGCCCATCACACACCGATACACACAGACACCCACAGCAATTAAATAAAGCTGAGTCAAAGATGCGGTTTCTGTGGGTCACGTGAACAGATGCCGACTGAAAATACTCCCAGGACAGAAGCAACAGTAAGTAGCAGTTTATTCAAGACAGTGAGGCCTCTGTGAGATAAAAAAAAAGAAAAAAGAAAAGAGAGAAAGCAGACCACTTTCATCTAGAAGAGAAATAAATCTTGGTGGAAGAATGCAGGTTTTTCCTCAAGTGTTTCAAGTCCACCGAGGGGATTTGACAGAGCTTTATGTTTAGCTTCGCTTCACAAAACAGTATAAACTCGGCATTCACCAATTGACTGGCCAGTAATCCAATTTCACCCATATTCACTTTTGGAATTCAAGCTGAAAAGAAGAACCATTGATGACATGTGACTTACTTGTATGCAATGTGAACTGTTACGGCCCCGTCTGCATGTGTTTTAATGCTGGACCTCACATCTAATAACATTAAGAAGCTGCCGCAGCAGCACTGCTATGCACAGGGTCTCTTCTGCCTTTAATTACTGTCGGCTTATTACTGTGAGGCTACTTCAGAACGCTGTTGGTGATGAATATTTGCAACAAGAGGAGAAGAGGATGAAATACATTCACACAAACTTGCCTTTATGACAGTCCCACTGTCCGAAAACAATAACACCAACTTGGAAAAAGTAATTTGCCTTGTAATGAACTACAAAACCAGACACTGCTGTGAATTAATGGGGAGTCATAGGTGAAATTCGCAGTAAAATCTGAGGGGCCTGTATCATCAAAGAGAACACCAATTAAAACACCGTTTGGGGTCTTTACAATATAATCATCTTCTTGTGCCTCCAGGTCCTGAAATCTATTAACTGCAGTGAGACGTACTTGCAATGCAACCTCTCTCAAAAAAATGTTGACATCAAAGGCAACAGGCCACAGCAAACTAGCATCCCACTTCCGGAGTGACAGACCATAAAAAAAAAAAAAAAAAAAAAAAAAAAAAAAAAAAAGAGTGCTTAAAAGGGATTAAAAAGGCCAATTCCAAACAGACTCCTTACAGACCGAGTCTAGAGGAGGCAAGCGAGAGGGAGGAGGAAGAGGAAGGATCTAGGAGGAGCACATGATGGAGAGGACTAAATTAGCAAACTGTGTGTTTTGTGGTCTTGGCAATGGGGTGATCCCAAAGGAGAGCTAATGACTGTAGTGGTATCTTGCACAGGGGCCAAGTTTCCTTGACTGCTTTAAAGTTGCCATCAGTCCGCAGCCACCATGTCATGAGCAGCATATGCCGAGCTATCTTGCAATTAAACCATTATCAAGGTCTTTCCTCCCACTGAGTTTTATTATATTTTCGCTGAGCAGATTTTACAAGGACGTTGTACTTCTGGTCTTTATGAAGGAAGGAACATCTGCACAGCAAGCAAGCAAAGCAAAGGAAGCAGCCGCGTAGAACGCAATGACTAATGAATGAAATTTTCATTTATCTGCGAAAAACAAACCAAAACAAACTTGTAAGCAAAAGATGAATACCAACTGTCATATATAAAAGCTGTTTCAACCAAAGTAAACAAATCCTTGACAACATTCCAATTTTAAAAAGGCAGAAAGATAGAAGCATGTATAATAAACTAAGCGGCAGACGTTTACTTCCAAAACAACAATCTTCCCAAAACCCCTTTGGGATCAAAATGAAATTAAGCCTTGCAGAAGGTGTGCAGTGAATATTTGATGTCCAATATGGTACTATCTTGTCTCAGAGACCGTCAACTACACCGCAGTGTACCCGATGTGATTAACACGGCCTTCCCCATCAGGGCTTCTGTGTTAAAAAACTAATTTCAGATCCCAGGACGGATCTGTAAACACAGGGTGGAGGCATGCAAATGAATACCTTTAACGCAAATTACTAATTTGAATGAATGAAACATATTTTATACCCGACGAATACAAATGAGTGTTAATATGGAATCAAATATGATATATAACTCGTACAAATCTTAATCAAAATGTTTTGAGGAACATAATCAAGACAGTATAACAAATAACTCTTATTTATTACAGGCTATTATTGCAGGTGATTTGCCGACAAGCTCACAAAAAAAGTCTGACTCTTCACGCCTGAAAATAAAAAAAGGTATGCAGTCGAGATTTGTGCCCCATGCAGGAACAACAGTGTGGCAAAGTGGCCACCGCTAACTGTTGTATGTCTGTGACCTCTCATCTGTCTTTAAGAGCCCTAAACAACAGAGAAGAGTGGTCCGGTTTTATTGTCCCAGCATGAGAAAGGGAGACAGAGCTGCTTTAGCTTGATGGATGGGGTACAACTGGGCGAGTGAGGCTGGGATAAAGGAGCTGTATCCCGCCATAAAACTCCGCTGCTCCCGGCCTTCACGTACACGGACACTCCTGTCTTTAAGTGCGTGGTGTGGGTGTGGGTGTGGGTGTCTGGGCAACAGGGAAGCTATCAGAGTGATTCATACGTGCGAGACAGGTTGCAACAACTTGATATAAAACAATACAAGCGCACACTACTCAATCGTCCCTTTGTACTGGGCTGAAAAGCAGAGGAGATGACTGGAGGTGATCTTTTGCCCTTTAATTTCAGCGTCGAGCGTTGAGTGAAACAATCACGTCAGACAAATGCAGAAAGAGCACAAGTGCGAGATGTGAACCTACCGTGTACAGTAACCGTTTGAACCAGACTACCTGTGAAAACCAGTCCTGAGGCTGTACATCAAGTCCAGGCTGGTAGATGCAGTGTAAGCGTAAATGGTCACAGGCTATGTAAAGACAGATCAGCGAACGGGGGGGGGGGGGCGTTGTGTGAACAAGAGACTAGTCAACAATGTATTGCTGAGCGTGACTCATGTTTAGTCATGTTGGAAAACACTACAGACTTCCAAAAGGAGAAGAAAACATCTGTTCACATCCGACACAATGGCCGAGTTGTCTCTACAGTCCAAAAAAAAAAGAATCGAAGAAAGATGGAATATATCCAGCTCTGAATTTAAGTGATTAAAAGATGCATTGGGGCTGATGCCGGGCTTCTGAGAGCCTAAAAAGTTAATTTGCTGCACACTATCCCTACACAGACTAAATAGGTCCTTACCATTACTGGGCCTGTTGTTGTATCCAATTGTGGTGCAAAGCTACAAAACATGCACCAACTGTTTCATTGATGTACTGTCCCATATCCTTAATCAAAGCCATTTGAGTTATGGTCACAGTGCTTATAACTGTGTCATAAACTAAGAACTGGAGGAATGTTCTTTTTAAGCTGTATACCACTACTGCTATTTTGTCACCCTCCCTGTATTTAAGTTCTCCGTTAACTTTATAAAGTTTCCATATTCAGAAATGAATTCATTAACACAGAGTAGGATGATCTGAAGTGAACATCTGCCTCTGAAATATAGCGCTTGTGTCTAAGCCTTTTGGGGTGCAGAGTGGAACCTAGCTTGCAGTCTTTCCTCCTGATCTTCCAACATACCTGAATCCTTCTTGCTCCCTTTGCCTCCATCTCTGCTCTTCTTCAGCACTGCCTTGAACATGGCAAGATTCCTGAAAGCCTCTCTGTAGGGCCCCTGGGAGAAAACAAAACAAAAACAAAAATTCAGTCACTCAAAGCACGACAAGACAACAGAACTGTATCTATTGTCACTCGTCCAAAAAAAAAAAAACAGTACAAATGAATCCAGCAAACAGAAGCCTCCTCTATTCACACCTGTCAATACGAAAAGCATTCAAACACCAACACATGCAAGTATTTCTTTTACCCAGGACGAAACAAAACAATACAAAATGTGTCCTCGAAAAAAATCTAACAGCAAATGGAAAAACCGTCTACATCCGCATTTCATGCTGCTTAGCTGGCACCCGCCGGGGAGTTTTCCCACAGCACTCCCAATCCTGCAGGTCATCAGTGGAGGGGCGCACGGAAAGAATGCTCTAATATTAAAACAGAAAAAGGACGACTTCTCCTATCTTGTTATGCAGGAAAACACCCCGTCGAATGCCTCGAATTCCACATGTAATTGATGCTATGTGGATGAACTCGGATGCTCTGCGTGGTTGTTCTCGAGCTATAGTGTGCGTTTTTTAATCCTTAGAGTTAAGCGGTATAACATGAACTGAAGGTCTTATGACGTTTTACAATAAAGCAGCAGCAGTTAAAACACTTCATTGTGTGGTACTTTTGGTTTCTAACCCTCTAAAGACATTATAGGTTGCTACCCTGCTGTATTAATAGCAGCGGAGCAATCTTTCCGATGAAACGAATGGTTTCAACCAAATAAGGGAATGCCTACTGCAAACACAACACTCTGAATTCTCAACCCCAGAATCCAGGCTTTAAAAAAAAAACTGGGTCCTCTTAGTGTGGTCCTTCGTGAGGGGTAAATTTTCGAATTCATTTATTTTAAGCTCCAACCCCCGGAATTCGTTGTAATAGTCGAGAAAACTCTCCTGGTGAATTTCTTTCAAATTCCAACAACATTTACCCCTCCCTCATCGACCTTGAAGTTTAGCCTCAGTTTCTCGGGGCGGCTGACATTAGAACGACGACGTATCGGCCTGTGCTAAACTTCTAAACACTCCTGTAATGTCCAATCGTCTCTTTTGATGTGATACGTCGATCTGTGGGTTTTTTCCAGGTTGAGTCATCACTCATCAGTCTATCATGGCAGCAGTGAACTGTCGCTATTTGATTGCTCCGTTGTAAAACATTGCCGGGTCTCAACTTCCCTCGGAAGAAGAAGTGCTGGGACTGTTGAAATACCGAATCGAGGTCGAGAAGAAGTCTGTGCGCGAGGCGGCCAACGATGTCATGAAAATTGTCATTGAGCTCTGGTTGAAGGCCAGGATCCCATTCCAGCGAAAGGATACCATCCTGGCAAAGATTGAAAAACTCCATAAGGAGTTTGGAAACGTCAAGCGGAACAAGGGGCGAGCTGGCTCTCAAGCGGTGCGTGAGGAAGCTTTCAAGAAGCGGATGAAGAATCTCTTCGATGTCGCCGCCACCAATGCCCTGGACGTCCTCACGAATGAGGAGGATAAGGCATTTCTGGTAGCACAGCGCGAACCCGGTTGCCGTGGAGAGCTGGGATCGGTCAACACGCGGTTAGCTGCCGTGGAGGCCCGCGCAGCTCAACGCTGTCAGCTGCAGGAGCGACATAGGCAGCGCGCGGAGGATGAAGCTAGCACGTCCATGACCACAGTGGAATTGGAATCGTCGGAGTTGCCCTCATCCAGGAGTACAACCGAAGGCTAACTCAGGATGAGGAGCAACTGCAATTTCTCCTCCAAGTTGTCTCTCGTCATCGCGCGGAGTTCCCAGACTCCAGAAAGAAGACCGTGGCTGCTGGTGTGGCGGCCCAGCAGGAGCACTAAGTCGGACGGGCCTAGGACTCCCTAGGAGCCTTGTGGATCCTTGAGGGGCGCAGAATCGTGGAGTATGTTAGAGTCTTCTAAAGAGACTCAGATTGTGTTCATGGAACCAAAATGATACTTAAAATATACTGCAGTTACACTTGATTTACGTTGGGCTACAGCCGCTACAAACTATGTATTTGAGGTAGAAAGACATTTTGCTTAAGATTTTTGTTATAGTTTAATACATTTAACTGTGTAATGAGGTAACCATTTATAATAAATTTGTTTTCAAGGATTGTTTTTATTCATTTTCTCATTTTAATCTTTATACGCTCTATTTATTCCCAGATAAAAAGTGTCTCTCGGGCATCCTCAGGGTGAAACTTCAAGGTTGATGAGGGAGGGGTAAATGTTGTCGGATTGAGAAAAAAATTCACCAGGAGAGTTTTCGCGACTATTCCAATGAATTCCAGGGGTTGGAGCTTAAACTTTCAGACTTTCAATTTTAAGGACCACCCTAGGTCCTCTTCTGCTGCCGACAGAGGCTATCGATTCGCCCTTTTACATCCTTGAAGGTGTCAGATGAAACATCGTGCAGCAGAGCCTCTACTGAATCTGTTATCGGAGGTGGAGACGTCGGGGCCAAATCCCCGATGAGCCTCTGCACCTCAAACCCACCTTGATTGCTCCAAAAAAAAAAAAAAGTACTTTTCATGAGGTTTCACTCCACCAAAGCCTTAATCAAGATTATGAAAGCAGTTTCAAAGCAGCACAACGCACACAAAGCAAGCCTATCTTACCCCACATTTACCGTCTGGAACTGATCCACGTGGTCATCTTCATATTTCTTTGGCTCTGTTCAGTTTTCAAAATAATACAACATCAATGCCCTTCAATCAGTCTGCAGTGAAAACTGATTTAATTTAAATTCGCCAAACGTTAATTCAATATTCCAGCCACAACATCCACCCTGAGAGGCCTCATAATGCAATTCTAGGTCTGGCAGATTCCATCCATCATCCTCTCTCTGGAGATGACTTCATCGTCCTGGTTTCTTCTGGTTTCACTCACGTCATCTGATCAGGAAGGTCAGGTGCTTTCAGTGTAACCATGACCTCGCCTTCTTCTTCTCTCTCTCTCTCTCTCTCAAGGCAAGTCCCCTTTTTCCAGGTAACACCTGAACATGACATGCAAGACTTGCCTTAACAAGACCATGCTAAAGTGTCAACACAGTTGATTTAAGCAGTCCGATTGCACTGAAGAAAGACATTTCGTACTGACTGATCCTGCCCCGTCCCGTCATTAAAAACGTCCCTTCATATTCCAACAGTACCGTCAACATTATGTACAGGATAAATGGAAATCATTCAAATATATGGTTTGATACGATACAATTATGCCAATGTCATAACATAATTACACCCAAATGCGCAAACGAAAGCAACAAACACGCTACAACTACTAAATCTAGTCGTACTCTCTGATAAAACTAATACTAAATTGATTTAATGCTAATATTTGACTGTACTTAAAGCAGAATGAGTCGGATTTGTCGTTATCTAAACACAACATTCAAAGTTGGCACCTTCTCTCCAGCCCAACGACACCAGGAGTGCACAACCGTCGACACCAGATTCACTCTCGTTTTGGAACGAACTTTGCCCGCTTGGTGCTTTGACTAGCTGACAACCAATCAAATGGCGGTCGTAAGGTTGTAGCAGTGGTAAAAAAACTATATACAGTATTGGGAAACTCTGAACAAGTTCTGGAACTGGATTTAATGTAATTCTTAAGAATGCAGGGGTCTGAACAAATGACATGGCGGCGAAGGTAGAAACAGATCTGAGGACTGTGCCTGTATACAGAATAGTGTAGCTCAGTCTAATATGGCGTAGTGTTGTACATTAGCGCGGTAAGTAGAACTGCTAACTGCTGTGTGGGAGCTGGCTGCTCATCTCCACAGTAACAATAAACATCACTCAGGTTAACCCAAAAGGAAATGAGAAACGCCCTCTTGAAACTCCAAAAGCCAACATGACAAATTCCTTCCACACCCCCCCCCCCTCCTCCCTCCCCCATCACAGCAACCAGACACACAAAGTCAGTACCAACTGTGAGAATGAGACAACACCTTGTCGGCCATCATCTACAGTCATTACTTTGTATCCTGAAGTGTGCTTCCATTAGAGATTTGAATCCAAGGTGAGGGGAATTAAGCCCTGAACATTACGAAAGTTAATTTACACAATGACATAGTGATCACAACATGTATTGTACCAAGAGTCCTTTGGTTCCAGGAGCCGCAACATAGACCTAGTGCTACATACCATAACAGTCTGTATACTTTCCCCCACAAGACACATTCTTTCCAACTGAACAGACAACCATGACACCAGGTTGCAGCAGCCACAGATGGTCAGGGATCAAGATGATGTTATCATTGTACGGATTCCAAAGATGTCTGGTAGAGGTGCAACAGCAACGTTTATTCTCAGAAGTGAACCAAGTATTAGGGAAACAGTACAATTAGTATTATGTCACTGGCTCTTTGAACAAATTAAACCATAAATATATAACCATATATATATATATATATATATATATTATCTCTCCAAACCATAGTGAACATTGAGGCAGCATTCAAACCGTATATAAGATATAATTGTCCAACAGGTAAGGATCCTGGTGTTTGTCTTTTGATCCAACATAGTCAATACGATGCTGCTGCCATTTTACTAACATTGTGGTAAGATTTTTAAAAAGCACTTTCTAAATAAAAGTGAGTTCAGATGTATCTGACTGCTTGTACAATGCAAAAGTAGCCATGTGCAGCAATACTGAAAATGAAGGATGCAATACATTGTGATGAATAGAGAATCGTTGGGAATTTAAATCGTTGGTGAATCGAAATTTAATCGAATTGTGAGGCCAGTGAAGATGAACGCCTCTAACTTACATGCTAAAAAATTATTTGAAACAGACATGAGGACAATATGTGTTGATGTTGCCTAAGCCTTAGGCTGTTTGTATTGGAGGTAGATGTGAGGAAATGTGGATCCTACGATAGCAAAAGCACCACAGCCGACATCAAATTCAGCTCGGCTTTAAGCTGTGGTGGGGATATAGCGGTGACCTTTGTAAGAAAGCCTCCTCACAGAGGAGTCGAGGACTGCACGGTATGCAGAAAGACGGGCATCCAGATTCCTCGAGCCCCCAAAGTCAGGTCCATCCCAGTGCTTTTAAGCTGTATCAGCCTCAAAGCTTGGCCCCCTTAGAAGGGGCCCCTCAATATTAAAACAGAGCTGTGAAAGTCACACAGTGGCTCACGGGTCTTTGTGGACACACACAGGCTGAAAGGACAAAATACACTCTCAATATTCACATCTGTTCTGTGCGAGAAGAAGCCCAGAAGAAACAGCACAGTATTATGCCAAGAGACTAACAACCTAGTCATCAAAAAGTCCTCAACAGGCTTCAAAACACACAGCAAAGACCTTATCAGAGGATTTGGACAGTACCGTGTAATATTAAGGATGCTTCCCCACAGCTGGCATTTTCAACCTGGCATATGTGAGCTCTATGACCTTCACATGCGGACCTTCTGCTACCTTGGAACGGCTCAAGGCAACAATAAAAAAAAGGACTCCAGTCTCTCGTACAATGAAGGGACGGTTTCCTTTCACAGGAGAGAAATTGGAAACCAGGGGTGGTTAAAGGGTGCCTCGGGTTATCAACATGTATGTTTTTCCAGGTCATTCCCGACTTGATGGAGTTCAAATCCATACAGGGTTGTGGAGGAGGAAAAGATCCTCACCTGAACAATGCTGATGTGACATGTGGTTAATGGGGTCAGGTAGCTATACCACAGTCATCTGAGAAGCTGTATTTAGAACGGAAATAGGTTTGCTGGGTTCCCACTGCCTCTGGGCAGGGATGCATTGCACATACTTTGGTGGTAGGTGGGTTAAAACCTGCTTTGTCCTCTATTAGGTGGCGCCATTACGCTCAGATCGCCACGCTTCCAGGATCGCAGCAAACTGCTATTTTCCACCCCGTGCCGGGCTGAAACGCCCCGCTGAGCTCTCCTGATCAACAGATTCTACATGAATGATCACTCTCAGAAATTCTCATTATTGGCCGACCCTCAAGTGAGTTTATCAAACACTGCCTCAAAGTGATCAGATATTTTTTTTTAGATGTCCCTGTGAACGCCATAATTATCTATTCTTTTGTTTGTCCCTTCACTGAGTGCAGGAAACAGGCCCCGGCCTGGACGTTTGAGTTCAAGTGGTCCACAAACAATGAGAAGTTAGCTCACAAGCCCGAGAAGAAGGAAGTGTGGGGAGTAGCTATGGAGGACAACACGGTCTCAGTGTCGGCCATTGTAAGCAAAGGTTGTTATTCACACTCACATGAGTGGAGGGGAAATAACAAAAGAACAGACATTTTATGTAACTAGTCTACTGGTTTGAAGTGTTTCCAGCACAGTCCCCCAACCTTAGAGCCTCTGAGAAGCAGGTTTCCATCTTATAATGAGCGCAAAAGTGAAATGTCTTGGAACGCCAACAGCTGACCTTCAAGAGTAAAGACAATGTTTAACTTGTTAGTATAATAATACTACACCATGCTTGTATCATTTGACAGGCCAGCGGTTTAAACATGCTCATTCAGTAACTCATTCAACATTTCAGTAACATTTTACTTAACTTTACCCAAAGAGTTCTGAAGTAATTTCAACTTAAACACGAGGTAGAACAAATAGTCCAACTAGTACAACAGTACTTACACTTAAAAAAACAGTGAGGTAACTACATTAGAATTACAAACACACTGTACAAATGTGTACAGATGTGGGCAGTTTGCCATCAACCTGCAAGAATCGATCACCAAATCAGCATATTGTGCATGATGGGGGACACAATTGCACAACAATATGCCTTTCAAACTGCATTTGAAGGCAGAGTGTGCAGCATCACACTAAACCGCCTAAACAAAGAGGAACACCGGTGACAAACCACAAACCACAGTGTGTAAAGCAACCAGCGCTCATGCCATTGGCATGAAAAGCACGAACAGTCTGAATGAATGCTGCACACAAGTTACAGCAGTCTCAGGGTCTGTGCTTGACCTCCCCACAACATTCAGCAAACTCAGTCCAGAGCCACCAGGGCCACCAGGAAGCAGTACCGCAGAAGCAGGAAGCAGTTTGAGCGGCCGGAACTATGACCCAGGAACCAAACCTGAAACCTGCATGCCTCCAAGTAACCCGAAAAAGGTTCTTGGGTTCATACAAATAGTTTCTGCAGCTGAAAAGAGCAATTAGACACAAAGGAAAGTGGTGGCTTTAATGGTCTCTTCTTCAGGAAGATTATATAGGAGAAGGATGATATCATCGGTAGCACTGTGTTCCTCAAAAACTAAAAGCATCACAACTCGACTCTAAGCATGACATGTGGTGGTATTTGCAAACATGATCATGTAGCTTGAGTCTGAGAAAATAGGAGACATTTCAGGGAAGAATTCTTCAAAACTAAATCATGAGAAAACAGGCGGATATTCACTTCATGAGACCTGTGATTGTTTACCTTTGCCTAGTGGGGGGGATTATATTGTGCCATGATATCACAGACACAGGCCGATTCAAAAATCTAGCTTGGGGCCAAGCCAGCTAGTTAGTTATTGAGGAGGACCAGCCACGGGGCTCAGCGTGAAATTAAAAAGGATAACAAGTCTGATCTACTCATTAGACGGCCGTGGGAAAAGCGCCGTCATTTTTGGAAAGACCGATCGGCCCTCTGAGGCCACTTGTCCTCGATCTTTCCTAATATGACTGATGAATAATGAATCCATACACGGGCCGGCATGCTGGCTCAGCAGTTACGGTGTCTTTGTATCCCAGCAGTGTTGCTCTAGAAGTGTCAGGGCATGTTTTAGGAGGCAATCATTGCTCTGAATTCACCCCAGGCCGTGGAAACTGAAAACTAAAATGTTGGAATAAGACAGGACATTGCGCAAGCTAACCAGATTAAAATAGAAGCTGAGCCAGTCATAGCCTTACAAATAACCTACATTAATTGAGCTTGGCAGATCAGAGTGTAACATGGATTTATGAATGAGTCAACTCAACAGTGCACTGGGTTCTTTGCCTCTTTCCACAACAATTACACCCGCGTTACATCACACCACCCACCACCCCTCCTCTGAAATCATCAGCCAGCACTAACTGCTCACTGAGTAACAACAATCATCTCATCAGAGCTACAGCCATTAACTCCTGTGAACACTGCAGACTGAACTGTATCACCATCCCTGATTTGCCAGAGCAATTAAGTGTTAATGAACATCTGGAGTACAAAAAATAAATTTACATAAATAAACAAAAGTGATAACTGTGTTATCGGCCTTATTGCATTACGCTCAATCCGACATTTGCCTCCCGGGAAGCCTGTTGTTTGATTAAGGGTAAAACATTAACAGTTGTGTTTAAAGTCTACAGGAAGTCCCTGCAATCCACAGAGAGATTATCCCGTGCTAAGATTTGTAGGTCAGAGGGTTACAAATAATGAACTTACTTAAAAGGAAACACTACATGCCTATAAGCCAGGATTTCAAGTCAGTGTACGTTCAAACAGGGCTTCAGACCAAGAAGCACTTTGCAGATAAGATACCCACTTTCAGTTTTGGAGTGCAGGTTAATTCTTAGCCCGCCTCACTTTATCCATACTGACTGAACCACTTATATCATTTAGTGTTAAAAAAACCAGTTAATGTAATTAAACAGCGAAGGATGCACGGTGGATTATCACTTTGTATGCCATAATCGTATCTTATTGAAACTGAAAGCAGAATCAAAATCTCTACACAGACAGAGATTCATCAAATCTGTCGAGGTGGTTTGTTTTCTTCTTGCTGTGAAAGAAAAATAAAAAAGGACATTTTCTGTAGCTGCTCGAGCTGCACTAGCTGTCAAAGCTACAATAATCATGACACATTGGAAAGAATACTAATTCTGCTTTATCAGTTTGCCAATGTCAACAAAATTGATCACAACATAATTCTTTGCAAGCACCTTTTCACTAACACTGAATTTCACACTTCGGTATTCCTGAGGCGCTCTGCATCTCTACGCCTCTCTCTCTCTCTCTCTCTGTTGGGTTTTCAAAAAAGCTTGACAAAAGTGTAAATCAGTAACAGCTGTAACTAAGAAGCACTCCCAAACACAAACACACACACACACACACACACACACACACACACGTGCTTTAGATACACACATGCAAGCATGAGCGTGCATAGACTTTAATAAAGACATACACGCCTACTTACATGGACTTTCAACTCTAGAGATAAAGTTGTGTTATGATAAATTCAGCATTGGTATACACGGCAACTCATGTGTCATTCTGTAATGTTTTAATAGATGACCTCAGGGAAAATGAAATGCTAAGGCAAGGCGTTTTTGATACAAAACGTGTCATGAGCCTTTAGGAAACTTGAGCTAATTCAATTACACAATGCCACTTTGCCAGTAGGCCTGCGTACGATCCGTCACCCCAACACGGAGGATACAACATCATTTCTTTGCCTGGTAAATATTTAGGCGTGATAGAACTTTAGGACTTATATATGATGTTTTGTGACACGAGTCTTCTTTTAGGAGGCCAATCAAGAGTAAGTAGAAAATGGAGTATTGTCGTAATGTAGTAAAGTATTAGTACTTTTGCAGCCATGTTAGGTGTTTATGGCTCTTCGGCTACCTCATTGCTGGAGATTGTGTCGCACCCACAGCGTGGCATTAAACACATACTGCTTCAGTTTCAGGAGCTCAGAGGGTAACAGCTTCTTGCCTCCTCTGGTATTACACAGTTATTGGACAACATGCCAAAAAAAACACCTCAATGATTTTGACACGTCTTGGCCATGATACATAACTTACAGTACACATTATGGAAACCCCATTAGACAGCATAGGAGATTGCTTCTTCCAGAGCTCTCGCGATAATAGTACTTTAGCTTTCAAATTCAAGCTAAAATCCCAAATCTACAGTCACTAAGTCCAAACCCTACCTGATATTTGAATGACAGTTTTCATACGAGCCAAACCAAACCAACAGGAGGTGAGTTGAACAGTACAATATAAGTAAGGTTTGAGAGCATCCGTGTGTTAGGACATTATGTTGCAGCTTAAACTCTAAAAATCTCTCTTTCCGGTTTCCTTTTGGAACCAAGTGCTTCTGCAATGAGTAGCCCTTTTCCAAAGTACAAAATCATAATCATCATAATCATCATCATCATCAACAACTCAGAGTGTGCTGTCTGTCGGGTCACTGGGTCCAATAACTTTCCCTCCTCAGCCATAACAATGCGACTCTGATGCCAGCATCTGTTACTGGCCAACTGGCTGGGGGGACCATGGGAACCCGGCTCTGTAGAGACCGGGAGGCAGACCCTTGTGGCACTTTCAATAAGATGAGTGCTCTGTAGTGCAAACAGTCTCATAACCCTGCAGTTGGTAGACAATTGGGGTAGCTCTAGCTGCGGCATAGAGGCATGCAAATCCGTTGTAAATGGTTCCACAATCAGCGTGAAATTGCCTGAAATCATGTTGGAAAGTTAATACCGACTATCTCCGGGTTAACTGGCAGTCAGCATGATTGTCAGCTGCGGCACCTGTTGAGTGTAAAATGAAAAATCAGCAGTGTATGTAGAGTGGATTTGCCCTTGAAGCTAAAAGGAACTCGACACAGGAAGCAGCTAATGTTATGGCAGGTAGAACGCCAAGAGGTTATGAAGACCTTACATCACTTGTTCAGAGACAACACTGAGTCAATGACTTCATGTGCTCTCAAAGATCAAAACTGCATCTTGACATTTACAAGCAATTTCTCTGAAAGGGAAAAACGTTTCAAAGCACCTGGCTGAGTGTACAAGGAGATTCTCTCAATGGAAAATATGCTGAAAACAGCAAAAGTCATCTACAGCCGGTGGTCAAACTTCAATGACTCAATCTATGTGGGCAGACAAGATTACAGTCCTGTTGCCTTAAAACCTACCACTATATCTGGGCTGGGTCCTGGTTTGAAAGCCGCCGCATCCAAATCACAAAATACAGACTAACATCGGGATCAAACAAGACCACACAGTTATAAGAAAAAGTAATGAACCTTTTTGTTAAACATCTGCATCCTACTGAGCAGGATGTTACTCCGCAATAACTAGTATCTATCTTCAAATGTTCTTAGATAGATGTCTTTAGAAAGGTTACCGCAAACAGTAACAAGCAAAAAGCATAAAATAATCAAATACTAATTGTGAGAGGCATTATTAAATGATCAAGTAATAATTGTAGCCCTGTGTCACAGGAAGTGTTATTCATACTCAACCATAATAATCTCATATCTGTAGCTATTTGCTACTTTTCTAATTCATTATTATCAAAACTGTTGCCAATATAATCGATTACCTATTCAAAGATAAACCAAAGCTTAACGCATTTTATTTATTCCTTAATACTAGGAAAATATGCTCATAAAATAAAAGTGAAACACCAAAGATCAACTTGTTTGATCCACGTTGTTCAGTTTCAGTGTGACGTGGGAGTCCAGCGAGTTTCGCTTCACGCCGAGAACCCAAACGGAAACGTTACCTGTGGATGTTTGATTTACGCCAACATCGCAACGGAGCTGGATGCTCCGCTATCTAGCTCGAGTAACGGTAACACTTTAACGTAAGTAACGTCAGCGACGCAGGAAGTAAGTCGACCACAGAGGCTGAAATAACCCCGAATATCTCCAAAATGAAACGCACACTGCTGTCATCCCCGTTGGGTTTTGACGGGCGGCTCTCGGTGGGCATGTCTCGACATTCCTCCCCAGGAAAATGCCACCAAAACTCCTGACTGAAACAACTCTCTGACGTTACTTTTATGAACCGGTGAACCGACACCTCCGGGCGAACTCTGTCGACACAGCACAATTTGGGAATATTCTTTAGAGTCTTACCTGATAAATGTCATGGGTATTAAAGTACCCAAAAAAGTTTTTCCCAGTCTTCCAGCGTAATCTCCACACGAACTCAGTTCCCACTGGATCCACCAAAGGTAGGCTGCGGGACGCTGGGCTCCTCCTCCCCGCATGAGGTCATCTGTGAGGGAGGCACATCCACAGAGGAACCAAGATGAACTACCCCTCCTCCTTCCTCCTCCTCTTTTCCTCTTCTTCCTCCTCTTCTTCCTCCTCATGTCTCTGTGCATGCCTCATGGACACGACAGGATGCAAGATGCAAGATACATGTATTAGGAAAACTGTAAACTGCAGGCTTGCAATTTAAAGGGGGGTAATCAGGGGGTATGGTGTCGGGGCATAGCCAGAAATACTGAAGTCCTCCAAATCCCCCCAATCCCCCACAACGAAAAATCCCTAAAATAGTTTCCTGGATTATCCATTTGGATTTGTTCAAATTAATGCTTTGATTGAAATAAAGCTTTTTCGGGGAATTTCCTACTCATAATCTCAACACAACTAAACAATGTCCAATTAAAATAACTGCCTCAAAACGTTTTCCCTCTAATAAATACCAGATCACATAGTTGTTGTTGTTTGTTTGTTTGTTTGTTTTTTCCAGAAAACTTCCTAGGAAATTATGAATCATAAAATAAAACTGTGTGATACTGATAAAAGTGAAAATAAATCTTGAGATTAAGTTTTATTTTATGCTCAGGATTACATTTCTAGAGAATGACTGAATCCTTTATTTCATTTGTTAGTCACATTTAAATATACGGAGCCTATAGATATACTGTGTTAGCTTTACATTTGCAGGCTAGCATTAAGGATACATTTTCTGTTTACCATAATATTAAACAGGGCCAGTCCTCACTTTTGATTAGATTAACACTGATGTTGAACACTAACTGAGTGCAGAGGTAAAGCAACACTAAGGATTTTGGGTGGGCTGCTTTTAACCTTTTTCCATTTTGTCCGACGTTGTACTTGTGCACCAGTAGACTTCATGTCAGAGTAGAGGTGAGACAATTAATTCACTTTAGAATTTATGAACAATTTTGATAACTGGTGTAATTATTTAAGTCACTTATCAAGCAAAATTGCCAAACATTTATGATTCCAGTTTCTAAAGAGTCAGGATTTGCGTTTTTTTCATTTTTCATTTTTCATATGATTGGAAAATTATTCATTTTTGGACAAAATAAGAAATTTAAAGACGTCATCTTGGCCTCTCAGACATTTTTTTTTCACGCCTTTTTCAGATCAAAAATATTTGACATATTATGTAATATCTTTTACTCCATATATTAATCTTGTTTTATCATTTTTGGCTACTCTGCAGATAAAGTAAGATTAAATAAACTCGTAAAACATGATGCATTGCTACATTGCACCACCTGGACGGGCTACAACATTAAAAGGCTGCTTTGCATCAAAGATTTATTACTCTGAATGGGGCCAGTCTTTTTACAACAAGCACTTTTACTATTAATACATTTTATTGCTAATAATGATGTACTCTTACAATTTTGAATGAGAGACTTTTAATGGAGTATTTTCATTATGTTCTAAACAACCTGAGCACTGTAACTGATTAAAATGAGGTTGAATTTAAATAGCCTATGATGCCCTAGAATGACCAGTACTAGCAATCTTATCAAGTATACTGTGTTACTTCATCCATGTTGATGCACAATAGGAGAGGATGGGTTGAAATATGAGTCAAAGCTTTTATGTAAATTTAGCCTAATTGGCTTAGGTTTGCGACAGTGGCTGTTAAAAGCAGGATGTCTTTCAGTAGCTTAGTGTCTACTGCTGAATCTGTGGCTACTGTTGGCGTCATATCAGCACATATCTTACTTAAAATGTTATTTCTATGTGGAGGCTAATATGTTTTCACCATGCAGGTACATACAAAACAGTATCTAATGAACTTACAGCTTCAAAAGTGCAAATAAATGCTTACTCTTACTGTGGAATACAATTAATTGCAATGGCTTTCTGACTCACCCTGCTCCATGGAGTGACGCTCACAGCACACCTTAGTCTATGGGGACCTCATGAGGTGACAATATTGTATGCAGTTTGTTTCATCTCACCAAAAGATGTGTCCAACAGAAGTGTAATACCATAACATAACTGTGTCTTTTGTCAATTGTAATTCTGTATTATTTATTGTGTACGCTGCAATGTAAGGAGTTAACCTGCATACTTAAAAAAAAAAAAAAGTGTACTGTGGTGATAGGAATATATATATTTTGGGACTGCAAACCACATCTTCTCAGTCATCCCACCCCTCTTGTGTGAGGCGGTGTTATACACTCGGTGCGCAGTGTTTTCTCAGCAGTGCGGTGGGCGTCACAGGGTCAGCGAGGCTCTTCAGATGGCAGGGAATGGGCAGACACTGGCAGTGAAATGCACCATGTCTGCAAGTCATGAAGACCACCAACTGCTCCACTCCTCGATCGGAGCAGAAGAGGCCTCTGAACTTTACACACAGATGGCATCAAAGGCGTGTGTGAACAGCATGAGCGTCGCAGAGAGAATTTAAGGTCGGCACATTGTGTTTGCAAGGGCTATCGTCTAGTACTTTGTTGGCGAACAAACGAGCGGATATTGTTTGAGGGCTTTCTGATGCAAACAAAAAGGTCACGAGCCAACACATGGACGACATGACACACAAGAACGGGGGCAAACACACTTGCATGCTCACACTCAACCTGTTCGGGGGATTAGGATTGGAGTACTTTATTTCCACGCTCGCAGGGCTTTTATTGAAACCGATAACTTAGACACAAAGGCACATTCTGTAGTGTGGGTGTGCATAAGTATAGCATTACTAAAAGACAGTGTTCATGCCCCACGGTCTGGCAGCTTATACTTCCTGTCAATTATAAAGTCCCACATAGTATATGCACAATTTATTTCTGAAAATAAGGTGCGAGAGAGCATTCATTTTGAAATAAATCATAATACTGGTTAAACAAATGATTTAGTTTTTCGGATGTTTAAAGAAAATGGTGCAACAAAACCATATCGCTATAAATCAGGATGCTTTAAGCAAATGGTGCAGAAAATTGTGTAAAATTGAATCTGTCGTGGAGGAAATGCTCTCTGCAGGCCCAACGTGTGGCATTTCCCCAAAACAAACTTCAGGCTGGCTATATGATTTCATGCATATGAAGATGCCTGACTCCAGCCTGCAGGATACAACTTTACTCATAAAATCGGACCCTAAATCAGCATGCATCTTCTTTGTTTTACTTAACCGCCGTCCTCTCTTGCAGATGCAACATTTTGTTGGGAGTCAGTTGCCCTCAAGCAAAGCTGAGCAGTTTCTGTGGCTCCTGACAAGACCTGGCTAGCCTTTATGGGAAGTTCCCCAAGAGTTCTTCTATGCACACCATTTAACGGTGAATCACAGAACACCTTAACAACTCAAGCGTGATACTAAAATAACTTTGACAACAATTTGGGATTTTGTTTTTGGATCATGACGAGTCAGGATTTAGTCATTGGAGCCACTTGTTACAGTTTTTGCAGCGCACAGGAGTATGTAGAAAAGTGAATAAATGCCTGAAAAAGCAATGAAGGTTGAATTTGTTTGAGGTTCACAAAAAGATCCCGATTGTTTTTGGTTATAAATGGCACTTTGCTTCCATCTAGTGGTCATTGTAGCTTACAGCAAAAATAAACATCGAGGAAAAAGAGGATCTGAAACCTAGCAATGGAATGCAAATTATTCATCTTTATTTATTTTGTTTAATCTAATAAGAGCCAAGCAATACATAGTGAAGATTTCACTGGGAAAAAAAAAGAAGCTTTCTCAAAACCCTCACTTAACAACCCCCAACCCTCACATTAGACATACCCAAACACCATCTGGTTTTCATCAGCTGGGAAGTATAACTACAGCATTTATCTTACAACGCTAGAAAAGACACATTCAATGCTGGTTTATAGTATTCTCACAAACAAGCAACAGCCTAGAAAGTAAACACAGAGCTCGATGAAAGCTCTCTCTCCCTCTCTCTCCATAAACACGGACACTTTACTGACAACCTGCCAGTCCCCTCGCGTGTCTAACACTTCAGGTTCGTCTTTCGCGGTTGACTTGACACGGTTCCCTCGGGGGCAGTCTCAAACACATGTTCAAAACTTCCTCGGCTGCTGGATGCAAAAGGTCCGGAGGGAGTGGGGCTTCTCCACTGCGGGACGCAACTTGCTGTGCCTCACGCTCACTGGCGTCTCTGGAAAGTCATGGCTCAGCTGCAAACAGGCAGGAGTTTGTTACACACTGTGGCATGAGAGGCACCGTGACATTTAATTTAAAAAAAAAGCAATGTTTTTTTTTTTCTTTACCTTGTCAAGAGTTCCTGCCAGAATACTACTAACTTGTTGCATCCTGTTGGAGGTGGCGAGAGACCTGCAGCAAGATCACACGTATCGAAAAGTTTTACTAAACTTAAAAACGAATAATAACAGTAACCTATCAAAATACTGCTGACCATTCTAACATTTTATGGTGCGAGACAATATCCATTTATTTTTTGCCCTTTTAGTTAACACTTTTATGTTAAACCCATTTATCATATTTTAAAGATGAACATTGCCAACCAACCTTGGTTTATCAGACCTCTTGGTCTCCTTCTCTGGAGTCCCATGGGTGCCACTCTCATCCACGCTTTTCTTGGCTACCCGTTTACCTCCAGCCTTCACTATTGACCCAGAGAAGAAAATGGTTTAAATTCGGGTTATCTACAAAAAAACTAAATATAATCAGCTCTGTAGCCCCTGTGTTTAGCAGATTTACTAAACTTAACCTTCTGTAAACCTGAAAAAAAACTAAGAGGATTAAAACAGTAACAAAGATTTTTATTTAGATTTGTTCCCTTTTTTATTAACCTCTTTAGGCTTAATCATTGAAATCAAAACAAAAAAGAAAAACCTTTTGATTTATCGACTTAGAAGTCACGCCCCCTCACTAAAGCCAGGCTGTCATGATGGGGGCCACACAAGAAGACAGTTAATTTTTACAATTACAAACTAATGCAACGTCTTTTCGACATTACGACGTGAGTTAGACGTTTAAGCAGCTCTCCATACGTCGTGCAATGCTCACTGAACATGCAAACAAGTAAAGCATCGGCGGTCCCAAAAAGGGAGGCTGCCTACAAAACAATACAAAAACAAAAAAAAAGATATTTGTTTCCCCCCGATTGTGAAATTGCTTATAATAACAGTCGGTTTGCACGACGGGGGTTTTGCATGCGTTTCATCGTGCCTGTAAGAGGATTCAGACGATGAGAACATTGTGTTACTTTCAACGGAGGCCTGCTTGAAAAGAAAGAGCGTGAGGGAGAACACAAAAGTAGCCCGATGGATGCAATTAGCATTATAACAGAAACCAGCGAATCACACGACACGATTACACTGTAGCAACACGTGCATCATAACAGGATTACAAAAAAAACAGATTAACTACTTGATTCAACGTTTTAAAATCTGCACGCTTCTCTCTATATCTGGGTCGAGCACCGAGCTGAGAAAAACAACAACGTTATGGCTTTATTGTCTTCAAAATAAAACTCCACGCTGCAACACGAAGTGTGCGCGAACAACAGTTTACCTGCAGGACGATGACCAGCTTTCAGCAGAGGAGTCTCCTTCGCTCCAGATTTGGAGAGTTGCTGCACCATTTTTGAAAAACTTTCCGGACTCAAAGCAAAGAAAGAAAGCACCACACTGCCAACTCTTCTCAACGCCCACTCGGTTGTTTTTATGCTCAAACAGAGATGACGTCCTGTTTGGCTAACAGGAAGCACGCAGCCAGAGAGACGCCTAGAATTAGCTCTGACTTATAAAACGAAACAACAACAACGATACAATCTCTCATTTTGATCACTTACTCCCAGTTAATTTCACAGGAGTATGATTGTATTGTATGTTTTATTGAAGTTGGTCTTTTTTTATTTTTTTATTTGAAGGACTGTCTTATTTTGAAAATCTTGGCAAAACCGTATATTGTGAAATGAAGAAACGCTGCAATCCACAAATGCTCTGAGGCTGCCTGACAAACAGTGGACCTGAAATAAATGCACATTCGAACACAAGCGTAGTTCATTAAGGCATGTATACAAATAAACTCAGTGCAACTATTAAAACTACCAAAATAAACTCTCTTTTAGGGTCTGAAAATTATCTTTGTGCTTTTGTGTAAAAATGCACATGCCCTGCCACGATTTGCTGCAAGTTGCTCTTAGGTATCTTAAAATACACATTCATTTCCTTTTACTTGAAGTAAACATTGATATCAGTATAGACCTACACTGTGTATGATTACAGCTGTAACTATTCAGTGGTGTATTCAGTTACTCTGGCTGAATAATCCTCAGGGTGAGGTTGGTTTAATACGTTTTATCTTCTTTAAAAGACCTCTCCTTCCTTAGAAGTGTCACTCAACTTAAAGATGCCCAAACAAGTCTAACAGGAGTCAGGAGGAGACCAAATCAAACACAAATGAACACACCTTTGGGTGTGTCACCATGTGTGTTATTCAAAAAAATCCCATTTGATTTGCCATCTGCTTCGACACAGAAATAACAAAAATCTTTTGTCTCCAAGTTGTCCTACATGACTTAGTCCTATTGCTTTGCCGCAGGTTACAGCAGGTTCATGTGTGTCAGACTCACTGCTCTGTAAACAAACACATATTCTCTTGTATTTTGTGTTTTATTAGCACATGGTTGAGTCTGTACAATATGTTCTTGCGCAAAGTGCAGAGAACAGGAAGCCTGCTGTTTGTCAAATAACTAACACACTTGTTTGGGAATATACAGTAAAGTATCAACTGACACGATAAGGGCTTTAAGGAGGTTATCTGATCTTAAAGCCTTGTTTTGTCCAAAATCCCTGAAGCCAGTTTCAAGACCTTCCATCATGTCAGTTTGGTACTTTTGTGTTTAAGCCAGTTATCACACAGCAAACCTCGGACCAGGTAGCAGAGAAAAACTGTATATATTGCACAGTGAGGGGTTGTTAATAGGTAACCAGAAGGATTTTTTTGCATATTAATCCTGCCATGGTCGAGGACAATCACAGACCACCTGGGGGAATTTAGTATTTTTTTTTTTTTTTTATCATCTTCCTAAACTTGCATTATGTTGCTCCTACTACTATACTACTAGTGCTTCCATTAGGACTCCTGCTACTTTTCTGCTTTAGCGTATAGCCACACAGAGGGGGATGGTGTCATGGCTGTAGTCAATTCTTATGGTTCCGTCAATTTGTTTACTTCAATATGGTGATTATTATTCTTTACAAAACTGGAAAAACAACCCTGATCACTACTTTAAAGAGAAGTAATGTAATTCCAAACTCACTGATAGGTACATGGTCCATACCAGCCCTTTGCAAGAGCTGATTTGAAAGTTCACATTCTGAACATGCACTTATGGTAGAATAAAGGGTGTGTCTTGAACTGAAAGCTTTCACACAAACAGTTAAACATCTGGACGTTTACACATTTGTGGACCTATTAGAACGTTTTATGAAACACAGGGCTGCTGATTGAAAGCTGGCCTCCTTCCACTCATGTTTGTGTGAATGCAATGTAATGAAACTTTTTTTTCCCCCCTGACAGGAAACTGCAGAGAACAAACTGTCCAAGAGAGAGAGAGAGAGAGAGAGAGAGAGAAGAGTTGGGTTTCTCCCACATTCACACTCTTTTCCATTTGTGTATATAAACAGAAATGAGTGTGAAAGACATGTTTGCACTGTACCTGTGAAAAGATGCAATTACACCACAGGTTTAAAAAACAAAACTGACCTTTTATTATTTTAGCATGGTTGTGTTATGATGCCATCTTTGTCCACATATTTCTTCATATGTTCATATATCTATAGATTTAACATGGCACATGTTTCTTTTTTTAACCAGTGCTGATGAATGTAAACCAGGTAACATGTTTTTTTTTCTGTATTTACAATAAAATGAAAGAAATGTACAAGACTTCATGGCATTACACAGCTTCAACATCAAGTACAGATACAATTTTATCCCTCTGTACAATCTAACATCATTAGTGTACTATTTTAGTTTTTTTGTGTGTGTGTGTGTGTGTGTTTTTTTTTAAACAGATATGAGTTCATGATCCATTTTGGCTTCAGCACATACACATTCCCCATCTCAACTCTTACCGCGGACCCTCGCTCACATGACTCGCACCTTTCACCATGCTATCACAGCTAAGAGTTTCATAAAGAAAATAAAACTAACATCTAGACAGGACGCACGTCTCCTCGCTGTAGTGTAGGGGATCGTCCCTCAAACAGGCCCCCAAGCATGATTCCATCTTCCTCTACTAAATAAAAAATAATTTAAAAACAACATTCCTTGATTTCCTTCTTTGGCACACATTCCATCTTTCCATCTGCCATTGCTCAGTTGAACTCCCCCTCCACACACACACAGCATTCACTTTAAAAACAAACACTTATGAAGCCAAGTTCATGAAAAAAGTTTTGTCGGTTCTTGTGTGCTCCTCGGGCCCTCGGACCTATTATACCCAGGAGTCAGGAGAGCCGGGGTACTGCTCTGCCCTGTATGAAGGCCTCCGTGTGCTAGCGTAAAAGTCCACATAGTTGGTGGTGGATTTCAGTCCGTGAGGCTGGGAGCTGTAGTCTCCCGTGGGCGGGTAGGTGATGACCTCCTCCAAGTACGGGTCGTCGTAGCCGTGGGGATGCTGCAGGTACATTCTGTACGTATCGTAGTTCCTCCTGCCCGGCTCCTCCGCGTAATACACAGGCTGCAAGGACAAGAGACAGATTTGATACATATGATGAAGAGCCAGCAGTGGCAATCGCATTTACTCAAGTGCCGTACTTAAACGTTATAATCCTCATGAAATCAATTTCATGAGTCAAATCCTTTTTGATTCTCTTTAGTTTTCAATGTTAGTGGTGGAGTCTACAAGAGTCAAATGGCCATCACAAGATATTCACAGGAAATGATCCTTGGATGTAATCTAGTGTATCTGTTTCTAACCGTTTACTGTTCACCCTCCTCACACCGCATCAGAGTCGATATGGACGATAAATGGACTGCCTCTTATTAAAAGCATTCAAACTGGCAAAATACCAGGAGGCTTTTCATTGTGACGCAGTCCAAGGAAACACAGTGCATTCATCACTAAGATTTGAGTTGATTTGCGTTTATTCACTCGAAAAACAAGTGCGCAAGACAAGACATGGTCATTTGAGACTTAACTTTTTGGCAGCGGAGCAGTTAGACGAGGAGTTACAGGCGAGCGGCTAAACACCTCCAACACAGGTGATGCCAAATCAACCAGGACGGAAATTTTAAGGATTAAAATTACAGTTTTGAGGTACTTGTGTGTTTTTATTTCATGCTACTTAATCACTATATTTCAGAGGGAAATGTACGTTTTACTCCACTACATTTATCGCGCCGGCAAAGTTAGTGGCTACTTTGCAGATGCCAATTTTATGATGCATAATCACCCTTCAGCATATAAAGTAAAAACAATTAACTTAGACATGAAGATTGATACCACTAATCTACTCATGTCTATCTGTTGAATTGAATACTGCAGCAGGCAGGTTAGCTTAGCTTAGCATAAAGACTGGAAACAGCAAGCATTGCTCTGTCCAATGGAAGCAAAATATGCCTAACAGCACAATCTCTTGTTTGTTCAATCCATACAAAAAACGAGGTGTAAATAAATTAAAATGTAGTTTTAAGTATTCCAACAATTGAAGGATCTGAGTACGTCTTCCACCACTGTCAAGAACACAAATAATTTTGTTAGATACGTCCACTTGGGAATAAAATGAAACAACAGATACTGACATCTCTGCAGTTTCAGCTAAACGCACTCTTGTCTGTTTATTTTTAAGCCAGTAAACTAATCAAACACCTCAGACCCGACACGTCTCTAGACACTAACGCAACAGAAAACTGCTTCAAGGTAAATGCTATAAATCCAGAAGATAGAAGGAATTTATCTGAAATAAATGAGGTGACGACTGTCCTCGAACATTAACTGGCCTAAATGTGATGGGATGAAGGACACAAGAGAACTCTCTCTTTTGTCTCCGACACCTCCTCCCTCCTGCCTCCTTCTCGCTGTGCATGTTATCTGAATGGGCACACGTGGATGTGTCCCTCAGTGACGGGTGCCTGAGACGCACCCAGACCATCCCAATCCCAGCAGTCACAATCACTCTCGCTCAGACAATAGCTGATGTGCTGGGTCGTTCCCGGCATCGCCATTTATCCGCAGTGTAATACGCGTCAGTCTCTTTGTATTAGTCAAGTGGGGTGGAAGAGCCGGCTGTCCTCGCCAGGTTTATACAGACCGGTGGAAGGATCTCAAACAACGGCCATGTACTATTACTATCAAACTTACTAGAAGCAAATAAACAAAAGAATATAATTCATTGAATTGTTTTAAGTCATTTATCAGGCAAAAATGTTAAACATTCTCTTTTACAAGCTGCTTTTCTGCCTTGTAAATATATTTAGACTGTTGTTCAGACAAAACAACCTTTTGAAGCTATCACCCTAGGCTCTCTCTATTTCATGACTAATTGGTTGATTGAGAATCCGCAGATAAAACAATAATGAAAATAAGACCGAGTGCAAAGCTTTACTTGGTTGTATTTTTGTTGTTTTTGATGCATTTAAAATCTACCAAAATATAAATATCGTGGATGCAGCACTGATTAGCTGCTGACTCATGCAATATGCAAAATTGTCAGAACTTTCAACTAACACCTAAAGTGTAGTGACAACATATAATAAGGGAATAATAGAAAACTCTGTGCACCTTGTAGTGCCCTGTCCTTGTATGCGATTACCAAGATGCTATTATGATATATCATTGCAGGGGGCGCTGCCTGTTGTTGCCAATAAAATATTCTGCACAAATAAACTAAACTTAATAGGTAAATACAGAGTTCATTTGCATTGTGGAAACAATCTAATGAGGTGCCGGGGCAGGGATGAATCATAAGCAAAGAAAACACAAGCAGATATGAATGCAGAGCTTGTGAAATAGAAGCAAACATTTATGCAGACTGATTGTATTCACCTGTGTTCTTCTGGGCTCCTCTCTTGTGGGGGATGAGTAGTAATATGGAGAAGGCTTTCCAGACCCTGGAAAAAAAATATAATAAATATAAAGAGAAATTCAGTGGGACTTGAAGCAAATACACTTCATTACTTAATTTCATATCAGTGAAAAAGTATGCACATCCCCATAGGATAAAACATGTCTGTATTTAGATATTCTGTGCTGTGGAGAGCAATAACACCAAATAGTAGAGTTGGCCACTGCTGTTCTGTTGTTTGCATAGCCCATGGGATGGGTATTTTTGTTGGCACTTAACCCGGCCGGTGGAATCCGGAAACTCAATTTCTATTTCGTTATGTAAAGCGTGGGCTGTTGAGGCTGCGGCTCATTTTTGTTTACTCTTCCCTCCCCTTGCTCCCGCCAACCAGCGTAGGCTGGCAAGAGCTCTGAGCTCTCGTCTGGCTGTAGTATGTCTGGGTACCCACTCACTGCCCCTGTCTGCATGCTACGACTTGGGCCAGCTAACAATGGCACCGTTGTGAAGGGTCCCTCCACTGGCTGACCAGTTCACTTTACTGCTGTGCACACCAGCTCTGAAGTGCTCTGAATGGAAATGACTGACTGTCTCAGGGCTGGCAGGCTTTAGGGGGAGATGATAAAAGAGACCGCCTTGGCAGGGAGACGACACTGGCCATGGAATCTGCTTGGAGCGTTATGAGGGATAAAATAGATAAAGCCTTGCACCGAGAGGACCAAAGGGTAGCCTGGGATTACAGTCTGGCGCAGAAAGGGGACACAGTTTTAGTACAGTTTTAAAGACCACTAATATGCAAACTGTACGGACTTCCAATAGCTTTCAGATGTGTGCGTTGTTTGAGTACCTGTATACTGTTTTTTATGGATATTGTTGTCCCCTTGGTAATTATGAAATTGCATAGTTGACTGTGATCTCTGGTAATCTCTGATAGTGTCTCTATGCTCTTTAACGCCCAGCATGGCAGGAGACGACGTGGAACTGGCAGCTGTGAAGAGAAAAACACATGCCCACAATAAATTCCAGAGGTTTTCCTGTTTCACTTGGCGGAGTTTATTTTCATCTGGCAGGGTCTGTAGGAAACTAGAGCCTACCAGGGTGGTTGACTGGGGACATCTGAATGGTGCTGGTGGGGAGGGTGGGCTGGGACTTGAACCTATCCCGTTCAAGTGTTGACACCGGAGTGAGGAAATGGTTTTGGTTCCATCCATCCTGTTGGGAAGAAGAGAGAGAGGAAAAGTGGTGGTTTGGAAAAACTCTTGTGTGGTATCTTTAAAAATGTCCTGTCTTTGGTCACAGAGGGAATATATAAAAAGAATCCTTTGCTGTGTGTCCCCGCAGTAAGCCCATATCAATAAAACATGTTGTACACACTGAGAATTACAACATGTAACAAATGTTTAACGGTTTCTTTCTTACAGTTAAACTGCCTCTCCTTGCATAAGGTAATCAATGGGCCATCATGGGCCCTTGCCATCAGCCCCAATGTTCTTACTTTCTTATAGATGGTACGCAGATCCCGGTACTGCCACAGTGTGTTCAGCACCTGAGCAGATGCTTTAACCACCTTCATAGAGTACCTGGAAAACAACACAAAAACATAAACGTGTACTCTTGAGTATTCCTGAATCACTTCAACCTCGTTTCAAATCACATTGTTAGATATCACAGGACAGCGTGATTGAAGGGGGCGAGTGTCCTCAGTGGCTTGTAACCTGGAACATCACTGAATATATAGTGGGTTTAGAAATAGCTGCTGGTACATCATTCCACAGGGACATAAAACCTCAATCCACCTTCCCCGTGGCTACGGTCTCTCCTTCTCCGAGCATTTAAATGTTTGTGTGTGTGTGCGCTTATTAAATGTGGAAGTGTTTGTGTAAAACTGTCCAATGTCCAGGACAGTCTGTACATATGGCTCTTTGTGTGTCCTAGCAGTGCATTTGAGCATGTGCATATGTTTAGCGAGTGCGGTTTACATCAGTGTGCACTCGACACCCTCACCAAACCACGTTGGGACAAATACATGCTGCCGGGAGCCCACCTGTCTCCCCTGCCCTTGGTGATGTTGACCAGCTTCTCGATGCCGCCCGTGTCGGCCAAGGCCTTGGCGTTCTCCATGTTTTTGCTGGTGACCTCGTGCAGGGTGCAACAGATGGCCGCCACCGTCTCGTCCGACAGCAGGGTGGTGCTTCCCCCGGGGAGACGGTTGACCAGGTCCCTCATCGCATACTTCCCTGAGAGGGAGGAGAGGGAGGAAGTGAGACATGCAGCTACCTCATTATGACGCAGTGTGTAGAGCAGCGGGCGGAGGCTTATGCACGGACACAAGACACACAGAGTTCATTGCATTTATCTTTCCATGTTACATAATGTACAAGTTGAATGGCTGCCACAGTGACCTAAACGATATCCTGTGCTTGCTATATGAATGATATATTAATATCTGCTCGGGACTGCGGGGAGCTAGGCAGTTTTGCTAAATGACATTGCGTTATCATCACAAGGACGTCAGAGCATGCTGGTTTAAAAAAAAAAAAAAGGATTGTTTCCCGTATCTCTGCTTCAGCAGAGCAGCCTAGCTGAAGGACCTGAATACATGCAGCATTAACTCTCTCTCTCTCTCTCTATCTCTCACACAGAAAACCAAAAGCACCTTAAAGACTACACTGCAACTCCTCCCCCATCTGCCAGGCGTCACCCCTGCATTGCTGGAGCTCCTCATTAATTCCACACGGCGAGCACGTAAAAACTTGTTTTTCATTAAATGAGAGTTTAATGGAAGAAAAAGGGCTGAGACGGAATGAAAAATGATAACCAAGTAGTTAAAATGTTCACAAAATGCACTGGTTCCGTTTCTGAATTTAATAATGATAAAAAAAGAACTATTTTCAGCACATCGTTTAACGGTGTTTATCTTGTCGGTAGCTATAATATACAAAGAATGTAACTGTTTGGGATGTAATGTGTCCAATTCAGTATCACTTTAATTCTGATTCATGTTTTACCAGTTTCCAAAGGATCCTGTTGCATATAGCTCCCCATAAATCCTATATACGTCTGTACTGAGCAATTAAATAAAGTAGTTGTAATGCAAATCAACATATTATATTCACGTTCTATGCATGCAGCCATGCTGAACCCGTTTACAACATGGCTTATCAGTGCAACATGAGCTACATTGTTAACTTGAACAAAGCCACGGTAAGGAGAACAGCATTAAGAGTCTTCATATTTAACTTATGCAACTCATCAGAATCAATTACAGTCTGAAATGAAACCGTGTGACTGACCTATGAGCTCCTTGTTCCTGACATCCAGCGCCATGTTTCTCAGAGCAGTGGCGACCGAACTCACCACCCGGTCGTTATCCATCCGCAGCAGCTCCACTAGGATGGGCAGTCCCTTCTCCTTACGCACTGCTGCACGAATGTATGCTGCAAACTGAGCACACAAAAAGGCATTAAAACCTCCAAAAAGGGGTCTGGACGCCTCACATGGGGAATGGATGGTCCTAAAGTGTTTTAACGTAAAGCTGACGTCAGCTATGACTGACACAGTTGATTTAGATTGTTTGGGAATAGAGATGCTTGGATAAATAGTCTCCTGGAGAGTGCGTGTATTTGTTTGTGTGTGTACATACATATACACACAAACATTACTGTACCTTCCAGTTGCCAGCTGACAGGTTCTGAAGGGACCCAGCGGCGCCCTCCAGAGTGGCGGGATTTGAGCTCTCAGCCAGCAGTGTCAAGTAAGGTTTAACCACCGAAGGGTGCCATAACATCTCTGCCCCCTTGGGAGACTTGGAGAAGCCGGGGATGGGCCCGACACCGTCCCACTGAACGAACAATCACAGCGTTTAGTCAGGTTTAAATACAGGTTCTGATGCAGACTTTTACCCTTTTTTCAAAAACTAATGAAAAACAATACATCAAAAGTACAAAACGTAATCAAAACTAACACAGAAATGGACATTTAGATGACAGCAGTAGTGCTCCGTTTGAGAGGTATGGTTTAAAATAATTGCATAATAATGTTAGATGTTTTTCTTTTCATAAAGATGTTACTTTACACAATGAAGAACAAACAGGACGCGACTGCAAGGTTTTCCATATGTGGTCCGAACTTTGACACACACGTTGAATAAATGTGGACGCTTCACACCTTTCTGCCGATTTGAACATTGCACTGAGCACCACACTCACTGTGTCTTCCTGCAAGCTCTTTTTTTTCTTCTTTTTCTTCCTGCCCCAGCAGCTGGAGTCCACCTCTTTACTGGGCAACTCGCTGCCCAGTAAGCCGTCTACCTCCTGCCCCTCTATCTGCCGGGGGGGCGGCAGCTCCAGCTCCAGACGATACGACAGGTTCCTTAGAGTGCAAATACAGTTCTCCACAATCTGTTGGCGGGGCAGAAGGAGAACGGGGGGTTTGGGTGAGCGGTTACAGTCGAGACGGTCCAAATCACCATGACAAAAGCTACAATACAATAAACTCTGTGCAGCACGCTGCACTATATGCTGCCAGTGTGTGGTACACAGGCCTCGCTATCTGCGGCGTCACAAATTAATTCGTTATGGAATCCAAAGAGTCTCCAGCGAGAAAGATTATCTGGACCAGAGCTAATGGATGTTATTCCACGCTGTTTGAGTTCTGTGCAGGCTTTGCCTCACAGAATGTCAATGAGCATACATGTCTGACAAAATGAAGGGGCCCAGTTCCCAGGGGGAAGTGATCTCTACTTTACAGATGAGCCACTTGACTTTCTATGTCTTTTACAGTCCACAGATGCACGTCTCATAGATCTGGTCTAATTTCTACAGCTGCCATAGAAACATTTTGGCATACTCTATAGCAGGTCAATGAGCTAGGCTATTGGATTCTACATGCTGTGCATGTGTGAGTTGTGCTTTGGGTGATAAAGTAAAGTAAATAGTTGCTGCTGGATAATGTGGAGGTCATTCCGTCACAGGCAATAAAATGATTCAAACGGGGTTAAGTGGGATTTTCCCCCAGAGCCTCTTATCATGTGGCAGCATGTTTTCCTCCTGTGTGTGTGTGTGTGTGTGGGAAGCGTTTTAGTGCATACTTTACTGTCGAAGTCAGAGGTGTTTACACATGCTTTGATGACGTAGAGCAGTGAGTCAACCAGGCCTTCACAAACGCGCATTTGTTTTCTGGCCTCCTCACCAGCTGAACTCAGGTTCCTTTTGAAAAGCACATCACATCACACACACACACACACACACCAAAAATTAGGCCTTTGATTTGGGGCTTCACTCAACAAACAAATGAGCATATGCAAATACACAAAATGACAGCTGTGCGTGTGTGTGTGTGTGTGTATGTCCCACTTGAATGTGTACACCATCCATAATGTATGAAGTGTCTGTGTGGTGTGACTGAAGTCATTATAGCACTTTGCTGAGTAAATACCACACACACACACACACACACACACACACACACACACACACACACACACACACACACACACACACACACACACACACACACACACACACACACAACTAGCTTTAAGCAATTAAAGGCTAAACTCTACATGCAGCACACTGTCTTCAAAGGAAGTCGCCCCGGGAGAAAAGCTGGTAATATTACATAAATGACTGAAATAGTCTATGAAATGATGACTTTGAAATAGAGACATGACGGGTCATAGCTATTCGACTAAAACATGCACAAAGAGTTTAGGTATTTTTTCTTTTGATGTTGCTCATTAAAATCTTTTTTTTTGACAAAAAAACACACCGTTCTGACACTATTATGTAAATGTTACTCTTCATTGGTCTGCAAAATTGACAAAATTGGTTTCATTCATGGGGGTCACTTCAGTATTACATATTCTTCAAAGACAACAGTAACGGAGCTTTTAAAGAAGAGCCACATTATGAGCTCATTCCCCAACTAGATGTAATAGCGTCAGTTGTCCACATAGGGGTGCTAGTGCCCAGTGTGCTCATCAGGTGGTTTACCTCAGACAGCCTGTGGTGTTCCTCAGCACCAGGGAGGAGTGGAACTTCAGCTTGTGGTCGTCATCGAAGGTGGAGCTGCTCCATCCGGAGTGAGGGATGATCACAGTGTTGGTAAGAGTCAGTAAGGCTTCCCGAATGATTGTCATCTTGATGGGGTCACATGACGACAGGTTCCACAGCACCCCTGTGGAGAAACCCGCACGCAAAACGCAGGCATTGAGAAGCAGGCACGCAAACCTCCTATTATGTCAGCTGTCATGTGCAGTTAGGGTAACCCAACAGAGATAGACACACTTTAGGCTTTTAATAGCTCAGTGTGTGTGTGTGTGTGTGTGTGTGTGTGTGTGTGCGTCCACGAAACAAACAGAGACTGACTCACACACACACAAAAGTGAAAAATACTCCTGAACAGCTGGAGCATCAAGGCATCAGACATTCACATCAAATTTCATCTGGGCAGAATATCCTCGGGGCTGAGATTATTTGCTTGAAACGGCAAAAAAAAGAAAGAGGACGAGGCGGAGATCCATATGGCAAAGACTCAGTTATTTCAAATGAAACATAAATATTTAGAAATTGTGCCATTTCACTGGAGTCAAATAGACTTTTGGTAACCACTGATAATCATGCACAGCCTTTGATGCTGCATCTGTCGAGGATTAGCCGGCATGCAAGCAGCATGTTCTTCTAATTAGCCGCCTCTTGCTGCCCAGGCTGACTTGTGTGCAGGCCACCAGCAACCTTGGAGGAGGCTGATGCTGCGGCTAAGTACACGGTTAATACTCCAAAACGCTGCTGCAACAAAACGACAGAGTGCATGTGTGTTAGTGGTCACTTTCGTGTCCAATTATGCTACTGTTTCTGCACTTCAACTTGACCTTGGTGTGTAAGTGCTGAACAAAGTGCATGATCTACAGACCGGTGCAAGCTTTTAGACTGAACTCTGTACGCGTATACAAGTACGCCTCAATAGTAGAGGTAAAAACAATATTGATTAGCTTTCCTCACTCCTTCTCTCTGATGCTCGCTTTTTATTTCCTCTTAGCCCGCTGCTCCCCCCCCCCCCCCCCCCCTCTCTAATTGAACCAACAGAGACGATAATAGTCTATAATATAGCCCAGGAGCCCAATTCAGACGCACTGCTGGCAAGAAGCTGTATAGACAGATTTGAGTCTGCCAAGCAGTGTTTCTGCCAGTCATTTAATCAACAGCCATTTCACTTACTACAACATCAAAGCACTTTAAAGAAGCTTTCATTATTCCATTTTTTATTTTTGACAAAATGTCAATGCAACGCTGAGAACTAAGCGATACTTGGCTCTCGAAAAAGAAAGCATGCAGCATTTGTGCTTCTTATCGGAGCTTGCTAGCAAGTGTGTGTGAGGGGTTGCATGCCGAAACCCTAGCATCAGATGGGGCTACCGTCTCTGCTCTGCTCAGGCAGTGGGATACATTTCAATCAAATCCCAACTGTGGCGATAGAGCTCTGCTCCTTGCGCAAGCACATTCAGTTCTGTGTTTGCCTTTCTCACGGGATACTCCGATGCACAAGGAAATGCCCGGAAATAGGACCACTAATGCGGCGATAACGCATAAATTCCCACGTCTGCTGACCAACTTCACGGGTGCTTTTCAACTCCACAACCCCCACTCCAGCTCCTCCACACACCCAATCTAATGTCAATTTCTAGAAATGAAACATTCCCTGCAGGATTTCAGACTGGTCCTGTGGAGGCGGTGGCAAGCTAGAGAAATCAAACAGGCGAAATCACTGGGGTGCGACTGACAGCGCTGCCAGTGGTGCAACACTAGCGGCAATAAGTCATATCTGACAGTCAGATGGAGCAAATCTGTCAGTGTGTGTGTGTGTGTGTGTGAACCAAACTGTGTTCTCTGCTCATGTTCCCAGGTGCCTTGGTCCTAGCTTTGAAACAGCGACCCAATGTGACACCAGGGCTAATAATCCTATCCAGAGCTAAACTCCAGAGAGCAAGCGGAGGGAGAGGCTCAATACAGAGATGGAGGCTGGTTAGAATATCTCTAACAGCTGTTGAAGGCAAGGCAAGGCAAGGCAAGTTTATTTGTATAGCACATTTCAACGACAAGGTAATTCAAAGTGCTTCACATAAAACCATTAAAAGCATCAAAACATAAGGCAAAAGAAAAGGAGATTTAAAAACAATTAAGAACATTCATTGAACATTAAAAACAGTCATTAAAACATTAAAAAGCAGTGTAAGAAATAAAATACAGTAGTAAAATGCAGAAATGCAGCTGATTGATTAATATCCTTGAATCTGGTTCAATTAAAGGCAGCAGCAAACAGAAAAGTCTTCAATCTTGATTTAAAGGAGCTGAGGGTCTCAGCAGACCTGCAGCTTTCTGGGACTTTGTTCCAGATATTTGGGGCAGAAAAACTGAACGCTGCTTCTCCATGTTTAGTTCTGACTCTGGGAACAGAAAGTAGACCAGTCCCAGACGACCTAAGGGGTCGGGATGGTTCATAAGGTAGCAGCAGATCACAGATGTATTTTGGCCCTAAACCATTCAGTGCTTTATAAACCAACAGCAGGATTTTAAAGTCAATTCTTTGTTGGACAGGAAGCCAGTGTAAAGACCTCAGAACTGGAGTGATGTGATCCACTTTCTTTGTCTTAGTGAGGACTCGAGCTGCAGCGTTCTGAATCAGCTGCAGCTTTCTGATTGACTTTTTACAGAGACCTGTAAACACACCGTTACAGTAGTCCAGTCTACTGAAGATAAATGCATGGACAAGTTTTTCCAAATCCTGTTGAGACATAAGTCCTCTAACCCTTGATATATTCTTCAGGTGATAGTAGGCTGATTTTGTAATTGTCTTGATATGGCTGTTCAGGTTGAGGTCTGAATCCATAACTACACCTAGATTTCTGGCTTGGTTTGAGGTTTTTAACGTCAGTGATTGAAGCTGAGCGCTGACTTTCAATCGTTCGTCCTTGGTACCAAAAACAATTACTTCTGTTTTTTCTTTGTTTAATTGAAGAAAGTTCTGGCACATCCAGTTGTTGATTTGTTCAATGCATTTACCCAGCCCTTGTATGGGATTATAGTCCCCTGGTGATATAGTTATGTAGATTTGTGTGTCGTCTGCATAATTATGATAACAGACTTTGTTGTTTTCCATAATCTGAGCTAGTGGAAGCATGTAGATGTTGAACAGAAGAGGCCCCAGTATTGAACCTTGGGGAACACCACATGTCATTTTAGTCAGTTCTGATGTGTAATTAGCTACAGACACAAAGTATTCTCGGTCCTTCAAGTAGGATTCAAACCAGTTAAGTGCTGTGCCAGAGAGTCCCACCCAGAGTTTTAGTCTTTCTAGTAGTATGTTATGGTCGACCGTGTCGAATGCAGCACTGAGATCCAGTAATACTAAGACTGAAATTCTGCCATTGTCTGTGTTTAAGTGGATGTCGTTGAAAACCTTAACAAGAGCAGTTTCAGTACTGTGGTGCTGTCGAAAGCCTGACTGGAAGACATCAAAACAGTTATTTACGGCCAAGAAGTTGTTCAGCTGTTGAAAAACCGCTTTTTCAATTATTTTACTTAAAAATGGGAGGTTTGATATTGGCCTATAATTTTTCATTGTTGCGGTGTCTAAATTAGCCTTCTTTAGGAGTGGTTTAATAACTGCAGTTTTTAGGGCTTGTGGGAAGACACCTGAGAGAAGGGATGTGTTTACAATTTGTAAAAGATCAGTGGTCATGCAGTTTGAAATATCTTTGAAAAAGCGTGTTGGTAGAATATCCAAGCAGCAGGAGGATGACTTCAGATGTTGTATAATGTCTTCCAAGCTTCTATGGTCGATTGAATGAAATTGTGTCATGATATTTGAATGGATGTTATTCGGAGATGGGGACAACACATATCCTGTGGTTGGTGTGGAGGCACTGACTGCTTGTCTAATTTTCTGAATTTTGTCAGTAAAAAAGGAGGCAAATCGATTGCAAGCCCAGGTGGATTGGAGCTCAGCAGCTACTGACACTGGTGGGTTTGTTAGCCTGTCGACGGTAGCAAATAAGGCGCGTGTATTGTTATTATTTTTGGTTATGATGTCAGAGAAGAAGGACTGCCTTGCATTTCTAAGTTCCAAATTATATTTGCGAAGTCTCTCTTTATAGATGTCACAGTGAACCTGGAGATTTGTTTTTCGCCACCTGCGCTCAGCTTTCCGACACTCTTGTTTCTCTATTCTGACCAGCGTGGCATTTCTCCAAGGAGATCTTTGCTTACCCGAGACAACCTTCACTTTAGTGGGTGCAATGGCATCAATAACATTTTTAACTTTAGAATTGAAGCTATCTACAAGCTCATTGACTGAGATGCAAGAGAGGGCTGGTGTGGAGGAGTACTTCTGAATAAATAGTTCACCGTTTTTTTCAGAGATGTAACGCTTTTTCACAACCTCGGTTTGGACATTTGTGTGCAAGGAGATTGCACTCTCAAAGAAAACACAGAAATGATCAGAGAGTGCAACATCAATCACAGCGACCTTGGAAATGTTTAGACCTTTGGTGATGATTAGGTCCAGAGTGTGCCCCCTGTTGTGGGTGGGTCCTGTCACATGCTGAGTCAGATCATAATTATCAAGGACACCACATAGTTCTATAGACCCTCTGTCCTGGGGATTATCAACATGGATATTAAAATCGCCAACAATAACAACACAGTCAAAATCAATACAGATTATCGACAGCAGTTCAGTAAACTCATCAAAGAAGGTTGCACAGTATTTAGGTGGTCTGTAAATGTTTAGGAATAAAGCTTGAGTGGAATTCAGAGCCACATATTCAAAAGAACTAAAATGACCAAAGGACATCTGCTTGCATTGAAGAGAATCATTAAATAAAATAGCAACTCCACCTCCTTTCTTATGAGCTCTTGTTTCACTCATGAAACTGAAGTTGTGAGGTGTTGATTCAATAAGAACAGCTGCACTGTTATCTTGGTTTAACCAAGTTTCAGTTAAAAACAAAATGTCCAGTTTGTGCCTAACAATAAAATCATTGATTAAAAATGTTTTTCCTGACAGAGACCTGACATTTAATAAAGCTAAGTTTAATGTGGTTAAAGCTTTATTTGCCCAATGTATTTGGACAGGCTGACGAGGAATGAATGTTAAGTTTGATAAGTTTGCAGGTTTACTATTGTTTCTTCGCAGCCTCTCCTTTCTTTTTCTATAAACTATCAGGACAGGAATTGAGAAGGCTAGCTGCATACAGGGCCCCGACTTTTCCTGGAGAGAATCATTGGTGTCATTAGCCTTGTAGCCTGGACCCAGAAGATATCAATTATTGCCTTTATCAGTTAGGGAAGGTGGGGGAGGGGCACGGCGCTTAGGACTTGGAACCGGTGGCAGGGGTGAGGCTGGATGCGGAGGTGGAACTGTACGTCGAGGAGTGGGGCGAGGAGTGTGTTTGGTTCCAGCAATGACCAGCTCTTTCATGTAGTCAGTGAACTCCAGGTGGGGGGAGGATGGGGAGAGTGTGAGAGAGGAAAGGGACCTGGATGTAGTCTGGGGGGTGGAAGTAGGTGCTGGGGAGGGAGGTAAAGACTCCTCCTCTCGGAAGGGTGGGGAAAGTGGGAGATCAGAGGCGGTTCCTGATGATGAGGTTGGAGACTCCTCCTCTTGGCTGTCCTTAGGCGGGGGAATCCTTCCCGTAAAGTCTCCAAGGCGATGCTGTGTGGTTATCTCTTGTGTAGACTCCTCTTGTCTCTTGTCCTTGGCAGTGGGAACAGACGGGTGACGCAGGAAGAAAAATAGGTTAGAGGTAAACAGTTTTACCCCTGACTTGTTCAGGCAAACTCCATTTGCCTTAAAAAGATGTCTGCGCTCCCAGAAAAGGTAGAAATTGTTGATAAAATGTACTGAATGGTCAGTACATGCAGTTGACAGCCATTTGTTCAGTGCAAACAGCCTGCTGAATCCTTCATCTCCTCCTCTGATTGGTGGAAGAGGGCCACTGATAAACACCTCAGCCTTGACAGAGCTGACTGTGTTTAACAGATCAATAAAGTCTCGCTTCAGAACTTCAGACTGTTGTTTCACAATATCACAGCTTCCTGTATGCACGATGATGTTTTTCACCGTGGGATGGTCAGCCACGATGTCCAGGATTTTGTCTCTCATGGTAGAGACCATATCTTTCGGAAAGCAGATCAATGAAGCATTGATCCAAGAGCTAACTGAACTGAAAAACCGGGCAGACATTTCTCTTGACTTGAGGTAGCTCAGCTGTGGTGGATTCTGAGGCTTTGATGCGGCGCACTGAGGAAGAATGTCAAAAGATCACTGATCGGGAATTAAATGGCCAGAAAGGATTGTATTTGCTTGACTGTAGTCTAAGGGTTATGCAAGAAAAGAAGTAGTTTGTATCAATGTGTTGTCCGACCACGTTGGAAGGCAAAAGTGGAATCAGCTGTCCCACAACGGCCACACTCGAAGCCTGGGTGATGGACACACATTTTCAGACAGTCTCTCCTGGAAGGCCTCTCTCATGGTTTCCAAAGCCATTTCACCATCCGATAAGCAATTATACTGGCGACTTAACGGCCCTGACACAGGTCAGGTGGCCCTCAGAAGGACCATCTGGCCATCATTGCGTGTCTTGTTGCAGATCGTTGCCCGTGTTTGCAGGCACTGTTGGTGTTATCGGCAACCAATCACCGGAGTTGCATGTAGAAAATCAATAGTGACACCCCTTTATAGCAACCGTTTCTTGTTTTTCACCGCTGCCTTCATCGCAGTGGCATGACAATAATCGGCTGAATTACAGATAGAGAACGCTGATGAGGTTCGTCCTCCCACAAAGGCGCAGAATATTGGTGTATAACAGTGGTCTGACACATTTTATGTCATTTTTGCCATTAAAGAGGTGAGAGGATTTAATTCTGTTATGCTGTTCATTCTGTACACATGACATCCATTGCACTTCTGTCCATCCTGGAAGAGGGATCCCTCCTCTGTTGCTCTCCCTCTTTTCTCCCCGTTAAAGGGTTTTTTGGGGGAGTTTTTCCTGTTCCAGGACAGAGGATGTCGCATGTGTACAGATTGTAAAGCCCTCTGAGGCAAATTTGTAATTTGTGATTTTGGGCTATACAAAAATGAATTGAATTGAACACACAACATGGGGTGGCAAAGTATTTCCTAAGCCTGCAGTGCTGGTTCATTGAGGTTGGCTCTCTGTGTCCGGGCCCAAAGTTCACACCATCTACCCAACAATCAAATTGTCACAACTATCACAACGCTAAGCTTACAAACTAGTATCCGTTCAATATCATTCATATTCAAAGCTCGTTAATTTACACTGAAAAAGCTGCTTGTTTATCCCCCACTGTAAAGTTACCGCATCGCAAGGCTAAACACAACCTGCAGCTATCTCTACTAGACACACAGAGATCAAATTGATCTTTGGTTGTTTGATTCCCAAAGTTTGATCTTTGTCTCTTAAACCCCGGGTCAGCATGTCATCGACTTTCTCAGGTGCAGTAACTGGGTCAGCATTTAGTTCAGTCTGTGAAAAGCTGCTGATCATTCAAAAAAAAACGGACAAATTTATTAACCTTTACATTTTTGGGAGCTGGATTGGAAACTTGTCGATGCTGCATCGACTAAACCTCAGACAGACGGCTTGCTGTGTACTCTTGAGGTTGGTGGGCGTTTCTCATTTACTCCCTCGTGCAGCGGAAGTCGGTGCAATGCAGCTGGATTTATTTTTGGATCAAATTCACTTTCTTTCATTTTTCATTTGATCAAAAGGTCTTAACCTCCTCATTCTTTGTTCTCAAACAAAACAAACGCAGTAATCGATGCCAACACTCGGCAACTATTCACCTTTGAGGAAAATGGAAGAAGTTTAACTTTTCAGAGTAGTGCCGAGTTTGATAAAACTGAAAAAAAATAAAAACAGTTCAACTGTTAAAGTGCTACAGATTTCAAATTCACCAGATTCCAATAAAGCATGTTTTTGACGTGTTGATTGGATCATCTGTTCTCAAGAAGAGCAAGACTGGAGCAAAAAAAAACAAAAAAAAAACAGGATAGTGTTAAAATATGTTACCTTCATTCTGTGTGTTTTGTTTCATCTTTCCCTATTTTCTATGTAGGGCCGAAGGTTTAGAATTATAAAAACAAGTTAGAATCTTACAGAGCCTGCCTACAGACTTTGATCAGGTGCAACTCACTCAAAATGTAAATGAAGTTCAGCACCTAACCAAACTATTTTCAGAGATGAGAAGTTTAGATGAGGCGGTGATTGCATACCAGCCAAATCGATGATCTCCTAAATAAGTGACTCTTTTTCATTTGACAAAATCTTTTCTGTGTAAGAAGAACAAAGAATTATCTTTAAATACGTGGACATCTCACAGACCCTCAATCGCTCGAACACAATGAAATCATGATTAAGAATGTGGTTGCCAAAGTAAAGCCAAAATAATGGCGCCGTGTAATATCTAACAATGGGTAACAAAACAAAGCTTTTTGCGCGCGCATGCTGGTTTCAGGCGGCCCCGGTATCCGAGCTAATGACAGTGCTGTTCGGTTTGGCCTTTTGATCTGAGGGGCTGTTACGGGACAGAGCAATAACCGCAACAGCTGCTGGGAGACGAGGCAGGTAAGGTCCGCTTCTTGTGTCCCCCCACAACATGACCTCTGACCCGGAGCAGGCGGTTGGCCTGTTCTTGCAGCTACTTTTAATGAAGCACAGGTGACACCTGGACCTCCCAGCGGAGTCGAGAAGGAGCCCCCCCCCCACCCAAAACGCTTCTCAAGCTAAGTTCCGACACCTGGCTGGCTTACTCACCAGCTCCGACACCGACGGTGTTATAAGTCATTTATATACAACATTATGCAAACAGTGCATTGTAAGTAGAGATGAGCTGCCGGTGAGTGAGTGATTTCTAGCTGCTCCACTTTGCTGTGGGATGCCCTTCTCATCCAGCTGAACGCTCTTCATGTGGATTGTTCTCGTCAGCCGTAATTAACCAGAGGTGATGCAGCACTTCTGACCTTTTCTAATTGCTCCCCATCTTGGGGCCTGAACCACAATTAGCTGCAGCAGGCTTCTCAGGCTAGTCGGGGGAAAAAAACTTAAACAGACCTCACATTAAAGCTGCTTACTCTGGTGGGGTAACCTTTTGAAATGTGAATGAAGGGAGCGAAAGAAGTTTCACTGGATATCAACCATTGACTCCTGTGTACTTAATTAAATGAGCGACAAATTAGAAGACAAATTCTGCTCTTGTGCTTTTTTTTAAATGGTGATCCTTTGGTTTGTGTTACTGAAGACAATCTCCTCCCAGACGAGGTAAAAAAAAAAAAAAATGCTCCATGTGTTGTGTCCGTTCTCCGACTGTAGTGTTTCCCTGCGGGGGCCCGCTGGACTGACAACCCGAGACCATATTAGTGCGGGGGGCTGGAGTCGAGCTCAAGCAGCTGACTCAGCCACCTGGGAGCCAAACGACTCGGCTTGCTCATTTCTGTAGTGCTCCACCCTGATCCTAGACAACACAGATTTATACCCTGTTTGCAGAGATTAGTCAACGCACAAATACAACTGAGCTGCACACAGTGCAATGCAGAGAGGAGGAGACTGACAAGCAGATTGTCTCCAGCCTGTGGAAATGTGGTTTCATTTCTTTGCATATATTATAAGCAGTAGTGACAGCAGTGACAGCAACTTAATAAGGAAAAGCCTCTACAACTCAGTTACTACAACAACCACAATCTTAGGATAGACCACAGTAAGTAGTCTGCTTAACTGAGTAGCAGTTTCTTAATTCAAACCTAATCTCTAGGAGCAACATTGAATGGTTAACCATGACATGCAGCACCAGGTAACCATGAGCATGCGTAAACCGGACCAACACAGTGCTAAAACACCTGCAGGTTTGTCAGGTAAATCATTCAGGATCTCCTGCACAATGTTCCTGTCCTGTAACCCTGCGCTAAACCTCCTAAAGATCAGATTCTCTACAAGAGTGACCCAAAACAACAGCGTTTAATGCCGGAGAGCTAAACAATGAGCTGAAACTTGGTACATATAGAGCTCCTGTAAAGCCGAGGGGAGTTGAAGATTCAGGTGATAATCATCTGAAGGTTCATCACCAAAAGCTCCAAATGCTCTCACATTTTTCCACTGTCATTTGATTTTGGTATAAAATATAAATTATCACCGCTTTCAGTGATTCACCAAGCAAAAACGTCAGACATGCTCTGCTTCAAGCCTCCTAAATGTGACTATTTGTACGCTTTCTCTGTTTTAAATGAGTGTAAATTTAATATATTTGGGTTTCAAATAACAAGCAACATAACGATTTTTGACTTTGATCATGGGGGAAATTGAAGCGGACAATTTTTTCACTATTTACAAAAATGTTAAAGCTGAAAAATTCTTTTGATAATGAAACTAATCAAAAGATGACAGGAAGTGTACTTTTGCTTTCTTGTTAGGGCAGAATGAGGAGCTTTATAGCAGATCACAGTTATGTGGAAGCATGTAAAAGCTGAGCGGAGGGGTAAAGAAACAGTATGAACACTACATGCCCACATCCTAAAAGGGAAACCAACAAGCTCAGAATTCACCTCAGTGTTTTGAAATGCAGATACATCCTCCACACAGGCTGACTTACCTGTGACAAGCTCCCTCACATCTGCATCCACAGTCTTCCTCAGCAGGCGGAGCAGAGCTGGGATACCTCCTGCGTTCCTCACAGCGATCTTGTTCTCATCCATAGCTTTCCCATAAACGAGGTTCCTCAGAGCTCCACAAGAGTTCTTCTGGACCTCAAGGACCTTGTGGTCTAGTAGGTCCACCAGGTGTTTAATTCCTCCCAGTCGACACACCTGTGGACGATGTGAGTGAGATCAGGTGGGGAAAAGATTCTGACCACAAAGAGCTTCTTTTCCATCTTATATACTGTGGAGAGCAAAATCATGCATTTATTCATGTGGGAATTTAATCATACTGAGATACAAATTATTTGAATTGCTAATCTATGTCTCCAAAAAAAAAAAAGCCTTTACCAAAGGACATGGTGGTTTAAAAGACTAAATTAAGTTTTCATCTTGAGAGAAGAATGAAACGTATTAGGAAAGGATTGCTCTATCTTTCCTGCTTTTCATAGTATGAATCATTTTGTGAGATGTTGACGTTTGGCATGCTTGGATAAAAAACTCTTCATCTCTGAAGTCTTATTTCTCTTTCAGCTTTACGGTGAGAAAAGACAAACTTGACCTTTTAATGTTTTGAGTAAAAAACGGGCGTAGCGATGGATTCCTGTGTGTCTATTTTAAGATAACTGTTGCAGTACGGTTGTTTTTTTAATGGTTTATGGCATGAGCGAGCAGTGTGAATGTGTCTACGTGTGTGATTCTGCCGTAGGTTTTGTCTGCTGGGTCAGTGTTAGTAACATTAAAGGGATCACTTAAGGTATTACAATTCATCCGGAGGGGGACATGCATGTCTGTGCAATCCATCTAGGGTTGTGACAAGTTAAGACATTTCACTTGAAACACAAGTAAACGTCACCAAAGTCAGTAGGCTTCACCCTCTCGTGGCCATGAGTGTCTATACAAAATGATCTTAATTCCTCCAACAGTTATGAACTGACAACTTGGGTTTTTATCTGTTGTAGCTCTGGCCATCGGTTCTAATGAACAAATCGACCTTCTTCTGGGTTTTGTTTATGACTTGTCTGATCGTCTGGATACCTTTGCTTGATCCCTTGTTGGACCAAGTTTCAGCGATGTTGCAGCATTTTAACGCGATAAAATAAATTATCAGAAGATACGGTGGTTGAGTTCAGATGTAGAAAAGGCCCTTATAATAAGACACAGTACGGCATTGGTGGTACAATACCTACCTCGGACTTAACCCGGTTATCGCCAAAGCACAGGTGCTGCAGGTAGGCGGCTGCGTTGGCCTGCACTGAGGGGAAGTGGTGCTGCAGCATGTGAATCACCTCAGTCAGCTCTGGGTCACGCCAAGCAAACTCCCTAGAATTACAGGTGTGGGGTGCAAAGGCATCAGCGTGACGACGGGCAAGAAATGAAGTTACTCACACAGTTTTGATCAAAATGAATACTTCAGTACCTAAGGGCAAACTAATAAGAAAAGGAAATTACATTCACATCCGGTTCTATACAACAATCCACTTTGGTCACACTTGCGGCTTTTCTGAATGCAGCGCACTAAAGAAAGAAGTGAGGAATGCATCGCCTCTAGACTGCTCTTTAAATATACTGGCATGTTACTTATCAAAAATGTACATCTGTCTTTTACATACAGTACATGCATCTGAAACTAGGTGACAACAATGAGATTACTTGTGTTTGAGATTGTGGCAGGTGTGCTCCACCTCACTGAGAGTGAATTACGTGCAGCAAGAACCCAGGCTGTACAAACCGTTTTAGTTTTTAATAAATCACAGCACAAAGCTGAAAAACAACCCTGGACAGAGATCCTGTTAGATATTCTAGGGGGAAATTTGACTTCCTGAACAGACCTGAGTCACGGTGCCCCCCCCCCCCCCCCTCCCCCGAAGCACACTCTTCAAGTAGCGACACTACAGCAACATACACGGGTGTAAACAAAGCTCCCGATGTGCAAGGTCAGGGGGGGTTTACCGCAGAAGTCAACCCACTCTCTGCACTCACACACATCTGAACGACGAGAGCAGACGCAGCACTTTAGCGTATGTGAGAGTCTATTGTTGAGAGGCCAAGCACGGCAGAGCCAGCTTAAAAAGCTAGAGCTGCATGTGACTACCCATGGGGCTCCCTGTTTGAATAGAAAGAGGACACCGGTGTTGACCCAGCAGAACAGCGATGCCCTGTAAGCATTCGTAGACCCTTCGTTTTGACTGTTTCCTGCTACACTGCGCTGGTTACTACCCACTGACTACATCGTATGGTTAAGAAATACAGCATGGCACGACAATGTGAGCAGTACTTACCTGGGATCCTTCTGCATGCTGTCTATAGAGGGTGAGCGGTTAGCACCGTCATCCATAACGGCAGCCTGGCGAGTGTAGTTGGGATCAGTGGGCCGGTACTGTGCTGAGCGATAGGGATCAGCATAGGTGGCTGCTGTGTTAAGAGCATAATTGTTTCTTTGGTAGATCATAGCACTGCGCTGGCTGGGTGTCCGCTGGAGACTCCCCACACCTGAGGGCCACAAAAAAAACAAAAGCTTGAGACAGAAAGTTTAAAAAGAAAAAAACACAGACGCGAGCCGACAAATCTCTTCAGCTAAACTCTGAGCTGTGCTCACCGGTAGCATACCACTTCAAACCCAGCTGAAAATAAAAAACATGCGGCCGTTCCGCCAGACTCAGCAACTTCTAAAATCTGGAACCAATTAATGATGAGGATAAAACACAGCTCCCATGGCTCCACAAAGCAGAAGTCTTCTTCTTCAAGGGGGCTGTTTGCATGTTGTTTTGCTTTTACAAGATTGTGTTCCACTAAAAGGGATCCTGCTGGGACTCAACTTGCTCGAAGATCCCAAAAAAAAAAAATCCTTTCCTCAACGTCCTTTCGCTCCTTTGCGCCACTTTGTTCTTCGGCTAACTTTGCCAAACGCAGCAGCAGAGAGGCAACGGTGAACCATGACCGGCTCCAAAACAGTCAGAGATACACAGGTAGAGCAGAAGCATCACAAGCATGCAGATAAGTCGTCCTTCCAAAAAAAAAGGTCCAATATTCAGTCCTGACGACAACAGTCGTCTTCCTCTTTTCATTCGCTCCAAGTCATGTTATGACCTACTTTTTTAACACAATGGGTCAAAAAACACAGAACTGCATAAACAAGCTGGTTGTATTTAGCCCTCCTTCTCACCAGAGCCACGTGATGTGTGGCAGCCTGACTGCTGGGCTGGTTAGATCACTATCAAGAGTGCCAGCAGGACTGGGCATGTGCGTTGCTCCTGCTCCCTCCTACCAGCGACCGAGACGTTTCGACTGGTGGGGCCGCTCCAAAAACACAATTTCTCACATCAGTGCACTTCTATGTTGGGCAGCAATATGGTTATCTCCCAAAATAGAGCCAAAGACACTGGAGGACAAATTAGAAACAAAATAGTGTAGCAGTGCAATTTCAGTCAAACTATTTGGGTTCCATTTGTCATCTTTTCAGCCAAGGATCAATATTTCTTCTTTGCAACAAAAAAAAAAAAGTGCAAGCTTCCAGAAAAAAATATCAAAGAATGCATGGAAAGCCGGTGGGGGGGGGATGGGCCTTTGAAATTTCATTTTACAACATAACAAAGAAAACTCTGGGATCAAATTGGATTTTTCTAATGAGGTAGCTCTTACAAAGACTCCATATTGAACACCCCTCTCCAGCTCCGCCCCCACTCGCCTTCCTCGATACAGCCGGCATAAACACATTATAGTGGCCCGCCTGGGGGCCTCTTCGCGGCATCAATAGCATTTATTAGTGAACTTATCGGTCTAAGCAGATCTCCTGTGTGCCAAGGAGAAAGCTGAATGGTGTGTGTGTGCGTGTGTGTGTCAGTGCAAACTAAGCATGTGTATCTGAGGCAGGAGGGATGAGACGAGAATGCCAACATCAGGAGAGCTGGAAGAAAGCAGGCTGTGGGTAACCAAGCTGTCCCCCAGCCCCGCCATCCTTCTTTTCATTCTCAGTGTGACACACAGGTAATGGACTCCTTTGTGGCAGGATGACATATCAGTACCTGCCTATTAACTCATGTCTCACCCTTTCTGCTGACAGTGGCGGGAGGAGCAGACGGGAGGCAGGGAAGGAGAGGGTGACAAAGTGAAAGAAAAATAGAAAAGCAAGAGGAAAAAAAGCAAAAGGAAGAACGACATAACATGGGTAGCGGTACTGCTAAAGGGCAGATGGACAGAGAAATGGTGTTCCCGAAAAAAGAAAAGGCAAGACTGCAGAGTCAAGGGGCCGCGGATTAAGAGGAAAAGACAGGTTTGAAGAGATTTGAAGAAAAAGGGGAACGTCTGTACTTGATAAGAGCAAGAAGGTGCTCTGAATGCAAAGATGGGTCCGCTTGAAATGAAAATGGTATGGGAGAAGAATTGTGCTGAAATAAGAATGAATAAATAAGTAAGAAAACCAAAAGGAGTTTTTAAATATGATGAATGAAATATTTTGATAGTCTGATCTGCTACACACACACACACACACACACACACACACACACACACACACACACACACACACACACACACACACACACACACACAGTATCGTTTGTTAGCTATAGCAGGGATGCTCTATAAGCCTGCCCACTTTTCAGCTGACCAATCAAATGTGATCTATTAACTGTACACACCACTTAAATAATTTGTACATAACAATACAGAAGCTGAAGACGCTCTAACTTCCGTTTCACTGGGACTTTGGGGGTTGTTCTGCTAAATATCCAGCAGTCAAAACCACAAGAATATAGGCTGACAAAACGTACCTTTAGAGTTACCATGACATTGCACATTTAGGATTAAAAACTCCTAATCTACAGTTTACTGACAATTGCTTTTCAACTTCAGTCCTACACTTGTGAGCTCACATTTCTTTCTGGTAACCAGTTTGGAGAACTTTTCAACACTTGACTCTACTGACATAAAAGGTAACACCTAAAATGTCTCAATCACAATCACGTCACTTTTCCTTCACATCATCTCTGACAGCTTTCATTTGGTGAGAAAAAAAAACTGATGATTCAAATCAAATTCCCAGAACAATAGCATGAGTATTGTCTTATCTGCAGTGTTACATCATTACATGGTGACAGGCAATAGAAGGGAGGCAATTAAGTAAATACACATCGATGATGAGTGTATCTTTTTGGATATTGTCTTATAAGGGCGTCGTGTCCCTTGTGGGTGTTTTTTCTTCATCCTTAATTATCGTTGCCTCCTGGTTTTTACATACTAAATAAAGTGGGACCAACCTGAGGCGCTCCTGTAGAGGGTGCCCGGCTGGGTGTGGCTGGGGCTGCGGTACAACGGGCCTTGGAACGTTCGATCCTCGTAGATTGGAGCGATGTGGCGGTCTGGGGACATGGCTGACCTTAAGTCCGGGCCAAGCTGGCTGTGTTGACTGGCGTATGAGCTCCGCATTCCTGGAGATGGAGGAGAGCGGTCAGCGGGTGAGTCGTTAGATGCAGAATGGTGGAGTGACACACACACAGCTAAGTAAAGTGTCAAAGGTTTGGGCCCTCTGTCATTCATATCCCATGTGTGCCCCCCCCCCCCCCCCCTCCCCGTTGAGGTATGAAAATCAGTTTTAGATACTTGCTTGATTTTGGCAATCAATCACAATAGAGCACATGTCTCTTTTAATTGTTGTCAAAGCTAATGTCATTGTTGCATGGTAATGCGGTTCACTGGTATGCAAAGTCTGCTCCGCATTACCATACAAACAACAACACGACACGGACAAAACATCAGCAGCCATGATGCTCACTGTGACCTCTCTCAAGTTTCAGGTTTGTAAAGTCATTTCGTTAAAAAAAAAAATTCCCCAAAAATTCTTTAAGACAATAAAAAAGTGAAAACGATCTATTAGCTCTCCTTGTTTCTGTGCATCATTGTTCCACATTACATAAAGTTGACACACCTGCTGGAAAAATGTTAGTCCAGGACTAAGTCTAATAATGGAATCCCTATTTTAAATAGATTTTGTCACCCCAAATATAGACTTAACTTGCACCAGCCGGAGAGGAAATAACTAGTAAGTAGTCTGTATTTGTACTACGAAGAACTTTGTGGAGAGATGAACAAAACTAAATAACAGTTTAGTTATAAACTTGATATAAATATTGAGAAAATGTTAGGAAAAGTGTGGTATGGGAAACAGCTTCTGTAATCAGCAACAAGCAAACCTGAGAAAGGTGAGAAAAGGAAACACACAGGTCTGACAGGTGAGCGATCCAATCAGAACTTACACAAATAAATAAAAAATGACACAAAAGTCAATATAACAAACCGGCTGCAGGGACAACGTGAAGCAGCGAGTCCTGTCTGATTCAGAATTAGTCCACATGGGGAAACAATAACAGAATGAACAACAATATCTGTAGCTCTGAATCCGTCCACATAAACAAGAACCACCGCCATGAGACCCCTTACCAAACCAACCAATGCCTTAAAACCACAACATGAGCACAGCACATATCCGTGCTCTTTCTTAAAGGGGGGGGGGGGTGTGGTAATTCTAGAGCATTAAAATCCTCCTGTGTGCTACAACCCTCCAAGTGAAGCCCATTGCTGACAGTCAGAAAGAGCCTGTTGGTCTCCTACACCCTACTACCCCCATTACGGTCTGCAGGGAGAAATTCACATTAAAAACTAAACAGCAATAAGTAAAAAAGTATGTTATGATTAAAATATATTACAAAATTAAATCGAATGGTCCTGTCTTTTGAGACAGGCTGCAAATGACCACATTCATTTAAAATTGCTGTGTAGGCGATAGATGATGGGCCGTAAAGCTGCAAAATCCAAATAATAAAAGGTCTAATTCTTGAAAATGGCAGTAATTCCGGCATGATTCGGCTAATCATTCCCCTTATTAAATTAAACGTGAATGTGTTATTGTAACGCGAGGTAAAATAACGGACATGCTTTGACTGTAACGTTTTGAGGATGTCATGAATGTGTTATGCACTACGCTCTCATTTAAAGCTGAAGAAAAGAAACACTGGTACAATGAAGGGTAGAAGACAAGGTGAATATAAAGAGATCTCTGGTGTACTTTTCTTTATACTCCATTTTGATGTGCATGCCTATGTTTCTGTGTTTGTGTTAAAAGCTCACATCGGTGAAGCTCACTACACTGTGAAGCCCAGCGGACCGGTATGCAGCTGGCAACTAACTGCTCGTTGCACATTTCACGAGCCTCCAAACGTCACTTGGGTCCTCTCCAACTGGATGAGCTCAGTCGCAGACCGCTGCTAAACACCAGCTCCGCCATGCAGAACCAGCAAAAATGAGGGATTCTTGTCACAGTTTTGAGACGGAGGAAATTAATAAATAAGTTTGCCTCCTTTGGGAGCAGGGATGGGGGGTGGGGGTCTCTGGGGGCCAAGCGAGTGAAGATTTTTAGATGTAGATAGCGGGTCAGACTGACTCTGACCTCTGAAGGACTAAGCAGTTGAGAAGGGGGGGGGGGGGGGCATCAAAAGACCCAGCCAACCTCTAGCCGCATGACTAATACATAGGAGAATGAATCATCTAGATTAATGGTTAGTTTTTATTACAAAGACGCATACACATTATGTGCTGGCTAAGTTGATGGACAGGCTGACCCACACCTTCTAAAAATATTAAAGCTGAAGTCTGAACAGTGGGTGTCCTGGTCAGGTTTGGTAGCATTGCATTAAACGACGTGTCTAAAATATTTTGTGCAGGCCAATTGCAAGCTATTGGATGCTGAGCCGCTTTGACAACATACTTACTTAACTGTCAAAGACTGTGTTTAACTTCAAATTAAGGTTTTCTCAGATTTGTATTTCATCACTGGCTGTCTGTTCAGCTTTCAGACACCCTTGGAGTAAAAAAAAAATCTGTGGAGGCCATGTAACACGTTTACATCAAAATGCTTTTGGGTTGAATTCCAATTGTCTGTTACTATATTAACAAATCTTTTATAGATCTTTATATGCAACAGTTTGGCCCCCTACCTATAGCATCCCGCCTCCTCTTCCCTGCTACAAGGGTTGTTTCTCCATTGTTTAAAAATTGCTTGGTGGGGAAATAATAATAATATTTCATTTAGTTGTTTTTTTTAACATTATTCAAAAGAAATCATTTTTAAACAGTATTAAATAAAATAAATGATCCACTTAATGCAATGCTTTCAGAGCAGCTCAGAGGGTTTTAGGCACTCCAGGGTGAACGTCTCTTAGCTTTTAGTGTCCTCTCTTGTGGCTTTTTGCTAAATGAAACAGTTTGGCAGGAAAATATAGTGCAGGTTCACAAATGTCAGGCTTATCAATGAATTTTATTTCATATCTAAATTTGAGGCACCGGTGGTTAAACTTAACCGCGAATTACATGTAAACAAATCCTCTGAAATGGCAGGCACGTTTGCTGTGAAGGGTTAGGGAGTAAAACTGAACAATGCCGCTGCCGCCGAGTGCTGTAGTGGCACCTCTCAATAGCGCAGGAAGCCTTTCACTCTGTGGCAGAGCACACAATAGCCACTAGCAGCAGCTTGGCAGGAAATCAGTTCAGTTGTACAAAGGTTTAAAGGGGGTGAGGCTATGAAGAGAGAGAGAGAGGAGGTAGTGGGAAGACTTAAGGAAAAGGGCGGTAGCAACGGAGAAGAAAGCGGGGGAGAATATGCGAGGGGGGAGGACAAGAAAGGATGAAAATGAAAAGAGGGTTAATGAGGCCGTCTAGGACCACCAGAGACTTCTCATCCCATGTAAAGCCCGCCTGTGACCGAGCGACGGGGACAGAATCTCCCGGGCACAGGGAGCCTTCGTGCATATCTCTCTCACTCAGCAGCCCGACTCCTGAAAGTAGCAACATTCAAACAACCTTAGAGGAGACTAATCCGTCTGCCTTTCTTTATTCGGCTCCCCTGGTAGTAGGGCTGCAGTGACTTCTAAAAAAGCATCTGCAAATTGTCAGGGAGAAATAACATACTGCTGTCTATTGAGGATGAATGGCCCACATTCCTGGTGCGTTATAGCCATTTAATTCTCCCCCTCAGCCCTTTCACCGTGGCTTTAACAGATTGCACTTGGCAGAGGCGAGATGAAGGGCGGTGGCGGGCTTGGCGCGTGCTTGCTCTGGAGAAACAAACACTTAAATGGATGCAGCTGACTGCATTCCTCAACAAGAATCATTTTTAAAAAAAAGCCCTCTCCAGATAGATTAACAGGAGAACTGAAATGATCATTAGTAAAAAAAAAAAAAATCGTAACACTAAAAGGGAGAATAGGTGTAAAACAAAAAGTGTGCAACTGTTACAACTACCAGGGCAGGCTTGGCTGAGAACATTTCCCCTCGCTCAGTTTGTCCCACTCTGCTCTGAAATGGACATCAAACCTAATGGGCACAATATTAAGAACAGTTTGTCTTCATTTTCCATTTCTCAGCAGCGGAGGGAAGATATGACTTCCTGCCAATGACGGTGGAGGGAGGGGAGCCAGGTGGGTGGTGGAGGGAAAAAAAAAAGAAAAAGGAGGTAAGGGAGAAAAGAGAAGAGCACAAGATACGAAACAACAAACACAAGTAAAGGGATAGAAGTCTGCTGAAAGGAAAATAAAAGGAAACTCCACAATGCGTGACACAGCAAAAGAGAGGAAGAGGAGACAAAGCATCTTCTGATAGATACTGACAGAAAACCACCAACAGCAACAATATCAAGGTTAGGCTGTCAGAAGGCGTTTGCCAAATGCTTGCAATTGAGCCCGATCACGTGAACGTCCCATTTCCTTCCACTATGGCTCATCAAACACTTGAGGTTCTACTGTGGTGTATGTGAGGAGGAAGGAAGGCAGCGAAGGGACAGACGGAGGGGTGAGAAAGACAGGAGGGAGAGGAGGAGGAGGAGGAGGAGGAGGAGGAGGAGGAGGACATGGGAGGGATGCTCTACCAGAGAGAGAAAGAGACAGAGACTGAAAACCCCGATTGCGTCTGCTTGAAACATCATCACTCAGAGCAGTGTGACGTAATAAATGCCTACTAACAAGAACCTGCACGTGAAAATGAACGTTTGACAGTGACAATATTTTTCAATACATTCTGAGTAGATTACAGAGTTAGACCACGATGTAGCATGTGAGATTATAGCCGATAATACAATAAACATGGTAAAAAAATGGCAATTGGTTGGAGGTGATTATTTAACCGAGAACAAATAAAAGACAAATGTGCACACATGCAGCACCTACATGCAAACACGGTACAGTGAGGATGACAGGAAATGACAGACGTCACACAACAACCAACAATCATCACCTTGAACGTCATCATCAAGCAGGACATCTGAGGATATCCACACGCAGCATGAAGACAAGCACAAAACAGTCTATTAACCTTGGAACCATCATTTAGAGTGATGCTTTTACCTTTTTGGAGGAGAACAAAAATGCTCTTTGCCTTTTGGTGGAATCCTGCTTGTGAACGACTACATTGATTTTTTTTTCGTTCCTCCAGCTGAAAATATAATAATATGATACTGAATATAAATACTGAAATGTGAATAAAATGTGTGATTTCGCTAGGTAATAACTCTGGTTTTCATTATTTAGTCATAGCTACGCTCTTATCTCCGGGAGATACCTGAAGAAGTGCGAGCTGAGAATGAATCAGTACAGGCTGGCCTCTTCCTTTTGGCTGAGGGGGGAAAAAGTGGTTGGCTTCAGATTTGAACAGGATACGCGTTTAGCTAGAAAACATGAGTCAGCGTGTGTCCTAAAAGGATGACACACACACACGAGCCAGTTTCGGCAGGCAGCTTTTCCAATCATTATCTTCCTGATCTCCTCAACTGTTCTGATTAAAGTACACAAACACACAAGCACACACAGTTAAACAGTCACCTCATATTGTCCTTGTTGAGTGCATTCGATATAGCCGTGATAATGCACTCATCAAAGTAATGGATTCCCACAGAACTCCATTATGTGTTACTCTACCTTCTCTATTATTTCACCACATAGGTATAAAATTAAATTGCCTATTACTTATTTAACCTGCAAATTAAAACGTCCTTGTTTACTTAACATCCAGCAATATTCTTGATAGATTTGCTCAATTTAAACCGCAACTTAACTGCGGCTGAAAATCTTGTTCACGTTTGTTACTTTTCATTATATCAATGTTTTCCTTTTTTTAAGGTAATAAACACTTTGACTAATATTGATGTCTTACATTAATGGCTTGAATAAAAAAGTGAGTTTGAGCAGGCTGCTGAGCTGAAACTCTGTAAATGTCTGTGAGTGTCTGTGTGTATGTGTGTGTGTGTGTGTGTGTGTGTGTGTGTGTGTGCGCGCATTTGAGCACCTGTGAGGCTGTCAGGTCGCGTCATCCTCTCGTAAATGTCATAACTCTGGGGTCCATAGGGGTCGGTGTTGTGGAGCATGGAGCGGGGCAGAGTGGAGCTGAAGTGCTGGGGCACGGCGGTCATACTAGCCCTGACTGGAGACGACGAGTGAGTGGGCTGCTTAGTCAGTGGAGAGTTGATGCCTTCCACCATGGTCAGAGGCGAGCCCACGCGGCCCGATGATGACCCCGCCGAGGCCTGATAAGGCGAGGTAGTGCGGCTGGCGCCTCCCGACCGTGAGTTCGTGGAGCCCATGCGTCGCAGTGCAGCGGGGGAGTTTTTCTGCGTGGAGTAGGGCGAGCTGCTACCGCCGACATTGTTACTGGTGCGCTGGGCAGAGGGCAAGGTGGAGGAGAAGATGCTGGAGAGGGGTTTGGGTTCAGTTACAATGGGGGAGCCGTAGGCACTGCCGACAGAGGTACGCAGGGAGCCGCGGGACGGGGACATGCTGCTGGCGTAGGCTGGCGAGTGAGAGCGAGAAGGCACTGAGCTTACCCTCCGCATAGCACGACCAGGCACAGCTGTTGTTACTGCCGGACCCTGCGAGTCAGAAGGAAAACAAGATGGCTTCGTGCATTTGTTTCATTCAGGAGCTCTAAAATCATTAACAAGCATGTTGTGCTGCTGTCACTATGACATGCTAAAAAACACAGCATTACATAAACCAATTCATTACAAGGGGATGACTTTACTCTGGGCCATATTAATCCCCCCCCCCTCTGTTGTGTGTGACAGCGCCATTTGGTTTCTCAGTGGTCTGTGTGTACAGCGCTGTATGAAGCATGATTATGTCACAGTGCACTGTGTGCCTTCTGTACCTTTAAGCATTACTTTACTACCGTCACTGAAAGAAAATATAACAGCAATTTTGGTGTTTCTCTTTTGTTGTCTTATAAAAGATAATAGTAAATTATGTAATTAAACTTTATGAGGCCTTGGACATTGTGAGCAGTGACTGAATATATGCTGGTGTTACTCAGAAGGTAATACGCTAAAAATACATTTTGTGCTTGAAAACAGCAATATGTTGTCTGTTGATTGCTGGCAGTACCTGGGCTGAAGCCTGGCCCTCAGCTCTGGTATTCCTCCCCAGGGTACCAGTGCCGGCGCCAGGGAAGGAGTGCTGCATCCTCAGCTCAGCCTTGCCCAGGTTCTGGCTGCTGACGTAGCCACTGCTGGCATCCTGGTAGCCACTGTCCGAGTACGAGTTCATCTGAGTTGAGCTACGCGAATTCCCCGTGGACCCTGAGAGAGCGTGGCAGAAAAAGAAGGCCAGAAATGAAATGCAGAAATAGTGAGAGAGAGTAGAAGGACGGGTTAGAGGAACAGGTGAAACATCACACTGGGTTTCATAATAGACATGACCTTTACCTGGACAGCATTGCTAATGACAAAAGGCACAGCAAGGAAGCCACTGTAATTCAGTGTGCCATGGTACATTCAGCCTGTCACAAGCTGAGATGAGGGATCAGTTGCTATAGATGACAGTCAAAGTATAAAGTATGAAAAGGACAACGCTGCAGGGGGAAAGAGGCTTTCTGTATCATCAAAGGAGAAGTAACGATAGGATGAGGTAAGAAAACGAAGGTGGGAGTGAGAGAAAGGGAAACTGCACACGATAGAGAGAAGGCAATAACAGACCCTCACTTTCATGGAGGGAGGCCTGCTCCGGGGAGTACAGAGGCACCTGCTCTGACTCGGTCCTGATGCGGTAGCTGGGCGACTGGGAGCTGTCAGTCACCCGAGACTTGGTGTCCCCTGCGGCGGAGGCGGCGGCATCTGGGAAGACACAGCAGAGCAGGGAGTCAGACAAAGAGGCAAGGCTTCGAGTCTGAAACAATAAGAGGTCGGGCTTTGCACGGAAAGATTATAACAGTCATTAAAGCAGCGAACAATTGATGGAGTTGAGAGAAAACAACAATGAACAATGATTTCCGCAACATTAGTTTCACGCTTGTGTACAGTGGAGTCATTAAATCGGAATAGTTCCGCTGCTCTGACATTCCCCTACATCTTCCTCTCTTCGGGACAACAACCAGTGTGGAAAACAGGAAGTGGAATCAGCCCTCTTTTGTCCCTGTGCACAATGTTCTCCCGTAATCCCAATCTAGTTAAGCGTGACCAGTGTCAATGAGTTACTCTGCAACCACTGCAACAAAAGCCAGCAAGTGGAGGATTTTTTTAAAATCCTGCCCGATTAGCAGGTGCGAAAATAAGAGTTGAATCCCATGAAGGAGCCGCCTTGTTGTCCAAACTGACCTGTTGAATAAATCTGTTGACACTTAAGCGAAGTATGGTGTTTGACCACCTGGCCACTTTTGCACTCCCACCTCTGAAGATCTAAGGAAGTTTGCCCATTATTTACAGATGGGACTGAAGTGGGTCACAAGTTAGATTGCCAGAATACACATTTGGCATGGCTTGTTGTGTGACGGCCCCCGCCTTTCCTCTGTGACTTCAGCAGGTCCGGTCGGACTCAAACATCCTCACTATTTGCACAACACCTCGCCAATTGTGTCCCTTTCAACAGTGCTGCTATTTCTAATTGAATACATAACCCTGTTTAAAATAACAACCGTATAAATTAAAGTTTCAGTTTCTGTTTAGTCCCGCTTTCTTGCTCGCCCACTCACTGTCACTTTTGCACCGTCTCTCTCTCTCTCTCCTTGTTTTTCTCTGTTTTTATTCTCAACAAGATACACATCTCTAGTTACAATTAGGGAGCATCATGACCCTCGTGCAAGATTCACAATATCCTTTTGATACGATGTGATTTTCTCAATTTATGCATGCAGTGAATTTGTAATTTAGCTAAAAAAAACACAGTATTACAGTTGGACGTATTTTAAACTTGTGCAAAACACCCACATTCCTGCCACCTCATATTAATTAATAGGCCTACAGACGAATTACTACAGCACACTATAAAAAGATTTTGTGGAAACCATCTGGAAAACTTGCGCTGCTTGAAATAATTAAAACAAATATATCACAGGTGACAGCAACCGGGAGAGGTGGGCTGTAATGTGACAGGGAAAAAAAACAACAATGATATGCATAATATACCTCACCCACCTGGGGGTGGGTTGTTGTTGCTGCAGCACCCTCAGCACCTCTCTTTAACAGGGTCATTAAAACTTTACTCAATAATACATTTTCACACATTGCAGAGGATGCAGCAAGTGTTAATCTACCTTATTTTTGTTTCTCTCTATGTGAACATTTTTGGACCCCACAATGCTCTTTGGCGACGGGCCCTGACATACAGAGAGAACGCAATTACAATGTCATGCGGGTGATACAAGAGACTTGTTAAAGTATTTACAGAAAAACAATGAGATTCTAGGTTTTATAAGACCAGGAAGCTTTTATATGTCCTTGAAACGTAAGTAATAACAGGACTGAACTAGTCTTTTGTCTCCTCCGATCCCAGCAGTGACTCTGTGCCTGGCACACAGTGTGTCGTTTCAGACCACAGGGTTTTTATACTGAGCCTTGACCCTGTTTGATAAATGAGATGCCAAAAAGCCAGAACAGAGAAGGAAGAGAGGGAGACAACAAGAAAGACAGAAAGAGAGACAGAAGCCCCTTTTTTTCACACATTGAAGATTAAACATCACTGGCTTCCATTATCTATGCATGGCAGTAGTTGTTTTGGCATTCACAATAAAGTCTCCCATAAGTTACAATTTCAATGTTACCGTAACATGGCCACTCTGGATCGAGTATTTCGTTTTTTTCTCTACAAAACTGAAGAACAGAGTTGTAAGTTCTTCCACAGGGGATAGATTTTAAAACTTATTTTGCAGTTGAATATGTATCTCTACTACTTATGCTCACTTTAGTAACCCCAGTTGTCAACGCACTCTGTGCCCCCCCCCCCCCCCCCCCCCCGCAAAAAAAACATTTTCTTGTCAATAAATTATGTATTAGATAAAACTACACAATACGGTTTACAGTCAAGCGGCACCCATGCAGACACTAAGCACGTCTGCAGCTCATAAGAATTGTATTTACATTTCCCTCACTGCTTTTTTGTAGGTATTTCACTACTTCGTGTTGGAAAATGATGTGGGTTTTCAAAAATATATATCTATGTATAAACTACAGTGAAATCTGGACTTGCTTTTGTTAGGCACTTTTCATTTTAACTTTAAAAAACAAAGAAACCAGACGTGGCACAGGTTGACGAATAATAAATCTGAATTCTAGTGCTAACTTTGAGCCTGTTGAGGTTAAAAATACATATTCATTAGCATGTAAAAGGACCACAGGCTTATAATTATGAGCCTATTAGGCAATCAATGGGCTGGGAACAAAGAACAAGAAAAAGTGAGTGGAAATAATTGTCGTCTGTGAGAAATTGAGCTGTGTGTTTGAGGAGCTGGGCAGGTAACCAATGACAGCAACCAAAACAGTCAAATTGAAAGTAGGCTATTTAACACCAAAATTGTTGAGTGTACTTATTATTTTGGTATTTTCATTATTTAAAAATCACAAGATTGCAGGAAACTAAGTATCTGACAGTCAAATGTTTCCTGTTCCGGGATCCTTGACATTGTTTCCACACTTACACTTCTATCCAAAACTCTCAGACAGCGGCGACACACAGCGGCTCACGTTGCTCAATAGGCCTCACAGACAAACGTGGCCCATTACGCTATGTGCCACACATTTACACTTTAATTCATTTAGATTGGAAAAAAAGTACACTGCCACATCTGACTATCATTTATCATCTACACTACAATGAGAAATCAATGCGAAGCAAAAACAGTGATTGTGATTAGTTCCCGGCGCCGTTCAAACCTTAATGAAAAGCATTCAGCGAAGGAAATGGGGAATGGGCAGCAAATGAGAAAACGGTGTAGAATTAATATTCCCAGTGCATTTGTACAAGTATAACCCTTTAGGCTTTGCAGACAGGATTGACAATAAAAGATTAATGGCCATTGCAGAAATTTGCTAAGTTCCACTATGCAATAAATAAGCCATGAAATACATTAGTATATTCAATTCATTATCGGGTCTCCGGTGAAGATCCTTAAACAAACACTAAATAGACCGAAGGGGTCTGACGGAGATCCTTTCCGCTCCACATCACTGATGGTGTTGTGTGCGAGTGGGCAGACATAGCTTAGATAAATATTAAAACAAGAAAATGCCTTAGGCTGCCCATTAATGTGAGCTTGGTTGAAATGTCTCATGTTAGCTATGATTATTAAGGAAATGTAAAACATGCCTAAAACTGCATTACACACACACACAAACACACACCCTTAACAGACCCCGACTTTCTGCCAATATTGAATAATTCAAAAGCACTTGGCGGAACAGTTAAGCCTCACTTATAGCACATATGTCACTATTTACTATCTAAATCAGTGTGATACTGAACAGAACGGTCTAATCCACTAATCATTTAGTGTGGACCACATAAAGTAAACCAAGAATCAAGCCAAGCAGATGGGTATTCATGTCGAACGGTGGTTATTGATCACTGACTGGTGTAGTCAGGGTCTAACAGGAACAGGAATTAATGAAGGTTGCTTCAAACCTTTAGAGAGGAAGGACACCTAAATAAGTCTATGTATTTTAGTATTGAATGATATTCACAGCAGCAAGTATAACATAAGATAATATTTTATAAGTCCCACAGCGGGGAAATTTGTCTGAAGAGACATTAGTAGAAATAAACAGGTAGAATAAATAATCAAAAAGTAAAGGTATAATAAATAAGTGTACTGTAAAAAACAACAAAAGCTAAAAATACAATATACAGATCAGATTGAGTGGTTGTATACACATATGAGATATGAAATATCAAGTGTTTCTATTGCTCATACATACACTGAGCACTGATTTGTTGCTCCATATTAATTATTTGACAAATATTGCACCAATGCGTAACTATCAGGTTACCAATGAGTGAGGGCAGAGGAATGCATGTAAACTTGGTTAAAATGGACAGTAAACACTGATTTTGTTAGGAAGAGGGATAGCTATCCAATCGTTAAGTGTTTGAGTTGACATACCTGCAGTTCTCCAAGGCAGGGACTTCTCAGACGAGCTGTATGGGAGAAAACAGGAGATGGATCAGTGAATACATGCGCTACAAAACCAGAGACACCACAGTGAAAGACATGTGTGAAATCATCTGGAAGAGACACTTTTTAGCCTCGTGCATTTTTTTTTCCTTGGGTCTTTAACAACAGCGTCAGAGATGGGGCTATCTGTTTGAGATAAACAGCTGGGAGATTCAGAGTATACAGCCGAAGAGCAGATTTAATGTTTACAACTCAGATGTACAGTCCATTCCTGTCATCTGAGTTCATCAAGACCTAAAGGGGCCTTTGGTGACAGCTCGTGTTTTGAGGAGCCAATCAGCAATAAGAGATGTTCTAAAACTGTGGGACTGGAAGCTGTTTTTTCCACTTGCAGCTTTAATAAACAAAGCACCAAAAAAAAAAAAGGCCAGGGGATTAGATACATCCTGATGGGAGCTGAAACTGCCCATGGACAAGTGAAATCAGAAAAGAAATGTGATCATACAGTATAATCACACACACCGAGTGTACAAGCCCACAGTATCCTGACACCCTAAAGTAACCCTGACATGCAAGCCAGTAGTATATTCCAGCACAGAGAGCAATTAAAGAGAGATACTCAGTCTCCAGAGAATATTGTGGCAGAATAATGGTCGAGCCAGAGAGCGATCACAGTCTGTGAGTGCTCAGCCACAACACGGAGGATACCAAGCAGCAAAAAAACAGATCGAGGGACAGTGTGTGGGTGATCGATGATGAATCGGCCTCGGTCAGTAGACGAGGGATCATTCTTAATTGCAAGATAAGAGCAGGAAAGCATCAGAAACAAGCTCCCAGTAGACTATGGCCCGAAATCCATTCAATCTATTGGGCAATGTGAGAGTTATTTTGTGACGAGAAATCCCCTTAGACCTTTGGCCTGAGGCATCCACACCCGACATTAGGAAAGCGCAAAGTTCAACCGTTAGCTGGAGTTTTACTGGTGAACCCACTAGTACTGGAAGTTTCCTCTTCCACCAAATAGTAGAGCGGACTATGAGAGGAATAGAGAAAACAGGCCCGCTTTGGCAACTGCATTGCTGAATTTATAGTTGACGCAAGGGGCTAACAGAGTCCCCCTAGAAACCTACAAAGAATATTCTGATTAATCGCAATGCTCGGCCCAAGGACTGTGCATAATCAGACTATATTCTTTCTGGTTATTACCTGATATTTTTCCCCATCTAAGGTGACACTCGGTGAGCCTTAAGAAGCACGGCTCTCCGAATTTTAATGAGCACGTAGGCAATTAAAAAAAAGAGGAAGTTGGGGGAGCCGTGCTCCACTGAACCATGGCAGATGGAGTGGAAGAACGGTGACCATAGTGATGATGCACCACGCGTGCTGCATGCCGACCGGCTGGCTGGACGAAGGCAGCGTAAAGAGATTGTAAAACTGACGATAAACTGCTGATAAACTACGCGGCCTAAACCTTGACAGGACACTTTATTTCCCATCAACCCCTTTGGCCCGGGTGGAGGTTGCATCTTTTAGTAGTTTTGCGAGAGGTGAAGTTTGATGACCACACCCTGTATGCTTGTAGAAATGAAGGGAGCGGCCAACACTGGAGGTGTCGTGAAATGTAATGACTCCCATTACAACCCTTAAGTGCACCATCACCTCTGCAGACGTCCCCGCTGAGCTATTGAGCCGAGCAGTGTGAACTCAATGGTTAAAAGGCTAATCTCCATTCACACACAAATGTCCAGTGACATTTTAATTGTCCTTCTATGTCTGTCTTTAAATAAAAAAAAAAGGTGTGAAAGTGGTGTTGCATGTTTTCTCTTGAGACCCTCGGCTCCTTTAGATCAAGATTGAAGACTTTTCTGTTTGCTGCATGCCTGTAATTGAACCAGATTCAAGGATATTAATCAATATCTGCATTTCACTACTGTGTTTTATTTCTTACACTGCTTTTTTTGTGTTTTAATGACTGTTGTTAATGTTTCAATCAATGTTCTTAATTGTTTTTAAATCTCCTTTTCTTTTGCCTTTTGATGCTTTTAATGGTTTTTATGTGAAGCACTTTGAATTGCCTCCTTGTTGAAATGTGCTATACAAATAAACTTGCCTTGCCTCTTCAGAGTCCCTCGGAGGTGGTGGATGGATACACGCCCCCCCCCCCAGAGGGAAAAGTGAATGTGTTTCAAATGTGATTATATCTTTTGTCAGTAACCAGATCTGAAACATCATGGGAAACTTGGATAACAAATGTAGACTACCACTGAAGACACCTGATTATTTAAACATGATTCAACCCGTACCAATGTTTCTGAGAGGTCGTGTGGCCAAACACCGAAAGCACTTCTATCTCTGTGGCAACAGTGAAGAGAAGGTGAAAGGAAAGTACTTAACCACTTCTTACTTTTTGGGGGTTGCATCCAAAATTTGACTGAAAAAAGGAGCAGTAATGATTTTTTTTCTGCTACAACAAAAAAAAAACACGAAGACAAATAAATCGGGATCCCTTGAACACGACGGCACAGTGAGTGAAAACAGTCTGCTCATCAACAACAGTCAAGCCGCTATCAGCACCGTCAAACCAAATGTTGCAAAACAGCTGCAGCCTCAAATCACTTAACTGATAACCAGAGCCTTTTTTTTGACTGAACAGTTCCAGGAACTAAACCTTTTTGGCAGACAATTGCCTTCTCACTAGAGTTCAAATCAATGTTCTATATTTACTGGTATTTGGCTTGTTTAGTCAACGAATGTAGAAATGATTGTTATCTTATTTTTCTTTTGTCAGGCTACATTTTAACCTGCCACTGACAATGAGGTAAATGCTTCACAAAACAAATTGGGCTGCTGGTTTTCATTGTGACTGGCACACAAAAAGAACCCTTTTTATAATAGAAGCAGTCATTATATATTGTGTAAAGAAAGATTGCCTAGTTCTCTAAAAATGTATCTTGAGCTGCCACTCAGTTTGTTAAATGTCATGAGCGACTACGGGACAACCACCGGAAAGCAAATGTGTCGCTTACATCTCCAAATGTGATCACTGGCGTGGTTGTACTACACTAAACTTGGGGTCTAAAACACAGAACTCCCGAAAGAGGAAATGAAAGTAAATAGCCTAGATGTGTATATTTTCGGAGAGCTGTTGTGCAGACCTTTTTGGCAACACTAGAAGCTGCTCCATACCGGCATCTCTCCAAAAAATGAAGAAAGGGGAAATTAACACTCTTAGTTCCGAGTAGTGCAATCTGCTGGGGATAGGTTGGGTGCTTTTTGTAGGTATGCAGGCTGGAGTACAAGAACGCATCGTGTAAGGGCATAAGGGCTTATTATTAAAAAGCCAGACGAGATCACAGAGAGCCATTACAGCCAGGTGTCATGTATCCAGATATATCACAATTGCATCATGGTCCATTTGAGAACGAATGCGGCTCGAACCTGGCATCAGGTGACCATTTGTGGAAAAATATGCAAATAACACCTGTCTGGGATGGTACCTTGGGGTTCATCGACAACTTCTGCTAGCATTACTTAAAGACATTGGTATTCAGTGTTCTACATATAGACAGTGGAAACAGTGGATACATTATAAATACAGCAGGGAACAAGGGAGAAAGAAGAAGCTGCCAAACTGAGCTGATGGGATGAACTGTGTCGTCAACAGGATGTCACCAAACTAATCAACGCCTTTTACAGTGCTATTGCTCTCATATGAAACAATACTCCATATCAGCAACCATCCATTGTGATGGGATATTGGGGGGGGGGGGAACACTATTTAACTGTTGGAAGTACTGGGGTGTACCAACGTCTTATCACCATGGTAAACAACAAAGAAACCCTCAGTAGTCAGGGAAGTACACACATGTAGTCAGCACATGTGTTCATGGCCACATTCAAATATGGCTTGAGAGACTATGTTTGAGTCAAAGTCTGACCGTTATATGGTTATATGTAATCAATACATACTTTCTAATGAAACATATGACCAGCATTAGTAAAATATCCACACAATAGAGCACTATTGCTCTGCCATCAAAACCCGTGGCCTTAATGGAAGGAAATAGGTAAGAGCAACAAAAAAAAAGACCATAATATTAACAGTGCCTGAAAAATCTGACCATTAAGCAATCTCTTAAATGTCACAGTCTATTAACCTCAATTGTAATTTCCCTTGACACTTTAAGGAATTACATTTTAACTAGACCTAAAAGAGAGTCCACACATATTCATTGTTTAATGAAGTGCAACCGAAAACAGTGATGCATGAGTGAAAGTTATAAAACACGCACGCGACATTTCAAACCATGTTGCTTTGACTTTTATGCAGACATACATATATTATCACAGATTATGTGTATGTAAATATTCAACCGTGACGTTTTATTCTGCAGTATTTTATTAGCAGTATTTATTGGCCAATGCTATCGCATTCCCGAATGTCAGTGCATCTCCTCATCTTCTGGATCTTTGTCAAATGAAATTGAGTCGAACATTCATGCCACGCGACAATATAAGACCGGTGTCAACCCTTCTTCAAAGGAGTTTTATGAAGCCCATTGGGATATTGTATGTGGTATTGAGCTGTACAAATGAACCTGACAACGTCTGAGGCACAGCCCACAGGAACAGAATGTGTGGTCACTGAGGTGTGATGAAGATGAAGCCTAGTAGTCTTTGAGCTGATGAAATGGGAATGAGTTTCCCAGAACAAACTCAGAGGCTCCCCACTCCTTCCACGCCGACAGCAGTGCTTCACTGAGCAAACAACACTCCACTATCACGCACATTCACAAACACATTCTGCCACTGATAAACATAGGCTTCATATTTTGCCCACAGAGACAGCCGTTTACATTTTCATTTCAGCTCAACATAAAAGTGATTTGAGTAACTCAGCCAGGACAAAATCCTGCAGATTTAAATTGCTAACTGCTACAACCGTGTTTCTGATAAGCCGAGATAAGACTGGAGCAATTCTGTCCGTTTCTAAATAACAGGACAGGGGGGGGGGGGGGGGGGGGGGGGGGGGGGGGGCACATTTTCAGATTTACAGTCCAATCATATTTGAGCAAACTGGGATGCTCTATCACTATGCCATAAGGTTACACTATGGAATATGGTCACTGCTGTGAAGGATGAAAACGCCATGTGTTGGATTGTTGCTCTGCATGTGCGTGTGTGTGTGTGTGTGTGCGTGTGTGCATCTTCTCATTACCTGCTGCTGCTACCAGCGTCTGGCGACTCGGCCCCGAGTCTGCATCTTTCCAGCTGATTGGCCACAATCTGCCTTTCCACTTCCAGCTCCCTGGTTAGCCGCTCAAACTGGAGCTCCTGCACGCACACACACACACACACACACACACACACACACACAGACAAACACACAGACAAAAGACAAGGGACATTCTCATCAGAGAGAGCTTTGCGTACTTCGAAATGACAAATGTGAAGTCAATACGAGGGAAGCAGGTTGACAGTTTGACAGCTACCTCCTACAGTGTTGTGCTCCATCATAGCATGTAGGTTAATGATGACACAAAATAGAAGATTAAGGAACCTCAAACAAGCTAAATCCAAATATAAATGTTAGCTCCCAAGTAGGTTAAAAAATAGGGACCGTGTACATTCAAACACACACACACACACACAGGCTATATGGTACTGCTATTTCCCCAGCCCACACAGTGAGATAAGCACCACTTCAGTGGGTGATATTTAGCCTTGGTGGCACTGTTCCTATGGGAGTCGAGTAGAAATCAGCATTTGACTAATTATCTAGCCTGAGCGAGGCCATTACTTGCACAGCTCTCTAGCTCCAAGCACTGCATCATGACACTCATAAGATCCACACAGGGGCTTTAGTACACGGAAAAAATGATTGCACACCCATACACACACACACACACACACACACACACACACACACACATACAGGCACTAATTTGCATTACATCGACCCTTTTCCACTAAAATTAGACCGTATATATGCAGATTTTTTAAACACGGGAAAACACGCTATAGACTAATTTCCCACTGGCAGTAGACGGGTAAGCCTTTCCAGTTTTGGGGTTTTCTTGTGTGTCACGTTGAACATCATGGATGCACCGGAAGCAGCGAAAATGTTACGGCGTACCTCTATTTTTTTGATTTCTGTTGTTTATTCAGTCACTCTATCAAATTCTCAAACCAGAGTTGGTGATGGTCGGAACAGTGGAAAGACTAAAAGATGGTTTTGATGAGTTTTATTTTGTTTCTGTTGTCTGAATAGAGTCTGGTGGCTGTGAGGAGAGCATACTAATTATATATGTTTTGTACATTAATGAATTGTAGTAATTGTTCAAATCCCTGTTGATTTTATTTCCAACGCGTGTCACATAGTAATTAATACCTGTGACTACTGCAGAGTAATTTGTCCTGGGAATAAATGCCAACTGTAACCTTTCCCACTAAATACAAAAGCTAGATATTAGCTGTTATTTGACCAGTGTGAAAGGGGGCTGTAGAAATACCTTTTTTTTATTCACCCATACCACTACCACGGCAGTATAAAGAGAAAATTCAAACCTAGCACCAACATTCATGTTTTTCTTGCAAAAAGGCCTCACTCACCATAACTCTAGATGGCAGGATCCTCGCCCTGCTATCTTTAGTTGTCCCATGTAATGTCCATTACCATGGGTCACACACACAAATCGACTCTCAGCTTCTTTTGTGACCTCTGAGGAAGTTTGGCCACTCTACGACACCAGCCTACTCTCCACGCCTACTCTTCAATGTTCCCCGAGGGTTCACTGAAATTTCCCTTTACATTGAAGACATGCTCTACTCACCCCTCCCCCATGCTGCTGCTTTTTTTTTACTCTCCACTGCTCTCCTCTCCTCTACCTCAGTTGCAGATATGTGAAGCCTAACTGCAGTGAGCGGGAGCATGCGGGAGGGAACGCTGCTAAGTCCTATTTCCTTAATGACATTTTTTTTCATCTCGCTGAGATACATGCGCAGTGCTACGAGCAAGCCCGATTACATCTTGTGCTGCTCGGCAAATAAGATAAGAAGAGATAGACCTCCATTCATACCAAAGAAAATGGTTGTGACCAAGATGCTGGATGGGGGAAATGAACATCCATTATTATTATTACATATACTAAAAAGGACAGCCTGGTAGAGAACAAGTTATTGTTTCCCTTCCCGACGTGGTGGAGGTGTGTTGGTTCGCACAGTAAAAGCCTGCAGCTCACATGTCAGTGGCTTTATCCTCCGGTCACGTTCGCCCTTTTTGCAATATTCAAACTCAACTCACTGACATGGCAATGCAGAATATGTCCACATCTTGTTGGAAAACCAATTTTTACTGAGCAATAGTGCAGCTAACACGCAGCTAACACTCTTCATGACAAGTAAAATGCATTTTCTGTAGCTGCTTCTCAATAACAGCTGGGCAGGGGTTCCTGGTGGAAAGCTTGTAATGTGAAGCAGCCGCAGGAAATGTTAAGCTTGCATTTGCTGTTACAAAGAACAAATAGTAACTATACCAGGGAAGACCATTAGTACTTGAGCTGGCCAATGTGGCCAAAATATGCTATGCCTTAAAGAACAACCATTTACCGTCAATGTAATTATCTTGGTTGAATATTACACTTATTACTTATTATACATATAACTGAATTCTTCAAATGTAATTTGCCTTTAAACTGTCACTATTGGAGAAACACTCCAGAAACAAAAAAAAGTTCCTCTGTTTGTCAAAGAATTATTGAGCAAATTACATTTTCACTTTGAGATCATTATCCCAATCATTTAATCGCCCGACACAGGCCAGACTCCTGAGGAAAACAGCAGGGATCATCACCAACGCCTGCTTTATTCCTGATACATAAAACACACCAACAAGCTAACAGAGTGCAGATCACAGCTCCAGGAGGAGGACAAAGATAGAGTGGCCAAAACACTGATTTACTTAGAAGAAATGAGCCATAAATCCTCTTTGTGACACATAACCCCTTCTGAGTGATTTAGTCCCATGAAAATTGCCAATTTCAACTTTTCATTCCAAACAATCATTCTTGTTCCCAGTGATCAAAATACAGAAATTCATTTCTATACGTATGTGCAGAATGTCAAGGGAAGAGGGACTTATTCAATTCATGGGCTGCTTTTGACACAGCATTCATTTTAAGAAATTGGCCGTTTTTTGTTTTTTTTTAGCAAGAAATCTTGAGTTCTGAACTCCTGGTCCGGCACACACTCCGGCACACAAGTTCACAAACAATGTGGACTGTTCTTGCTGAGCCCTACTAAATGATGCACAATGGGGCAGTGCTAGTCGGAGGATTGTTTCCCACAAGAGACGGTGAAAAGATTGAAATTATTGAGACACCATTTCTGCACACACACACAAAGACGCCTGTATCTTGTGTGCATTGACGGTGCTGTGGTAATAAGAAGACTTTACGGTGTAAACAAGGGATAGGACTCAATGCTTCACCTTCAACGTATAAGAGAGAGAGAGAGATGACACTGAATAGTAGTGACAAGAGGCTGAGCCTCAAACGCAGTCTACTTGATACAAATCTGGAATTACTCCAGTGTGTGACTCTCTGTGCAAGAGAGAGAACATATGGTGGAAGTGACAAGAGAGGGGTGTAATCCATATGGACACACGCACAGAAAACAGGAAGGACAGAGAGAAAATGTTAACATCCAAATATTTGAATACAGTTTACTCCCACTAGATACGTCAGTCTGGGAGCACTGGGCCATTGTAGAAGAGTGTAAATGGGACAAATACAGTATGAATACAAATGAACATAAATATAGATTTTCACTCATCACCCATACATACAACTAAAAGATTAAATGAATCCTTCATGTGTGAAGCGTATAGTTACTGTATGCGAGTCATGTATGAATATGTAGCAGACGCTTATGGGGAAAAGAAAAGACAGTGAACGCTCTCCAAATGAAGACAGAGATTTCCTGCTCCTGCAAATGTCACTATTCTTGGCCCACCATTTCTGTGCCTTCCGTCTTTTAAGCTCATAATCCAATTGTTTCGTTTGGCAGCGTGTCACCTCGTCAAGTCCGGCAGCTTCATCTTATGCGGCACTTCTCATTACACAGTTGCACACATGCGAGGCGAAAGAGAAATAAACAGCTCTGCCTGTTCTTGATACTTCGCACAAAGAGTGGCCAGGCCTTCAACCCTGGCTGATTAGCTGTTCTGTGATATTGATCTAGCGCAGCCGAAAAGAGGCATCTGTTGCAGCCGTAAGGCAGTATAAGTCTCTCGTCACTCGTGATATTCAAAAGCTGCTCCAAGGCTATAGCGGTCGGGCATCTTGCCTGTATGCCCGGCCCAACCCTGCTGTTTTCTTACTCTGGAGAGGCATGGAGGAAGTCCACAGCTTCCAACCATGAAACAGTTTACTGGCCTCTCAGATGGCATGGAGGATTGCCGCCATGCCTCTTTTACTGTCACATTCTCAGGCTTTCCTTAGCAAAAAAAGAAATGTTCTAAAGCTTGGATTCTCTCACACACATTTCAATAGACTTCCCTTATTGCCAACGACTCATGAAGACTATTATGAACAAGGATACATCTATAATAGATTTAGCTAATGTCCATAATTAGCGTGTGAAAGCACAAGAGTGTGTGCCAAAGTGGACCCTGGTCTGATGAAACGGGGACAAGGATCCCACTCCTAAGTGGAACTCATATTAGCTATGGAGAAGGAGTACTCTCTACTCTGTGTAATTCATTCCATGCTTGGCCCCAGCACAGAATAGGACACATCTATTCACCGTAACAATCCACCGAGTCAGACTGAGCACAGCGGTAATGGTCGTTAAGCAAAGGCCTATGCTTATTTAACGAGTGGGGGGGTGCAGCCTTGGTCGGTACCAGGCGTGAAGAGGAAGGACAGAAACAATGGGTGGCCGGCCTTTCTGTACCAACAAGGCTTCCAACGCTTTTATGTGACATTACAATGAGCCTGTTGGGCCTGGTGTGCCTTTAGTCCCAGAGCTGAATCAGATCCTGTCCCCTTGTGTCCTCAGATGGGCCCTAAAGAAACAGATGACACATGGCAGCAGACCCCCGCTACCAATATACAGGCTCCCTTGTCATCTTTATGGATGCTGACAGTACAAGACCCATCTGAAATGCCCGAAGTGGCTTCTGCCCGCTGCTGGTTCAGCACATGAACGCTCGTGCAGCATAGATAAGCGAGGGCGCTTACGCACACATAAATCCCAAATGTCGTACAGCTATATCGACATAACATACACAAACAGCCCTACTACACCATCGTGGATTGATTTTTAAATCAATCACTGAAATATTGACAGTCTATATATGCAGTGTACAATTTCTGTGAAATTGACACAAATATCTAACATACATAAGATGATGTATTTATATATATATATATATATATACACACACATCATTTTATGCATGTTAGATATTTGTGTGAAACCGTATGTTAGATATTTGTGTGAAATTATGTAAATTTGTGTGAAATTGACATCATTAGCATATGAATTTTTGAGTGATGGACATGTGCTTCGTGGGATCACAGTGAGCTTTTGCCGCCAAATTCAAATCAGCTCAACCGTGAGTCCAAATTTGAAGAAATTCCTGAGAATTCACATTCACAAGAATGGGCTGGACGGACGGACAACTTGAAAAACGAATGCCTCCGTCCAGGGCTGTCTCCAGAACGGCGACATAATAAATCGTAATATATCGCCTTGCTGACAGTATACTTGAATTTACCACAGAAAGACAGTACCGTGGCATAAACTAGCAATCACGAATGCAACCATATAATCATTAAGGACGTTCCTTAGATCTTTTTGTGGGAGCAGAAACCATCCAAAAGAGAGGCGTCCGACTCTTACACCAACTTGCCAATCAAGCCAAGCTCTTCAGACAAGATAGGACAGATTGTCAGGGATGCAATTTTTTAAACATCTTTCACACAATAATTGGTCAACCAGCACACTCTTGAATTGTTGCGTCACTTCCTCATAAATTCATTCAATTGGACAACCACAGAAAATGTAACATGCGTCAGCATGTACCGTACCCTGCTTTACACCGTGTTTTTTCTGCTTACAACTTTCAATTCTGGGGAACTTGAATACATTATTCGATACATTTTAATGCATATCTAATGCTTTGTTGGGCAGGTTTGGGTGCGTGCATGTAAAGATTGATTATGCCAGATGTTTCTCTATTAAGTCAAAATGAAATATTATGATATAGGAATTTAATTCTGCTGCAACCTTGCAGAATAAAAAGTTCTTGCATCAAATATTTTTGACTTGAAAGCTGTGCTGCAAAATGTTGGCGGTTCCTTCGCATACAGCAAACAGTCAGCACGGGCAACATACATTTATGGGCGGGCAAAAGAGTTTAACACCTACACCGTGTCCCAAAATTGCTCCACTCGCTTACGGCTGTATATTTGTATGTGCAAAACAGATGTAACACGATATGTATTTGTAGCTAGTGTGGTTGCAAAGTTATATTTTACATTTATCCAAATTATTCACAAAAGATTTACATAGATTTGTGATCTCTCTTACGGTCATGTCTGGACAGGAATGCATGTCCATGTCATGCGAGATTCACCATGCATACAACCTAGTTACCGGAACAGATGCATCATTTCACCTCCTGTTTGCCAAACAAGAAACCTACAACATCATACATGCCACAAAGATAAATTAGGATAATATAATGCTGTGCTAGCGATGTGTGAAATTATTGCTTGGTAACTCGGCTCCTTCCTTTATGTGACAGAATAATAATTGTGAGCAATACATCAGAGCAATTGCTGCCTAATCCTTGGTAGTGAGAGCTCAAATCCCTCTATTAATTAAGACTTGAGATCTTATCCTTAATAGTTCTCGTTAGCCTGAGCGCCGCCCATGTGAATCTGTGTTTCGGGTGGTGCTGTGAATTGGGCCTGGAAAGATAGGGCTTTGCATGTTGATGTTCATTTCCAATTTTGCATAACTGGTGCAGATGGCTTTTTTCCCTTTTAACCAAAGATGAGAATCTACCAGAAATATGTTTGTTCATTAAGTGGCAATGAGGCTTGACAGCTCTTCATCCCCACTGCAGAGTGTGGCAGGACCCATTCCGACGAGAGCCCCGACGCTGTCGCGCAGTGGAGGAATGACAGCAAAGGTTAAAGGATTTTCTGCAAGCAGCAGGGACAGAAAAGCAGGCCTGAGGTGTGAGCAAAAAAAAAGTACAGGCCTCACAAGAGGCTGTGTGAGCAGACCTGAAGGAACCCACGCAGTGCAATTACTTACAAAAACTGCCACAAAGTCACCTTGTTACAATACTAAGGTTTGAGGAAACTGGCTGCAGCGTCATGCCACCACAGCAGAATTATAATAACCCACATTGGATAGAAAGACATTTAAAAATACTGTAAAGTGGCTTGCTGAGGTGAGAGAGTGTACGGGCAGCTATAGGTGAATCCAAGGGAGACAATTGCTTTAGCACCCACAGCTGCTCCAGAGCTTTTGTACTGTATAAGCTGATAATGTGACAAGAGGCCACAAAAACAGAAAATGCAAATCATCATTCACTCTCAGATAATGGAAAAGCAAACTTACAATAGAACATCATTTCTGCCAGGATTTCTAATGCGGCATTACAAGCATTTATGAGCAGGAAATTTGCAGAGCAGCAGCTAAAATTATTTTTTAAGTTCTTCTATCGAGAGAAAATTGGCATACTGCAAGTTGTATGCCGACATGGAATTGAAGGTAGAAGCAGGATGAATACTGTTAGAAAATTGATTTACTGCTGGCTTCCCATGTCCAATAATGAGTCACTCCATGTTGACCTCCATGTTGTACCAGTACACTTTAGCTGCTTATGATTCTGTGTTATGACCAAAATACAGTGTAATCCATTGATCCGTGGCGGAAATGTCTTTGTCAATTTTAACTTTATCTTTAAAAAACAAAACAAAACAAAATCACATGTATAAATAGAAAATAAGCAAAAAAATAAAAATAAAGTGGTGTCGAGTGGTACGACCAAAACTAATTTTAAGGATTATCTCCGAAAAAAAACATGACAATGGAGACGTGATCTGGAATCCTGAGAATACTCAGTGGAAGACATGTCAAAATGTTAGTTGTTGCACTCTATTAAAAAAAAAAGAAGCACTGACTAAAACTTTGTTCACCAGACCTCATCACTCCAAAAATAATTTCATGTTGGCGGCATTTGAGATAAAACATGCTGCTAACACGGAGGAGTAAGACCCCTGAGAACACTGTTTTCCATATATTTGAGCATGAAAAGGAAAATTACAATTTGGCTTGATAATTAAATGCCATTATAGAAAGTGTCATTTGTGTGGTGAATGCTCAATAAAAGGAGCTGTCATCAGCATTAGCAAGGACAGCAGCCAGCACTTGCCAGAGATTGACAACGAAAGAAAGACCGTCAATAACAAAGACATAGAGGAGAGACTGTGCGAGGGCGAGCAGCAAAAGAAACATCATGTCGGTTCCCAAAAGATCCAACGAACTAAAGTAAATCTCTCACAATTTCTCCTTTCGAAAACCTTGACTTCTATAATAAACCTGGCTTCAAGCGCACGTGGCACCTGATTATTGTGTGTGAAAACGATGTTTTCTAATCTAACAGCATCATCTTGTCATTGGTGTTGAAAGACTGAATTCAAAAACAGGACTTACAGCTGCAAATTACAAAAGTAAACTGCTGTTCTGTGCAGCTACAAAGCTGTTGAACCTCAACAAAAGCTCGGAGGTGACGCTGCTGATAATAATGCCAAGGCATAGTGGCAGACAGTAAATAAGAGTAACTCCACAAAAAAAAAGGCAATCTGTATCTCCTCCGCTGGAACAAAAAAAAAAAAACAGAATGCTGCGGCAGTGCAATCACACAGCCAGTGCAATTCACGCAGACCCGTGAACGAACAATTCCACTGAGAGATCAACGGCGTTGTGTCACAAGACACAAAAGAACATTACTCTTGGCAAAAATGAAGAGAGTAAGCAATCTAGGGGCTGTCAATCCGGCGGTTTCTGTGGTGAACAAAGACTGCAGTGACTCGTGCGATTACCTCAAGATCAGTCATTTAGAGAAACTCATCCGAGAGATGTTTTGGGCAAGAGGACGAAACAGAGCCGTAAAAAAACCTCATTGGTGATTCACCCAGTGGAGTTCCTAAAAACTTGGAACGCACGACCGTTCCAAGGGCAGCCCCAGCAGCATTTTCACGGCGCTTCCAACTTCCCGAGCACAACTCCTGCTCCCCGGTGACCGGGTCCCTCCGTGTTGCGCCGTTGACTGTGGCAATGATGATAGTGGGTAATGATGATGCTGATGACAGTGACGGTGATGAGTATTAACAGGCTAGCTTGGGGGGGGGAGAGATCTCCCTGGGCTGGGTTACAAACCGACAGCACTGTGCCGGGCCAGGCGCACACAGAGACGCCATGTCACATTCATCTCCTCTTCCTCTCTTCCTCTCTTCTCTGTTGTCCTCTGCATTGACAGCCTCCTGCCACAGCACTTCAGAGCACCATTCACAGGTGACAAGCCTCTCTCTGACTCTGCCTCTCTCCATCACGCTCACGCTCTCTTTTGTCCTTTTCCACTCACTCACCACCCTCTGCGCCCTCCCTCTGTATCTGAGCGTTTTGTCTTTCCTCTGTATATCCGAGCATTCTCCTTCACCTGTATCCCTCCCCTCTCGATCGGTCTCTCTCTTTCTTTTTTCTCTCTCATACTTGTTCTGCTCCCCCATGGGGTAATTGCTCGGAGCCAGGCTTCCATTTTTATGACTATAATCAAGGCCAGAATGCTTATGCCTTTAGATTTCTCCTTGCCTGTGTCACAGAGGTAGCGCTAGGAGTGGAGAAAATCACTAGTCGATTGTAATTAGAGTCCTTATTTCTGCTATGGAGGTGGAAGAGACTCCATCGCCTGCAGAGAGAATTCAACCTTTCTGATGTGCTTATGACATGGAATTGCATAAATGGCAAAAAAGCACTGCCTTGAAGCTTTGCCCCCGGACCCGACTGTTAAGTCCTTTAAGCTGGGTCACTTAGACAAAGATGACTTTGGCTTCATTAAAAAAACGTTATGGAGACTTGCACTGGTATCACAAGAGGGTAATATTTCAGCCAGCTCATCAAGCCTTGAAGAGGGTGCTGGAGTTGTAGCTCTCAAAGCAAGGTCAGCTCATAAGGCTTTGCGAAGAGTCCATATGTGTGCGTGGCCGTGCCTGATTCGGAGGAAAACGGGGTCACAGAGTTTGCCGGGGAGAAGCTGGAGGCAGACAGATTTTTCATGTGGAATGGATTCCAACAAAGTGGGAAAATTCCACTGTGGTGTATTCTGGAAGGCGCTGTGTTGAAACACCATAGTGCGGCAACGCCTAAGAGGCCCCACTTTTTTTGCCAGTAGTGTGGTGCATATAGGCATGTCCAGGCACAGCTAATAACAGCATTACTCTGAGGGCAAAGCCCCATAATGGGGGAGGAAGAGGAGCACACAACGAAACACAGCGCTTACACGGGTAAGAAACCGCAATCTTGATTCTAGACAATGATCTGCTTATCAGCGCTGAGGATTTGCAAGGACTAATTTGACACCAGACTTGTGTTTGAGGATAAATCTCTCCACAACACAAAAAGGACAAACCGCTAAATAAACTCCCTCCTCTGCCTCTGTCTGCAACTCTTATAGCTGTAAACAAGGCGCCATTTAAAAATGTTCTTGTTGCTCAAGTGTGCAATATCAACATTACGGTTAAGTTTAATTATGACATCAAATCAGAACTTAAATTTCCAATGGATCTGTGATTGTATTACATCTGTATAGGCAACGTGTATAGCAACATTTTAAAAAAAATAAAATGAAATATAAAAACATTTGTCTCCATATTTCGGACATAGTAATTACGTATATATGAGAGCACGATATAAAAACATCCACATCGGAGTTGAAATCACCAACTTTCAGCCAATCTTGTTCATCAGCAATAAACAAACAGACAATAAATACGAGCCAATCAGAAACAGAGTAGGGCGGGTCTTAGCGTAATGCAGTTTGGAAAAAATAAATAAAATCCAACTACCACGAACAATAGGACACAAACTGCAAATGGCTGTATTGCTAGTGTGCTATTGGTTAAGCCAGTGCCTAACGTTGCCTACGCCTGCTGCAAACACTTTTAAAAAGGTACTTGCCAAATAAGAGCCCTTTTAACAGAAACACAGAAGTGCATACACTTACTACAAAATGTGGCAAGTGGTGCGGCTGATGAATGGCGACAACAAAAACAAAACCTCTTTCATCACTCTGGATGACACCTGTCAGTGCTGGACATAATGGACATTAGCCAGCTGTTTTTTTTATCAAGGTACAAACTGTTCATCTCTGACATTAGCACAGAAAGTTGCTGAGGGATACTGCTTCATATGTTGAGTCCTTTATGGGCTGCAAAGGTGCAGCATTGCTGCAAAAAGCCTTGACATTTCAAGGCTTACATTAATAGCCCTTAATATGCCAACTACACATCACCCACCATCCCTCCCACTCTTTCAGCTTCCCCAGCCTATTGATGCTGTAACACAAACATAATTAAAATAGGAATACTGAGAAGCCACTGAAGATGTGTGTGTGTGTACATTAAGGAGTGCTTGGTGAGGTTGAAATCAAATTTGACGCAGCTACTCCTCTCCTGGGAGACGCGGTTAGGTAGCGGAGATGAGAGTGATCACTGACATGCTCTTTAAAGGGCTAACCTCACACTCACTGATGCCTGATCAGTGGGAGCCCAACCTAAAGGGCTCCCGTATGCTCGCCTCAAAATTGAATATGGCTTGCTCTCATAATGCTGTTGAATAGGGTGCTGAATGCAACTGCCAGGATACTCCCAACATCTACAGCCTCTAAAAGGTTTCATCTATATGCTACTTTATGTGCATTTCAATTCGAGCATAAGAACACCTGAATGGAAATGCCAGAAATGCTTTAACGCATATTCATTCTCTAGCAATAATAATGTCGTAGATAGCTCTTGCCCATAGTCAAACGCAAGCAAAAGAGACTTACATGCACATTTGAAGGAAGCGATTCTAAAAAAAGAATAAAAATCACATGGCTTCTCAACCCGGCTTTATGTTTGTTTTTGTTTCAGTGTATCTAAGCCTTGGTACATTTGCTGACATTGGAGCTTCCATGATTGGTCACACCTGAAGGCGCTTCCCCCCAGAGGGAGTTACCGAATGAGGTTTGAAAAAGGGACTCACTTGAAAGCATATTTGTTTGGGTGGAAACATACAAAAATGTATTTCAAGCCATTTATCTTGCAGATCGGTCTGTAAGAAACATTCTAGAGCCCTTCCACACGTTCAACTTTTTACTACATTTCATACCCGTCAACATCCATCTATGACCTTTCTTCATTTCAACTGCAAATTGTTTGGTGTTCTGCTGTTGCAAAGTACTTCAACCAGACAGGAAAGAAAGAATTTGACATTGTAAACGTGTGTTCTTCACAACCGACTACTAAATCACCGTAGAGAGCACTCCTAATCGGGGCCATGACGTGGCATTTTTTTATATGCATGTAAACGCACACACACAGTGTTAGCTCAGACAAAACGCGGTCAACCATTTTATTCATTAAACAGTTGTAAACTGCTGATGTCCAAGTGGTTAAATAGCCACTTGATTGAATGCGGCCATCAGCACTCAGTGAACGCCAAACTGAACTCGTACCTGCGTTCCTCGTAAAGGCACACTGGAAACAAGCAGGAGCTAAACGACTGAAATGAGAAATGTTACTTATAAGATGCGGTTGTATCCAGCTTGAACAGTTCTTCAGCTGAGTCCGACATGAAGGTTGCCAGGTTGTGCTCGAAATGAACTAGTTCACACGATGTGTTGTTCGACGTGATGATCCTTTAAATATGGAGATAATGGCACACATTAGTAGGGATGCACTGATCCGACTTTTTCAATCTCGACACTGATACCTGGGCTTTAGTCATCGGCCGATCCGATACCAGTGTTTAATTAATAAGCTGTTTGCGTCACTGTGTGACTGAGATCAGTTTGTTTTTGTGGAAGGCAACATCGGGCTTGACTTTAACATTGCTTTTGTAAAACAAACATATTACAAATAAATACATAGAATATATAGATAGATAGATATAAATTCAATTGTTATTTATTATTAAAATAATAAACGGTACACTAACAACTTGTGTCTAGTTACCACCAGTGGAGGTTAAATATTTTACTGTAATACTAGACGCAGACATGTAAAAAAAAACACTATTATTAGGCTCCCTGATTTGCTTTATTAGTCAGCACTGCATTTATTTCCCAAAAGTCTTCAATAACTGAAGGAGAAGAGCTTAAACTGATTAAATTAAAATGTACAAAACACGGAAAATCCTGTCCTCATGCGTCTCCCTGTCATGGTGAGACGGATTCGATATGGGGTATTCTATTCTAATTAAAGACAGTCAACATCGTCATCAGTCATTGACGAGCTCTTCGTGCTCTCCATAAATCACACCGTGGAAACCTCGGAGATCTTAATTGTACAGCGTAAACCTCATTGCTTGTATCATTCATACACACTCGACTTGTAGTTTGGATATTTCCAGCAGCATTTAAAAGGCAGCAAAAATGTTGGTTGAGATGTCAACTGAGTCGCTAATTTATGGCTAACAAAATGAGTCTGTCACTGTCAGCTCCTTACAAATGCACAGATCGGTGACAAATTGAACTGATGTTTCTCAGTAAGGTGCTTTGCTACCACGAGCCTCCAGAACAGCTTCAGAGTTCTTTGGCAATATATCACACTGGAAGGATGAAATTAAAATCATAATTGAAATTTATTCAGAGTAATTTCTTTGACAACAGAGTTTCGCAAAACTGTACCACTATTTTACAGATGCGTGAAAGAAAACACTTTTTTTAAAAATAAGTGATTTTAAACATATTTTGAAATCTGATTCTAGTACGAATTCTTAAATATTCCAATAAATATAATAAGACATCTGTGGTTTTATGTAATAATAAAAAACTAAAAAGTAAACTACATCTGACAAGACACACAAGGACGTTGTGGTTGCTGAATCCACACAAAAGACTATCTGGATGAGTGCTGCCGCCTCCCACTGCTTCAATTACACTAAAGATGAAACAGATAAAAAAAAACTAGGTCTCAGATAATCCTTGAAACAACCCCCTTTGGTTAAATTAAATTTGAATAAAGATAATAAATACTGAAAAGGGGAAATTTGTCCAGTTCATTTTAAAATACAATACAGTTTTGAGGTTTTGTGACTAAATCTAGCACATGTGGTTCTTCAAAGCAAGTTGTGCAGTGCAGCAAGAAAAACATTGACATTTAAACACTTAAATGGGGTCTGTAAGAAACCATTATGGATGTGTCATCCTGATGGTGGATCAGTGCTTTTAAAGAGGCGCAGAGCAAAGACAGGAATCTAATAACCAGCAACTGCTGCACGACAGGACCAAATCCCCAAATTAATGGCAAAAAGACTGGGGCGTGTTTTCGTAGTAGTAGTAGTACAGAGGGAAGACTTAAGTCCACGGATATGAACACAAAAGGAGAATGCAATCATAATATGTTGGTGAATCTGTCCTTGTTTGGGCATCTTGGCAAAGCCTGTGCAGCTGTAACTACAGCAGTGACAGAAAAAGAAGTTTGGAAAGAGAGACGAAGAAGAAAAAAAAGGAGTAAGGCAAGGAGTGAAGGAGACAAGAGGAGGGAGGGAAATCACCCAATAAGAAAGGCAGAAAAAGGGGAAAAAACAAAAGATAGTAGGGCGATAGAGTCAAACACTTACCAAACACCCAGTCATGCTAAGCCCCAGCCCGTGACCACAGCTACAGCGCAGCAGACTTGCATGTTTACACCGACAGCAGGATCCCTCGAAGGTCTTTCTCTCAACAATCACAGGAGAAGCTCACGCGAAAGCACAGAGGGAGGAAAAAAAAACACACTCACACGAGCCTAGTCTCTGACCTCCATCTTTACACTCTCACTCACCCTCTGATTTGCCTCTCCAACTCTGTTAAATACTGAGGAGAACGATCTTTTTTACAGTCCCGACTGCATGCTTCCAGCCAGTCCCTCTAAAAGCAACAGCTCAAAGCAGGCTACTCGCTCTTCCTGCTTGCCTGCACGGATATCTGCACTAACCGGACGAGCCGCTGAGGAATACTCTAGGGAAGGAAGTAACATCGACAGGTGCTCCCTCTTTCCTTCCTTCCTTCCTTACTCATGTAAACAATACCCGCTTTCCTGCTGCAAGCCTAAATGGGACGTCCGTGGGCTATTTGAAATTAATTAATTGCCTTCTCTGGTATATATTATCAAACTGTAGCTCAACTTAAGTGTCATTCTGGGGGGGGGGGGGTAAAGAGGTATGCGAGATGTCCCAGAGGGAAATTAACATAATTAATAATAGACAAAATCTCTTTAGCCCAGTTTGCCCTGTGCTGAATTCTCAGGAATATGGAGGGCTGGAACGAAGCCAGAGCAGAGGAGTGTGTGCATGTGTGTGTGTTTAACAGAAGGTAGTGTGGATGAATCATAGAGAGCGAGTGAGTCAGAGGGCATGTCCCACCACAGGCTCACAAACCCGGCTCGAGACGATCTTCCTGGTTGTCCATTGACGCAAGCCAGGCCACGACTGCAGGCACCAAACAACCTAAAGCTCCCAGTCAAACTTATTCCACTTCAAGACAACAAAGTAAACAAAAGTCCGCTCCAACCACAGCTCTGCTCTAAACATAAATCGTCCCCGCACGCAGAGAAATGACAACTTTCTACTTTCTAATAAAAGTTGTATGATTACAGTGACAACAGGGGTTGTGTGGCACAACTGCGCAGGAGAAAAAGGAAAGTCCACATACTTCGCCCAGTGGATTTCTGCTGAAACACAATGTGTGAGTCACCAGACAACTTTGCGTTCAATAAATGTCACTGTACAGTGCGGCGCTATGAGCGATGCGACATGAATCAGCGGGCTCTTAGCACGGTGTGAACGGAAAGAAACACACTACCTGTTCTTTGACGGAGGCCAGGATGTTGTTAGCGGTGTTGTCAGCCTCCATGTTGCGGCCAGTTGAACTGTTGCAGATGGTCAGCAGAAGCTCCTCCTCCGTCACTGGGCTCTGCTCAGGAGCTGGCATTCCTCCTGTGAGGACAAACACACACACACACACAACATGATCTGGTCTGAAAAAAAAAAACAGCACAATCTTGTTCACACATACCAAACTGTGTGCATGTGTGTGTGTGTGCAAACACGCTCAACTCACAAATACACACTTGAGTCAACCACTCCTCGATACACAGAGGCGAGTAATGCTGAGAAGTGACAATCAATGGTCACACACACCACGACCAGCAATACACAAACACACACCCACACACACACGCCATATGGACCAAAGACAAAAGGGGCCGTCCATGTTTCACGTCTGTGACAAATCAATGCCAGATGGACTAAGACTACACACAACTTGAAATGATGATCAGTGCATGTAAAACAACAGAAATTTTAATCTTAGCAATGCAGAAGCTGCCCTGAAATACCAAAGCGAGTGTGCGCAGAGGTGAATACAATATGTTTGCGTGTAAGATGCAGTGGGGAGGTAGAAGAAGATGAGCGAAGGCTGGCTTTTTGGAAAAAAATTAAAAAAAACAGGAAAAGAAAGTCAGCAGCCCGACGGAAGAGATAAGGTGTTCCCTGTCTCATTTGCTCTCTCTGGCCTCTTGTCCGGGATTGAAATAAGAAAGTAGAGCGAATAGTTATGGTCTCATTATATCTGTTGACAGAGAGAGTGTCAAGGGAACGCTGCTCAAGGTGGATTCATACTAGAAAGGAGCCTGTTGAGCCAGACAGGGCAGCGAAAAGGCTGCGATGGCTGCCTCATAGCTCAGGGCATGCGGCAGCAGACACAAGCAAGGAGTCTAATAACACAGGAGGTATGTGACTTTAGGGAAACAGGGATTTTACTATGACTTTTACTGCCTTAGAGATCCACTGCCACTGTCATCTCCAAGATACAAACATAAAGACAGACTCCGCCCCCAGCCCACTCCACGTACATCTTCATCTACATGCTGTACTTTACTAAACCACACAGAATGCAGTCTTCACATGTGAAAAGTAGCTGCGAAAAATCCCCATTAAATAACCCATATGGTAATTTACTAAAGAGCCGTGCCACGAGCAACTGAACTCTCCCTCCATGAAAGTGTGTATTATAGCACCTCTGATTCATAATGGGTGCCTCGGGGTGACTGGAAGACTTGTCATACAGTAGCTTTGCTGAATGAGTCAAAGTTGTGCCAACAGACATCCTTTTTAAAGGGTTAAAGGGTCATTTGTTGTCATGTAAAAGCACCCGCCGACTTAAATCTGCATATGCATACACACACAAGTAAGGAATCATTTAGCTCAGGCTGACAGACAGTTTGTGTGAGCTGGTTTGGTTGTTTACAGTGAGAACATAAAAGTTTTGGGGAGTAAGAAGAACGTGGGAGGTCCCCCCCAGACATTTGGGGCGAAATGTGACCCTGAGGTATTCTGGGAGTCTGTCACCAAGGCAGCAGCGCGAGCATTTCAAGGTGTTTGAGCTGACCCGGTCTCATGTGCCAGCCGCGGTGTTAAATGACAGATAAGGTTTTACTACTCCAAAGTATGTTAGTCCACACAGGATATTCCATGTATTCCCCTGTCAGTCTCTCAAATTCCTTTCCTGACTCATTCATAGTGTTGCAACATACCGCCCTGACCCCCCCCCCTCACTCCCACTGCAGCCTTTGAATCAAGGACACGGCGGCGCTGGATTCCCAGAAAACACAGCGACAGGAAACGGGAAAAGCTGTTTGAATTTGACAGAACTCCTCCTCCCTGACTTTTGCACAAACACAAGAGAACAACACAGACGGGGCCGACAGAGTGCACATTTTAAGCTGACAGAAGTGGCCAGCCCGGTCGGGGAGGGCAAAATCCTTTCTTCTTTCTCTCTCTCTCTCTCTCTCTCTCGGTATGTTCTCACAGAAGAACAAAAAAGAGGAGTGCAGCTATGGAGCTAGTTATGGTGATTGTCATGTAAATCACCATAGATTAAGTATAAAAATGGGCCTTATCAAGCTTGGCCTCTCTGTAACCCTTCAATGTCTGATAAAACATGCCCTCCATCAAAAAACCTGACTTACTAGCTTGTCGGAAAAAAACCAGATTTTCATCAAGGCTTCACCAAAATCTGTGAATATAATCTGTCCAAATGAATATTCTCAGCAGTCTAAAATTGACTGTAGGAGAGTACACACTAAGCAGACTGTAGGAAATAGAATCACAGAAAAAAAAAACATACAAAAAAAGGAAAGAAACCCCTACAGAAGGCAGCATTAGGAAAAGATCAATTTCCTTCATTGTGTATCCGAGCCTACCTCTGAAATTCACCATTATATCGGGTCCAGAATGATTTCACTCGGCTTAGCTTGGAGTTCTCGGCAGCTCTGAGATGGAAGTGAAGACAGCCAAGCGTCTGCCAACCTACCACAGTCTCTATTGGCACACGGCTGACTGGTTCTTCAACATTACTCTTTGTGTTTCGCTCCAAATGCGGAGGGGGAAAATAACCTTGCTGGACTGCCTCTCTAAAATTTGGTTTGTCAAGCCCTTAAGCTGCATTCACAACAAACCAGGTGCATGCCGCAGACCGCCGCAGGGTTGAGTGGCAGCGGGAGAGTGTCACCCGACACACACACACACACACACACTCAACCCCCCAAATGTAGCACAACTAGACTTTATATATCACAATTATTGTTTTCAGTCAGAGCGTTTTTATGATATTGACAGTTACAACCACACTTCAAGGCAGCTTCATTCAATTCACAGCAGCTAGACTGATGAAAAGACTTTGCAGTAAACACTTTGAAGTAAACACTTCCCAGAGAATTGGGTACCCATGACGTCAGCTGTTACACAAACACCTGGGCAACTGAGGTAAATGCTTGTGTTTTGTCTTACACCCTGTTAGTTCTTGTACTAAAGTTTGTATCTGCCCCCAGGCAGCGAGAGGAAGAGATGTTAACTGTAGGTTACTCTCTCACCGACTCACTTGGTTACGTGATTGGTCACCGCAGCTCCACGCCACGCTGCATTTCTCCGAAAACTTGATTCTGTTTCAACTTTTTCCACCACCGGCCGCTGCGTTGTTGTTGTTGTTTTTTTTCAGGATCCCCAACTGCCGCAGCCCAAACACACACTCTGCCCCCGCGACTGAGAAGCAGGTGAAAAGCCCAAACTGAGCAGCTTTCAAGGCTATCATTAGGTTAATGCCTGAGGACCGTACTGCGTAGTTCCCACAGAGTAAAGATGACCTCATTCTGGTCTAAACAATGAGGCTAACTAGCGTCTAATTATTAGCCTTATGGTTATTTCCCTTGACTAAGTGGAGAATAAACACCATCTGTATACCATCTTTGAGTATAGGGAATGACAAAATAAACCCGATCATTTTAAACAATATCTCTTTCAGTGACAGAGTTGTCCAACGATTCAGAGTGCAATAATAAGCAACTCTTTTACAAGACGCTCTTTCTAGTCGGCTGAATCTCCCCTTTGATGCATCTTAATCTTCAAGTCTCCAAGCCTGCCAAGAAACGTCTTAGCCTGACCCCACCCTGACTCGGATCACGTGATCTGATCTTCTGACCTCAGACTCCGGCCACTCCTCGGAGCTTCTTACACAATCCCTGTTTCCGTGACTCTCTGTCTCGAAGGCTAAATCTAGTTCACGGTTTGAGTAAGGAAAGGGAAGCTAGAGTGCAACAGTGTGTTTTCTGAAGGGAAATGTTGCTTAAAACGGATCAACTGGCCCAGATTCAAATACTGCCTTCTTGCATCAATTTCATCCACATCCATGAATTCATCATTTCTCTGATCCCTCTGAAAGCCACCTGTGCCTCGTGTCACCTTCTCCAAGAGCACTGCAGCAGCAAATATAAACATCAGCTGTCACACAGGCCACGTTAACATGCACACGGGAAAACGAGGTTACTGGGAGAAATCGGGTTGAAGCAGGAAACCAGAGAACATGTTTACTGGCAACCATAATAACACAATTATTGTAACGCCTGTGTTCACATGCAGCTGGTCAGTAAGCACATTTCTCCAAGGGAATAAAACTGCATATCCATGTGTATCAGTGATATATAGCATTGAAGAATTGTTGTCTTTAATGACTGTGTTCATGTGTCTGAATTTTGAAAATATCCTTCCACTTAAACGGTTATAACTAACTTATTCATTTCAGTTTCTGTTTTAGTCTGACTTTCGATTTGATTATTTTGGACTCGAGGATGCACCACTATTAGTAATCGTTCCTTTCATGGTGCTGTCACGTTGATACATGTCTGTAGCGTTTGTCATATGTTATGACACATGGCTACATCCACAAGGCTACATCCACACTACTACGTTTCCATTTTAAAACGCATATCTTTTGCTACGTTTACAGAGTTTTAGAGCACCGAAAACGGACAGAAATCATTTTTCGAAAACGATGCTGAAGCGCCTGTGTGGACGTAGATGGTTTTTGTTTTAAATGGAAACGTATTGGTGTGGATGTAGCCCAAGTCAAAAGCTCTATTGTCTTGTCATTCAGGGGGAGGACAATTTGTCTTCAGGCGGCTGAGTGACACCAGGTCACAGACATTCAACACAGACAAATGGAGATGAGCTGGGAAATAATTATAAACTACCCTAAATTTCAATTGCAGGGAGTCTCGGAGAAGCAGCAGTTCAAATGCTGATTGCTCCGACTTGCTGAGCTAAAAAAGGTCCGGGAAATCTACAGTTCAAACGGAGCTGAGAGCTGCTGGCGGAATACACAGCAAGGCTCCATTTCTCATACACTGCAGCTCTTTTTTTGGAAACAAAGGGGTGATAACAGTTAATTACCTTCTTCTTAAAACTCGTTTTTTTATTTCCACATACAGAACCAAACATGGCAATCCACGAAATGCTACATTGTGTCGTGAGCCAATACATATTTCGCTGCGTAATCAAGCACCTCTAAGCTGACATTGTGCAGGTTTTCATCCATGCACCAAATTAGATATTCACTGATTTAACGCAGCAACTTGTGCAGGAGGAGCTGATCAGTGAAATCATCTGGTGGATTTTTTTTTTTAGGAAAACCCCACATGCTCTCAGGCCCCTGTGGAACATTGTTGCCCATTGGCACTTAACTAGAGTGACCCGAGCAGCATTATGTAGCATGTAAAAGCTTTGTGGGGAGAAATACAGTCCCATTACTAATCTCTCAGCAGCTACAACTACATCCCCAAAGACCCCCCAATGCTTAATTGCTTCTTTCACAAACTGTATTGACTTCCTTGAATAAAACTAACATTTGTGGTCCAACGTAGTTTATCAGAATTAACCAAGATGGACGATAAAAATATATTTCCGCCTCAATAAATCCCCAGAATGAAGACGGAGGTAGAAAAACACGTTTGCATTCCATCCAAAAGCATTCACAATAGCAGCATTATGTTTTTACAGGAAGTCAATGAGTTCTGAAACATTTTCTAAAATCCCCTAAACTGCACACACTACTGTTAGGCTAGCCACGTTGTTAGGAAGTGCTTACCGAAACCCCGACAAAGTAATTGCTCTGAGCTGATTTGAGAATCACAAATATACCAATGGTCCTGCACACACTGCACGTCACTGATTAACCTTAACCTCAGACAGTACACTACTAAGTATCCGCATACTGTGACTTCTTAGTAGGTGCCACATGTGGACAATTCTTTTTGAGGATGATGACACATTTTCTGTAAGCACATGATGGACTTGCCAGCAGCAATACACAAAAAAAAAGGTTATTATTAGATCCCTAGATGTTTCACTTTCTGCTGCTCTCAACAGCTGAAACTGCTTTGCTCATATTGACACACAAGGAGCGTCTCCTTTCCAGAGCAGAAACAGTCTTACACGTACATATACGATCACCCTATCAATCATTACCCTGAATAGGCTAAAGAGAATGATGCAGCCACAAATAGACACATACCTGTTGTTCCGTTGACCTAGGATTAAACGTGGTGACAAGTATGAGGCTATGCGGAGAGGAGACAATAGTCCGACAGCATCTCCTCAAACCTCCTTCCGCAAAGCGGACATGCAAAAGTAATCATTCACAAGCTGCACCCATGCCTACCGCACACCTTGTACCTCACCCCGACAAATGTTGCAATAACCGGAGGCCTATCTGAACATGTGTATCCACGGGGCAGGACTTTCCTCTGAGTAACAGCAGGAAACACAGTCATCGTACAATCTATTCAACACACAAACAGTCTAATACTACATGCCCAGATGCCCTACGCACACTCCCTGAGCTGCACTTGATCTTGCAATATACGAGGACATGAGAAAGATGACTGCAAATAATCCATGTTTGCACTATGCAGCAGTAAAAACACAAGACTAACTTTCCGCGACCAACTTCCTACAGTGATCATCATCCACCCTCTAAATCATTTCCTCATGACAATACCTCAACTAATGGGGAGCAGAGAGGCTCAACTGTCCCATCAGCTGTTTCCAACATGTCACCGCCAGTAATACGTGCCGGGAGAGGACATGAATGATTCTGATTGCATGCAAATCCCCTAAATAGAATCAGTTTGTGCTAGATAGACGCGCTTCATCCTGTCACACATTGTTAGACGAATACATTCAACACCCCACATGCCTCTCCTGCATGCAATTACAATGCAAACACAGCAACTACGGCAGCAACGCTTTCCGAAGAAGGAATTACAGCACAGTGCTCTGTACTTCTCTAGAGAAGTCCATGCAGTAAACCAATTTCTTGTGAGGCGGATGTGCCACAAAACAAATGTAAACAGAAGATGTCATGCACTAAGATAACTGACAAAGTTGAATTAAAGAATTTGGTCATGGATTGGGACGTTTAGTTAACCTCATTTAACAGCTCAATAAAACAAAAGTGTTTCATCAATGCTGCAGTTTAATCAACCCTACACACTCCATTTGCTCTGCCAAACATTTCCCCACCGCTGAGCAAATCAGATGGTCATCAAATGATTGTGTTTAGACTTCACATATGACTGAAACACACAGACTATTTGAACGTGAGAAATTGAAAAATTAGCAGAACAAACGTCCTGCTATTGGCTAGTGTCCTGGCTCTAACTAAGGTGTCTCTGAGGTGAATAACAGATCTCGCTCAGCACCTTCCATTAAGACTGATTACAGCAAGAGATGATCAATAACAAATCTATGAGTTGTACAAATTTAAGCTTCGCTGACTGCTTCTTGATTAAAAAGGGCAATTCTGTGGGTGTGTTCTGATCAATTGGGAGATTAAAGAACGATGGCTTTTACATAAACTGTCATACATACACCTCGCTCTGTCTGACGACTTATTAAAGAACTCTTCATGTGCGCGAGTGACTGTGCGAGAAATAAGTATCAATACGGCCAAGCATCCATTTCAGTTTTGTTCATGTCTAGTTGTGCTATATATTTCCCCCCCCCCTCCCCAATAAGTGATCCTGTTGCAAACAGCAGGCTTTTATTAGATCATTAATTATACGGCTATGACTCCGATGGTTGCTGGACATATTTCAGTGTTAAAAGCGTGGTAAAATGCAGCCACATAGCTGAAACCTGAGGATTCCTTAGCGACAGAGTATGCAAATATTAGCGATTCTGTCCAATTTAAATAGTTTTTGAGACACCAACCTCAGAAGCTCTCCAACGTCACTTGTCAGTGTGCTGCCTGTCATTTAAAACAAAACCAAACATCTGCAGTTCTACTCGCACAACTACTATGTATAAAAAGTGCCACTCTTTCGATTCTAATTGACAGGCTTCAGGCTCTACATCTGTACATCTGGTCTTCTGGCTTAAAGCTTTGCTAAAAAATGTATTTTCAATGCACTGCACAGGTTCTACTGAAAGACTAAATTCTGCTTCGAAGTGACTCCGACTCATGAACTTTGTTTAACTTGGAAAAACAAAACCCCTGTTCTTGTGAAGTGTTTTGAAACCAACTTTATGACGAAGACGGATAAGCAGAGGCCCGATCATGTATACTTCCTGACAGCTGATTTACATTAGCACTGCCTGCTCAATGCTCTGTGCTTCTGAGTGGACAGGCAGGGGTCATGAATATCGTTGCTGCTGCCCATTCAAATTTAAGAGCTGAACAAACATGAATATATTGAACAATATGAAGCAAAGTTCTCCGCGGAATGAAACAAGCCGGTTATCCAATAAGTCATGGAGTTAATATGCACAGTTTCAAGGCCTTGTTGGCCTTATAAAGTCCCACGACTGGCTGATAAGTGGAATATCATGCTGTTTCCATCAGCACCGTGTACTGTAAATGTGGTGCTTGGTAACAGATGGAGTTACATTTATTGGTAAACACTACTGGTAAAGGTGTCTGCAATCAATCAATTACTTAATCTCAAAAGTAGAAAACATGTAACATTTGTTTTGCCCCAAAGCTAATAACAAAATTGAAATAACCAGCACTCCAAGTTGTTATTTACAACTTCTTTTAGCCTCCATTAGTTCTGGCCTGCAGGTTGGAAAGTGATCCCGAGGACGAAAAACCTCATCTATAATTCTGTACACCTCAGACTGAATGAACTGAACCCTGCACCTGGTTTCCTTTAGTCAATGCCAACTATAACTGATGACAGAATTAACATACACACAAAGACTTGAATATTTCAGTGACTATTGTCAGTTCCATTTAAAAGAGTGCTTGAGTTAAGTTTTTTTTTTGTTGCAAAAGGACTGTTAATTACTGTATTAAAGAAGAAGGTAATCTAGACTTACTGCTGGATGTCGAACAATAAATCCATCTGCATTCAATTTGAATTGAAAAGAAAAGAAGAATGCCTTTCAAGATCAGACTTAACACAACTGAGAATGAACCTTGAAGAACCAAAGTAACAACTGGAATAATTAAAATGTGCAAAAATCTATTTCCTGTAACCATCAGGACACCGACATGCATGATGCAGACAGACAGAAGGAATGCTGTTATTGCTGTTATTTAAGTAAATGTCAGGTCAGCCAACCAGCACCAGCTGGCCTTTTAAAACAGTGACTTAGTTCAGGTGAGTTTAACTAAAAAATAGCTGGGAATATAGACTGAATATCTCCAACTGCAAAGTCACTGCGTACTGAAGGGAAGGTAGGGTGTCCTGTTAGATGGCACCATATGGATAATCTATCAAAGGGGATTTAATTGAAAAAATAAATCACACCCCTCATGTTGGTAAAATAAAATCCCCTTTAGCTGTAATGATTCATAGAGGACGTGTAGGATTTTGCAGCTGTGCAGAGTTACTTTTTTTTTTTTTTGTCTAGTGTGGGTGCGGTCACGTTCATCATATGCCATAGATATACTTCTGCTAATCTTTTCTTGTATCCAATGTAAGACATAACAATATGCTATTTCTTATCCCGGTAGCCACAAAACATGTGCACCTCTTCTACGCCGTGTGGGTAACGTTTTTTTTTCTGTGTTTAAATTGGCTGCAGCAGAAAAATTTATATAATGGGGGAGTGAATGTCCATCCCAAAATGAGTGGGCTTTGGCATTGATCGGGGTTACTGGTGCATGCAGAGGAGAGTGCATTTTGGGTGCCACAAAAACACATTATCCTGAGACAAGGACGAGCCCTTTAACAGGTTAAATATACATTATACGGCCAGATAGACCACGTGAATGTTAAGCCATCAAGATGATATCATCTAATCATTATTACATATGTACATCGTTTAAAGCTGTATTTGATGTTGTAGCTAGCTTGTTGAGTGGGAGCTAACTGCTTTAAGGCTATAAGCTGCTGGGTAGTGTAGTTCATAGTGGTGGAAGAAGTGGTCAGATAGTTAGCTATAAGCAGCAGTACCACAGTGTAAAAATAGCCTATTACAAGTCCTGCATTCAGACGTTTTATGAGCAAGATATAGACTACTATAAATTTATATTTTTTTAGAGATGAATTGCCATTTAACTGTAAACCAGCTTTTTACAGTTGCAGCTCTCTGTGGTGGAGGTCACTTTAAGAACCCGTGCTTATACACGTACTGTTATAGACATATATCATACATCCGGGAACGTAGTTCTGTCCTTCACAATAAGATATCACGCTTCAACAACTCCACTGTCGCCCGAGCGTCGCCGAGTGTTCTTTCTGCTTTCTCCCATCAAAGTCACTTTCCTATAGTATTTAGACATGTAAACGTCCATATATATTCATGAAATTTGACACGTAGATACATTCTTTGATATGTATGAATTAATATTATTTACACTTGGATGGCGATCGCCGAAGAAAGTGCGTCACGACGGAATCGTTCGAGATAGGCCAATAGCGGCTAGCGCCGTCCGAGGCAGGCCATCGTTACGTTACGTTGATTTGACTATGCATTGTCCGTTAATGACCAGCGTCCCGTCATGCACGGATTCATGTATCTGCACCGTAGCTGTTCAACTGTAGAAGGCCCAGGCATAAAATGCACGGCCCGCCACTGGTTAAATGGGTTTGTAAACTGGTAGCATTGAAGTCATAGTTTCTCTACAGAAATATTATTCTGGCATTTCTTTCTGGGTAGATCTGCTAACTAAGCTTTGTTAAAAGAGTTGCCTTAAGGCTACAGGTTTTGTCAGCTTTGATGTTGTCCCTTTATCGTTTCTCCGATAGAGAAAGAAAAGATGGAGTATATCTTTGATATCACACAGCCCACACCTGCCTCCCAACTCCACAACCAAATGCAAATCTTAGGATCTATAAAATGCCATTTTAAATGTCATGTGCTTGAACTGTATTTGTTCATTAACTCCTGAGTTAGGAAAATTGGCGCAAGAGGAGTTAATTTGACTTTGTTGCAGACTTTTAAATGCCTTGACATTTATATGAACACTCCACCTGCAAAATGATCATTTGTATATCAATTCCTCCCCCTGTGTTACCTTGAATTCTTGAAACTTTATCTCCCAGGCCTCCATGGTGAACGAAGAATCAAAAAACGGAGAAAAGTCTTGCTGAATTGGAGTAAATGGGGGCCGCGTTTAATACAGCAAAACAATATTTACACATCAATTTAGGAACTGTCGCACAACTGGTGCAGTACAATCCAAAGTCTCATTTATCCAATCACATGATACTTCCCAAACACAAGCATCTTCACTTAAACCGTACTATTTAAAACACTCCTCCGCACTCACACGGACAAGTAGCCCGCCTGCGCAAGTATGAGTTTATGCAGAAGTCTTTTAAATGCTACGGTTTTCGTGAAGATGCATGTTCTGGGGAAGTAGTGAGCAAACAACTGGATAAATGAGTCTGGGTTCTACTGCACAGGTTGTGTGAAAGTTCAGAATTGGATGTTTTGATAAAGCTTTCCTGTTATTTAACGCGGCCCCGTTTTGCATCAATTCATCCAGACTTTTCTGTTTGTTGATTCTTAGTTCACAGAGGAAGCAAAAAAACTAAAATGTTCTTCACAAATTCAAGGTTACCCGGGGTGAGTAACTGAAGAGATGGTCATTTTGTGGGTGAAGTATTCCTTTAAGAAGTGAATCTTCTGCTTCTTGGGAATGTTTTTACGGAAGCAGGTGAGGCAGACAAGTCCTGCAGATTGTTCCAGTTTTCAGTTGTAAACCTGGTGGTCAGAATGTCACCTGACATTGGGGGAGATGCCTTCAACTTCAGACTAAATCCAGCCACTGAGCGCACTTACATACCACTCTGGAAGGACACCTGATCCCACAGATTTTAAAAGTCTAAAACAAGAAGCACACTGCCTAAGTTTATGTTTGTAACTTATGTGCTGAAAAAATAAAGCAATTAAGGGATAGCTCAACTAGTTTGACTCAAATGTTAAGCCTGACATTACAAAGCCGTAATCAATCAAACTAAAAAAATAATCAATAATCGCTAGTTGCTGCCATCGAAACATCTAGAAGTGCTCTAGTTTTAAACAGCTCAGTATGTAAGACCGTTGAGATATTTACAACAGTATGGCATTTGTATCAAAAGTTCACCGTTCAGCATTAAATATCACCCTAGGTTTTGAGATGTTTTTATGACTGTAGAGGTTTACGGCTGTGTTTTCAGGGTCTCTGTATATTAAGTAATGCGCTCCACTGGGATGGACTCCACTCCTCCTTCTACCATCAATAAAGAGAGAGCTTTCGCCTGGGGCGATAATGTGAGTAGCACTTTGAAATATTCAACAAGGTATTATGTGCCCTGCTGAGCTAATTCTGCAGCCACATAGCCTTTAGATAGATGGGATTGTTGGAGCAATGAGCTTGCGGGAAGACTTTAGTAGTAGGGCCGCATGTGGCGCTAACAACAGTGGGAAAGCTCTGTCCCTTCGCTGCTGCTGTCCACATAGCAGACACCGACGAGGGGCAGTCTTTCAGACTCAGCATGTCGGGCCTATGGAGGGCTATTTTACCGTACAAAAAAAATCTATTGTGCTCCTAATCTCTGAAAGTGCTGACATGCTTTGTGTTCTGTATTATCTTTAGCTGTCCGGGATCCAACCACAGCATTAAATCTAGGGCTCTTTCAGGAATCTGTGTACATATCTAGTTAGATCAACAATCAGCAGCACATGTCAAGGCGTATCCACACAAGCCATTGCAAGCTGAATATGTGAAGTGTGCTTCTTTAATTTAGTTTGATTTTTTTTTTACAATATGTAAAACGCCATATGTGCCGTGCTACTAATTCATAATTAACAATTCAGCTTGGAATCCTCCTGCATATTATGTTGAATCGTCACAATATACTACTAAATATTATTTTATAATAATAATAAAAGATCTGCTCGCTGGTTTAAGTCCCCACATTGACAAAACAAAGAGATTTTACAGGGTTCACAATGGAAACTCCCTACTCTCTTTAGACTACACCATGCAAATGTGGGAAGGGAAGAAGCTGCAGTATGTGGGGTGGGATTTGTTGAAAACTTGCTTCTAGTAAATATTATTATCGTCCCACACTGGAGCCACACCTCAGTAGCCGAGAATCCTTCACAAAAAAAAACAACTAATAAATCACAAATGTGTTGTATATCTCTCTTGCAGTTTAGCATACAGTAAACAAATTTAGTGCAACATAAACACGAACATTCAATCATAGCATTCTCAGCATTGCATCAGTATCTGTAAGGCTATAAATTCTGCATTCATGTTATGAATACACCGATATAATAAAAAATCTTAAATTGTTTATTTAATGGTTGGTAAACGGAGTAAAGAAAAGGCTGACTGCCGCCGTGAGAGCTCTACTTTTAAGAGCACAAGGGATGCTGACCTTCTCTTGACTTGCCGAGAGAAGAGGTTGATACTCCAGCACTTTACTTTAAATACAGCCATGCAAAGACACAAGACAAATAACCATTTTGTTTCCAGGCAAACAGGCTGTGAGGCGCAGACTGGAAATTCTTTCTCTCCCCCCTGTAGAGGGGGGGGGGTACAGAAAAAAGCAAATCTGAAATGTAAAATAAGGGTGAGGACTTAAGCCTCGATTTCAAGCCAGAATTAGGGGGTGAAAAAAGTACAAGGAGGAGAGGCCCGCCAAAGGGCGTAAACTATTCAACTGTTGTCAGTTCACATTAAAAAGAACTCACCATGAAGCCTGGGTCAAATAATCACACCAACACACAAAAGCCCATTTGCAACTGTTTGTGTCTACTCTTCATGCAACTTTTTCTTACATCTATAAGTAGCCTACCCGCATAATCAATACAGAAAGTTTCACAGACACGGATCACCATCTTGTACAGCAAGAATGATAAAGAACGTGGAGCGTGACAAATGAAACTGACAGTGGGTTGGTTGAATGCCCGACTTGCTTAAAACCTCTCTCCTTGAGCCAAACTGCAAAAAAAAAAAAGAAAAGAAGCAAAAACAATCTGACTCTTCGAACCAACGTCCCGCTGTTCTTTCAATTCCACAGTAACCTACTCCCAATGGCTGTCAGCTGTGCGGCAGTGTGTGTCTTTTATACGGTAATGTGAATCACGAGGGGAGCAAACTAGCGATTCCTTATTGGTGTGTGTGTGAGAGACTGGGTGAGAGAGAGTTCACATATGCCACACGCACTTCCACTGTTGGGTGAAATAAAAACTTGCACTATGGCAACATCGGGGATGCAGGCTGATAACCTTTCAACACTTGCATGGCAACAGAGGAGGCTTGAACCACTGCTCCCAGCATCTTTTTACGTGGCAAGAGGGGAATGGGACTTGACCTTTGGTGAATAGCCATCATAACACATTTAATAACGGCTCCTTGAGTCTTGTGTCTTCTTCTGTTTTAGCCAGACTTAAACAGAACGATTAAAATTAAATGGCAAATTTGCTATTCCCCCTGAAATAGCATTTCTCAAATTCAGATTGTAGTGACATTGCAAGTACTGGGTTATTAGAAAATATACGTTGAAGAAAGAGCAACGGGCTTTAGGTTGTATGTGAGATAGGTATACTATTGTGCATTTCAAACAAAACCTACTTTTTAAACCAAAGTGGGACAAGGCAATGCACATGTGTAAAACATGAGTGAGTTAGAATATCTACCTAATTAACCATGCTAAAACAATGCTGCATTAAGTAAGGTAATGTGACTTTGTAGATGTATTATTATTATTATTAGCTTCCGGGGCAATAAAGGTGAGTCCATCGTGTCCTAAGAGGTAGGTCATTCTTGCACACTGCTTAAGCAATGGCACCGCAGTCACGGTACACGTTAGCAGAAACGCCCCTGCTTAAAATGCAGATTAGGGTCATTAAATATGGCGTAGTTTGAATGTGGCGAGTGAGCGCGGAGGGTAAAGGTAAACTCATCCTGTGGGGAGCACAGAGTCGGGATCTCCGCCCCTTTCGCCGACCTCGCATTCCAGAGATTCCCACACTCTAAGATCACCTGCACGCTTTCAAGGGCAACAATCAAGAGGGAAAAGTGAGGCTTTATGGTGCCGGGAGAAAACTAACACCGAAACAGTTTCTGCACGCAAACCGGCCAAGTTTTCATCCCGACGGGATTGGGCATCGAGGGCAGCGCATGAGGGTCCCTCGAAAAGGTGCGCGTTGTTGGCGATGACTCGGTCACAAGATCAAGATTAGCGTAGTATTAGATTATCTCCCGCTGAGAAGAAGCCTAAATAAGTTTTCCCTTCTGCCACACACAGACACAACAAAAAGGCTTAACACGTTCTTTGCACAGTACTTTCTGAGTGCAAGTATGTAACGTTAGTCCATACCCTCTTTTGCTTTACGCACGGATGCTTTTATTTTTTCCCCTACGTTTTCCCCCAATTATTCTACAGTTAGTGAAGGAGCGGGCGACATAAAAAGCAATTAATTACCTTAGGAGGACTGTTGTTCCGCTGGCTGAGCTGCGGCTCGGATCTACATTGGAAGATGTAACTTCATCGGTAAAGTCCCCTCGTTTAGTCCCATGCATGTGGAGGAGTGAATCGCGCCTCCATACTCGTGGAGAAGAAGACAACCCCTTTTCCTCTGTCCCTCTGCTTCCACCAGCGGTCCCAGTGCAATGCGAGCGTGCATGACGTCAGTGGGAATGTGGGGAAAGCCATGCGCACTCCTGATTGGTTGCGATGGCAGCAAGGGGGCGTTCCCATATGGTGTTTGCATTGCCGAGTTACCCAATGACAGAAGAGGTGATAGTTTCCTTGGTTACATATTTGTGTCAACTGTACAGAGAGCAGAAGCGCGAGGTAAGCTAGGGTTCAGTGGGTTAAATGTTCATTTCACTTACACAGCAAAGACGTCATACTACTCGTGCGGGTGTGTTTATTTATATTACGAGGCTCTGAAAAACTTACCAGTGTTTCTGTTCACAATCGTCATATTGCGATTCTCTCCAGCTCACCTGCCTTTTTGTATTTGTGTGCATAAGTTTGTGTGCTCCAGTATTATTGTTGAACTATAACAGGGCTGCGGCTATCTGCTATTATCATGATTATTATGGATTATTTTCTTCTTAGTTGAGTAACATTTCTGTTGTTTTAACGTGACTTGCTCAATTTGTCTAAACAGCAGTGATATATTCAAAGGTAGGGCTTTCACTTTGCTTTCATAGAGGACCAGCTAATATATTATAATATAATATATTCACATTTGAAAAGCTGTTTTGGGTATTTACATGTCCCTCTAAAGTATGGACAATCATCCTGAAGTAAGCTAAATCAAAAGCAAATGTAAAGCTGCTTTTATATTCTGAATCCTTACCCTAGCTTGTCATTTTGTGTTAATATCTACAAAATAATAATATAGGTCTTTATTTAAGAAAAGAGGCCTTTATGTCTGCTGCTGACATGAACAAGAAATAGCAATTGTCATCAATTGATCCAGAACTCAGTTGTCATTTTAGTCGTGGATTAAATCCTCTCCTGCATACTTTTCACTAACCCTCTACACATTGTACACAACTGACACATTGCCTGTGAGGGCAGACTTTTTCAAAGCTTAATCCGAAACAAAGACGTATAGATGTTGCAGAAGAATATCTGATCACACCGGGTTCACCACCCGTCCCCTCCCAAACGCTAAAACTTGTTTGAGTCCACTGATTATGTCATGCAACCTCTGTATTTGTCTTTATTTTGCAGGCACTAATGCATCCAAATAGGGCTCTACAGTGATGAGTGGAAGGGATCTGCGTACGTTCGTTACAAACTACAGAGCAGAAGACGTGGGTAAGTCAGCAGCAACTAGGTCTGAAACATTACTGACTTGTGACACGGTTGCCCATTGATCTGTTGAACAGATTTGACCTTTAGTCCCCAAGTTGAATTGGTGTCAAGCCTTTGATGCTTTTGTTAGAGGCAGCATTGCCTGTGTTTATTCACCTGCGTCGTTGAGTCACAGCTGAACTACTCAAAAGAACACTGTCTTTACTTCTATTTCTTTCTTTGCTGAAGTCAGCATAAATACTTTACTTCAGACATTGAGAGTGATGGGGTTTTCAACGATTCAAATGATCCCAATACAGTCATATCATTTGCTTCCATCCATGCAGAAAAACTGACACTGCGGATGAAATATGGTCTTGGCAGCTCAAAGTACAAACCGGCTGAGCACAAAAGACTTCAAGCCATTGTTGATGCCAAACGCCTGGAGTCTGATCTAATTGGAATAAAGGTAAATTTGAGTTATCAATATTGTGCCTGTGCCTAAAACAGCAACGTTATTATAAAATCCATTGTTATTACATTTCATAACAAGGTGATTCAACAGCAAATGAAGAAGAACGACACAGGGATAGAAAATGTTTTTTTTTTCCAGAGAGCAAACAGTCCTCATTAGCCACCACAGGAAGAGCTTGAACTGACAAAAACCTGATTTTAATGTGAGGTGATAAAACAGCATGTCTTCAGTAGTGGTAAACAGTGCAATTTGCTTCTGTTTGTCTAACTTTCTTTCCTCTCTTTTACACACCACATACTGTAAAGGGATTTCACTCCATATGAAAACAGGCCATTGCATGAGCTTTGGAGTTTGTCTGACAACATGAAACAGAGCAACAATATCACTGCCATACACAATAGCGTTGCCAGATTCATGAATATTCATTTGGTTGCACAGGGTTTCTGTAAAATTGTTTGAAGTTCATCGTCGTCTCACTCTGAGAAGAGCAAGAAGTTAATGCTAGGGGCAATGGAGATAAGGCTGTTGGACCTGCGGTGCTGTAATTGGTAAACTGTGGCAGAAGTCTTTTAGTATCATTATGGTTGCCGGTGGCTCCTTCCAACCCAGCGCTCTGCATAAGCTAGATAAGACCTGCTATGTTCACATTCGGTGGCCCTGCTGAAAGGCTTTCTGAGCACCTCCCATTGGTGAATAAATGACCGCGAGTCACCTCAAGCAGGATCGTTTTCTGTTCTCTAGGAAGGGACCGGCAACATTACTAAGAACCTTTCAAATTTTGCCTATCGACAAGATTGTTTTTTCTGTGTCCGTGGCAGGTGCACTACTTTCTGAGACAATCCCACAATGCAATGTGCCGCTTTCTATAGATGTGAAAATCAACAGTCTGACGACAATATACCCGTGTGATCACACACAAGAGTAGACTACTGAGAGACCTTCATACAGGGAGCAGTAGATGAGTGAACAATAGAATCATTAATGTGTTTAGTAACACCCACACATTTATGACAAGCAGGGAGAAAGGGAGAAAGTGAGGATGAATAAAACATAGTTTACTGTTATACAATAGAGGGAGAGCCATGCATGTACACAATAACTCTATAGTCAAGTACAGGTAAGATTTTTGTTTTTTTACTGCATTATGGTCCTCTGACTAGCAGTGGAGCCCCGTAATTATTTTCTATAAAAATGTATTTTTTACTCTCAACTGTTGAAAACACTACACTTTTTATTCATCAATGTCAAGGCTGTGATAGACTGATAAGAGATATCTGAAAGGCACCATCATCTGACCTTAAATCTGCAAGATTACATAAAAAAAAGAGATATAAAATGGTGTCGTATGCTTGAAAATGTGCATTACACTGGGGATTGGGGGTTTTATACAAATAAAAAGTAATGCCCATTAAAAGGGTGGACGTGTGGTTTAATAGCCAATATAAAATAGATACGGTTGGATGTTAATAGATTAGTTTTATTTGACTAAGTGAGACTAGAAATACGCTGATGTAAGTTTAGCTTCAGGCACAGTTTTTGTACTCCAGCTGAGCTTATTAGACAGCCGATGCAAATGAACATCACCTACGACACATGGCCTGCAGGAGGCATGGGATGACCTCAATTTGGCCTTTTTCTTTCACAGCAGCACTAGTTTCAGATTGAACACCGTTGATTATTCCCTTAGCTGTAAAATGGACGTCTTCCCTGAGGGTAAACGCAACAAAAGCAAGGAGCAACTTTAAATGCAGATAGACAGTCGCAACATAAATCAACACCCTTTACTCCTTTTGATTTCCTATTAATATGAAATTCATTGTACCCACATATTAGTTAGTTGAAGTATTCTTTTGTACAATTATCTGAGCCAGTGGACTGTGTATAAAAAACACTGATGGAGGACAATAATTCGCTTCATGGAGACATTTCTTGAAGGAGGGCCTTATTCTTTCATGAAGGAAAACAAATGAGAGTAGATTAAGACCTCTGCCTCCCCCTCGTCTCGACGTGCCTCATGCATGTCACGCATGTTTCTACTTGATTATTTTAATTTGCCGCTGTTTATTTTGCTTTCATGCTTTAACAGTGATACTGTTTCGGTTGAATTACCTACATTTATGAGGCTCTCATAAGACACCAAATGCTAACAAAGGCTGAGGCAAATTCCTGTATAAAAAATATCCCTCATGGGCAGAGAGGAAGGGGATTTATCCTTCACTATAGGATACAAAAATGACCTTTGTTTTGCCGTCCTTGCAACATTATGATTCATTCCATTTATAGTTCTTATGCTTTTCCCGTGTTATGAAATGCTCCAGATAATTGATGCATTAAAGTACTCCAGACTCAGGTTTGTCCAGATGAAGTCAATTATTTGTAGGAGGAAATAAATGTCATGGCTAAAGTGCATTTAAAAGCAACACTCCGGCAATTTTTTTTTTTTTTCACTCAGTGCTCATTCCAGTTTATTCCTGCTGTGCATTAAACCTTGTCTTATAGGTTCAGAAGACTCGTTGTGCAGCCAAGGCAACCAAGGAGAGCTCCGTATTACGGCAGCACAGACAGGTGTGGAGCAGAGAGTGCCCCAGGCAGCAAAAGGCTGAGTAAGAGCCCCCTATTACTCCCTGTCATTATCTGCTGCAGTTTTCTGGATCTGCTATTACACCATGCAGCCGTTCCACTTAAGCTCCATTGAGCCCAGACAGGACTCTGCATGAAAAAAAATAGGGTGTAAAGAGGTGTGTGGTGGGGGTATACAAGTAAGCCCAAAGAGAAAAATGTATCAGTGAGAAAACAAGAAGAGGAACATTTAAGCTGATTTTTTTTTGCAGTGATGACATTGAATTAAAGGGTGAGAAACAGAGAGAAGTGGATGGCTTGAGCTATACGTGTGGGCAGAGGAGTATAGCGAATGGAAGGAAAACTCTCCCTCTGCTTGCTGAGGCAGAAGTGTGGGGCTGGGGCCCCAGCGGTGTCATGCCTTGTGAAGTGAGAAGGGCAGCGCTAGCTCTGGGGTGCAGCTTGTTTGGCTGCGTAATGACTGTGTCTGAGCCACCCAAGGTTAATGATGTACACAAGCGTGAGCCCCAGTAATGAGCCCAATCATAAAGATGTGCCACAGCTTGCAAACTCTCAACATATCTAGTAAGAATACCATGAGATTCAAAAAGCCACCTTTGTCAAATGGTAAAACAGGCAGGTATATCTATATGGTTACTCCCTTTATTCACAATCAACCCCATGACCAGTAAGTAAGAGGGAAACCGTCACTGTTAGCATCCTCCGTCGGCTTGTTAGTGTGATGCTGCCCACATCATAATCACATTTTTTTGGAGAGATTCTTGTGTGTGATAGTCAGGTTGAAGGATAGATCTGGTCCCCATGCCACCCCTATATCTCCAAAAACTAATCATAGCAGCAGCAGCAGTGGTGGAAAAATAACTAAATAAATCTATTTCATTACTGAACTTAAGGACAATTTTGAGGGACTCGTACTTTATTTTATCTATTCAATTTAATGCTACTTCATACTTTTAATTCACTACATTTATTTCACAGTTTTAGTCTGGATGGATAATTGTGGATTCAGCTTCCTAGCAGTATTTCAAATTATCCCCACCGTTACCAGTGTACACATCAATCATTTATTTAGCTATAGATGTGCCCAGAATTATGAGATTTTTTTGGCTTTTCTTTCTTATCTTGCTGTCTTTGCAGGTTATATGTTGTATTATGTAAACTCTTGGCTAAATTAAGTAATGCGGTGGTATTTAACACAGCTTTCTCTTTCTCTCATGGAACAGGGAGAAGGCTGAGAATGACGTCCATGATTTTCTAGAACAGATCCGGCCAAATGGTAGAACAGATACTGCCATCTTCTCTCTTCAAGATTATGGTAAACAACCCTAATTGTGTTGATTGTATCAGCAACTGTATCTTCATCAGTCTCTTCTGTTTATAAGTACTATAGTAATACGTGTCCTTGCATGTCCGTGTTCGGGTTCAGGGCAGCTTCTAGAGAGAGAGCAGAAGGCATTCAGGATAGCCACGGTGGAGCCTGTTCATCAGCTCAAGGATGACCTGCGCTTCAGACTGAGCGAACTCCAACATCAGCAGCTCACTGCCCATCGATCAAACTGGGAACATGTAATACAACAGGTATCTGTGTTATACGAAATAAAGACGTGTCTGGATGTCCACAGTGACTTTAACAAAAGAGCTTTAGTGTAAAAAAAAAACGAGCAGAAATGCAAGATTTCTAAATCTATCTCAGTAAAATAGAGTCTTTTGCTGCACCTGGTTTGAAAAATACAGTGGTTCAGCCTTTGAGAGTACTTTGTCGGTGGCTGGTAGCGAACCATTTGGGAGCATTCTATCCCGTCAGTATACTCATAGCGATCAACGATGAATCTTAGCTGTGCTCACTCTCTGCAGGTACTGAACCTGTCTGTCCCGTACATCGAACAGAAATGTAAGCTCTCCTGCGTGTCCATACGATGATCCCAGCTTGCACACAGAGACGTGTTCACTGTCCATCAATCTCTTGTTTGTTAGTTATCCACAGTCCCTAAGTCGCCTGCCTTTGACTCTCAGAAGCTTTTTGCAAACTCTAGAGATGAATGGTGAGATTAAGGAGTAAGCAGGGGTCTTTAAAGACAGACCAAACTTGGAATGAACCGTCTGCCAGACGTTTTGTCGCCTCTGTGCGGCTCCCTCATGCTTGTTTCTTTCCCATAACCCCCTTCTACTCTTGCTGGCCCAAAACCCCTAGCCAACTGATTGCATGGGCACAATAGGACAACCAACCCGTACACACACAAACACACACACACACACACACACACACACACACACACACACACACACACACACACACACACACACACACACACACACACACACACATACCCAGCCACGGTGCCTCTATCTTTTTTTTTCATGTGTTTTCACGTCAATATTTTTCTATTTCTTATTTCACCAGGTTACTCAACCGTCTGACTCACAACAAATCAAAGTGAGATCCTTTTCAGGTGCAATATAATCACACTCCCATCCCCGAGTGTTTTCAATGAAAACCAGAGTCTGAAGAAAATGGGCACTATGTTAAGTGCTACTTTATAAAAGGGAATTCAAAAGGTACAATAAGAGTGAAATGTACCCCATGCCATTGGACTGGCTGTTAAATATTTTGAATTATTTTGACACCATACATTATAATGTTTTTTCCAACATTTAAAGAAATGAGTAAAGTTAAAGCTAAAACTGTGATTTTCTTGTAAATCTTGTGCAAGTTATCGACTCAATAGACAAAGCTAAGATCACTTGTCCGTCCGTCCGTTCATCCATCCACATTAGTTGTTGTGGAAGTCTGAAATCAATTGCTATCTTTTTGCCATATTTAGTAATCAATTACTTTTACCTTTTATATTACTGATAAAATTGATATTCTTGTAATCAACAGAAGGGGTCCCCATCTTTATCACGCATGAATCCCATCCAGGCTCATAGCACCTGCGTGCATATTAAGTTCATGTCTCACTCCCCTCATTGTACTGTTGTACAATGGTAAAGCTGGGCAATGTGGTTGGAAAAATAGCATCTCAATATCTGTAAGCTTTGCACTGCACTATACTGCAAAGTGGTCCAGAACATGGAGCATATCTATGAATTAGATTTTTTTTTTCAGCTTCCTTTCATCTGCAAATTGTTACTATACTTGAATAAACAGAAATAGCGACTTCCAATATAATTGTAGTGTCTATGTTCCCTTTATGAAACGGAGAAACAGGCCTAATCATTTGATAAGCATCCTCTCAATTTCTAGCTGTTTTCCTCCTTGTGATATCTAGCATCTTGGAAAATAAGCAGTTACTGATAACTCGCTATTATTACATCATTCTCATGATAATCATTTCTATATCTAGACATCTGCAAGACCAGGCTGGACCTCAGTTCAATCAGTCCTGTTGATTTGGGCAGACATGGCATAAGAGGGGAAAGAGTGTTGCAGTTGATAGCTGTGATCTCTTGAGTCTGCAGTCCCAGTCTGCAGAAGAAGAGTTTTCTCGAAGCATTATAGATATAAAAGGATTTCCTGGTCAGGGCAAGAGGTGGAATAATTTAGTCCATGTGATACTAAAGTGACAGTTCATACTTTGTTTGTTTCTAAGCTTGTATTTAGGATACATTTTTAATGGGGTTTTTTGTCCTTTGATCCCCAGATAAACTTTGTGAAGGACCAGCAAGATGACATAACTGCAACACTTCAAGCGGAGTACCTGGCCCTGGAGGGGGAGATCATTGGCCTTGGTTTCGAGGTAAGTTTTTTCACTGCTGTTATAGATATCCTCCTTCTGACCAATTCCCATTCTGTATTATAGCTCACACTTGAGCTCACACACAGAACTTGCTACTGTGTGTCACAAAAGCAAAAGTCACAACATTTCTTTATATATCTCAAAGTTGGTCATATTGTCCTCCGCAGAAATATCTTACAAGTACTTCAGATCATCTGGTGAACATAGAAAACATTCCAGAGGAGGTTTTGAATTCAGACTGCCATTACCCAGAGCTGAAGGACTCCCTGATCCAGGCCTTCCACTCCCTGTCAGAAAGGTACCGGAGCAGGCTGCAGAATCTCCAAGATCAACTGCAAACAACTGACAGGTATAACCGAAGTTCAGCTTTGCTTCTTTTAATAATTCTAAGTGCTTGCATATTGATTGAACAAGAAAATTGTAGTGATTTTTGCTGGCTATTAATCATTTTCAGCCATCTAATATCGATACATACACGTATAGGCAGAGTTCTGGTGTAGCTGGGCAGATCAAGATGAAAGAATAAAACTCAGCAGGACATGAACAACATATAGAGGCACAGTCACTTCACTCCCCAAATGCAAGCGGATGAACATGACAAGTCTTTCTCACCAGGAGGTTGATTCTATCAATGCGTCTTGATTTTTATTTCCATATGGTCGCTCTATGTTAGCTTCTATAAGTAGTTTGCAATTCATCAATACATATCCTTTGGAAGTTAAGTGAAGTGAAACAAAGGACGGTGAACATACCCATATCGTACTATTTTGTATGTCCCAATATATAATATGTCAAATGTAGTATGCCAAAAACACCAGGATGTCCTACTGCATCTGGTGGCGTTTTTGCAGTATGCAAGTCCACAATCCTCTGAGCAGTGGACGATACATCACATCGACTGAGCCGCCGAGAGAGCAGCCTCTAGTGTCATTGTATTATCTATCATATGTTGTCTGGGTTGGAATCTGTTTCAGGTTCTGTGGCTGGTGTGCAGATGACCACCAACGCTTCCAGTTCACTTTGTCACAGTACACTCATGACATACCCAACCACAGGGCGCTCTACATGGACATGCTGCAAAGACTCTTCCCTGAGAAAACTAGACAAGAGCTGGTTAGTACTTTGGCAAAACGGCCTGAGGACACACACACACACACACACACACACACACACACACACACACACACACACACACACACACACACACACACACAACGCACGTATAGTAAAACACTGATAGTTGTTGATATACTTTAGAATTTTTTTTGTATAAAAACAATTTTGATAATCAATTATTGTTTAAGGTATATTTCAAGCAAAAGCTTGTTCGAGGCCCTCATATGTATTGGGAAGATTATTTGATGATGAAAATAGTTGTTTATCTGGGGAAGTGTCGCTGGGGGAAATGCTCTTTTTTTTCAGGGAGTCCTGTTCACACTAACACAGTTTCATTAACACCTTGAAGCTGCCGAACAAATTGATCTGATCTGCTGACCACTGAGCATTTGGAGGTTATGTGTATGTATCCTGGGCACTACTGCCCTTTTGGATTTTTCTCCATAACATTAGTGCACATAAAAAACACACACATATATACATATATATATATATGCCCCCCTTGATGGATGGGAACACACATTCACATACTGTATATTGATGCACCTCCGCTCACACCCATCTAAAAATGTAACTCCCTCCCCAGTCTGAAGCACCCCTGCAGTGTGACTCCCAGACTCCCTGATCATTGTGGCTCAGTAGATCGGATCTGAGCAGAGAGACACACAGATAAGCCTGGACAATGAGCCACTCAAAACGCGACAGGATGTGCCGTGTCGCCCACTGTGGACCGCTAGTTAATGCCACCACCTTGCATTGTCATGACAACCGCCAACCGCGCTCTCCCCCCCCCTCACCCGCACCCAGAGACCTGTCCTCACATTAGTTCCAGCTGGGTGCTGCATTGAGAGCTGAGATCATTCAGCCAAGCTGATATCAGTGTTTTTTTACAGGCTTTTTTTCTGTATCTTAAGTGAACAGCTATGACATTGGTATCCCAGTATGCTCAAAGGATGGTCCTCTGACTGCACCTCCACATTTTTTATTTTTAAATAAAATGAAAAAAGAATCATGTCTGCAGTAGCAGTAGTCTGCTTTGGGCAGATATATCCTTCGTATTCGTTGAGATGAAAATGATTCCCATTGCTCTTGCAGACATATGGGTCGATTGGCAATTCTAACGTTAGCACTGTAATGGGCAAAATTGTTTCTATGAAGTCAATGTCTTCGCTTTCAGCCGTTCTTATTTTGGTTTTTCAACCTCAGAGCGTTTGAAGGCTTCTCCTGCTTGAGCCTTAATATTTCCCTCACCTGCCATTTAGTTCCATCCGCGTTCAATCATTTCAGAATGATAACATTATTTACCGTTGCTTCTGTCAGTCTGCTTTAAATTCTAATGCAGCTCTGTTTTTAGCTAGATAGCAGGTGTGACATAAAATCACAGTTAACGCCTTTTGTGGCTGTGTAAAAATGTAAGAGCCGTGGCGATAAATCTGCTCCTGTATTCTTTTAAAAACATTTTTTTTTGTGGGGGTGAGGGGTAGGATTAAGAAGAATAGTTTGAGAGAGAACCTTTTTTTGTATATCCAAAGGAATATAGAGCAGAAGGGTTTAGAGAATTACTGACATTTACTTACTTTTCTCCAACAAAATACTTTCTTATTGCAGTTTTTCTTACATGAAACGTACAGCTGCAATCCCGGTGTATATCACTATCTCAGCAAAGAGGCTCTTTATACAGTATGTAGAAGTATGTGGACATTGTCTGTGTTCTTTCTGCTGACCTAAAGTTGAACTAGTTTCTCAGTTTTACTATCAGATGGTGGTACTCCACCCAAAGTGGACATCTCCCTCTGCTGGATGGGGGTCTTTTTTTTGGGTCTATTATGACATACTCCTTGATGTTCCCTAATAGCAAGTAGGCCATTTCATAGTGATGCCCTCATAATGTTCCATGGCAAAAGTGGAAATAATTTATACCTCTTACCTTTTCTGACTGTGTCTGGGCAGCCACTCTTATTATCTCCTTTGTGTGGCTCAGTCCTCGAGGAGACAGCACTCCGCAGAGGGAATGTGGATGCAGCAGCTAAACTAGATGTCGTGTCACTTTAAGTGTACACTGCAGACACAGTGCGGTGGATGGTTCTACGCACATACTGTATCTAATGTGTTGGCTAAGGTGCATGCCTGCGTATGTGAAAACACATATTGCAGACATGAACACATACTGTGTGTCCTTGCCCACTCGCAAAACATCACAAGGAAGGCAAGAGAAAGTGAAAAACAAAGGGTGGATCTACCTCAAGTTCTAAAGTTGTGCATTAATAAACAGGATTTGCTTGACTGCTTCTGGCACTTCTGTTCCGTTGGCAGTTCTGTCAGCTCACTCATTTTCAATAAAACCAGTCAGCCGTCTAATGCCTTCCCACCGTCAGTTAGCCGCTATTAGCCCGTAGATGAATATCATTCCCTCTGTTCCAATGAAGCAGCCAAGTGATGCAGCCACTGTGACTGCTGACACAATGATGAATTGCTACAGGCAGCCCTCACACAGAAAGGAACTGTTTTCCTCCAGGACATTTCACAGCCAGGAGAGAGGGACCATTTTATACACCAGTGAGAGCCAGATCTGACACAGAGTGTTCCCTGTGGTCCTGCTGCCATTATTATAGACAGTATATCATGTAGTGGTGTTGATTTCTGTTTGTGTCATCAATTGTGAGCATCACTATGAATAATACAGCAGTGTTGCCCTTTGGGCGTCAGTCCTTCTTTGCACACCGTGTTCCTCATATCCATTTTTTGTGTTTTAGGTGATGTTTTTTGTTCAATGCTTATAAGAATAAATAACACACTTGACCTCATCCCACGTGCAAACACTGCCTTCTCCGTGCCATGTTGTTCTTCCAGATGGAACATGAACGTGTGTGGGACTGGCTGCGCTTCACCCAGGCACAGCTGAGAGTGGTGACCCAGCAATGTCGGCGAGACCAGGAAGAGCTGCTGGCCAGAGCCCTGTTCACCCTGCAGGAGGCGAGACATGCCCACCAGGAGGAGCTGGAGCTCCACAGAGGCCACCAGCACCAGCAGGACATCTGCTTGCATCTCAGAGTGAAGGTTAGCGTCTTCTTGTATACCTTCCCACCAGGGGCTGTCAAACTCCAGGAACATTTCTAACTTCATGAGACAGCACTTTTCATGTTAGCATTCATGCTAAAGTTCTGTGCCTCCATCCCATATACAGCTAATATGTGCAGGAAGTGGATGTATAACTTTGATAGTTTTCTTCCGCAGCTAATCCAATACGAGCTCTCTATGATCTACTTCTTATTTTTTAAGGCACACTCACTCTCATTGACTGATGGAGTGGACCCGTATATATTTAACATCCTTTTCCGTGTGTGGATGTGGTAGTTGTGAGGGACCAGACAGGCAATAGTGTCTGACTGCCTTCTTGTGTACAGTATAACTGCTGACGAGGCTGCATATTACTCCAGGCTGCCTGACAGCATCTCTCGCTTTAGCTGCCACTTGGGATGGGCTGTGAATGCAAACAAGCTAATAAGGATGGTCTTGCAAACATGATGTTGCTGTCTCTGAGGGGTGCTAGTTCACATTCACACAACAAACAGGTTACTCATGTGAACAAATCCATGTGCTGTTGATGCTGCGCTGTGCAAATTGAATTTGCTTTGCCTGCCAGTTTGAAGAAAACAAATAGTGCTGATGTCCTATGGCTGATTAGATAAGAAGAGTCTGATGTACTGAGAGGGTTTGTGTGGGCCGTCACCACTGAGCCTAGTTTTGCCAAATAACACGAAGTATCACCAAGCGGGAGGCAGAACGCTGGTTTAGTTTTTTGCACTGTTTACAGGAACAAGGTCCTAGGTTTGCTTCCTTTTGAAGTATTGCGCTCACCCCCTTTGCTTTATTTACTAATCTCTCTTTTTTTCAGTGTTTCGTAACCCCAAATGTCCCCAAACGTCTCTTGTGGACATGCCAGCCAAAGTTATAGTTTAAAAACAATATACATATTTACATCAAGGACATTCATGGGAGGTAAAACCAGTTATGTTGTGAACTAACAATCCAACAAGCCTACTGTAAGGTTACTTTATGTGTTGGGACAATAGGAACACAACATGACAATCTCTCTCTATTAGTCATAAGAGGCACCCCCCTCCCTGTACCACTTGCCTTATGCAAATTTCACATCTGTCACATTTACATCTTTTCCCCATTTAGATTTTCCCCTCGTCTTTTATTTTAGGGTTATCATTTAATTTTATAGTTAGGCTGCAAAATTGTGGCATAAAAACTGTCTCTTCATTTCACACGCTGCGTGTAACTGTGCAACTTGTGCAACAAACACTTAAGATAAAGCCAACAGCACTCTGATTAATTGCAGCACACCTGCTGCCTGACTCCAAAATCTCTCTCGCTAAAACCTAAAACAAAGAAGAGGTTGCCAATTGATGTTTTGTGTCATATGTATATTTCCTGCCTCATCTTCAAGCAGAAAGATGCTGAAGTACATGCAATCACTGGCATTACTCTACTTAACTTAGGAGCGACTGTGGCCCAGTGATACAGTGGGTCGTCCTTCAATCAGAGGATTGGTGGTTCGATCCCCCGGACCGCTAGTCCATGTCGATGTGCCTTTGGGCAAGAAACTTAACCCCAAATTTCACCCGTAGGCTGTAACTGCGGCATGTGAATGGTTAGTTAGTCCCGATGAGCAGGTGGTACCTTGCATTGTAGCTCCTACCATCAGTGTATGAATAGGGTTGAATGACATATAGTGTTAAAGTACAAGTCCATTTAACATGCAAAGCAGTATACCGGAGAGTAAAAGGCACAAATGGTCTCACTCGGAGGAGAGAACAACTTTGCCAGCGACCCCTCTCTTAAAAGCTCATCTTAATGTTGTATTTCCCTGTTACCATAAGTATCCAGGAAAAATATTAAATGTGTATTTTCCAAGGGGAAAATCTACTTTAATTATTTGTATCTTCTGGAATTCATATACTCCTACAGTTTCTATCAAGCAGCATAGTGCATTATGTTGGACAGGTAGTTTTTCTCCTAACTTGCTTTTATTATGTAGCTGATTATTACATTTAAATGGACTGTGTTTACTTTATCCTTCACTGTGCTCTGCCATTTTCTACCGGTGTAAGTATAGCAAAGGAAATTCAAGGGCACTTCACATTCAGTTCTGTCGGAATGAGCTACCTTAAATGCTGCGGCAACCGTGGCATAATAAAGTTGTGTTGGGGAGAAAAGACATCACAGGTTTTTAAAATGATGTAATATGTTATTTAAGACAGTGACATGTACATGCAAGTTCATTTTTTCTGTATTTTTTAAAACAACAGGGGCCTTTGACTTTCAGTTTGGGTAAATCTGAACATAAACTACACCCCTCTGACTATTGCAAACACATTTCTGAGTTTTGTTTTCATGGCTCTGTGAGGCAATAAGACAAATAAAACCACCCAGACATTTTCATTCCCATGATTTTTTCCACCTCCATGTTTTTTGTTTATGCTGTGCTTGTTCACGTATTTGACTTTGTGTGGAGGCCCAGATGGATGCCTGTTTGCATCCAATCTATTTTTTTCCGCCTTTATCATCCCAGCACAGCGGCACAGCGGTGAGACAAGATATATTCTCCTCCTGTTGCAGCTGCTTCTTTAACACTTTGTTTTCTGCAGCTGCTCCCTCTGACCTAAGCAACTCTACTGTGAGTCATTACCCCTCTTGAGATCAACTCCCTTTCGACAATCTAAATTGTATCCCTATTTTACTGTGTGTGCTTCATAGTGTGCTATGATTTTGTAGAAATTGATTTACATTCACTGAATATTTGGGTGAAATTGATTCATATTTATTAATTATCTGGGTAAAATGGAGTTGGATTCACTAAATAAAATAAATTATATCAACTCACATTTTAGCACATTGTTACTTAATTCAACACATTCCCACTGCTATTCTAAACTCTAATTTTTCTATGTCTAATTCACTCAATACTATATCATCTTGGTGCCACAGTAAACTTAACTTGGGCCAACGGATCACCATGCATATACAGGTAAACATTTATTTGTGCAAATTTGTTTAAACATGCTTATCGAACACTTTACATGTGCAAAATGTCAAAATAAAAAACAAAATAGAGAAAAGGGCTGTAAGAAAAATAAAATGGAAACAAATGCAATTCAATGTCAATTATTTTATTCATTACATGCACAGATTAAAGTTCTAAGGGCCAATGTGTTTTTCAAATGCCTTATTTCTTCATTACTTGCTAAAATGGGACTATAAGCAGAGCTGAACAAGTTTAAAGTAATGGTAGATGGACTTGTATTACACCTATAGTCTTCTGACCACTCAGAGCACACTACACGTCATTCACCCATTCACACCCATTCATACACTGATGTCAGGGGCTACCATGTAAGGTCTCCTCTGCCAAGCAGGACAGACTAACCATGCCCACCAGTCAAACACCATAGGCACATTCTTCGGGAGCAATTTGGGGTCTTGCCCAAGTACACATCGACATGGACTGGAGGAGCCGAGGTTCAAACAGCCAAACTTCTGAGCCACAGCTGGATAAACATTTGAAATAGTTAGCTATTAATAAGTAATGAGTATAGGTGACGTGGCTAAAAGTGTTGGACGGCCAGTTTATTTAAATAAAACTTAAAAGTAACAGATATGCATTTGAAATCATCTGATAACATTGTTGAATGAAAATGGAAAACAATCGAAATCATCAGCTGAAAGTAATGGACAAACAGTAAAAATAGCTTGATTTCATTACTAAAGTAATGATGTATTTTCCAGCTGCACAGAGTCTGTGTGTGTATCATCATGGCAAAATGTGGTCCTGGAGACACCTCCAAGCGGTTTTGAGTACCGGCAGGTGTTTTAATTTCATGTCTGTCTGAGGAGAGATTTTGTCACTGCGATAGCGTCGCAATCGTGCAAGACATTGTCACGAAACTTTACGAGTGTGAAGTAGAGACTAAAATGTAGGCAGAGTTCAAAGATGGGTATGGTCTAAGCAAGGGTACCAGGAGTATGTAGGAAGTGGGCAAGGGGCTGTTGTCTAACTGCTTTAAGAAACAGGATTTTTGAAACAAATTAAGTAGAAAAAGGACTGCTGTGACGGTACTTGTCGGCTAAAGTAGTACATTGCTTCCTTGTTGTATTTTCTAGCTGTGATTATGCAAATAAACACTCTCCACATCTCATCTTCTCTGTGCCTCCACGGGTTCAGATGAGAGTGTATATTGGACGGTTTTTGGTCAGTGCTGGTCTGGTTCTTCTGACCTCGTGATTGGGAGCAAAAGCGTGTGCTGCCAGCTCTCTACTGAGGAACATGCAGTGGGCGGAAATCCAGGGTAATTGATTTCTGAGTGAGCTTGTAGCCTTCTATTTTGGAAAGGGCAAGGCTGTCACACAGACAACAGCTTCTTCCTGAGAACCAAAGATTGGCCATGCAAAGATGGCTGGCTAGATTCATGTGTCATGGACACAGACGACATTAATGATCAAAAAGCAGTTGTTCACCAGCTCCAGATGTGATATACTTGTTGAAGGTGTGTGTTGTGGAAAGTACAATAAAATAAATGAATAAGATAACTAGCAACACTGCATGCATTTAATTTTTCATATTTATCTCTGAAAGACGGACTCTTTTTCTCGAATCATCAGCTGTTGGTTCTGCAGTGTTCTGGCTGCTGTAATTAGCTGGCATTGTTCTTGGTGTTACTGTTCATTCAAGCCTTATTCTGTCCCTGCTTTCTTTTTGCCTCCTACTTACATCTTACCAACAGGCATCTTTGATGAGCAATTGTGTTTTTCACATTAGTAAATAAAGCTTGAGGGATGACAGATTGTTGCAACATGCTCAGGGGGGGGGGAAATGATGAGCAGCAGCAGCAGGAAAAGCAACACAATTGAATTGATTGACGTATACTGCCATTCACAAGTTGGGAATCACCTGTTATAACGATGTTTTTCTTCTTTCCTTCAATAATTGCTATTTGAGCATAATAAACAGTATGATTTAGATACTAAGTATTTTATTTACATTTCAGATCATTTTGGCCCCAAAAGATGAATCATTAAATGCTTCTGTTTAGTTGATGTCCTACAGTGTTGCATGACAGGGGAGAATGCTGATTTGCCCCCCGAATACCCTTCGATTTTGAATTTGTCTTCCATTCCAGAAAAGCGTAATTGACACTTGATCATTATTGAACCACAGCGGTGCAATTGTGCTCTAAATATTTTGGAAACCTGTTTTTCTTTGGGCCCTCTGCATTCTACCCAGTGGTTAGATGAGTGTGAACTGTCAGTCCATAATATGTTTAGTACGCCTGTTAATTTCAGCTTGTTATAGGCATTGTTGTGCACTCAAACACAATACCAGTGACTTTTCTTCTATTAGTATTCAAATGTGGCTCAGAGGTATTTTGTCTCTTACTGCCATTTCAATTATCAGTCTGGTTGAACCATTGTACAGTGTTTTGTTCCCCATGTACAAAACATTACTTTTTTCATACAATATAACATCTATTTGTAAAGAGGCCTTTCTACTACAATTTACTTTCGAATACAGAGTACAGTCCTCCCACATCTGACTGTAACAAATCAAGCTTTTGTAGCAGGAAATTCCAAACCTTTGAACGTCGGTGAACCTGGATGATCAATGTGTTTTATATCACTGTGGGTTAGCAGATCCCCGGCTGTCACTGGGTGTTGGTGACTAACACATACAACTCTTCATTCTCTGGTGGTGGAAGGGACAAGGTAGAGTCTCGGTGATTGATACCATGCGTGGGCCACATAGTGTTTCAGCTGACAACTTGGAGTAGTTAATTGCTCAAATGTGTATAATTTTTCCTCTGCAAAATCATGTACCTGTTACAGACCTCAGGAACACTCGTTTTGTACCAGCTGTGGAAATACAAAGATAATTGCATAGTCTCATTTTTCTCATGTCTTAATGGACATTAGTTCTTGTCCCTTTAAAGATTCGGTATATATCTCATGCGTCAGTGTCACTCTGTAGAGTGGTGCCACATATGAAGCAGTGGTGCTGTTCATATATATACGTATATATACATTATACAGCCAGATAGACCACGTGAATGTTAAGCCATCAAGATGATATCATCTAATCATTATTACATATGTACATCGTTTAAAGCTGTATTTGATGTTGTAGCTAGCTTGTTGAGTGGGAGCTAACTGCTTTAACGCTATAAGCTGCTGGGTAGTGTAGTTCATAGTGGTGGAAGAAGTGGTCAGATAGTTAGCTATAAGCAGCAGTACCACAGTGTAAAAATAGCCTATTACAAGTCCTGCATTCAGACGTTTTATGAGCAAGATATAGACTACTATAAATTTATATTTAAAATACTACACGCAGGCACACAATGTTCAATAGACACGCTTACTTGTAGGTTAAAAACTTCTGCAAATCGTTTTTAGCTATTGTTCCAATAAAATGCACTTAAAATATTGATAAAAATGACCGTGTAATGTTTTCAGTTGATTTAATGGTGTTAAACTAAAGTTTAACTTCGTACCTTTCGAACTAAATATCGTTGTAATTATTAAAGTTAGCTTTGCCTTTACCAGAGTCGTTAAAAGGACGCTAACGCCGGTGAATTAGCCGTGCGCCGCTATTGGCCTAATCCGTCCAAACTTCTATCCATGTTATAAACACTGGGTGATGCTGGTTTTTCGAGGATATTCACTTGTTACAGGTTCGCCAAAATTACCATTAATGCTGTCAACACATCCGGGAACGTAGTTCTGTCCTTCACAATAAGATATCACGCTTCAACAACTCCACCATCGCCCGAGCGTCGCCGAGTGTTCTTTCTGCTTTCTCCCATCAAAGTCACTTTCCTATAGTATTTAGACATGTAAACGTCCATATATATTCATGAAATTTGACACGTAGAGTCTTTGATATGTATGAATTAATATTATTTACACTTGGATGGCGATCGCCGAAGAAAGTGCGTCACGACGGAATCGTTCGAGATAGGCCAATAGCGGCTAGCACCGTCCGAGGCAGGCCATCATTACGTTACGTTGAGTTGACTATGCATTGTCCGTTAATGACCAGCGTCCCGTCATGCACGGATTCATGTATCTGCACCGTAGCTGTTCAACTGTAGAAGGCCCAGGCATAAAATGCACGGCCCGCCACTGATATACACCACACATTGCCTTCAGTTTGCTGCTTTAATTCACAGCATTGATATTGGTGCAAGATTAGCATGAGTTCATACCCAATCTGTTTCACTTGTCTGTTATCTATTTAAAGTTTGTCATTAAATGACCTGCAATGGTGAGTTACAATAAAGGCTGCTGCTACTCCCCCTGACAGAAGACATCACGATAACAGTACAGTTATATTAAGAAAGGCTTTGAGCAGGCTGCCGTGTGCAGATAAAAAGGCTATCATTCTTTTGTTATTCTGACATCTCTGGAGTCGTTTTTTGTGCTGCCATGAAAAAGGACGGCGTCCCATTTCCCTTTGAATTCACAGAAAATGAGATTCCGGTGACAAATTACTGTAGACTGTACATAATGACCAATTTATTCTCTTTGTGCTGCCTAAAATGCCTTTTCATCTCTGCCTAAACAAGAAAGACAGACAAAATGCATTCAACCAATGTGGTTTCTTCTGTGTCTGTGGGTCTATGCTATAAAGATACATTTCAGATTGTTCTGTGAACTTTAGATTCTTGCTTTATGACAAAGATAGTGCTATCTGTCATGTGACAAATCTCAGTTTTTTAGTCTGTATATGTCTCAAACAAATATGCTTTCCAGACCCACCAGGTTGTTTACACACCTCGTCTCTCAATGTTCCAAACATCAAACAGGTATCTCTTATCGGGGCCAGGCTGGAGTTTGATGGATGGTTTAATTATGTGCGCTAATTTTTCTGGTTTCTTTTTTTTTCTAAAAGCAAAGGTTCTTTAATTTCATTTTCAGAGGGAGAGAAGGAGAGAAAGACGAGGAATGACATGCAACAAAGGCCTCCAGGTGGACTCGAATCAGGGCTGTTACTGCAGGTGTTCAGCTTCTGCGTTAGAGCCCCAGCCCAACAGGACACCTCAAATTATGGACAGTTTAAACCCTTTTTATGCATGATATGGAAAACATCACAGAGCTGTGCAGTATTTGCTATACATAAGGCAACACTCGTGGATCATAATGTTAACATTGCTTATGTCTCAATTTGTTATGGCTTGTTTTATACACCCAAACATGGTGTTGCAAGTTAAGATACCCACAATGTGCACTAAAGAACTATAATAGGCATTTTTTTCAATTTACTTGAAAACTTGAATGTGCTATTTAGGTTTTGTATAGGAGTGGTGTTTTGCTCGGGGCACCAATAGTAGTTATTGGAGTCATTACTGTGACCTTTTGCATTCACAAGATTTTATTACACAAGGCAATATTGGAATCAACGCTAACACCAAAAGGTGAACATTACATATCAACGCACAGTACAAAGGACAAAAGCAGTAGACGGTGCAAGACTACTGGAAAACAGTTATGGTATGTGTTACTCAGTTATGGTATGTGTTACTCAGTTATGGTATGTGTTACTCAGTCATGGTATGTGTTACTCAGTCACTACTCTCTGGATTGCATATTGAACCCAGATCCAGGAAATTATAGCCCTAAATGTCTGCATGAGGGAATATTTTTGATTTCTAAAGAAGAAACTTGTTGCAGCTCCAGCTTCAACACTGTCAGATGGAGGTAGATTAGAGGCTGGATTGTTTTAAGTCCCCTCTCAAACACACAGCTGCTGCTTTTTCTCAGGTGGACATCAAGTATGATTGACTTGATGATACCACTTGTGCTAATGTGTGTGAGGCCGTGTTAATTTGCAGTTCATTCCTTCGGGGATTGCTAAGCTCTCCACTGATAGATCTGTGAATCTGTCTGCCCGATCGGAATGCAACACTCTAATACCCAGCACGCCGCAGCGAGGCTGCTGCATAACGAACCTGTCACTCATCCCCCAGCAAATGTTGCACTGAATGTGTGAATGTGTGATAAGTTTAGACCGTCTGTTTCCAGATGTCTAGCTGGGTGAGTGAAGATTGCTTTCTCTGCAAGCATTGAAGCACATGAACACAATTCACGTATTTGTCAATTTTCTGTCAAGACAATGTATCACCAATGTTTGGTGATTACTGGAAGTTTGCACACACTCGTAGTTTCATAAAAGCCTTTCAAACTCAATTGGATAATAACCAAAATCCAGAGTCATAAAGTTGCATTCCTTTGGTTATTAAAATCTGATATTTCGGATATCCATTGTTGCCCAATAGCTTTAAACTAAAAGTTACTGGTAAGAATCTTTAAAGTTTAAAAGTTGGATGGGCATAGGTGACAGTTTTGTTTGACTTTTTTAAACTCTGATACCTTTCCTGAATTGCCGCATGAGGACAGAATAAGCATTATAACTAGAATATGTTATATTTGCTCTGGAGCTTTTCTTTATTATTCAGTGTTTTGATGTGTCCTGAGGTGATCTAAGTGTGAAAGGAAGTGTTGACACCTCTTCCTAAGTTCATGCCACACGTTGGCACCATGGCAGCGGGGCTCAGCTGGTGGTCCCCCTGTGAGTGATTATTTGAAGACAGCTGTTAAACGGACTACAACCTGCTTTTTTTTGTTTCTCCCTGGTGTGTGCTTGCGTGTGTGTCGTCGTAGCTGCAGCAGTGGCGGGCCCAGCAGGAGGAGGTGGCAAAGCTAGAGGCAGCTATAGCTTCTAGACAACAAGAGGACGAAGAGGCGAGGCTAAAGAGGGAGCAGGAGAAGGAGGCTGCTGTCAGATCGCAGCACAAAGAGAAAGTAAACATCATAACACCCATCACACTGAATGTATCAGTTGTTTTTCTGCGGCATTTGGGTACCACGTACAATTGAAAAAGCAATCTTCATCGGTATTTTACAGTAAATATTTTATACTATAGCATAGTATAGTGGTATTTTGTATCCTGTGCCCACACCATTCATATGTTGTGTGCACAACCTATTACCTTGTTTACCTAGTTTATCTTAAAGAAGAAATAACAAGATATTTCACTATAAATTATTATGCTTCTTTATCATGCATATCCTCAGCAGGAATGATCTGCTGTATATTTTAATGGACAGGTATGGATGAGTTAGGTTTAGATGTTTATCCATCTAAAGAGTCATATTGGCTCAGCTGGATACCAAGCCCTGGGCACACAAATAGCAATGGTTTTAATGAAAAAGCACAACATTTTTACGTGGGTCAGCTCATGCTAAAACTTTTTGGTGAGTGTATGGATAACTTCTAGAAAATAAATCTGGCTGAATGTAAACCGAAAACAGCAGCGAAAGTTCTATAGAACCACTGGAAATGCTATGTAGCTGTCCCAAACTTGTAGACACTTTTTAAATAACTTGTTTGCATTAGATACATAAATAAAACATTTGGAGTTCTGTATAGATAAAAAACATATTACCATACTATATCATAATGTTTTCAACTAATGCTTGCCATTTGATATGATTAGACTAGCTTTAAGTTGCCCCCCAGTTGTTGCTGCATTAAAGTTTTTTTTATTTACGGGCACCCATGGAGATCAAATTAAAAGCAAACATTGTTACAATTATCTGGGCATTTTGATCATTTAATTTAGTTGTTGTCCTCACAGGTACAACTACTCCACAATCTGTGTGTGTGACTGTTTAATTATTTCGCTCCTCAGGGGTCTGCTTGGAGAACATGGGCAACCTGAGACACTCTGATTAATGAGAGCATTTAGGCTGCATTGGATTCCATATCATTTGGCACAATAGTCTGCCGGGCATTGAAATATCATCTCATTCTTTCTATTTAAACTTATCTGATTCCTGCTCTGTCACAATCAATAGGACATGACGATCTTAAGAGTTCCGTGGGAGTCAAATTAGTGGAAATGTGGCTTCTATTCTGTTGTTAACTTTTTCTTGTTTTTCTTTGTAAATTGTTGTTTCCCCCCCCAAGGTCAGGCAGTTTTATTTACAGCAGCAGAAGAGGAGGGAGATGCTGGAGGCGAGGGATCAAGAGAGACTCGCTAATCTGAGGAGCGTCATGGAAGAACAGGCAAGGCGAGATAAAGAAAGGTGAGTGTTGCACCATGGGACCTTGGGTTTTCAAAGAGATGCTAAAAGAGTTGCTAAAATATAACCCAGAACCCTAAGAACACATTATTACCTGTTGAAATCTCAAATATACTACTACTTCATATACACTTCCAATATCAAGCTAACTTTACTCTTCTTTATGTAACAGCTATGTAGTACAGGATCGGGCGTTTTTGGGTTAAAGTCAGAGTAGAGTCACACAACTTTATGGAAGTGCAATGCAAAATTGCTGGACTATCCCTTTAACTGAAAGAGAGACGAAGGGAGACTGATAAACAGCACCTCGTGTCAATATAACTCCTGGTTTGTACTGAATGTCACAGACTGGGTGACTTTGGCTCAATGGGTAGAGAGGGTCATCCTGACCACAAGGATGGCAGTTCCTACTCCACGTTGCTCCACTGCTCCTCAAATGCTTAGGATGGGTTAAATGCAGAGATTACATTCCATGTATGTACCTGTATGAATCTGATGATTGTAATACATTTTAAGACTGTGGGTGGATTTTACCTTTAACCCCTTAAATAAGCTGCGCCTGCCGTCGTTACACTTGAAACCTTCGCCCCGAGGGAGCAGTGAAAAACTGCATTATAGTTTAAAACACCCTGTTTGGTGTGTTTTGCTTAGCATTTCTCTGCAGACACTCACAGAGTCTGGCATTAAAACCAGATAATGATGCTGACTTTGGCTGTGAGAATGAACTTGGCTGAGGAACAGATTAACAAAAAGACGATGGGGAGAGGGAGCTGCACTCTGGCAGCTCCATAAAACCCTCCACCGCCCGGAGGCCTGCTGTGTCAGGAGCGATAGGTACAGTGTCGGTCATGGCAGTGGCAGAGGAGGAGAGGGGCTGTTCGGGTCTGATGTCCACACCCTCTGTGCTCCCTCTAGGGTCCTGTTTCGGGCCGATATGTTGCAGCGGCGAAGGGAGGAGAGAGAGGCGCGGGAGCTTGAGCGGCTGAGAGAAGAAGAAGAGAAACAGAATCATCTGGAAGTTCTCAGAAACCAGGTGGGTCTTTATATACGCTTAACCCTTTTAAAACCACTCTTCCTCGGTTGAAATGACCCAAAGGGAAGACTTGGACTCATCCTTATCTGAGTTGAGACATCACTGCCACCCTATGGCAGTAAATAAAAAGAAAATGATCTCTATGTTAAATGTTTTTTTCCCCCTCTTTATCTAAGGTTAGGGTGGTGGCAGAGGCAGACCCAGAGAGGATGATGGCAGATACAGAGGCTCGGAGGGGTCGGCTCTTGAATGTGGAGGAGTTTCAGCTCCAAAGGCCTCTCTATAGCATCAACACGTACACAGACACACAGGTAATGCGTGATAACATCTACCCTCCTAAAAGCTTTTGTTTGAATTATTACAAAAGCTCAACAGCTACATGGTCCTTTGCCCCTATAGCTGCTACACAGTATGAATCTTTCCCCCAGTTTCCTTGAATATTCCACCGTTTACAGAATGTTTAGTTTCATCTTAGGGGAAACTGACCAGTGACCCATGCAGTGCAGGACAATTATGTAAGCTGGTTGTCTGGTCAATCAATGTTTTACCTCATTTCAAAAACTTGTATACACAGCCTTGATCTCAAGGTCACCCGGTGAATCAGTGTGCCGTAGAGTCTCTCCCTGTGTGTGTGTGTGTGTGTGTGTGTGTGTGTGTGTGTGTGTGTGTGTGTGTGTGTGTGTGTGTGTGTGTGTGTGTGTGTGTGTGTGTGTGTGTGTGTGTGTGTGTGTGTGTGTGGTTTTGTCATCATGGTTCGAGTTTGCTTATTGTGTAACACAAGCAGTGACTAATGATTGTCACTCACGCAAATCTTCTCCTCTAATACCAAACTGTGAAGGATTAGTGATTCATCTCGTTGTAGGCATTAAATGCATAGTACACCATTAAAACAAACAATGGTATCACAGTGGGGTGATTTAGTGTGAAACAGCTGGATACGTATTATTTATTGTGGATTTTCTTTTTACTTCTGTTTTCCAGATTGTGTCTGATCCAAGAGTGCGGGTTGAGCAGGCTCTACGGGAGGCCGGTCTGCACCACAACCAGTATGCCAAAGACCTCCTGTCTGTTATCAAGCCCCCTAAACCACCGAGACGAGATACCAAATCCATACTCAAATTCTGACATGGGGGCTTGTTTGGGGTCACGTTATTAAGTCCAACCCTTGTTCTGGTTTTATCAAATGTAAATGTATACGTTTTAATAAGCTGCACGTGTAAGAATCATATTTACAGTTGGACAGACAGTTTATTGTGACCAAGTGACACGGGGCAATTGCCATTATCGACTTTTATTGAAAGCTTTATACTCATGAGAAATACAGTATCATACAGTAGCACTGAGCGACAATAAACACGTACACCTCTAACAGATGATGATGACCTCTCTGCACATTTATCAATATTTATTGACCGTTTATGTTACTTTCAGGAATTTTAGCATTTGCATAAACAAGCTTGTGTGGCACAAACAACTCAATATAATATATGTCTCCGGTCCACTTCCTGTGTCATGAGAACAATTACTAAGAAACGATAAGTGCTTCCCACCTAACAAGCAAATAAGAGGAAATACCTTTATAAGCAATGGAGGTGAATCATTTCCCAACACACCCAACAGTTTTTGTTGAGTTAAAAGTGCAAAATCAACATACAGAACACAGTCTTTAGAAAGTGATTGTTACCTTACATAAATACCAGAGTATTAAATATTAACGATACGATATATACTTTCATATACATAAGCAACATACTTAATATTTGAGCTTCATCAATTGAATCATAGAAATCAGAACTTTTTTAAATAAGCGTCTAATACACATATTAACATGTTAAATACGGTATATATACATGTAAACATATCAGCTATATACACTCTATTTGGGATGCTGGGGTTGGGATGGCAGATGTAGGGATTTTATACAACACGCCCCAGGCGTTTCTTGATAAAGTGGGACACCAGGACTTGAGGTCTCTGCTGATACTCCACCAGAACATCATGCGAGGCAGTGATCTGGTCTCCCTCAAAGCGGTTCAGCAATGCAACACAGACCACAGCCCCTGGAGAGAAAAGGGAGATTATTGGTCATATAGTGCATGCTAATTTCCTTGGTGCTCACTGCATTGGGTCAAATCATAAATCAATTGAGGCTCTGTTTTCTGTACAGTTTATGACCAATATAGAGGTGTTACAGAGGCAAGGTGTTATCTTCAAAGCCATAAATAATCTGTGCCACTGTACAGAATGTACAGAATACATTTCGCAACTCAAACACTACCTTTGAGTCCACAGACAAGGCACATGGCCGCAAATACGGAGGACTCCATTTCAATATTCCTCACTCCGGCCTCGTAAGCTTTCCTCAGATACTCCAGTTTGTCTTCATGAGAGAAGGAGCAGAGAGCTCCGTCAAGTCGGCCTTGACCTAGAGAGACACACAGCACAAGATCTGTCACTATCCGACCAATGGTTTCGATCTGTTGAAGTTCTCTGTGAATATGATCACAAAACAACCTGAGCATGAGGTGTTTACCTTCATAAAAGTCATGGGTGCACAAGGTGTTTCCGATCACTGTGGGGAAGTGTTGAAGCTCAGAGGAGCACTGCAGAAGCTCATTGGCCACTCCCTCGTCCAGCTCAGTGCTCCTGGTGATAACTTTACCCAGAACCACCTGCTCAAACTGGGGGAGGAAAGAGTAGTCCACTGCTTTATCCGTGACCACCACTGTCCCAGGAGCCAGACCTAGAGACGGCACCGGGGCAGACATTTTAAATTTGATTTCTTTTAAAGTCCCTGCCTGATGAACCAGGATGGAGGAGAAATTCAGGGAAGGCACCCTTTGAAAAAGGTTTTCCAACACTTTCAAAACAAAATGCAATGTGCTCACCAACACCACCAGATGTTCCAAGGCGCAACAGGACCACGTCACGGCACTGAGCGTGGTGCAGCAGTTTGATGAGCTCATGCAGCATTATAGAGATGGAAGGGACACCCATCCCATGCTGTGATAGAAACAAGATCAGGATAGAAATTACTTTCAAAACAGTGAAACTATTAAACCAGTAATGCAATTTTTGAAGCACTTGGCAGTTGAAGTGAAGCCTACTAGGACAGTACATGCCTTAGTTCTGTAATACTTACACTTATAGAGAGCACTGGTCCCACTTTATACATGCAGTAGCGATCGGTTGCCTCGCAGATATCTATGACTTCCTCTGGGTTTCCAGGCAGTTCCAGTTCCTGGTGGATGAACTGGGCGAAAGCCTTCATTCGATTCGCGCTGCCTCCAACACACACAAACTATGCAGAATAAGAGAAAGAGGACGAGTGAATTCTGTTTTCTTGCTTTTGAAATCGTAAACCCCAAAATTGTGATTTTTTTATTTTTTATTTTAGCATTTCACGAACCTTAATATCTCCAAACATTTCTGGAAGATTGTGAGTCTTGGTGCTCAAGCTGAGGTGGTAGAGAATGTCCTCCTCCATGGTGTCCAAGTAGGGATTCTTCACTTGGACCAGTTGTCTACGGGAAATATAGTACGACACGTTAACAAAGGGTCAATCAGTGCTCCGAATGGATTACCAACAATATTACAATGGCTTTTGAAGAGCAACAAGAAGCAATAGTCAATTCCAATCAAATGTTCCCAAATACTCACTTGATACACTCACTCCCCAAACAGTTAAGTAAAATTGGTGCCATGACTCCAGGAGACGCTTTGAAATCCAGGTTAAAATCTCTTCAAAAGTTGTTCTTCGGCAAAAACCTCCAAATTCTCCGTTGCGGCTGTTTTTGAATAAGAGTTGTGTCTGACTACAGAGCTGATATAGCGGTGACCTCTGACCCTGCACACTGATTGGTTCCCGAGAGAGGAGTAGCACCCGTCCTTGCTCTCACAAAAACATCCACCAGACCCAAACAAACGGAGGGAGATCGATCACGTGAAAATGTATGTGTCAGTATACCTTCAGAAAAGAAAAACATCTGAAGCTGTTGCATAACGTTAGAATGTTATGACATACAGCTTTCCCAAAGAACACTGAGATAACCTCTGACATGTAATACTTTGTTGTGGTGAAACAAAGACACACGCACACGCACACACACACACACACACACACACACACACACACACACACACACACACAGAGCTAATTTCATGTACAGCCAAGTGAATATTTTCCCTGCAAAAATCAACTACATCAAATTCTGTATTGTACGGGTTGTTTTAACGGTAATGTTACACTGTTGATCGGAGAAAATGGACCATTATTTGCTGTAATGTTACAGTATTATGTGGCAAATTCATAACGTTCAAATGTCCGCCCGTGAGAGAAAATACCATTTATATATGTATATAAGACCAAAGCAAAACAAGAAGAGATTGTGAAACATTTTAAATCACTTTTACATTTTATTTGAATAATCAAACTTGTATTCCTTAAAACTTCCCTTTACAGAGTTACAGATACAGCAAAAAACAAAAGACTTACTGGTGCCTTCTTTCCTGAAGGACGTCAGTTAATGAGGCACCACTAACACGCATAATAAATAAAAGGTCCTATAGCTCTAATTCAATGAAGCACTTCCACACTTAAGTAATACATCCGACAGGACAGATCGCTTGGAACTAAGTAAAACATTTGATGTCACTCAGTATGAAAGGATTAAGAAATGAATACATGGAGGAGGGATGGCAACTGTTCCTGTTGGAAGCATTGGAGTTTCTGCATCCTTTTCCCACGGCACTCGCAGTCTTCTAATCTGTTGACACGGAAATGTGTACAAGCACAAGTCATTCACCAAAATCATAGTTCACTAATACTCTCCACATTATACTGTCATAAACTCTTAATGACTGAAATCTTCAAGTTCACACCCGTGGCTTCATTTCCTGTTATTATCGTGAGGTGAACTTTGATAGCATGATGAAGAGAGGAGATGATTAAGGGTGACCTGGAAGATTGTAGCTCAAGCTGCCGGAAACACTGAGCTACTTACTTGACAAATCAATGTTGTCTGTTGGTTTGTTTTCTTCAGCATAACCAAAGCTCAACAGCTTAGACATGTCGACAGGAGTTGTATTCTTGCCAAATATTCTGAGAACACCGAAGACAAAATGTTCAAATATCATGGAAATGCAGTTTTTGGATAACCTTTTTCATCAAAATGAAACCAAATGGTGCTTTTGTAGTCGCCAATGTGTTGTAAATGTTTGTCATCCTCACAAAATGTCGATTAGATTGAAATGAAATACAATTGTGAGTTCATACAAAACCACCAGTCCTCAAAACTATATCTAAACAAGTAATTTAATCTCAGATTTAATCTTCTTAATCTTCCTTAAAATAAAGAATAAAAGGTGTGAAATTATCATTTTTATTCAACCAGTCACGCTTGTTCCAGGACATTTCTGGACTCTCCGTTCTTTTGACTCTCAAAGTCAATATTTTGTACCAAGACTGTTTAGATTATTACTTCACAGCAATGATTGAAAGTAGGATTTAGTGGATCCTTCGTGGACTTGGTGTATGAAAAACCTTACTTGCACTATAACCACAGTGTTCGCTGTGTTTTGTCTCGGTAGCTCTGACGTGAGGTTACTTTGGGTTTTTTGACAAGTCATTGGTGTTTTCATAGGAGTGCAAGGACCCCACGGCACAGACGAGCAGTGAGCCAAAGCAAGCAGCTGATGTGAACATCCCGTTTTTGTTTGGATGTTGTTCGTTTGACCTGAGTGGGCTCCCATGAGCATACCTGCCTAATCAACACAGCATGTGTACATATGCTGTACACTTTACTGACAATATGCTCTGAAATACAAAGAATTCAGCCATATATCATATGTGTTGTTATGCTAATAACGATGAGATGGAAAAGCTAACAAATATGAAATTGCTTAGTCATCATAAATTCACGTTTTTTTCAAGTCGGTCATAAAACAGGTGCCCTATATTTATCAAAACAGGTTTTGTTTTGCTGTAATCTTTCCTCCTGTTCATACCAGCCATTAAGAGATCCGTTCCTACTTTAACTAACCAATCCTTTAAGTGTTGTTTGCTATCACTTCCTCTTAAAATGACTGATATGGTCTGACATAATAAGATCGCTGGTCTATAATAAATCTATTCCACTCGGTGTAATCCGGTTGCTGGGAGTTGTGGCGGCATTGTGAGACAGCAGCCGCTCGTACTGAATACAATACGGAACAACAGCACCATCTTGTGACCGCGTGAACTTACATCCTCTTGAATTGGTTTTTCTCATAATAATGATTGGATGGCTGCGGTTTCTCAGTTTCTCTCGCAGTCGGGATGTAGTGGACGTTGTTGTTCTGCAGAACACAAAGCAAAGTCAACATAAGAGAGGATATACCCGGCTGGATACGCTTCCCCATTTCTCCCTTGAATCAGGCAGTATATGTTATCGTCTCATTTTGACTATAAACCATTGAGGAACCACAAAGTAGGTCTGCTCGATTAAGCAACAGTGTGTAACACTAGAGTGTTACTGAGAAGCCCTCAATTTAGTCTTCACCATATGATCATGGCAGAATAAAACAACACAGAATACATTGTTTATTGTGGAAGCGTTGTGTGGCTGAATAACTTTCTTTGTTTACCTTCTCTTTGCCATTGCTGCTGCTATCATCCCTCTCCCAGGCTGACATGTTGTCAGTCCCAAAAGGGGGCTCTGCTGGTTGAAACGCTCCAGGGGTTTTCTCCTCCTCACTGTTAATTAGACAGTATAGAGATATGACATGTATCCTTCACTTAATGATAGCTGGAATACATGATGAAGATTAACAGCAGATATCAGTTATTATTGCGGTTGATTTTTACTGTTTGTATTGTTTTTTGGCAGCTATGAGCAGCAGGTAGTATTGTGGAGGTGAAAGTATTTTTAATTCATAAACTAACTACAAGTCCTTGTGCATGATAACAAAATAAGACAAATGTTACCTCGGTTCGTGTCCGGGTGCGTTGCAGAACCAGCCTGGAGGTGTATATGGCTCGGGTTTAGAAGTCATTATTTCCTCGTGCCATAAAAGTCCTGTTTGGGAAAAAGGGCAAAAATAAGTATATGTAATATGCATCAACCAGCGAGAGGGATGTGTCTAGAGAAGGGTGCGGGATGGCTCTACCCTTATGGCCGCCTTGTTTGGAAAGCTTGACAAACTCAGAGTCACTCTCTAGGACTCCGGACCTCCGCCCTCGGGCCTTCTCGTCAGGAGGAGGGCTGATGGTTTGGGACAGTCCTGGAATCTGGGAGATCTGGGCATTTATTCCTTGATACCCTGGTTTCACACCTATAATGTTAAAACACACACACGCACGCACACACACACAGTGAGGTGTAGCTCATTATTAATGATCTCTGGAGCATACAACGTGAGGTAACTAAACTAAGTCAGTATAAACAGTTGTACTTGCCAGTCGATGGAAGATCGGTACACGTGACACCTGATACATTTCTATTGGAAATTGAGACAAAAACCCGGAACCCTGTCAACTTCTTCGACGATAGTTTGTAACAGTTACCTTACTGCAGCATCGTCATTAACGTTAGCATAGTTAGGTTAAGCTAATAGCTGACTAATTTATCCAGACCTTAAATTAAATACAAATTGTAAATGACGGCGGTAATAAGTCTGCAGGGAAAGGGGTTTTAAAACACAGCAATGACGGTGATTATGATGATTAAAGTTCAGTAAAACTCACTCTGAATACATTTTAGTTGCCGAGCGAGATGAACGGAGACTCTGTTTGGAACTTCTGACTGGCGTTACCGTGGAAACGGTTTGTATGTACAGCCTCGAGCTCAACTGCTGCTCCGATGTGAGGAGTAGAAGAAGAAATATAGACGTCACTGTTGGTTAGTTAGTTAGTTAGGTAGGTAGGTAGGTAGTTAAATAGGTAAGTATGTAGGTAGTTAAATAGGTAGGTAGATAGTTAGTTAAGTGGGTAGGTAGGTTGTAGGTAGGTAGATAGTTAGTTAAGTAGATAGTTAGTGAGTTAGTTAGGTAGTTGGGTAGGTAGGTAGGTAGTTGGTTAGGTAGGTAGGTAGGTAGGTAGGTAGGTAGTTGGTAACTAAATATATGTATACCAAAAGTACCAGGGACCATTTCAGAATAATATCATATTTTATTTTTAATTATAAATATTGCTGCACTATTGTGCTGAACTGAGCCTTATGTACTGCTAGACAGCTTCATCTTTGTCAATACGTCATAATTTAGCCTATTTGTTGATTATATTTGGCATCGACAATTTGCAAAGTTGGCTAACAAGTAACTAAAAGTGTCGGTGTAGCCTACTGGAGTAAGAAGTAGATGTAGTGGAGCAGTAGATGAAGCATAAAGCACTGAACTAAAGTACAAATATCTTAAGTACAGTATACTGAAGTAGGTGTAGTCTACTTTCCACCACAGAAAGCTCCTGTGTGGGCCCATATGGACCTACAGTGTTGTGATGTTTGAAGAGTTGTAATGCTGAAAAATGTCTGTCGTCTGAATGTTTGACTGTTTTGATAAGACCCTAATGGTTAAAAACATCAGTGATGCATTGCACACTCAGACATAATGATTTGGCTCTATTATTAAATCTGAATATAGGACATTATTCTAACCTAAGATTTATATAATCAATAAAGTAACACCTCAGACTTTCTTGAAATTATAAAGTAGTGATAAAATAATGATATGATCTCTTTATACATGTATTTTACAAATAAATCATACGGTATATGATATGTTAGGAAACACAATTTGCATTGATTTCTACTTATTGGCCACATTTGTTTAAAAACATACCGATCATTCGTATTGCCTATATGCTGAAAAGCTTGAACCCTTCACTCCCCTGAATGCTGAGTCGGGAACATGCGCAGAGGAAACAAAATAGCAATGGTCCTTTAATTACCGCGCAGGTCAAGCTAGCCCGAAAGAACAAGTCTGGTACAGGAAATGTATGCCGTTGCTTCAGCATAAAAGCACAGTTTATCATTGGAGAATTTCTGGGTGTTCAGAAGATGAACAAAACTGTAGCAAGATAACAGCAGTGTGTATGCACATGGACCTTGGCAATATTTTAAGATAGGAACGCTGTACACAATGCATAGAGTGGGAGAGGTGGGCTACATGTTCATCAACCATTCCTAATAGTATATAAAAAGAATAGCTCCAGCTACAACATTAAAATGCTGCTCACAAATTAAGGCATCAGTGACTATAAAACAACATTACAGGCTTAGAGGGAGCATGGGGCCATTCTGCATGAATGCTAGTCTGTTTTACTTTTGATACTTATTCAGATCCTATTTCTCAGTAAAAGTAGCAATACCACAATGTGAAAACGCTCCATTAAATGTGAAAGTCCTGCATTGAAAATAGGAATCAAGTAAAAGTATGTATAAGACAAATACATGCACATCAAGTACTAAAAGTTAAATCAGTAAAAACTGAAGAATAGCCCCTGTGAGTTGAACACTATATTATTTATATACATATTATGTTATTATAATATAAGTACCGATGTATTCATGTGAAAGTAGAATTTCTCAGTTGTAGTGGGTCAAGGCGTATATATGGGTAGCTTAATCTAAAACATATTTCATGAGGTAATGATATATTTTGTATGTAAACTTGTCATTTTTAAATGTAACTAGTACATAATTTCCCCCTGAGATGTAATGGAGCAGAAGTAAAAAATAAAATGGAAATACTAAAGTTAAGTACAAATAGGCCCACCACAATTCCTGAAATGACTACTTGCATTTTGCCACTGTCTTTACACAGTATAATTAATTCATTGATTATATGAATTATTCTTCGACCCTTGGAAATAACACAACATTTAAAGAAAGACGAAGAGCTACTTAGTTTTATTTTGAAACGCGTCACCGGAAAAGCCCGTATTTATCGTCTCGTTTCACGCCGCTTAATTACACAGAGTTGTTGCAAAGGTAACTTCCTCCAACCCTGGCTTTTTGCCTTTGTGGGTTCGAGTGCGAGTCGTGAAGCCCCAGACAGAGCCCGGTGTGTTTGAAAAGGGGGGCATACCGTTTTAAAAAAAAAAGTGTCTTTATGTCTCCTCTCTTCTGAATATCGCGTGAATTTTTTTTGTTGTTGCACCGAGCAAAAACGACGGACGTTAACGCTGGCGTCATGTAGGCTCTGCTGCGCTTCAGACTTTTGGGAAAACAAATCGGGTATTGTCGGTGAATCCTCGGGAGATGGCAGAGTAAGTTCGACCTGCGCCAGTTTACCGAGCTCTCATACAGCACTTTGCAGAAAAAAAGAGACCCCACCAAGGTAAGTTTGATCATCACGGAGGCCTGTCTAAAATGTAACTGTGCATAAAGCCTAATAGACATTTCCACAGACGTGGAGAAGTTTGCTGATCCCTCTCAAGCTTTTCCTCGTAAAAAATCTTGGCCTGTTTTGCAATTGCAGCCACATATAGCAATATATGTAAGCTCCTTGTGTTGTGTGAACAGATGCCTGCATGTTCTAACGTTACAATGTATCGGCTGTGTGGTTTAGCAGAGAGGTAGCAGCCTTCTCCACGCAGCAAAGCCTCTTTTCTTTTTACGCGTAAAAGAGATGTTTTTTGGTCCACTGGTGATGAGCTAAACGTGTGACAATCAACGTCTCGAGTCTAGCATTGCGACCTGTAATATCTACGTCACGTGCAAGCTAGCAACTTTGCAACTAGTCGTGACTTTGTTAGGAGGTTGTTGTTTGTTTTTTTTGTCATGCAAACAAGTCTTTTGGGAGGGTCGTTCACTGCTTGATCGTGTGTCTCATCATCCCATGCTGAGCACTTTAACATCACAATCGCAGCCCTGGGGGAGGTGGGAGAGCCCAAAACACACACACACACACACACACGCACACACACACGCACACAGACACTTACAATGCTCTGTGGTTTCATTTATAACTAGCTGGCAATGAAGTGACATTTAAGATAAATCTCCAATATAGTTCTTCCAGAGTATTTGTTTGACATGCTTCTCCCTCGCTGAGGAACAATCAGACCCAAACAGGAAGTGGTGTGTGATAAGATTGCAAGGTGGCAATTAAATGTAAAGCCGGCAGACCTGCTGATGAGAGGGTGCCAACTTCATTACCAGAGGTGTTAAAGCTAGCTGCAAAACATTCAGGGGATAATTGTGCCGATTAAAAGATGTGTGAAAGGGAACGTCTCGCACTGAAGTGTTTTTCCTTCCGAATCAACTCTCTGGCTCTCTAAGAAATCACATTCCCACATACTAATCAGGTCTCCCTTCACTAGTGGCCCAAATGTCTGGGGAGCACTTGAATGTGCATTTGTTTTTGTTGTTGTTGTTGTTGTTGTTGTTGTGCAGCCTAGCCTGGTGGGATCGAACACAGCACGGCCAAAGCTCCCGTTAACTGTGTGATGCACTTCTGCCGACACACCTAAACCATTCAGTTGACCACACTTTAATGCACATGCATGACACCTTGTTTAATCAATACGGATTAGCCACTCAAAGCAACATGCAATACATTTAATGGTGTTGGTGAAGTCTCCTCGGTCCGGATTAGAGGAATCCCAGAGGAGATGATCTGTTATGGTTAGAAGGCGGTGGGGTTTGCGTGGTTGCTTGAGGATCTGGAGTGTGTAACCCCACAGCTGACCAGTCACTGAAGACGGGGCCTCCATGTGGGCGCCTGCTGTGAGGTCTGGCTGATAGTGGTCTGAGATATGGTTCGACTCCGGTGGGGGGGGGGGGGGATCTTTGGCCACCCCATCCTGCTCAGCCGAGGTAACGGGCACAACCGGCCTGATTGTGGTCGCTCACCCCGCCATTGTGATTGGTCCACTCCTCCTCAGCGTCTCTCGGTCTACAACAATGTTATTGTTTGGCCTTGGGCCAGTGTCATTGTTCCAAACCGCCTATCTGTGGCAACTTATTCCTCCACCAGTTGGAGGTTATCTGTCTCCCTGAGACTAACAATGCATTCCCAACAATGGGACTGGTTTGGAGTGTCTTGGAATGTTGAATAATTATTTTCCTCGCATTTGTTTTAAAGAGGACTTAAGTGTGTCTGATTTACCATGATGCTTAGCGGTATTTATGTTGTTGCGCAATCTTACTGCCTCTAGTAATATTCAATCGTAGAATGCCTATTTTTAAAGCTTTTTCTAACATTTTATACACTAAAGGATTATCAAAACATACTACTAAGTAATCATTGGTTCACTGACACTATTAGAAATGATGTTTTAGATATCCATCTGAACCTTCTCCTACACATGCCTCATTCATGCTTTTTATCCACAATTAGGACCCCCGAATTCTCGGGCTGCAGATATCTTGGCCTCTGCACCCCTGATAGCGATCATTTTTCTGTGCACAGTAATTTGGCTGTCAGAAGCAGCTTGCAGTTTGGGTTTGGTACAATATGCAAGTGGAGGCAGAGGGAAGCGCTAGCTCCCAAAAAACCCAGAGAGAGTTGTGTGTGTGTGTGTGTGTGTGGAATCAGGTTACACAGTCTGTCATTAACAAGAGAACTGCAGTTATGAGACCAAGATAGACGGCTTCAAGTCTGAGCAAGAGTCTCATAGCTCCTCCATGTAGGTGGCTCTGGAGTCAGGGAGGAAGAGAGGGAGGGGATACTCTGTGTGTGTGTGTGTGTGTGTGTGTGTGTGTGTGTGTGTGTGTGTGTGTGTGTGTGTGTGTGTGTGAATGCGGGTCGGAGGCGGCGGCTGGAGGATAGAAAGGTGGCAGAATTTGGCTTGAAGTCTACAGCTCATTGCAGTAACCTTTTTAGCTATCTTGCTGCAGTTTTTGCCATATATATCCTGTGTGTGTGTGTGTGTGTGTGTGTGTGTGTGTGTATGCTGATTTACTAGTAAGTTTGACACGCAACAAACCTGGCATCAGACGAGGCAGCAGGCTGCAGAGAAACGCAGCATGTGGGTTGAATTTGCCTCTGCTCTGTGCTCGTGTCCGGCTTTTCAGAAAGGGGGCCTCTCTGTCTGCACTGTTATTTTTAGTCGCAAAAAAAAAAAAATCCTTGAGCCTTTTTAATAATCGTCAGCTTTATGTAGCCCAAACATATCACGATGAGAGGAGCTTGTCTGGGACCTGCGGGCAATGCAGTCTCAGCATGACATGGGAAGTTAGAGAGAGAGAGGGGGGGGGGAGGGGAGGAGGGGGGGGAATAGAAAGATAAAAGACCGCCTGTGTATTTGCCAGATTTTTAGTCTTGTTACCGTTTGCTGTTTTGGGAATCTCGCTCTTATCTTCTGGTGGCTCCGCACAGACTTATTGATTTCTCTCATTCTGTGTTCAAATGAAACGAGGTCCAGTGGAGACGGATAAAAGGGAGACGAGACACTACTGTCTTCACTGATGCACACATGGCTCCTCTCCTCTCCTCTCTCCTCTCTCCTCTCTCTCTCTCTCTCTCTCTCTCGCTCTCTCTCTCTCTCTCCCCCTCCACACACTAACCCCAGACTGCACTGGAGACAGTCTGCAATACACACTTTATGAGCCCTTCATTTGCCTCAGTGCTCTTGTCTTATCGCTCAGCTGTTAAAAGTTATGGCTTTGTTTCAGTTCCTGCCTCCCTCTCTCTCTCTCTCTCCCTCTCTCTCTCTGATCACATTCCCTCGGTGCGAGGCATGGACTCTTATTTGCCGTGAGGCACTTTGTCTACGACTTGAAAAATAATCCGTTTCATCTCTCGGGTCACGAGGGGTCAAAAACTGAAGTAGCTCTGTTTATAATGGAAGCACTTCAGCAACACATTGACGGCGCTTGCTTGAATCCGTCCGGTCCATTCCCCAGGATGAGCCGAATGGGTAATTTGTTAGGTTTTAGTTATTCATTGGTTTTGACAAGCAAGTAGGGCAGCGCAGTATAGCGGAAATCATACCACAACATCATATATCTTTTATGCTTCTTGTGATGTATGTGACACATATAATATATATATATGGCAAATGCACTAACAATAATTTAATCACTTGATAGATTAGGTACTTTAGAGTTTAAAAAACGGCAGAAATTCACATTTACAAAGCTGAAACTAATTATTTTGAGGGATTTTAGCTTAGTAAATGACACAAGGATTATCAGATTTCTCTGACAGAATGAATCTGATTTATTTGGTCAAGCACTTGTAAAATAATACAATTTTGTCAAACTCAATGCTTGGACAGCATTAGACAAATTCCATTTTGATCAAAGTTAGCTTTGACTTATTGACCTCCATATTATCAAATCATCAACAATTCAATCCACAGACAATTTGCTGAGCGCTGAAGTTGAATCGTGGCCCAGCCCTTCACGCAAGAACCCTCCACGTGTTCACTTCCCGTGTTTACTACCGGCCTTCTTCCTTTAGAAGTCTCTCCTCTCCGGTAAGGCCAGGAAACTCCCGGCCATAAAGGCTCCATTGGCAGCAGGGTGTAATGGCTACGCTGCGTAGCGCTGCACGTTCATTGTTTTCTTTCAAGCTGTTTGCTGAGTGATTAACAGCGATCAGTGATCATTTGGTTTGGTGGATGTTTTGTGGGTCACACACACAGCCGGTGGAGATCACGATAGCCCCTCTGACTCCTCGGAGCTCCGTCTCTGCCGGTGCAGAAATCAATCGAGACTAAATATTCCCTGAGCTTCGTCTAGCTGTGCGCACGGCTCTTTTTGGTCCGTTTGGCTGATTCTCTTGTTTCACGAGAAGGGAAAATGTGTTTTAAAAAGGGTGCACGGTGATACAAATCAAGGTGTCTTGTGAGAGTGGTATTGCCCCGGGGCAGTGAACTTTGCGAGACGGTCGTTTTGGAGGCAGAGTGTTTGTGCATTCCTCGGTCGGCAAACATAGCCGGGGGCCATAAAGATGCTGTTTGAATTGGCTTGTTTCACATGTTTTGATGGCTGTGTGATAAAGGTCTTAATTACTATGGTGACCATTGCGTTAGATGACTTGTTAACGGTGTCTTCACAAAGCTGTAAGATCTTCCCAAGTTGGGTCTCACGAGATTTCAACCCTTTTTGAAACCATAATAAAACCTTGCAGAAGGTAGAAGTGTTGCTTTAGTTTCGGTTCTGTGTGTCTGTGACATCTTGTGAAAACACAGAGCTTAGGTAGGGTGGGAGCACAGCAGGAAGAAAAAGCAGCTATTGTCTCTGATTACATCTGATCTAGGCCGAATACACTGTGTGTGTGTTACACTGTATCCAAGGAACAAAAACCCGCTATGCCGTTGCCAACCGCAATGAATGTGTGAGTGAGGGTTGAACATGCGCAGGGGGGGCATTTTGCATTTGATTACATTCCTCACACTGTGAAAGGAGGCAGCTGCTGAGATACTGTAGGAGCCCCGAGAGATGAAGCCCGCCTCGACCCCGATGGGGCTCTCCGCGAATTTCATCTCCGCGTTTGACGAGGGCCCTTGGACCGGCGAGGTGTGTTTCCAAAAGGTTATGGAGCTTCGCTTTTGTACCCAGCAGAAGCACACGGCTTTCACGCCGCGGCCTAAGTGTATGACACAGGATATCAAGAAAGGGTCCGACTTTCACAGTTGCACCAGACAAGGTCACGGCGCCGCATTGAGCTCCAGTTCAACACTGCTGCCAGTACAATACCTGTGTTCGGTTCGGTATCATTTCCTAAATATACATCCGTGTTTAAAGCTGGGGCGTTGGGGCCGCTTTTGGTTCCATAAAGCAAAGTTTTGCTTGTGTTTTGTGCTCTTACTAACATGCAGATTAAAGCTTGTGAGTCACTTGATGTTTATTTGTCAGAGAACATTTTCACATTATCAAGCAAAAATATCTTTCTTAATATTTGCTGATCCTGCCTGTTGTGGAAAGTCGACTACCATCTGGTTGTCTATTGGTCGCTTGGCATAAACACGCCTACGCTCTGGGCTGAGCCCGACTAACGTCGACAGGAAAGCGTTGGTCCTTTGAATCATCCGCTTTCACAAAGGACCAAATTCTTTCAATGTGGCCGCTGTAGCAAGCAGAGTCTCCAAAGTATCCACTCATAATTCTGTCTGACATTTTAAATGAAGTTTGGCTCAAAAGCTTGCTTAATGTTTTGCTGCAGGTCATTTTACGTCATGGCCGGTCTTCCCCTGGTCCTACATTTCATCAGGCATTCATCGCACGCTCAAAATTTTGATATTGTACAGCCTGACACGGATTTGATGGGAGATTTTATTGGATCCATCTTGCACAGTGTGACATGTAACGGAGCTGCAAGATTGCCAATGTCACACAGCGTGTAGGGGCCTTCAGCCAACAGCTAGCTACACCACAGGCCTTCCACAAGACGGCCAGGCCCATCGAATCTGTCCTAAAGTGGTTCACCATTATTGTTGTGCTTCATGTTAAGTGTCAGCACGTTGTGAGGTAGTCCTTGACTTTTGGAAGGCAAATTCTGTTGGGTGGTCCCCCTGATACTCAAAAGTTTTTTTTGTTGTTAAATCCAACACAATACTCCCTCATAACCTACTTAAAAGTTCAGGTTGTGTATTCTTTTAACTTTTAGTGTGAGTCACCCCAAGTGCTGTATTTGACTGTAGGCAGAGAATGTGCTGAGGTGAATGTGTTGCTTCGCTGAGCTGTAGTGTGAATATGAATGTGGGCTGCTGCTGCAAAGAGGACAACTTTCGCCCTCAGGTCTGTGTTACACCCACGTCCACCTATAGGAGCCAAACCATCTGTGTGTCGCCGATGGCGTGCTGGCTCTTTGGCTGTCTGGGTCGGGGGAGGGGCCGGTGCCGTCTCCGCATTGCCCCCAGTCTTCTGCCCGCTTCCTCCCCTCGACCGCCCTGCAGTTTTTTTTTTTTTTTCCGTGCAGCTTCCTCGGTGCCCCGGCTATTTTTTGCGCCGCGGTAACTGTGCCAGCCCTGCCTGCTCAGACACAGATCCCACCTCTCGTCTCTCCCCTCTCTTGTGCCAGCGCGATGACTCAGCAGCTCCTGCAGGGCTTCCGGCCTCCTCCCCCTTCATCCTCGGCGATGCACCGTGCTCATCAGACAAAGTCATGTTTTGTCATTCACATAATGTCACCTAGAAACTTGCAAATGCCAACGCAATGCATTTAAATCATCGTAACTGCCAACATGCGGTAGTATGTACCCAATCACACAATATTTGAGTTTGCATGTTTAATCATCTCCATCTAATCCCTTGAAAGTCTGCTCAACATCTCGGAGAAGTGCTTATCAAGATGGCCCTCTGGAGTGGGGATCACTGGAAAGAGTCTGGGAAGGAAACATGGCGTCAAAAGACGGGAGCCTTGATAAGTGGGATCACTTTCAAGTCCCCTCCAGCAGCACTCGGTGGGAGTTAACCCCCGCGTACTTTTCACAGGGCCCAGTCTATCTGGACTATTTCTCTCTCCGGGTTGTACACACTTTGGCTACCTTGTGTCGAGCTAAATGCGGTCTCTGTATGTTCCAAGAGCGTGGTCAGTGCTTACGCATTTCAGAGGCATCGATATCATCGGACCAAATACCTGCGGTGGGGAGAAGCGTTCCGATTATTTACTAATGTAAGGTGTGAATCCGTAGTGGATGTTAAAAGCGACTGCATTCAGAATTGAAAGTGAAGGAACGGAAGGATTATCAACTCCAAATCTAAAGTACTGTTTGTGCAGAGGGGACCCCTGACAAACATGCATTCATACCTACATTTAATTATACCTGTACGTGTTGTGTTATCATCACTGATGACTTCATGTGTAGGTAGCTTGGTTGAGATGGTTAGTTAAATCCTTAACAGTGCACCACATTAAAAATATAATCACACGTTTATATTTACTATATACTTATGCACTGTACTTTATTTACTTTCTACCACTACACAAGCTCGATACACTTGGGACACCAATATTTAAACTGCCCGACTCTTCACAGAGTGCGAGTAAGCATCATAATGCAATGCATTGTAAAGCAATCACAGTTGGGTGAAATTTGGCCACCTTTCCGAGCTCCTCTAAAATGTCGCTCTGCGTACTGTATTAAGAGTCATTCAGTAAACCTGGGAAAATATAATTACCGTGTGGTATTTATGCTGGTTTCCTATTACACCACCACATCAGAGGATATAGGACGAGGGAGTAAAAGGAAAGAAGGGGGTTGAGACAGATAGTTGGGGGGGAAGCACACCCGTGGCAGGATGTCAGCTCTGTGGACACACACAGTGCCGAACACTGCCAGAGAATTCAATATGCAGGGATAGAGAGAGCTGCACACACACACACACACACACACACACACAGCGCCATAAAGTTGTCTGCTCAGATCGCAATCGGTTGTGCAGATGCTCGCCCTGCCCCTCTCTCCGGGACTAGAATCACTAGTCCTGGGTGTGTATTCATCAAGCGAAGCTGTAACTCGGCTTGATGATATGTTTACCAGCTAGCTTTGCCTCACGTGTGGCTACATGTGGAGTAGTTTGTGTTTCCCGTACTTATTCAAAATAGACTGTGTAAAACAGACAGTAGTGGGCGTGTGATCAGGCAAAAAGGCCCTCCAGGTTTTTCCTGCGCAGACGGAAATATTTGCTTTGTAGATGACGGCACATAATAGCGAGCACCGAGCGGCTTGGTCGTCGGGCGTGTGTCTCACTGCTTGTGATGGCTTGTTTAAAAGACAAAGTGTCCTCGCGGAGAGATAAATTGAGACGGAGATAACTCCAGTGCCCCGTCGAGGCTCTTTCATCAGTAAATATGAACAAAACAACAGCAGCAAATCATTTACCTACACTTATTGAAGCCATAAATGTAGCCCCATGACGGGGCTCTACTTAGTTAATTGAGGTGAGTTATTGATCTGTCAGCAACGTGAGTCTGGATATCGTGCTCTTTGTCGTCTTTCCACACGAGTGATATACGAGTCCATATCGAGAATAGACAGAATCTCCTTTCCTAGGCTCTAGCATGTGCTCCAGACTATTGTCTTTTACCCCTCTGCTTATCTCTTCATCCTGCTCCCTTCACCCCCCCCCCCCCCAGCATGGTGCCCTTCTTCCTGCTGTCCCCCTGGGCCGCTGACTCCAGACACCTCCTTGTCCCACTTCCTCCCTCCCTGTTGCAGCCCGCACGTCTCTCCCACAGGAGCGCTCTCTGCCCTTCTCTGACCCACTGTCCCCCAGTTGCCCCCTGGCTAGACCTCCCCATGCCCTCCTGCCCATTCCCTGCCCCCCCCTCCCCCTCCCCATTGCCGCTCCCCTCTCCCCTGGTCCAAAGGGAGCAGACAGAGCTCCCGATTATCTCTGTGTGGCAGCTTCTGTTTTGTGCTCCGATTAAAGGAGCAGCATGTGGTCTGTGTGCGAGCGGGCCCGTACAGACGCCACCGTTGGGCTAATGCTAACATTATGCGCTTAATCATTTATGTCTGGGAGACGGCACAAAGGCTTGCGAGGGGATGGAGGTAAGGGGGTGGGGGGCGCTTGGGTATTTATCAGTGGCACAGATGCATTCAGGCGCACAAACACATGCTTCCAAGATAACGGCCCCGGTGCTTAGTATGGCATAAACGGGGGCACGCTGCAGGCTACGAGGAGAACTCGCATATCGTCTTTATGAAATGAGTAGCTGGTGGGGGGGATTTATTTTTTTTTTCTTTTGAGTTTACAGTGCGAGTTAAACTGGTGGTCTGTTAAAAAAACCTGTCACTGGATGAAACAAACAAACATAACCGCACAGCCAATGTGGACGCTTCTAGAGACGCATTAAATATTGAAGGATGAGACTGTCTCCAGGTCTCTAAATGATAGTATTTGGGCACCCACACTCTCCTCGTCCTCCTCCTCCTCTCTCGTCTGTCTGCTCCTCTCCCCTCACTGCCAAGCAGCCTGTCCCTCCAACACACACACACACACACACACACACACACACACACACACACACACACACACACACACACACACACACACACACACACACACACACACACACACACACACACACGTAGAGGCAGCCAATAAGAGAGCACCAGTCTCCCCATTGCTTGCCACTCAAATCCTTGTTGCCAGGACAACAGGAAGGCTTGAGACCCACTTTACTTGAACATTTTAAACTTGGTGTTGACTCTTTTTCTAAAAACAAGAAAAGGTCTCCCTCTGTAAAATTGCTTTTTCTATTACTCTTTGGTCGACAGTAAATTCCTGTCGGTATCTGTCTCTCTCGTGGTCTTCTGTCTGTCTCTCTCTCTCGTGGTCTTCTGTCTGTCTCTCTCGTGGTCTTCTGTCTCTCTCTCTCGTGGTCTTCTGTCTCTCTCTCTCGTGGTCTTCTGTCTCTCTCTCTCGTGGTCTTCTTTCTGTCTCTCTCTCTCGTGGTCTTCTGTCTCTCTCTCTCTCGTGGTCTTCTGTCTCTCTCTCTCGTGGTCTTCTGTCTCTCTCTCTCTCGTGGTCTTCTGTCTCTCTCTCTCTCGTGGTCTTCTGTCTCTCTCTCGTGGTCTTCTGTCTCTCTCTCGTGGTCTTCTGTCTGTCTCTCTCGTGGTCTTCTGTCTGTCTCTCTCGTGGTCTTCTGTCTGTCTCTCTCGTTGTCTTCTGTCTCTCTCTCTCTCGTGGTCTTCTGTCTGTCTCTCTCTCTCGTGGTCTTCTGTCTGTCTCTCTCTCTCGTGGTGTTCTGTCTGTCTCTCTCGTGGTGTTCTGTCTGTCTCTCTCGTGGTTTTCTGTCTCTCTCTCTCGTGGTCTTCTGTCTCTCTCTCTCTCGTGGTGTTCTGTCTCTCTCTCTCGTGATCTTCTGTCTGTCTCTCTCGTGGTCTTCTGTCTCTCTCTCTCGTGTTCTTCTGTCTCTCTCTCTCTCGTGGTGTTCTGTCTCTCTCTCTCGTGATCTTCTGTCTGTCTCTCTCGTGATCTTCTGTCTCTCTCTCTCTCGTGGTCTTCTGTCTCTCTCTCTCGTGGTCTTCTGTCTCTCTCTCTCTCGTGGTCTTCTGTCTCTCTCTCTCGTGGTGTTCTGTCTCTCTCTCTCGTGATCTTCTGTCTGTCTCTCTCATGATCTTCTGTCTCTCTCTCTCGTGGTCTTCTGTCTCTCTCTCTCTCGTGGTCTTCTGTCTGTCTCTCTCTCTCGTGATCTTCTGTCTGTCTCTCTCATGATCTTCTGTCTCTCTCTCTCGTGGTCTTCTGTCTCTCTCTCTCTCGTGGTGTTCTGTCTCTCTCTCTCGTGATCTTCTGTCTGTCTCTCTCGTGATCTTCTGTCTCTCTCTCTCTCGTGGTCTTCTGTCTCTCTCTCTCGTGGTCTTCTGTCTCTCTCTCTCTCGTGGTCTTCTGTCTGTCTCTCTCTCTCGTGATCTTCTGTCTGTCTCTCTCTCTCGTGGTCTTCTGTCTGTCTCTCTCTCTCGTGGTGTTCTGTCTCTCTCTCTCGTGATCTTCTGTCTGTCTCTCTCGTGGTCTTCTGTCTCTCTCTCTCTCGTGGTCTTCTGTCTGTCTCTCTCGTTGTCTTCTGTCTCTCTCTCTCTCGTGGTCTTCTGTCTGTCTCTCTCTCTCGTGGTCTTCTGTCTGTCTCTCTCTCTCGTGGTGTTCTGTCTGTCTCTCTCGTGGTGTTCTGTCTGTCTCTCTCGTGGTTTTCTGTCTCTCTCTCTCGTGGTCTTCTGTCTCTCTCTCTCTCGTGGTGTTCTGTCTCTCTCTCTCGTGATCTTCTGTCTGTCTCTCTCGTGGTCTTCTGTCTCTCTCTCTCGTGGTCTTCTGTCTCTCTCTCTCTCGTGGTGTTCTGTCTCTCTCTCTCGTGATCTTCTGTCTGTCTCTCTCGTGATCTTCTGTCTCTCTCTCTCTCGTGGTCTTCTGTCTCTCTCTCTCGTGGTCTTCTGTCTCTCTCTCTCTCGTGGTCTTCTGTCTCTCTCTCTCGTGGTGTTCTGTCTCTCTCTCTCGTGATCTTCTGTCTGTCTCTCTCATGATCTTCTGTCTCTCTCTCTCGTGGTCTTCTGTCTCTCTCTCTCTCGTGGTCTTCTGTCTGTCTCTCTCTCTCGTGATCTTCTGTCTGTCTCTCTCATGATCTTCTGTCTCTCTCTCTCGTGGTCTTCTGTCTCTCTCTCTCTCGTGGTGTTCTGTCTCTCTCTCTCGTGATCTTCTGTCTGTCTCTCTCGTGATCTTCTGTCTCTCTCTCTCTCGTGGTCTTCTGTCTCTCTCTCTCGTGGTCTTCTGTCTCTCTCTCTCTCGTGGTCTTCTGTCTGTCTCTCTCTCTCGTGATCTTCTGTCTGTCTCTCTCTCTCGTGGTCTTCTGTCTGTCTCTCTCTCTCGTGGTGTTCTGTCTGCCTCTCTCTCGTGATCTTCTGTCTCTCTCTCTCTCGTGGTGTTCTGTCTCTCTCTCTCGTGATCTTCTGTCTGTCTCTCTCGTGGTCTTCTGTCTCTCTCTCTCTCGTGGTCTTCTGTCTCTCTCTCTCGTGGTCTTCTGTCTCTCTCTCTCTCGTGGTCTTCTGTCTGTCTCTCTCTCTCGTGATCTTCTGTCTGTCTCTCTCTCTCGTGGTCTTCTGTCTGTCTCTCTCTCTCGTGGTGTTCTGTCTGCCTCTCTCTCGTGATCTTCTGTCTCTCTCTCTCTCGTGGTGTTCTGTCTCTCTCTCTCGTGATCTTCTGTCTGTCTCTCTCGTGGTCTTCTGTCTCTCTCTCTCTCGTGGTCTTCTGTCTCTCTCTCTCGTGGTCTTCTGTCTCTCTCTCTCTCGTGGTCTTCTGTCTGTCTCTCTCTCTCGTGATCTTCTGTCTGTCTCTCTCTCTCGTGATCTTCTGTCTGTCTCTCTCTCTCGTGGTGTTCTGTCTGCCTCTCTCTCGTGATCTTCTGTCTGTCTCTCTCGTGGTCTTCTGTCTGTCTCTCTCTCTCGTGGTGTAAAAATTGCCATAATTTGCTCTGAATATTATTCTGCATGTACATGTATTCATTGGAGTGCAGCCTCATTTTTGTGTTTCTCTCCTTCTTTTTTTATCCATCTAGCTCTACAATGGCGGTGAGGGGCATGTTTCTTTTGGTTTTGATCGCCCTGGTCCTTCCCTGTTCAAGCCTGGAAGGTAAGTGTCTTGTCTCAAAACACAGCTTGTCCCAAGTACATGTAGTAGCTTGAAGGGTGTGTGTGTGAGTGTCTCAGTTCTCTTATTCTCTTTTACTCTGGTCAAACATGCGCACAATCTTTCAGCCTCTGTGTCTTTCTCTGTCATCCCCTCAAGTCTTTTACATGCAGAGACCAAACATCTTTTTTTCCTTCGCCACCCCTCCCCAGTCTGTCACCCTTTCATCTGCTGTCTCGCAGTGTTTTTTAAAAAAAAACTGCAGTGGCGATAGAATGCAGTAGAAAGAGGAGCTTTTTCTTAAGGCGACGATTCACAAATGTCCGCGTACCGACAATAGATACATGCAAAGGATAAGCACTGATCATCTTATGTCACAAAACATATTACAGATTAAAGTCCTCCTTTGCAGCAGCTCTGTCTATTTTCAGGGCTGAATTCTGACCAGTTACATGATTGTTTTTTTTCTTTTTCTTTTAAAGGTGATGTCAGTTCCAGAAACTCAGTATGTTTGTGTGACGGGGGGTCCTGCAGCAGTGGGGGCCGGTGTTTCAGCCAGCAGTGCTTCACCGCCCTCTCCATCCTGAACGGGACGTCGGCCCTTCAGAGGGGCTGCATTGTGGGTAATGAGGAAGGGTCGTCGCGATGCGAAAGCCCGCCGACTCCTGAGCTGGTGGTAGAGTGCTGCTTTGGGGATTTGTGCAACATGAACGTCTCCTTGCAGGTACCGGTGAAAGGTGAGGTGTTTGAACCATAACACAGTGTGACGCAGTGTTTCATAATCAATGCATGGAAGCAAGTGGCTTAGTCTTTTTAAAATATGAAGAAATTTGTCATTAATTATTTGTCAAAAGTCATACATTTAAATCTACTTGACTGGCCTCTTCAAGCCAGCCAGCAGAGATCCATTTTCATGTTTTGTGATCTGAGTGAATGCTGTTTAATTTAATGGTCTGCTAATAGTATTGCTGTAATGGGTTTCTCCGTATCTTTATTTCCTCTTATCAGATATAGAACCGTCTGCTGGCAGACCGGTCCTCAGGGACCAGGAGTGTATGTGCGAGGGCGGTGTGTGTGAGCGAGACCATCGCTGTGCGGGCCAGCAGTGTTTCTCCTCTCTGAAGATGATTGACGGCGTGGCCGTCCAGCAGAAGGGCTGCCTGAGGGACGACGAGGAGGGCAGAGTCACCTGCGCCATGCCACCCTCACCGGCCCATGTTGTCAAGTGCTGCCAGGGCCATCTGTGTAACATGAACGTCACCGTGCAAACTCCAGGGAGAGGTGACTTTGTGCACATTGTGCACATTTCTCTTGGCTGCCGTTCACCATAGACGTTATGTCACCCACAACAATTTCATTTTATGACAAACTCTACTTGAATTTCGATTTTTAACACGCCATAAAAAGTTACATGCATATTTTATAGTAACGCAGTATTGGCTTTAACGATTTATTTTGTCGAAAGTGTCGTTATTAATCGGCTATGTCCTCTTGCAGAGGAGGAAGTGAAGCCCCTGATCAAAGAGGAGCATGACTGTGTATGCGAGGGCAGCTCATGTGACAAAGAGAAACGCTGCAAGGGCCACCAGTGTTTCTCATCCCTGACGGTCAGCGCCGGCTCCCGGGTGTACCAGAAAGGCTGCTTCAAGGTTTATGAGCAGAGCACATTGACCTGCAAGACCCCACCTTCCAGAGACCAGACCGTGGAGTGCTGCCACGGGCACCTGTGTAACCTGAACATCACCGTGGAGCTACCTGTCAAAGGTACACTACGACGCCCAAGAGCTCCATCGACTGATTTCAGCATTGAACTGTGTACTAAGGAAATTGCTAACACCCTTTTCAGAGTTTCAAAGTGCTGCTTAAGATTTTATCGATTGAGAATAGGAACGACCATGTGGGTTATTTACTGTTTTGGACAAAGTGACACACATTTTTCAATTCTTGAAATTGTCTGCCACGGCTGTTCTGGATGGTTTCTCTTGGCCCCAGTTGCACCTCTGTGTGGTCACACTCCTGGCACCTTATGAAACGGGGGAGACGGTGAGCAACCAAATGGAGGTTTTGAATATTGTTTAGTCACCGTCCACTTCCCCTGTGTCTTCTCAGAGGCTGTCAGAGCGGGCTGACAAGAGCCCAGCGGGTACAGCCACCTGGGAGCGAAGGAGAGGCAACAGAGCTGCTGTTGTGCTTTTTGTTTCTGTCCCCTTTACTTTTCTCTCTACGGCAGATTAATATTCATACCTACAATACCCCAGCTGTCTTTTTGGTTATATATTTGGGGATTAGCTCAGAGAAAAATACAACTTTCAAATTGGAAATATTAGTTTTAACTCAACCTAACTGGGCGTAGTTTACCACATCAGAACAACTCACATAATGCCTTATGTTACAAATCTCCCCAGTCTTGGTATTCCATTGCCACAAATACAAATATATATATATATTTAAGCTAAATGCAGCCCTGCCCATGTGCTTGGTTCAAGGCTAGTGAGTTCCTACAATGTGTTGCTAGTTCTGTGTATTTGGGAGAAACGGTTCATTATTTGAGTTGAGAAAAGGGCATCATTGTCTGGCAGAGCTGAGCCGTCTTTCCCTTTTGGAATGTTTGGAAAGTGTGAATGGTGGTCAGTTCCTCAGGCCAGACCTCTGCTGACTCGATGAGATCCACTCTGTGTGTGTGTGTGTGTGTGTGTGTGTGTGTGTGTGTGTGTGTGTGTGTGTGTGTGTGTGTGTGTGTGTGTGTGTGTGTGTGTGTGTGTGTGTGTGTGTGTGTGTGTGTGTGTGTGTGTGTGTGTGTGTGTGTGTGTGTGTGTGTGTGTGTGTGTGTGTGTGTGTGTGTGTGTGTGTGTGTGTGTGTGTGTGTGTGTGTGTGTGTGTGTGTGTGTGTGTGTGTGTGTGTGTGTGTGTGTGTGTGTGTGAATGCTCGTGTGGCATGTGCACCCCCACCCCTAACTGGTTTCTCCAGAAGATCCAGAACCTGTGATTTGTTCTTGTGTCGCTGCTCAGTTCCAGTGGACGCCTCCGTCTGTTGTCGACTTGAGCACTCAGTCTTCTGACAGATGCAAGCCAAATCCAAGCTTAGAAATCCAGCTTTATTTTGCGTTCTAAAAAAATGTCCAAAATGAGTCTGAAGAAATCTCACCCCGTGAACGTTTTTCTCTCCCCTCACAGCCGATGAGCTATCCAGCTACAGTGTGACCACGCTGGCTATCGTCATCGTGGCGCCCATCATCATCCTCATCGTCCTCTCTGCTGTCGCTATCCTGGTGTTCAGACGCATCCACAACAACCAGATGGAGCGACTGACATCCCGCGATGCAGAATATGGAACTATCGATGGCCTCATAGCATCCAACGTGGGGGACAGCACTCTGGCGGTGAGTACCTCCTAAGCTCTTTGGAAAGAATAGTATTGGAGCTGCTCGAGGCATATTTGAATTGAATAGTATGTTAAATGTCAAATTAAATTCCAGTCTTTTATTTTAACCCACTTATTCCTCTCTGTGCTAGCTGCCATATAGAAGTTTGAATTAGTAAATACATCTGTGAGGTGTCTCTGTTTACTGAGTAAAACAGCCAGTATCATTAAAGCCACTTAGGAAGGAAACAGTGGGAACGAATAGATGCATAAATTAAATTGTGTTGGCTTTACTATCGTGATGTATCTGAAATGTGCACTGTAAGCACAGCTGTATTATGAAAGAAAATGAATATAATTTCAAGGTTGTTAAAGGATTATATAAAATCACCTGGATCAGGATCACCAAAAAAACGATTTGAAATACTACATTTGTTTTTTTCATAGAGTAGAGGAAGGCCCATTATGTATAACTATTAACCATATGCATTATAATTGTTTTAACATATATAATATGGATTTTCTTATATTTGTCAGCTGATTGAAACCATGAATTCTTAACTAATGTAAGCCAACATTTTACAGCACCAGAAAACTATAATAATTGAGATAAAGTTAGTGTCTAGTGTTAGCTCAGATATTTAAAAACCGACAGTGTGAATCATTTCTCGAGCGATCGCAGATCAAATCTTGTTTTTGAACTTTGGGTGGTAGGGGGGGCTCTTTTCTGTACACCTGGATTACAGAGAGAGTCTTCATGTATACCAACAACAGAGATGGAAAGCCCCGTCTGAAATGATGTGTTCTACTACCTTAAGGGATTCCGCTGATGAGTTGAAACGAGGTTGGATTAGGGGAGACTTGTGCATCTTCGTTGTACACAATTTTTACCATTTGACTCAAGATAATATACAATAGAGACATGATGGCACGATAAACCTTGTTTGACACCTTTTATTCCAGATTTGTGATCAAGGGTTTAGTCTTATATTCTGTGATTAACCCAAACATGCCACAAATACTGAATTAAAGATAACTTGGAGCAGGTAAAAAAACAACATGTTACATATTCGTGTGTGTGTGTGTGTGTGTGTGTGTGTGTGTGTAGGTGGTGCTATTGCTGGAATTCAACTCTAAAACTTGTTTTGAGTCTTTTCATTTTTCCAGTCTCTCTGAGGGATGTCTTTCACTATTTATTTTCTCTCCACTCAACTGTGGATTGTGGACGTTCTCTGCAGAGTAGTTTATGTTCTGAGGCCCACTAAACTGATCCAGAGTTTAGGTGGAGTCCTGTGGTTAGCGTTAGCACATTCGCATTCACAACCCAGCTTACGCACTGTGTAATCAAGTTCAGCTGAAACTCTGTCTAGCTTGTGCCCCAACAAAATGCACGACGGTTACCGTCCATTTTGTCATTCTGTATCCTCACCAAAGCATACGTTTTAAATTGACATACATTAGTATCCTTTTTTTCAATTGAAGGCATTTCTTATCCACACTTGTAGCTCAAATTTCCAGCTGTCATTGAAGACAGAATCTCCTTTTTTTCGAAGCGCGTTTAAACTCTTCAAAGCCCAGATTGTCCCATTTATCTTTAATAACGAGACTTGTAAATAACACGTCTTACTGTTAAAGTATGATCATTCATGAGTATATATATATATGTGTGTGTGTGTCAGAGAAAGAAATTGCTGATTTTGGCTTTCTTTCAAGCTATATCCAAAGTCCATCAGTGCACTTGGCAATGGAAAGCCCAAATATGGAGCCGCAGAATGTTTGTTTGCTGCGGCATAATAAAAAAAAAAAGTGCTTGGCAGCACCCTGAGAAAGGATATTAGGAACAGTGGTGTGGCTGTGAAAAGCATATCAGACTGAAACACATGTGCTGGTCCCTCTGGAGGCTGCTGCCTAAAAGTCGTCTGATTATGGTGATATTGCCTCGTTCTGATTGCATTCTGCTGCTTAGCGGCCTGGCCCAAAAATACCCTCCTAAAATCAATCCTCCTGTACCAAAGAGAGGGATTTAAACCCTCTGCAGAGCCACTCATCCTTCATTTTATGGCCTCTGCCTCTTGCGTTCCTGTGTTGTGATTCCAAATTGTCTCCCAGGCAGCTCTTGCATAATGCATCTGTTTATCTGAGGCATCACTCTTCTTTGTTGTTTTCACTCCTCATCTTCCCCTCCCAGTTTAGCCGTTTGTTTTGCTCCAGCAGATGCCCGCTCTGTTGCTGCACACTGCCCTCCTGTGTCAGCACCGGGATGCTGCATGCGTTTTAGCTGAGATAAAAAAAAAAAAAAAAAAAATGAAAGGCTTAGCAGCATTGCACCTGTTTTGGAGTCTGGCCCTTGGTTAGAGAAAAATCTCCAGCGCCCACACCAGTCATCAGGGAGGGGGTGGCACTTCTGTTGTTTACTCAGCAGGGGGTACTCTGCACCTCCAGCACAGACGCACACAATATCGTGATACCCACGCTGCTTACCCCCCCCCCCCCGACATCCCATGTGGGTACCACATCAAAGGCTGTATTGGTCTCCATCTAAGTCCCAGATGCTCCGTATTTCATCTTTTTTTTTATGCTCGAGTCGCAGGATTCCTTTGTGAAAGTTTTCATTCAACTAGCTCACATGCACATATAACACATGCATGTGCATTTACAAAACCTGTTCTTTCTGTTTTTCTCTTTGCCAGGATCTTCTGGATCATTCCTGCACTTCAGGAAGTGGCTCAGGACTCCCGTTCCTCGTTCAGAGAACTGTTGCACGACAAATCACACTCAATGAGTGTGTAGGTAAGCGCCCCGTTAAAGGCTGTTTTCATTTTGACTATGACGCTGCCTCAGAAAACTCTGCCTCCTACAGGATGTGTGGGGGCGTATATACAAGATACAGTACTATGTAGCATTGTTTACCTCGCGTGTATTGACAGATGAGCAAATCATTGTTGCCATGATAACTTACCAGAGTTATAAATTCTCCCTTGAAGAGTTGGAACTGGCTGTGAAGCATTTTTCTCTACTACACTACTTTTTTTGTATATTTAATATGCATGAATTGATTTTTGGCCACTAGGAGGCAGCAAAATAAGCTGATATTTACGCAGACGCCACAACATTACCTGCTTACAATGTTGTTATTGTGAACATGTTAGAAAACTGATGTCTATTTACTCATTAAATAGCTACATGATGCTGATGAAAGTAAATTTCATTACTTGCTTTCCATTTTGCTCAACTTCAACATATCGTGGTCTGTGGCTGCAAAATGTTCGGAATCAGACGCTGAGCAGTAGCTTTATCTACTATTTGGAACTGTTCAGCCAGCATACAGTGAACCTTATCACAGTTTGTTGTTGCTAGGAACTCCCTACAGAGAGACGATGAGCTAAAAGAGGCTAAGTAGCTTCAGAGTAAATAATGGCAATTCTAGCGCTAAGAGCAACCTTTATACATAAGAGCGACAAAAGTATCAAGTAATGCTCGTGTAAAGTAACACAGTTTTTATGAGTCCATTTCTGTGTTTGCTCATTTCTCCCATGTTTTTGATCACCAGGTAAGGGCCGCTACGGCGAAGTGTGGAGGGGTCAGTGGCAGGGAGAGAGTGTCGCCGTCAAAATCTTCTCCTCCAGAGACGAGAAGTCCTGGTTCAGAGAGACTGAGATCTACAACACTGTGCTGCTGAGACATGAGAACATCCTGGGTGCGTACCATGTTTCACGTATACAGGCTTAAAAAAAAGTACTTGTGCAGACTTTCATACAATGGTGCGTGTATTGATCAGAGTTTTGTTTATTAATTGCATTGATATATTTCACTCAATTTTAGGCTTCATAGCTTCAGACATGACCTCGAGGAACTCCAGCACTCAGTTGTGGCTGATCACACACTTCCACGAGATGGGCTCCTTGTACGACTACCTTCAACTCAGCACCCTCGACGCCTCCAGCTGCCTCCGCATGGCGCTCTCCATCGCAAGCGGCCTAGCACACCTCCACGTTGAGATCTTCGGCACTCAGGGCAAACCGGCCATTGCCCACCGAGACCTCAAGAGCAAAAATATATTGGTTCAAAAGAACGGACAGTGCTGCATTGCTGACCTTGGTGAGAATACTGACCAATCTATATCATAAATCCGCCGTTTACATTTTCCTACGCTGTTTAATCAAATAGTAGAGTCTGTACCTCTTGAGATTGAGGCCGTGGTTCTCTGCTGGAAAACGGTGGATTGTGCCCACGAGCTTGGGAGTGAGTCAATGCCCCAAGCGAGGGAATTCAAGTATCTCTGTGTCTTGTTCACTAGTGAGGGTAAAATGGACTGTGAGTGATACAGGCGTCGTAAGAGGAAGCTGAGCCGGAAGGAAAAGCTCTCGATTTCGCAGTCCATCTACGTTCTGACACTTCTCCTATCGTCATGAGCTTTGGGTTATGGTAGTCGGGTAGCTGGGCTCAAACTTAGAGATAGGACGAGGAGCCCAGACACCCGGAGGGAACTCTGAATAGAGACGCTTTTCCTTTGCGTCCAAAAGGGACCAGCTGAGGTGGTTCAGGCATCTGATCATGATGCTTCCTGGACGCCTTCCTTGAGAGATTTCTGGGCACGTCCAACTGGTAAGAGGCCCCGGATTAGACTAAGAACCCGCTGGAGAGATTATACATCTCATCTGGCCCGGGCACGCTCCGGGGGTTCACCAGGAAGAGCTTGAAAACGTTGCTGGGGAGAGGGACGTCTGGAATGCCCGACTAAGCCTGCTGCTGCTGCCGCCGCGACCCGGCTCAGATGAGTAGAAAAGATGAGGGTTGATGGAAAACTACTGAAGGTTGTTTTGAAGATTGAACGTTGTGGTTCATGGGTATTGCATAAGGGATGCATCTGCAATAATATCCCTCTACTCGCATCTATCCGCTTAGCCATATTTGTTGGTAATTGAGGCAGAACATCCACTGCCTAAATGTACCACCGAGCCCTTGATCAAAAACCCATTTAGAGGAACTCTGACCACTTTATCTAATACACCAATGTTCCATTTGCAGGACGGACTTGGCATGTTTACATGCTCGATGTCACAAATTCTGCTAAGGGATGACTCATTTTGCTGTTCCGACAAACATGGCAGCAGTTGTTGTCTCCCAAGGGAGTTGTTTTTATGTTGGATTACATCCTGTGAGAACAGGACTGTTTACGAAGTAGTGTTTCAGCATCAGTCGATAGAGTGAGTGTAGTGCTTTGTTTCATTATAGTTGTCTGAGACTCAATGCTTTTAAGTCCCCTACCACTGAAAAACACCAGAAGGCTGTTTTCACATCCAAACGAATATTTTCCAATACGTCTCATATCTGGAGGGGAACTTTATACGTGTTCTGTGTTTTCGTGCTAGGTCTGGCCGTCATGCATTTTCAAGACACCAACGAGTTGGATGTGGGGAACAACCCCAAAGTGGGCACAAAGCGCTACATGGCCCCTGAAGTGCTTGATGACTCCATCCAGATGGACTGTTTCGAGTCCTACAAGAGAGTGGACATCTGGGCCCTGGGCCTCGTCTTGTGGGAGATCGCCAGGAGGACAGTCAGCAATGGTCAGTAAATGTTTTACACAACATGGCAATGGTGCAGTCATACCTTATCTTGTTGTTATCAACTATCTTCCTCATTTCCAACAAATCTGCATTACCTACAAGCAGCATATTGTCACTTTAAAAGAGAATAAAAAAGTGGTAGATTGTGTTGTCACTGTTCCTTTTCAGATCGAACACAGAACCATTGCTTTAAGTCGGACTGGGATAGAAATATTTGGCTTTAGGTTTTTCTCATTTAAGTTTATATTCGTCCAAACACATCAAAACCAGACACAGATAACTAGAAAACTAGGCCTGTCAGACTGCAACCCCCCTTCCCCCCCCCAAAAAGAAAAGAAAGAAAGACGACAAATAACCATGAAAATAATAAACAAAACCGCAGAATGAATTAAATAAAATAGAAAAATAAAAATTACATTCATCACTTAACTTAAAGGCAGCTACAAGAGCCCACCCCCGGCTCCCCATTAATTATCTCTCTCATATACCTCCATATCCATACACACGCAAATCCCATTTCTGCTTGGAATTATGGAAATATCTGGCTTTGATACACACGACAACATCTACTGTCTGTGGTCTGTGGAGAAGCCAGAGACCTCTTATGTGAAATAAAACCTACTTCCTTCATCCACTGTCAAATAGGTTTCTCGCTCTACAGTAGGAAGTGGGCTCTCAGCAACACTTAAGATATTGATTTACCCTCCACACAGGAACCTCATGTCTCTATTTTGTCCCACGACTGCACTTGAGAGCAATTTAAGAGCAAAAAAAGTGTGTTTTACGTGTCAGCCATTTGTCAGTGTAACTTTATTATTAAGTGATTGAGTGTTCTTGAAAGTGAATTGCTGCATGCACTGCTCTCCTTGCAGGCATTGTAGAAGACTACAAGCCACCTTTTCACGACGTGGTCCCTAGTGATCCCAGTTTTGAGGATATGAAGAAGGTTGTGTGTGTGGATCAGCAGAGGCCCAACATCCCGAACAGATGGTTTTCAGACCCTGTGAGTGATATTTTATAGAGTTATTAATATACAGTACATAGTTCAAGTCTGCATGCTTTTGATATCCAGATATAAGAGCGTTTCAGCGATATTCTAATGTTGACACTGGACACACCGATTGATTGATTTCTCTTTATTTGTTTTCAGACTTTGACCTCCATAGCTAAACTCATGAAGGAGTGCTGGTACCAGAATCCGTCGGCCAGATTAACAGCGCTGCGCATCAAAAAGACTCTCACAAAGATTGACAACTCTCTGGACAAAATCAAAACGGACATTTGAGTCTGCCTCGAGAAGAAGAGGCAGACCTACTTAAAGGCCTTTGAAGACATCCAGGGGGGCGGACCATCCTAGAGAAATCTCACGAGACAAGAGACTTGATTGGTTCAGTGCCCTTATAGTGGCACAAACCTATATTTATTTTAAAACACTTGGCGGGAAACATTTTGGCATCCAAAGATGGCTTACCGGGCATTTCTGAGACTGCCAATGGTCACGGAAATAGGAAAATATATATTAAACTTATGACATAGGAGCTGGACTGTTTGCAATGTTATTCAAGGAAGAAACTGTTACCTGGGCATTTGGTTAGACTCGCTTTTTGTTAGAACTGCAGATTTAGTTGGACACGTTTTTTAGATTGAAAAATGTCTGAACATATTGGCAATTTCACCTTATCTCTTTAATTGTACTGCATCGATTCATTTGGAAAAGAAATCAACTTGCGAGCAGTGTTATGTTTTACTTTGTGTGCACCTCTGTTTACAATACTGTCAGAAAAAGTTTCCTGCATCGATGGCACTGTTCTTTTTCCTGAGATATCGTCCAACTAAAGGTACTCTGTTGCAAACCTTTTGTATATCGTCATGGGTTTTACATAGAATTACCTGTACCTGTTCTATGTTTTTTGTTTCTTCAGCTTTACAGAGACAAAATGCTAAAGGAACAAATTAAATACCTGCTAGATACTGAACTCTAGTCCTCCGGAGGCCTGTAAAGTAAGCCTGTAAATCCTGTATACTGTCTTAACGCGTGCATTGTTGTCTTAATGCGAGCATTGTCAAGTAAATGAAGTCAAACTTCAGCCTTTTTTTTTTTTTTTTTTTAATTTCTTTAACATTTTATATTAATTAGTGATTTATATTAATTAAATAGAAAAAGGTGTTTTATTTGTCTCATTTGTCTTGGTGCTGTATCTTGTAGATTTATTTATTTATTTTTAACATTTCGTCACTTTGGTCCTGATTGAAATACCTCAACAACTATCGGACGAATGAAGATGAATTGCACCAACATTCATGGTCCCCCGAGGATGGATCTTGTCGACTTTGGTGACCATCATTTTTCCTCTAGCACCGCCGTTAGGTTTACATTATTGGTTTTAAAGTGAAATGTCTCGTCCACTATCGTCATGAAATTTGGCCCATGCACTCAGGTCCCTCTCAAGAGTAATTCAGTGATCTCCTGAGGTTTCATCTAGCGCCTTCATCAAGTCCAACTTTTAGTTTGTCCAATACTTTGATTCATGACAAAATACCAGCAAATGACTTTCTCATCATTCATAGCTGTAGTTTGTATTTAGTGCTAATTAGCAAAGGTTGCAGCCTTACTGAGTTGTTTGTATGGCTTTGACTCTTGTTACACTTTGTGTTACTACTGTGTTAGAACAATTTTAGTTTATCAGCTCATTTTAATTCGGTGCTTCCTGTTTAGACTAGTATTACAGTTGTGACTAAAAGTAAACCTCTTAATCATTCAGGATCTTTATTCCAGTAATTACATCTTTAATTCAATAGGAAACTATGCCCACAGTATATAGTAGTCATTTATCCATCCCAGCTAAAACCCAACTTCCATATTCCCGTGCCTCTATTTTTGTCAGTATATGTATACATTTTAGTTTACCCTGAAATGATTCGCTAATCTTGGTTATTTCTACATATCTATCTACTTTACTGCAAAAAAAAGCTTGACATCTGCACTGATGATGCAACAAATTAATTTATATTCATTGGAAAAGGTCAAAAGCCCCGTCACTTCCCTTGCCGGCTGTAAAGTGAAACTGCATGCACAGCAGATATCTTTGCAAATGACAAACAGAAACTGGGCCCCTGATGGTTTTCAGACTGATTAATATGCCAGAGGAGTTATGGGCCCTGATAGAAACACTAACGGTGGATGTCAAACAGAGGTGAGACCCCCCTGCCTGCATGTATCAACAGCTGTCAAACCTACGCAGACTGTCTTCATATTCATTGTCACTTGAACCACCCTGCCCCAACAAACCACGCAGGTTTGACTCAACCAGTTTCAAAATCCAATCTTATTTCCCTGAGGTGCCATACTAGGTTTTGAATCCATGCTGCGTACTTCTATGTACTTACAGCTGAGAGGTAGAAGTCGTAATCCGTTTATGACTGCCTGCAACATTTTTATTTGTATGGCTAACCTTTTAAGTAGTACATTCAGAGCAGAGGTTACTGTATTAGTGGTCTTTGCATAACCCACAATAGAGCTATATATGGCTTACTACTTACAGTAGACTGCCTAGACTTTGCTGTGAATACATAGAAAATAGGTACATTTTGTGCTTGTGCTCTTGTAATCTCAGTCCACTCATCCACTCTCCTTGGTGACATTGGCGCCTGCTGTTGCTATGGATGGTGCCCAAGCAGCAGGGACACATCTTGGTCATATATGGCCTGCAGTAAATAACTTATTGCATGCAGGTGAGTTGAGCTAACATTTGCACTGAGCTTGATGCACAGCAGATTACCTGACGGTGTTTACTCTTTGCTTGGTTGGGCAGGATGTTAGCAGTAGTATCTAGGCTGGTTTCTTCAGCAACTTTCTTCGGCCCGGGGCCCTACACAGGTTTATAAGGTCAATATATAGACCCACTGTTGTCCATGTACACATGAAGTTGGAGAATAGTCAGTGAACATTCCCAAAACAATCACGTGACCCTTGTGATTGTGTATGATGTATATACAGATGTGATTATGTAGTTTTACATTGATGGCCTTTTTATATTTACATATTCAGTGTACTCTGGACAATTCTTCCCGGATCTCCAACCACAGTAAGCATTTGGTAAATACGTGAGAGCTGACGCCTTCGTGGAAGTGTCTCTGTAATCAATATGCAGACAGGAGGTGGTGTTTCACTGGACCTGCAGCAGTTCAATTGATGCGCAACACACTTTCTCTCTGGCTCTCATTCACATGTCTTTATCCGAGGTCTGCAGCGCTAATCCTCTTAAATTCTAGTCAACAGGGGCGGAGCAAACCTCCCATTGCGTTTGACAGTTTCCTCCCATGCCTCAACTGTGCGAGGCATTTGTGCGGGGTGCATGGCCGACGGACTTTTTGCCGCAATGAATAACGTCTTTCCGTAGAGCAGCTGCGTAAACGGTCGCGTCGGAGAGCGAGCAGATGCTGCTCTTGCCATGATTCGTCCCGGGAAGCAGAGCTTTCAAGCTGCGTTGATCTTCCTGTCCGTCGCCCAGCTGACCGCAGGTACAGTTGTTCTGACCGATCCCCCCACTCACTCAGTTTGCATTACCTTAATCGAAGGCATTCATTTAGTCAATTACATTGTTTTAAGGTTTTATGTGAGTTATCAAACTGCCTACTTGTTTAAAGTGTTTGCTAACTAGGATAACTAATGAATTCAGTTGACTTTTGAAATCGCCCGTAGCCTATTGTATTCACAGACAGCTACGTGCAATGTCACCAAACCATGCACCGTGAATATAAGTTTATTCAACTTTTAAGGAAACGTTATTTTATACTAAAAACTCACCTTTGTAAATTCGAAGATTACATTTTTTTACTGTTAACTCTGAATGCAAAGACCAAAGAAAATGAAAAAAAAGAAGACAAAGCTCATATAGGCTACCTGTTTGTCCATGTTGTGTCACTTGTAAGGCAACAGGCGTTAACAGACCACGTGCTGTCCAAAATCTCAGAAATACTTGGTCAAAAAATAAATAAATAGCTTGTCAGTTAAACCAAACAATAGAATACTGTCAGTTTTATTCTTCATTGCTTTTCCCCAGCCAGTATGATACTGTAAGATTATGGTGAGGTGATGTTGTCATTGTTTTGGGCAAAACTTAAAATGTGATAGTTTTATACGGAAGGATATTGTTTCATTTGCACATCTTATTTTGATCTGAATGGGCTTTTCTAGAGACACTTGTTTATCAAAGATTACATGTGTTTGTTTTATAATTTAACAATAACAATTTGTTTGAATACGTTTTATACTACAGTTGAAGAAATGAGGTAAAGAAAAATACCAAACATTCTCTGGTTCCTCTTCATTGTGAGAATATGCAGCTTTTTCTTGTCATGGACGAAAAAGTTGATTTGAAAATGTCACCTTGGGCTTTGGCAGGGTGTGATCTGCATGTTTCATCATTTTCTGAGAGTTAATAGAGCAGCTTATTAATGAAAATAATGATTAATCTCAACCTTAATTAATACTGCACGTGGTGGTCCGCAGGCTGTTGCGCTGCATTATATATTGTAAAATACATACATTAATTTCCAGATGCTGGTAAAACAAATGCCTTCCCCTCTCACATGCTATATCTGACTCCTGCTGTCTGCGAATGTCCTGGTGTGCTGCCCATTTTCCTTTGTTTTTGGCTAGGTTCAGGCTTAGAATAGGACATTAACACAAACTTGTAATAAAAAGTGAAGCATGTGCTTGTTTGAAAGGTGTGTGGGAGCTGTTTTAGAATGTTTTACTGGCGTTTCTTGTTTTATACTCAGTAAATGATACCCACTTATTGCACACTTTCTTTCCTTATATAAACGAACACACAAATGCAGCTAATCAGCCAAGTTATGTTTTCTCTAATATGCCCTCATTCCAGGTAACGGAAGGTAAAAAAAAATACTGTTTTCAAATGAAGAACATGAGAAGTAATGGTTTGCATCCTCTCTCTCTCTCTATACACAACAGCTTCATTTGCAGAATGACACTTGCGTGGTGATAACCTTCATTACAATCAACTATTGCTGAAGATTTCGGTTCAAGTTCAAGGACAATCCTCTCAGCATTATATATTTATAAATTGGAAATGAACACAAAATATGTTGTTATTGCAGTCTATCGCTATAACGCATCCCTACTCATGCCTAAATGATTGCGCATCTTAGAGAACAACTGACAGGCACATAGTTGGTTCAGGACATAAATACTTGTTATCGCCATTGTTGACCTTGGAAATAACTCCCATCTCCTCCAAGATTGATAAGAGCTGCAGAGCTATCCAAACCTGTTCGGAGTTCTCAGAAAAATCATAGGAAACATGCACATATTCAAGGAGGTGTGGAAATGTGCGTAAGGTTTGCTTTGAAATAACAAGAAGTTTCCTCAAAGTTACTGATGGATGACAATGTTTGTGATGAAATCTTTATCACGATAACTGCTCCATCTACAAAACCCCAGTCCAACAATGCAGAAAACAAGTTATTTACGCCTTTGGGAATTAACAGTTACCAAGACAATGATTTCAAAACGGATTGGATTCATCACACCTCAAAGCTCAAAGCAATTCCATAACAGTTTTGTTGAACAGTTTTGTTGTTCTGATTTATTTTCTTACATTGGTTTTTGGTGGATTTCATACAGCTTGTTTTGTTTCGTGTAGTTTGTTCTGTAAATGTTACAGTAGATCAGGTGTGACTAAAGATCTATGGCCTGGTGTAAATGGCAGGCAAGATATGGATTTTTTTAAAAACTACTATTTTGTTAATTTAATGCACTGTGTTTAAAAAGACGCTTGTTTTTTTCTTTTGGCAGTCCTTGGTGTGGAGTTTCGTTCCAGAATTTTTTAAGACAAGAGTACAATATGTGATTTTGTTGATTGTTAAGCACAACACTGTTCTCACCAGTTTGGTGTTTATGGCACCCCTTTCCCCAAAACCAGTCATCCATCCATCCTTTTTCAGTAACTGCTTATCCTATTCAGGGTTGGGGTGGGGCTCTGGACCGATCACAGCTGACGTTAAGCAAAGGCAGGGTACACCCTGGACAGGTCACCAGGATATCATAGAGATACCACTCACGCTCTAACCTAACCTATCCTGCATGTCTTTGGACTGTTGGAGGAAAAACCTTGAACATGAAAACCCCACACAGAAGGGCCAGACAGCAGGTTTGAACCCGGGCAGTGAAGCGACAGTGCTAACCACTACACCACCGTCATTTTTATTTCTAAAAATGATAATTGCTTCCCTGACACCATACGTGATTAAAGAAGCGATTAAACACATCCACATCAATGCTTAGTTTTTTATCTGCTTTCAAAAAAATAGGTACAGAGCCCCAGCACTCAAACTTTAATCATCATTGTCCTTGAGTAAGTTTGTTGCCAAGCAACTCCCAAGTATACTGTTAAAGACGTCTGTTGGAGGAGCTTTAAAAAGCCCTTTGAATTATTAGGTTGTATATCTATTTTCTCAATATCAATAAATCAAAAGACCAAAAAATGTTGATGAATTCCTCCTGTTGAAATGTAATCCACACCTCTATGCTTCATTACAACAGATATTGCACTGTTGTTTATTTTGAGTCAATTCTACAACATCTCGGTGCAGTTCAACACTATTAATCTGTGGTTGAAAAAAAGAATGCACTATTCATTCCTTTATGAGTAACATTTGCTAAAAAATACAATGGTCAGCTATTTTTGGGTCAGTTAACTATTTATTTGTGACCCATTTTTAAACAATTACATATATTCGGAAGGTACAAGTGGAATTTAATAGCTGAGTGCCTCAAGGTAGAATTTTTCATAATTCTCTAAATTTATTGTACTCACCACTAAAGTGGAACATAATTGCTTTCCCTCAGTGCTCCTCTCTACACATCAAAGAAACAGGGTAGGCAAGTCAGATGGTATTGAGAGAGAGAGAGAATAACACATTGCAGTTTTTTTTTTTTTTTAATGGGAATAGGAAAATAGCCAAGGACCAATCCTTGGACCCACGCTGTTCTCTTTTTAAAAATGTGTCTTGTATTAAACATATTGTATGACTGCTACATGGATGACACACCGCTGTATTCTTCATTTAAGTTGTGTGTCTTGCAACCAGGCAAGGACTAAACATCTCCAGATCTCATAAAAAAACCACATAAATAAAATACATAAACAGACTCATGTTATGAAATGTTTATTGGACAATAAACATTCAAATTAAAACCCCAGTACAAAAGTAAGAGTCACTTGAACTTTGGCCATCATCTCCAGTTGTGAAATGTATCTAGTTTTGTGTCTGTACTTATCTGTAAACGCCTGGAAAATATTTATTGATGCTTCTTTTCCTTCTTGGAATGAGCTTTACAATACACGTGGTGGTACACATGCTTAGATTGCTCTATTTCCAGCCCTTCAGGAGTCAAAAATGCCACTTTCAGACGTGTAACAAAATCCTCGACTTTGCCTCCTTGTAAACCTTAAACCGCACGGATGATCACAAGCTAAGGAGAGGCTCTATTTTTTATCATAAGACTTTATTTTGTTATGTTATGTCTCAGTTGTGTTTCATGTATTGTTCAATCCAAGCACTTCTCACGTTTGTTGATACATGACAAATACAGGTGATACATAAAATGTAAAGAGGCGACATACTGTCACAAGATGCTGCGTATCAGCAGCCAAAAATCCTCCTGACGAAAATAAAATACCTTCGGGGAATGTTTTTGTTGCAACCAGACTGAGTGGGCATGCAAACCACTGATTGCACACAGGACATTGCTGGCCCCCTTTATTAGGCACCCCTGAACTATCTAATGCAAGCCAATACAGAAGCTCTGCTAAAAAAAAAAGCCTTTACAATCTAGTACATTTTAAATGTAACTTTAGGATTTTGTCCACTTAGCAAATGGTCAGAATTTAAAAAATGAAATACTGTTTTGACAGTGACATTTTATGATAAAACATTTTTACAACTTAATAATCTGATTTATAATTGGACACCATGGAGACATTTACTTTCATTATTATTGTTTGTATCATTATTTTTCTCATTATTATTGAAATAATGCATACATTCAAAATAGTTTAATTTAATATTGTATGATATTCTTGCATTTTATTTCTAGATTTTTTCCAGTGAGCAGGCAGTGCAAGCTTGCTTATCAATCACTCCCAGTCTTATCAAACAAAGCATGACAGCAGCTTCAAGAGGAACACGAGATTATCTGGGTGTTAAACTAAGAGGCATTACGTTGGTTCCTCCACTTCCAGCCATTCAAGAGCATGGACCTGCTTACATAACGGGAGCTTTCAAAGAGTTAAAGACAACTTATATGGCAGTCTGTGATTTTCCAAATTAAATTAATTAACTGGTGACTGTGGAGAAAATAAACCATCTTGAGTGATGTCATTTGTTTCAGGTCTGAGGTGTGTGTGCCAGCTTTGCGCCAACCACACCTGTGAGACGACTGCCGATGGAGCCTGCTGGAACTCTGTGATGCTGATTGACGGAAAGGAGGAGACGGACAAGTCCTGCATGTCGCCCTCTGAGATGAAGGGCCAGGTCTTCTGCTACAGCTCCCGAAATGTCTCAAAGAGGAACTGCTGCTTCACTGACTTCTGCAACAATGTGACCCTACACCTACACCCAGGTACCGAGGCTTTTTGAACGGATGGCTCTCTTCTAGTTCATTTATTTAATGAATGTACTCTAATTAAAAAGCAATAAACATGACTATTTAACCGTAGGAAAGAAAAAAACGAGACAAAAATAATAGCGGAAAGATGGATTCATGCCCTCGGACAATGTCATATTGCGCAGTAGATACAGTAGTAATTCAACAACAACACCATCCCAATCAGTGTGGGATTTCCCACTCATTCTGGCCCCGGCTAGACGAGGTGGATGCTGATCCTACTAGATCCTGTGACATAACAAATCTGGCAGAGGCAATGAGACGGCAGTGAGCGATCCGCCCCCTCCCTCCACTGATTTATAAATAAATAAATAAATACAGACATGTAGTCCTACTGCAAGTTAAAAAGCCTATCATGGGTCTGCAGGGTGAAAGTTGGCCTTAAAGCAGAGGGGGATTACTTATACCCGTCTATAGACAATTCACGGGAAAACAGTAGGAGCTGAGAGTTACACTTAGCATTGGGTTCAGAGTGTTCTATCTGTTTCTATGTTTAATGTATTATTTTTTCTTTCGGTTTATGTGTAACATAATCAGTTTGAGGCAATTTCAATGCTGTACAGGTCCGCTGTCACAAGGAAAGACACAGGAGAACATTCCTGCCCTCTGCTATAACACTTTATAACAAATCACCTCTGGCCAGATCATCATCCTTCAAATGACTACAACACTTGCTTGCTTGTTGTTGGTGATCCGTGCACTACTGTTCAGTTTGTTTAGTTTACCTAGTTGTTCATTTTATACCATTCTGATTCATTGTGTATACTGTGCACTTTTATTTTTATTCTATTTCATCTTATTTTTATTCTATTTCTTCAATTCAATATCTGCTCTGTTATTTTATTGTACTGTATATATTGTGCATTTCCATACTTCATATTTCATTCTACTCTGTAACTTGCTGCTGCTACAAACAAATTCCCCCCTGGGGATGAATACAGTTTATATATATATATATATATATATATATCTATCGAAACTGGATAAATCAAAAAGAATGTAAATCAGATTTGTTAAAGCTGCATTCATAATTCTTTTGTCCAGTTAAGGGGCAGAACTTCATAACAAGCTGAAAAACACACACTTTTTACATGATATACCCTTGTGAAGTTGACATGGTTACTATGTTAGACACGGAGCAACATTCGAGTCTATTTGGAGTTGTGTTTTGTCCACTTGTTGTTATGGTTTTGGTCTCCACTAACTCCTGAGAAAAATATTTTTCCATGTGCTGCTAAATGTTCCACTATGCCCGCTAGTTACCCTCTGTCTCTTTGTTGTTTGGTGAACAGGATCAGGTAGTGTGCAGTTTGTTTTTTGTTGCTGAAAAAAGCTGCCTGCAGCAGTTAGAAAAAGGATTGAGAGAGCAGCTAAGCCAACCAAATGGTTGACCAACACAACAAGCTGAAAGATTGTATCCATTGTTCATATCAGAATATCGATAAGGGCATCTTTAAGAAAATCAAAATGCATCATATCATCACATCATCACCTAATATATGAGCATTATTTTTACATTTAATTGAACTACTCATGAGTACACCAATATGGCCAACTATTTTCCTTATTGATTAATCTACCAATTACTTATCCCAGATAATCAATCAAATGGAAAATAAGGAAACATGTCCCCACTAATCCCAATGTTCGGTCTTCAGATGTCTTGTTTTGTTCGACCATCTTATTAACCTACAAGATGACGAAAAGCAGCAAACAATCGCATTGAAAGCAATGAATTAGTTTCGATGTATTGATTATCAAAACTGTTGCCGATTAATTATCTGTCGATCTACTAATCAATTAATGGACTAAATGTTTAGCTCCAATTTGCAGACAGGCGTTTTGTAAAGGTATATAATAAAAAGGTATATATAATAAAAACAAACGTGTAAAACAAATCTATTCTGTCGGGGACCCAGATTGATTGTATCAGGGAAACACTGTTGTATAGTCTGGTAGTCAAAGAAAGGTCCGTCTATTTTTCCTCTTTCTGCATTTCTAAACCCTTGACAATATGTACTCTTGGTAAATACATGGTCCGTTCTTAATTTCTGACACCCAATGAAAAAAAGAAAGAAGAAGATAAACAAAAGGGAAGGGAACAAAGTGTCCCCCCCCCATCCCCCCCCCTCCACACTGATTTATTCATCTCAAATAATCTGAGTTAAATTCTGAGACAGTGAACCAAATCAAATGTCGAGGTGATACAGGAGATTTAAAGTGTGGTGCTGCAGACTGTTGATGAGATGGGCCGGGGCAGCACCCTCAGGCTGTGATGGTGTTGACTGTGAATGAGGACACCAGAATCAATCTGCTCCACTGCTCTGCTAAAAAATCAGCATGTGAGCTCATCCAGTGTGTTGTTTATTTTTCTACACACAAAGACTTAATATTTGTTAGTGCCCCTTGATGTGACGTCTATGTAGGCCTAATTAGTAGAATGCATTGACAGCTATAAGGTGAAGTTGGTGTTAGAAGTAGTATTGTTTAGTGGTTTGGGGTTTAGTGTATTGTCCTTTAGCATCGTGCTCCCTAATTTCCAAACATTTGTTCAACTGTTGTGTCAAACTGTTTAAAAGTAGAAATGACTGCTGAGATGTCTTCCTTGACCCATGCAGAGTCACCAATAAACAGTTTGTAGAAGGTCTTTTTTATTTTGGCCAGAGGAGAGTAAAGTGTTTTGCACCATGTCTGCTGAGCTACAGTTGGTCACATGGCGGGACATGTATTTAGGTAAAAGGCTAAAGATTTCTTAGGAAACTGTGGTTTAGTTCACGACGTGTTGCTTTGCACATTGGGCCATCTGCAGATGCTGCATGTTTGAGGCACTCCTGGACATTTCATGCTTTGGGGATTAGGTTTTGATTTCTTAAACCTGCATTGTTTATGTTGAAACTGTATGTTGAAAGAGTTCGTAGTTCCTGCAATGACTCCTGAAGTTGTAAATACGACCAAAAGTTGGCAAAAACAAGATGGTAGCCTCCAAAGTTATTCTTTGTATTTCCTCAGGCCTATCATTTAATTTTACGACTATGCTACAATGCATTGTGTTGTCAGCATGTCTTTAAATCTCATTTCATCCCAGCGCCCACCACCTCTGCTATTTTTGTTTGTATCCAGGTTTCCTCTGTCCACCCACAGACAAATTGAAGGTCAGAGATGCCAGGTTACTTTGTTTTGGAAAACCACCAATTTATTCTCAAAGTGCACCTGTTGTTGATCAGTGTCACTTATTTTAAATGAAGAAGCCACTTGTAAGGACAAAAGGTAACATTTAGATTTTTGTACTTGTCGGATAATTTTTTATAAAAGCTTCTTAGCCTCTTTATCTCTTCATTACATTTCATGAATTTATGGGCAGTGATGAAATTTGAGTTGCTTTGGAAAATGCATTTTTTGGCAGACAAAACGTTTCATCTGCCAAATGTACAATTTCCATCTCTCTAAATTTTAAGGTTGTCAGCTGGGTGATGGCTTCATTTTCCTGAGTTTGTGTTAAGGTCAGAAAAGCGTTTCTCTGAAATACAGAACATATTTCAGCATTACGTATTTCAGCATTAGTCATTCACCAGAAATAATACTTTTTTGAGGAGCTCAGTGATGAACACTATTGTAAATTCTACTGATTCTTTGTCCTGAAGGTTCGATATCAAGGAGCAATGATATGCTAAAATGTTGGCCACATTATCATGTTGTATGTGTGTGTGTGTGTGTGTTATCAGAGAGACCTTTGGAAGGACCCGGCTGGAGCAGGCTGCAGCTCACTGTGGTGATCCTGGTGCCCTCCTGCCTCCTGTGTGTGGGGATCCTGCTGAGTGTGTTCGTTGTGCAGAGCCATCACTGTGTTTACAGCAGAGCCCGCAAGCAGGACCCAGAGGAGCCTCTGGATGACCAGATGCGAATGTCACCCGACAAATGTCTCAAAGATCTGATCTATGACATGAGCACTTCAGGCTCTGGATCAGGTAAGAGCGACTTAGATTATGACTCATTCCGGGTTAAACTCAACAAGACTTGGATAGATGTGAAGCCAGTGAAATGGAATGGTATTATCAATATCAGCTGATAGTCTTGCTGGTGGGTTGCAGGTCTGCCATTGCTGGTCCAGCGGACAATAGCTCGGACCATTGTCCTGCAGGAGACCATTGGGAAGGGTCGGTTTGGGGAGGTGTGGCGGGGAAAGTGGCGAGGAGAGGATGTGGCGGTGAAGATCTTCTCCTCCAGAGACGAGAGGTCGTGGTTTCGTGAAGCAGAGATTTATCAGACAGTCATGCTCAGACATGAGAACATCTTGGGCTTTATTGCTGCGGACAACAAAGGTATCAGAATCAGATACACAGACCAAATTAGAATCAAGTTCACATTATATTTACGAGATAAATGTGCCAACATGGGACTGTATTCTTGCAGATAATGGCTCGTGGACCCAGCTCTGGTTGGTGTCAGAGTACCATGAGCATGGCTCCCTGTATGACTACCTGAACAGGTACACAGTCTCTCTGGAAGGCATGATCGTCCTCGCCCTGTCCATAGCAAGTGGACTGGCACATCTCCACATGGAACTCATTGGAACACAGGGTAAGGCTGTATTCTATCTATTCTAACTATGGCACTTGTGTGCTCAGTAAAACCACCATATACTAAACAATTGTCTTAACCCAGATTCCACCAGTTAACGGGTCAGCCTGTGTTTCTATTCAGACCTGCAACTAAAGATTATTCAGACTTTTTTGATTGATTTAAGTCTCATTTGGTCTCTAAAACGTCAACAAATATTAGAAATTATGGCCTAAAACCTTATTTGTGTCCTTCTTGGTGTTAGGGAAACCTGCCATTGCTCACAGAGACCTGAAGTCTAAAAATGTCCTGGTGAAGAAGAACGGCACAGCGGTCATCGCAGATTTGGGTTTGGCTGTGAAACACGACTCCAGCAACAACTCCATTGACATACCGTCCAACCACAGAGTGGGAACCAAGAGGTTGGATTTACCTCACGACACACAACTTACACACACACAAAGTAAAAACAGGATGGAACTGAAATAACTTGATAACCATGGTCTAATTAATTACATTTACGAGGGAGTTTAGGTATCAGTCAGCCAATAATATGTGTTGTTGGCGGTCTGTTGGGGAAAATGCTGGACAAAAGTAATGAAACCTCAAGCTAGAAAACAAACAGAGTTGATACAAGCATGGTACAATTGGTTACTGTGAAACACATTTGTTTTTGGTAATGTGGCATGAACACATTTGTCTATATATACCAAACTTAAACCCTACATGTGTAGCATATACATTTTTAGACTTTGTCGACTCCTAGCGGTAGTCAAACGCTCACAAGATTCAATATCTATTTGTCAAACTATTTCCATGAATCGCCAGTGAGTGATGTCACTGTTGTTTTCTGAGAGGATGCGTTTGTTCTTCAAGTTCCAAAAAGCATAATGTTCAAATCCCTTTTTGTTCAGAATGATGTCCTGAGCTTGTTTTTTTTTCTATATTTATGAATTTTCAATTCAGAGAACATGGGGCGTTTAAAAAAAAAAAGAAATGCTGGGCTTTTTTATTTCATTAGGTCTTAATTGTTTTGTCCTCTGCAGGTACATGGCCCCAGAAATCCTGGATGAGACAATCAATATGAACTGCTTTGAGTCATTCAAGAGGGCGGATATCTACTCGCTAGGCCTGGTGTTCTGGGAACTGGCCCGAAGGTGCTCTGTTAGAGGTACTTTAAATGACACACGCACATATAGACATTTCCCTTTTCTGATTGTCTTACACCAGTCAGTACTGTGTGTCATCATGTGGGTGAGGAAAAGCAGGATGAACAAAATCTCCATCTTTGTACTTTTTCACAGGGCTTCATGAAGATTTCCAGCTGCCTTACTATGACCTGGTGCCTTCTGATCCAACCATTGAGGACATGAGGAAGGTAGCGTGTGAGCAGAAACTCAGACCCAGCGTTCCCAACCAGTGGCAGAGCTGTGAGGTGAGACGGAAGGATGCATCTGATGTATGATCATATATATGTGATAGTTATGATACTAACTCATCACTAGTGTTTATTTACTAATGTTTACTTAGCTTTTAATATTATTGATGGAGCTTTTATCGGCCTAGTTTATGCTGAACTGAACGAAACAGACTGAATTCACCTCTGAATTGAAAACAGTCAGAAACAGTTTGAACTGTGATGAGATTGGTCATCTTAGATAATTACATGTACATTGTTGGTAACTATTTATTTTTGATATTTACCAACGGTCTTAGTATTTCAATTATTCCGAATAAAAAGCTGACATTTCTGCCTGTTGTGTAAAAAAAATTAATTTAATAAAGACAATTTTCTGTCTTTGGGCTCCTTGGTAGACCGCCTGATGGAGCAGGCGCACAGTGTATAAAAAGCCCTTAGTGCAGCTGCTGGGGTTCAATTCCAGCCCGAAGCCCTTTGCTGCAACTGTCGCTGTATAATTAAGCAGAAATGCCCGAAAACATATCTTTATGAAATAGTACTGTCTCCTTGTTGATACGCCAGGCTCTGCGTGTGATGGGCAAACTGATGAGAGAGTGCTGGTATGCCAACCCCGCTGCTCGACTCACTGCTCTGCGGGTCAAGAAAACAGTGTCTCAGCTGTCTTTCATCAAGGATGTCAAAGATTAGTAGGATTTGTTGCCCTGCAGATCAGCACTGGTGCTGGCACTGGTGCAACACGACGGACTGAGAGCAAACTGGGAGAAACTCTTTAACGGTCCGAGGCTGCTCTCTTCAGGAAACAAAAACACTGTTCACCCTCAGAGAGCAACTTCAGCTTGTTTTTGGTGCCAAAGTATTGTTGGGGGTGTCAGTGGCTGCTTTGAACACACACACCTAGTAAAAAAAAATGAACCGAACAGTTGCACTTTTGGTAGGAAGAGCCATAAGAATGTATGTAAAATATAATGTATAGACAGATTATTTTGCTACCTCAGACATTTAAGTGCCCAAAGCTTGAAGTTGCACATTGTGATGTTTTCGTGCCATATCTTGTATCAAACACAGTATTGCTGAGTAGTTAGTGTGCTAACTGACAATCACACGGATACTGGAAAAGAAACCCTGACTGGTTTTAAATGACACTTTTACAGACTGTCCCTGATAATCTGAATTTTAAAAGTGTTGAAAGTGCTTTTGAATAGCTCTTACAGTACTAATTGAAGGTCAATAATTCGTTGCTGGTCCACTGGTTCCGTTCCAAATACCTCAACAAATATTGAATGGACCGCGATTAGATTTGGTTCAGAAAATCTTGGTCCCCAGAGGATGAATAATAATAATCCCCTGCTGAGCGGAAACTAATAAGAGTTGTCTTAAAATCGACAGAGTCAACCTTTTTGGATTTAGTTAAAGACTTGACCGTTCCTCTGGCGCCGCCCTCAGGCCAAACTTTAAACATTTGACTGACTGGTGGTAAGAATTAAATCTATGAAGTTGTCTCATGGGATCAGTAGACTTTTTTTTTTCTTGTCCTTTACACAAAGACAAGTATTGCTTTAAGCTCCTGCTATAATGTTTGCTGTAAAGTTTGCACATTTAAAGCTTTCAGTTGCCTAAAAGAGCTGCTCTCTGACAGGTGAATGCTAGCAAACAAAGCTCATTCATGAATGTGAAAAGTTATGTTTTATATTTCTCAAATATATCTAATCCCACTGGAAGGATGTTGTTCAAATCATAAGATCTTTATGATTTTAATGCACAAACTTCAGTATGTTGACATTGGCTCATTGGTACTTTTAACTGGGAAATCTAATACTACATTCAGTATGTTAGAAAACGCCCAATTTTACAAGCCTGATGCTGTTATACAGCAGGTTTCTCAATGTACTACATAATAGCGAAGACTCAGATCAGATCAGATCTTGATAAAGATCTGGATAAAGCCAATAATGAAATTATTAAAAAAATGATAATGACAAAATATCATTAGATCTGTTTAAGATATTTCACTTGCAGGGCCTAGTCTGGGTGATGGGTACACATGATCACTGTCTGATGAGGCCTGTAAAGCCTCGTCGTAACAGGCTTATAGGGAAAATGCACAACTGTATTCCATGTGTGCGTATACGCACCCACATGTGTGACGGTGTGCCTGTGTGTGTGTGTGTGTGTGTGTGTGTGAGTGTGTGTGTGTGTGCGTTTCATATGTGGAGCGACCTTGTGTTTAAAGATGTGAATCTGATTTATTATTGTAGGTTGTGAAACTGGTTCTGTGGAAAAAAAACCTGTTTCCCATCCACCACGGCTTTCAATTCATCCTCAGTTAACGTCCATGTTTTTAGTTGCTCAGGCGAGTTACTTACTTCCATGTAAGCTGCTTAGTGTTGACACGTATAGAAGTTCTGTTATGAACTTCTATATATTCTGTTAATATAGAATCAGCTGTCCCTCTCTTGACAAATATCAGTTCATGTAAGTCTTTGTGTTTTTCTTTTTACGAAGTGATACGTTGACTTCAATCATGGGGATCATTCAACTTCGTGTGTTGCAGAATACAGATATGAAATATTGAAAATGCAGTATTAAAGGGTCCGTCTCTGCCTGGGTCCGTTGAAAGTACATGTAATGTATATTTGTTTTGTATCTAATGTTGGATCTATGCTGAACCAAGCTTATATTGTGTCTATAGTGTCATGTCTGTTTCTCCAAGAATCAGACGGGTGACACAAGTGTTTGTGAAACTGGTGCTGTTTCCCATCCACCACGGCTTTCAATTCATCCTCAGTTAACGTCCATGTTTGTAGTTGCTAAGGCGAGTTACTTACTTCCATGTAGCTGCTCAGTGTTGACACGTATAAATGTTCTGTTATGAAGGCATCATGACTACTAGTTGATAATGTAGACTCGGCTGTCGCTCTCTTGACAAATATCAGTTTGTGTAAATCTTTGTGTTTTTCATTCGACTTTTGTGTGTTGCAGAATACAGATATGAAATATTGAAAATGCAGTATTAAAGCGCCCGTCTCTGCCTGGGTCCATTGAAAGTACTTCTAATATATATTTGTCTTGTATCTAATGTTGGATCTATGCTGAACCAAACTTATATTTTGTCTATAGTGTCATATCTGTTTCTCCAAGAATCAGACCGGTGACATATCAATCATTCCAAAGAGGAGTGGCCACCATGTGCAATTTCTGACTGGTATCTTTATTTATATATATATATTGTTCATGAAATTGCTGAATGCTAAAATCATATGTGAAACCGCTTTCATGAAATAAGACCTGCTTTTTGATTTTCAAATATGTAGATCAATACCGTTTTGTGTCGTTGCTCAGATTTCATGCCATTGCATCGTATCTCTTGCACTATTTGTTCTGTATAGAAATGAATTATATCAGTGGGTCAATAAACTGTTTCTCATGGAGTGAACTGTTTTCAGTACTTTCTTTCATAATAGAAATATGTTTTTTTTTTGTATAAAATGTCTCACATTGCATTTGTGATTTTCAAAGCACTGATTGTGCAGAGCTTTGCACATTACTGCACGTAGGGCAGAATTTCCCGGAGCAACTCATCTGAAACTTTTTTTTTTATCTTCCCCATCACACTTTTACCTTAACTGACACGACTCATCTCTGCTTTCTGTTCTCCCGCTCTACTCGTGTATCTAGCTTATGATGTGTCCGTTAGACAGAGGAAATAAAAGTGTAACATTGAGGCCATCAGCACTACGCAGATGAGTCAACGCCACAAGATTGTGCTGCAAGTTGCTTTAACGGATTTTACTGTGCTGCCGCTCACCTAAGACAAGAGAGGCGACACAGTGTTTACCCACAGGAGGTTTATGGGACAAAGAATGAAACTAGTTTGAGCTTTTTAGCTATTTTGAGATGAATTCACATTTTTTCACATAAAAAAAAACACAATTTGTGAATACAGAAAGAGTTCATTTTCAGACTGTAACATTGGAAGATAACCACTTGATTTGATTTACAAAGACTGCTTTGTAACACAAAACACACAGCAATATAAGACATATAAGTATTGTTAAAAGATACACTTTAAAACTCAAGCAAAGATGTACAGTTCAGTTTCCTCCCATATTACAGAATCATTGACGACAGTATATCCAATGTTTTTCCTCCTCGCTTTCATCAAGCAGCAGGAGAGCGTATGATGTCAACGAAGAGAACAACATGTTATCTTTTCTGTACTTCTAGTGATTTAACTAGAGATGGGAGTTTGCAATGTCCCGGAGAAAAAGGGATATCTGTGTTCCAGACGGTCCCGTGGTCGGTTGGCCAACGGCTCTGCTGCAGGTCAGTGGGGCAGAGGGGATTGCTGTGAGGCAATCTGCTAGTTAAGGAGTATTTCAACTGGGTCCATATATACAGTACTGAGGCTCAAAGCGAAAAGACCCTTTTCTCTGATTTTCAGGTCACCAAAGAAATGCAGCTTTTGTGCACGGTGAAAGATGATATTCTTGTCCCGCAGATTAAACAGTGTACCTTTTGTAAGGATGGGCGTGGTAGTGGAAGAAGGTTTGTGCACTGTGGCTCAGTTTTCTTTGCCCCATCCACCATTGTCACGCTGGCTGATGGCCTGTTTGTGTGAGATTTCCCTTTTGAACCGACCATGTCTGATGCCTTCGGCCCAATGACCCGTGCTGTCTGTTCGGGGAGCGTGACACTGGCCCCGAGCTAAATCAGCCTTTTGTCTGTCCTCCTTAAGACAAGTCACCCTGCTTGGCAGAACACAGGACTCATGCTCGGGCAGAAGCTAAGCCCATTGAGAAACTGAGAGTGAGAGAGGCTCGAAGCAGGTGCTGGTGGAGGCGGAGGCGTGAGGTGGCAGTTTCTCATGCATTGCTGATTTCTGACAGGCCATAAATCGAATTGCTTAGACTGCAAAAAAGGGAAAAGGGACTGTTTGAAGGGGAATAATACAGCAAGCCATCCATTCTCAAGAAAGAAGAACAAAAAAAAAAAAGTTCAAAGGTGAGCAGGAAATTAGCTGTGTGCGTGAGGCTGTGATCTGCAGATGCAGGTCCACCACAACCATCACATGACGTGGATTTCCGCTTGACACATTGTGCTCTCGGCTGCACAGCGGGGCAGGGCCACACAATCATTGAAGAGCTGCTGCAAGCAGGACGTGATGGTGCTTTGAGGACTAGTCTACCATGCAGTCCACCATGAATTTCAATGGACTTCCACGCCAGGACAGCCAAGAGAATTACATTCTGGATAATACTCTGAGGAGGAAATGTTCCCTTTGGTACCGACGTTCAGTGATGGGAAACAATGATCGACCCCGGCACAACACAGGCTCTCTGCCCAGAGTATGCAAGGTGAGACACTAAATCAAGTGTGATATAGAGCTGGAATATAAAGTGTAAAAACACACACTTCTACAATTCAAATACAATTTGAATCTTTTGAGTTCTTTAACCCTGTAGGATCAGCATGTTCTCAAGTTGAACAATCTGTTAAGTTCCCAGAGAGCTTTAAAACTTGAAGCTATGGTATTGTTTTAAAGAGGAACTCTGCATTTCTTCTTTTGCAGCCGAAACAAACCCGCTGCAACTCGCTGGTTGATTACTCTGACCCACAAAGGTAAATATATCGAATCTGCTGTGCAATTTACAGAAGGTTTCACCTTTAACCTTACTACAATAATATATGTATATATATATATATATATATATATATATATATATATATATATATATATATATATATATATTGCATTTTTATTTTATTGAAGAGGAGGATTAATTACATAAACAGCAGTTCCTAAAATATTCATTTTCTCTTGTTTTGCATTTCTCCTTTTGCACAGGACCACGATTGTACTGGAAAAACAAGACAATGAAACATTTGGTTTTGATATTCAGGTAATCACATCTTATACTCATTAAGATAAAGTAGCTTACATGTCGATGTCATGCATTTTAATCTCTGATTCCAGAGTATTTTTTTTTATGTTCACTTTATGTGTAAGAGGATCTTTTTTACGGAAAAGTATTGACAAATGGTCTCTTGTTTGCAGACCTACGGCCTGCAGCCGAAGGACAGCTCTGCAGTGGAGATGTGCACGTTTGTGCGCAAAGTGCAGGAGGACAGCGCTGCTGAGAATGCTGGCCTGACCGCAGGTGAACCACCCACACCCTCTACACAGGCCCTACACAGGCTTACACACATACAAAACCCTTATCGTACCTTTCCTGTGAACACATTGACAGTTATGTCACTTACCACCCATGTAAACGCCTACACACACACACACACACACACACACTGATGCACATATGCCACGCAAAGTCATGTTGTCTTCTCGTAATTGATTAGTTCCTTTTTTTTTTTGCAGGAGATATTATCGTCACCATCAACGGGGTCAGCATTGAAGGATCATCTCATCAGCACATACTTGATCTCATAAGAGAATCAACCAACAGTCTAAAGTGAGAAAAAAAATATGTGGTTGTGCAACAAAGCACAAAAGATCTACTGTACAGGAATAAAGACAGTATGATTACAGTGTTTGCTGTTGAAAGTGTGAGTGATTATGTGTTTTTGCTATGTGATTCCAGGATGGAGACCATATGTGGGAATATAGTGAAGCAGATAGAGCTGGAGAAGAGGATGAACCTGCTTAAGGTGTGTCTCTTTGACCCTGCCCATGTTTGTTGTTGACACACTGCAGCTTTTTGGTTGTATTGAAGCCTACAAACAACGGGCACAAGTAAACCCAGATGGCAGTAGTGAAAGAGCAAAACTGATACAATTATCTTACTGGAAGTAAAACCCTGATGTTGTTTTGCTTTGTTGCCCATACAGCAATCGCTACGTGAGAAATTGGTGGAGCTGCAAGCCCTTACATTACAGGAAACACGTCTAACGCGAGGTGAGAGGGTTTGTTCGGCTGTCAGACCGCAGCACTTCCTTTCTCACCCCCAAAGTCGTCTTTCTAAAGCGATACAGACGTATGATGTGAATTCAAGTGTGTAAACTCCAGATAAATTAGATAAAGGAGTTCCCCTGACAAAACGAACACAGATGATTCTGAAGAACTTCCTGTTGCACACTCCTCGTCATCTGTAGCTTTCTCTCACAGGGACTTTGTTATGCTTTCAGGTAACTTGAACAACAGCAGCCTCCACCTCTCAGTGGACCCCTCGGCGATTCTGAGCTCCCCGACAGTCCGCTGTGGCCGGCGTTTTTCCAGTGACAGTAGTTACAGGAGCATGATGACGGATGACAGTGACCAGGCCAGCGTGTTTGGGGATCTGTGCTCTCCCAGCCCATGCAGCGCAGCCAGCGCCACAGACGACAGCTGCTTCTTCTCCAGAGATTTCCCCTCACACGACAGCTCCCGCAGGTTTTCCTCGAGCTCAAGCCGACACCACCAATCCATCAGCCGCTGCAGCAGCTCCAGTTTGGCCGAAAGCAGCAGCTCCAGCTCTCCTTCCTGGGAGGAAACAAGGATATCCTCCTTGTTTGGTACCCTGCCCCGTAAAAGCAGGAGAGCCAGTGTTCGCAAACACATCCTGAAGTTACTTCCTGGACTCCAGCGATCAGTTGAAGAGGAGGAGATGGGAACAAACACTCAGTGACTTGTTCACATGCTCCCATGTGTCTACTTGATATCAAACATGGTTTCTCATGCTCTGGTTTGCAGAAAGAAATATACACTGTGATGAAGTGTTTCCCCACTCTTAAGGTTGGGTTAAACCTTTAAAAGAAATCTGTGGAACACAGAGATGACAGACATTTTGGGGCTTGGCATTTGTCAATGTCAAAGTTTACTCAAGAGGGTTCTTAAAAGTGCTTGGCTTAGACTTGTGGTAGCACAAAAGCATTATGGAAATATTCTTTTGTTTGAATAAATATGTACATACAATATTACAATGTATATAGATGAGATTATGTGTCCTACTAGCTTGAATATAAAACTGCATTAATCTGAATTGTCTGAACTCGTAGCTGTATTCATGTAGCACCTTGGATTTCCAAATGAGCTTGTGACCTAAAACACATGACAACAATTATTTCTCAGGTCAAGATAGACATTTAAAGTCTTCTTCTTCTTCTGTCACGTTCAGGTACTGAAAACCAAAACCAAAGCTCTCAGTATAGATATCCGCTCAGCTCAAAAACAGGATGTGGGCACAAGGGGTGCTACTTAAGGCTGCGTACAACTGTCAGTGTTCGTTCAGAAACACTGAAACTGGCAAGAAAATACAACTTTTGCAGAATGTCATGCTTTATATTTTCATATAAAATCAAAGAAAATATGTATGCAAAAAAATAAACTTGAAGTCTTACAAACCCACCAGTGTTTTCCTTCATGAACCAGATACTAATGCACACTCGTTCTAAAGTTACACGTTCAAAGGGAAAGATGTAACTTGTGCATAGCGGAGTGGGATACACAGCTTTTACTCATACACACAAACTATTATTATTCTTGGGAATGCACTATTATTTGTAAAAAAATTAAGCTCAACACTTGAGAATACAAACCTCACACATTTCCTGTAATAAGTCTCACTTCTTTGGTTTCCTGCTGCTGCTGCTGCTGCGAGAGAGAGAGAGAGAGAGAGAGAGAGAGAGAGAGAGAGAGAGAGAGAGAGAGAGAGAGAGAGAGAGAGAGAGAGAGAGAGAGAGAGAGAGAGAGAGAGAGAGAGAGAGAGACACAAAGGGGCATTATCACATTATGATAAGTTAAACAGAGTTTTCCTGCACTTGATGATTACCATTCACAAGAAAGATGACACTGTTTATTTTGAAAGCTGCAAAACCATCAGGAGAAAAATCATTTATAAAATCACCACTTCTTTTTCACTTGCTTGGTGTTATGAAGCAGAACATGAAATGGTTGAATGGAAATGCCTCTTGCATGCAGACAGTGTGGAGGAAGTATTCACATCGTTACGTACAAAGACTAAAAGTAGTTGTTCTGCAGTAAAATATCTCCCATGACGGATTATCATATATAACATTGTGCATGTAAGCAGCTTTTTACTCTAGCTTGTTGGATCTATCTTTAGCTATACTTATACACAGTTAGGTATGTTTCCAACGTAGTGGGCGAACCCCTCCGAATGGTTACAAGATAAACCTGAGGGTTGTGACATGATTAAAGGGAGATGAAAATCGACTAATCTGTACTTTGAGCTTTCTCTAATCTTTTACCTTTTTGTACCTCGAACAGTGCTGATGTTATGTGTTTGAACATACTGTTGTATCAGCATTTCAGGTGGCGTACTTAAGATACAATGGTATTTACATGCACTTAAAACGGGGCTTAGCTTCAGCAACATGTGCAAAAACACTGTCGGTTCAAACGGGGAAACACTGTAAAGAAAACCTAAAGGAGAATGTTAATCCAGACTCAAGAAGTTACAGAATGAAGGTGGTCACCCAACAGAGATTACCAAAAGAATGAGTACAATCACTTCAATATGCAGATGCCAGAGCCACAAAGAGTCTTTGTTGGGGCCACAACAAAACCCCTGTTCTTCGGTGGTGCAGCATGCACACAGACTTACATGGTACTAGCGCTAGAGAGCACACTGAGCTTGGCCTTGCGCTGCGCTGCTAACTGAAATGCAGGATGGATTCCTTCTTCACTCTTTGACAAAGCAGGATAAGAAGTATTTCTGGTAACATGCTTGGAACGGTGGAGTGCTCACATTTTTATTTGAGAAATCGACAGCAAAAAAACAGCTAAGAGCATTGAAGCGCTGACTATTTTCAATAGAGGAAAGATAGACAGTCAGATGGAGATGGAGACAAGCACAATGCCTCCAAAGGCCCCGAGGCTCACGGTAGAAAAAGACGCACTCCCATCCCAGGTACTGGAGATCATTGGAGGGATCACTCTTGAGGCCCTCCAGACCCTGGAGGACCCTGAAGAAAGAGACGTGTGGTCAATGGAGGAGGGAGATGACTCTGTGTTCTACAGCGAGGAGGACCGAGCTCATCAGGAGACAAAAGCAAACGTGTCTTGTGGTTTTGGTGCCGACGGCTGCGAGCGTCTTGTCAACAGTGTGGCAGCTGATGAGGATGATACGGAGGAAGAATCCATCATGGACGAAGAAATCGCAGAGTTGGAGACGCAAGTGACTCGGCAGGTCATTCTGACTGAGCAAGAAGAGAAGCGACAAGAGCTCCAGAAACCAAAAACTGTACCTATGGATCAGTCAGATCCTGCAGAACCAGGAGCAGAGTCCAATCCGACTCCAGAGAAGTCAGCGAGCAGCTGTGGAGAATCTCTAAACTGCTCAATTACAGACATGCAAACACAGCAAAACATATCAGCAGAAAAAGGTAAGAGGAATTTAACATTATTGTGTGGTAAAATAGACTGTTTGAAAGGGAGGTTTTCGTTTACAGAATGCAAAAACAGATTCTCATGTCCTCTTCGTTTCAGCGAATCTACCAGTTGAAAAAGAAGAAGTGACCCCAAAACTTGAACCCTTGTATGAAACCGATGGGGAGCGTTATACGAGGCTGAGCGGGGAGGCGGACGTCCCAGAGCAGAATTCTAGTGCTCAACTCCAGATGTCAGGTGACAGGCAGCTTCAGGTGGAGCCAGAGCAGGACCAGAACTTCGATGTCCCTGTGGGGTTCCATCAGAACTCCAGTTCAGGCTGTTCCACTCTGCCTCTGCCGAAGAAATCCTTCAACCACCTCTCTTCCTCCAAATACGACACCATGTCCTACCGCAAGATCCGCAGAGGCAACACCCGGCAGAAGATAGAGGAGTTTGAGTACATGGTCGTGAATTTATAAGATGATGGTTTTAAGAAAAATGTAAACTGCTGAACGTGATCCATAACAAAACTGACTGCACATCTATGCCATGTGGCACAAAATCTAAAATCTACTTGTATTGAAAATCCAGAGGATCAGTGCTATTTATATCTGTTGTGTATCTGATGGGAGAGCAACGCGAACAACCATCTCATATCTAAGATGTACTTTGTGTTTTCATTTGATGGTTTTAGGATGAAAACATCTCGTTATGTAAAACAGGTATTTGAGCAGCAGATTACATAAATAAGACGTTTGGGGATTTATAATCCTAATAATTAAAAAGTTGTTTGGTATTAACGCTGCGGTGTCTTAACCTCTATATTAAGGTAAGAATGTTCGAGTGATTACCTAAACATACATACTTACGTGTCCTAAAGGCTGGTGGATAATAACATAATAAAGTGATACATGCTATTAAATCCTTATCTCCATCATTTGATTTATCGTTTCTTAATCAAATCCATTTCTATCAGTGTGCGGTGAAGAGGTTTGATAACGGGGTCACACAATCATGACATCACAGCACAGGTTTATTGCATGTTTTGAACAACACTTCCCTCTAGTGACAAGAAGAAATATATATACATAAGGGACAGTTAAAAAAAAAAAAAAAAAACCTACACCTAAATAATGCTTAAAACCATAGAAGCAGCTGTTTCAACCACATGCCTCATCAAACATAAAAGTAAATGACATCTAGAAAAGATGTGATGTGTTTTAATACCAATACATACAGACAAATAAACTCAATCAGTCCCCGCAGAGCAAACACAGAAGGACAAAATCACTTTTTTTCTTCTCAAATCTAAGAGTGACTGTTTAATCTTTGGCAGTGTGATGATAGGCTGTGCTCAAAATGGAGTGTTCTTCTGTAGACATTCACCCGAATCCCTTTAGCAAACTCCGGTCCACATCTTCCTTAAACAGAGACAAGAAGCTCTCTTTCCTCTGGTACAAGTGTTTAAAACCTCAACGTCAGTCCATGGCGATATAATCAAAAGGAAATTAGTAACATTGCACATCCCCACACCACACACACACACACACACACGTTACTGCCACTAAAGCGCGTCCCACCTCCTCTGGACAGTCGTGTGTTGAGTCTGGACCACAGACCGCGCTGTAATGTGAGGCCCCTGAAGGTCTCTATAGTGCACGTTTGACACATTTCAGTCTCATCACAGAGTGTGGTAGTGTGTGAACTGCCACTTTTGGAAGGCGTTTCTGGTTTCACATGGATTCAGGTGAAGAGCGTCACCCTGAGGCCCCGCCTCCAGGCACATGTGGTTGGACACAAACTCTGCGATGAGGTGCTCCGCCTTCGCAAAGACAAAAAACGGGAAACATGATTAATGGGCAAACGTGTTAGCCTCTAAACGCCCTTTGACTCCACGACACTAATTTCCAACTGACAGCAACAGTCCCGTTGTTTGAAATACAGAGAGAAAGACAAGTGTATAGAAAGGAGAGAGGAACAAAGACAGCAGACAAAACAAACGGCACACCCAAAGTCAAACCTACCAGAGCGGAGTTGGATGATTTGTGGAACCAGCGATGCTCAGGCTTGGCGTTGTCACATGATTGTAAAGCAAAGCCGCTGCCCTTGCCGTGGGGAGCGACACATAGATCTTGCTGGCGAAGGTGTCTCATCCAGGTGTAATTAAAGAGCTGACTCTGAATACCAGACAGAGAGAGAGAGAGAGAGAGAGAGAAGAGTGACAGGATGTAATTATGCTCCATTAAAAAACTGGAATATTTTGAAGGATGGCTCCTCTGAATCCAAAAAGACCACATTTAGAAAGGCCTGGTCTCCTCTTGGACTCCACCCTTGTTTATCGTGGCTTTGTTCCTGGTTACTTTTCTCATGCGCCCGCCACAAGTCATGCCACAGTCATGCCACAGTCATGCAACAGTCATGCCACAGTCATGCGGCCAAAATTGCACAATATCTAAATGTTTCCATCTGAAACAATGAACATTTTGCCATTTCTTTTGCAGTGAAGACACCTACCTGACTGCTGAGGTCACACTTGTCAAACGACAGAGAGCCGTTCTGCAGAGCGAGGCATTTTCTTAAGCCACGATTAAAGACCTACGAGGAAAAATGAGATGAGAAAAAACTACTTTAAAAAGGAAGTGAAACAACAGCACTGCAAACTCATTAAGAGTCACGCATGACAATGGGTCTCTGTTTGGGTTGTCAGCAGAAGACAACAACAGCTTAATGGCGGGAAAGCAAGAGTTATTTTTAACTACATACCAGGCCCTCAGCTTTGACTAAAGGAGCCTTCATATCTGGATACACGTTATCCAGGTACCACTTGAAGCTCTTGCACTTGAGCCTCTTCCTCAGCTCGATCTGCTCGGTGAGGTTGCCGATGTTAACCGTCTTCTTATTCAGCAGGTGTTGGTAGCCGTGGCCGTAGAAAAGGTCCTTGTACTCATCCAGCCAGACCTCCGCCACCCTCGCCAGGTTACGCTCCACCGTCTTCTGCCTGTCTTTGGGGAACTTGTAAGGATTCTCTCCTCGGAAGATGTGTCCCACCCGAGAGCAGGGGATGATCTCGATCTCCCCTCCACACATCCAGATCTGTCCAAATGGCAACGCGGAGGACAAGGAGTGACGTGAGAGAACTTCTGAAGGAGTTCACAAACACCAGTGCGGCCGATATTAGATGAGTGATGTACCTTAAATGAAATCTCCATGTTCTCCCCACCCCACACGTCCAGGCCTGGATCATAAGCACCAAGCTCATAGAAGTATTTTTTGTCGATGGAGAAAAGGCCTCCAGCCATAACGGGACATCTGCAAGATAAGGGATCAATAAAGATGCAGCAGAAATAACAATACGATATGAATATGAAACTGTTTGGGTACCTGATGGGATCGGAGACGGTCATGTTGTTCTTCTTAATGTACTCCTCTGGTAATGCACCCCAGCCAAAAACCAAAGGCCATTTGAAAACACCTCTTTGGAAGTTGTCAACCAGCATGTAACTATAAAGAGGAAAAGAGACACGGCAACAAATGACATTTCCTTCCACATCACTTAAGAGAACGCGATCACGCGGCGCGTACGGCTGCGTTGAGTCACCTCATGTCCTTATCACTGACGACTTCAATCACCGGGCAGGGCACCTTCTTGCGGTCCAGATAGACTCGCTCCAGCAGCGGCTCCAGCCAGCCCACGTTACATTCGACGTGGGAGTCGAGGAAGGTGAGAACCTCGCCTATAGACACAAGCTGTATCGTTAAACAAATAACCCCCGTGTGCATTCGAACAGTGCAGACCTCGCATACATTAAAGATTGTTTCAGAGCGGTTACCTTTGGCTACAGCAGCTCCAGCCAGCCTGGCCCGGATCAGGCCCTGCCGCTCCTTCAGACGAACGATTTTCACTTTGGGAAACCGGGACATGTACGTATCGAGCTGCTCTCTCAGATAGTCTGCCACGAGACAACGTTACACATGATTTTACAACACTCGCATACATCATAAACTGATGCTATCAGCTTTAGGAACATCATTAGTTTGTCCTCCAGAGAGCACTCATAGTTTATCATCAACTGTAAAATGCCTCGCTCCGTAAATATCTTTGTCACAACTCTAGTATCTTTAACAACCACATAATGGGATAGCACTCCCGCACCGTGTTAATATTATGCATTAAAGTAAATAAAAACACGTCACAAACACGTCTCAAATGTTGGTGGACTTACATTGAAGCTCACACGGGTCTGCACCTCGTTGTGGGTGCATTCTCAAAATAAGAAATTGGTGTATTTATGTAAAAAAAAAAATATATCTTTAATATACCTTTTTTTTTTTTACTCTCAAATATTGGTATTGACTTCGGCTTAAAAAAAAGTCCAGTTTTGACTAGGCTCTAGGGTTAAAAGAGACTTGACCCAAAGTAAATCCATATAAAAATAAACATAATAAAGCAATTAAGAGAATTAAGACCTACAGACCTACCTCTAACAATGAAAGCCTAGTGTTGTCACTAGCGGTTTTCTGGTGCTTTAGCTGCTGCAGTTGTCACGTGTTGTCAACCCGTGAAGACTTATTGAAAGTAACGTGAAGCGTTCAGGTCTCCGTTACCTTTGGTGCTGAAATCATCCACCAGGATGATCTCTTTGAGGAGGTGCGGAGGAGATCTGTTGAGCACACTGTGCACAGAGCGGAGGAGCGTCGACCACACTTCATCCACGAAACAGAAAATCACACTGGTGGACGGCAAGTCGTCGTGGACCAGATTCTGTGCACACCTGGGAGAAAAAAAAAACACAACAACAACAACAACAATTCAGCTTGGCGGTCGAAAACACCTTTGAGAGGTAAAATGGTGCAGATGAAGACTCACATGTCAGGCCTGGTGTCTGGGACGGCCCGGTCCACGGGGATCTTGTCGCTCAGATAGACGTTGAAGTAGCCTTCGTCCCATCTCTTCTTCACCTCGGCATCTTCGCTGCTGGCGACGAGTGCTGCCTGACCAAACTGGCCCACCGCGTTGGCATCTCTGGGAGCGTCGGTCAGATCCAGAGAGAGCACTTTGTGGACACCTGGTTTTCTGACAGCAGCGAGAGAGTCGTCTTTGGAGTCTCCTGCTCGGAGCTTGATAGTAGGTTTCGGGGTTTCCTTCGCTGCCTTCAGGTCGGGTTTCTCCTCTGTTTTACCGACTACATCCTTTCCTTTTACACCCATCTTTGGAGATTTTGTTTTTTTAACAGGGTGTGCCTTCCCGGCCTCAAGCACACCCACTCCTGCTCCGGTCTTGACTTTAGCTTCATTCTTGCCTTTTTCCAATTTGTCAGAGGTTTGTAGTGGAGCATGCTTGCTTTCCTGAACACCAGGCAGTACCTCAGGTACCGTCACTTTAATAGAGACATCTTTTACTCTACTTTTCTCTAATTTCATCCCATTCAGATCCAAGTTTACCGCTTTCTTCTTTGCAGGATCCTGCTTTGGTGTGACCTTGTCTACGGGGGCTCCTGCTTTATGTTCCAAAGCAACATATTTGGGTTTGTCAGTCTTGGGAAGATGATCTCCTCGCTGATGAAAGGAGTTTTTCTCCTGTTTCTGGCCTCCCTGTCTGTACACATGAGCTAGTTTGTTGCCTGGACCGAGTGGTCCCTTCACAGCACTTGTAACAGCAAAGTCCTCCCTCTGAACTGGGTGTTTGAAGCCCCGTCTCACCAGCTGTGTGGCCCGGGACTGCTGTTTGGAGGCCTCCCTCTCTCTGATCACTCGCTCCTTCAGCAGCTGACTGCTCTCGTCGTTCATTGACATGCGAAGTGCCACCATGTCCAGCAGCAGCCAAACGACAGAGGCGATAAACACAAACGCGAGGACCCTCCCACTCCCCCTCATGTATCTCATAACCTTCATCATTCTCGGTGTAAAAAAAAAAAAAAAAATAAGAAGAAAAAAAAAAAGATGACTTCCACGTGAAATACAAAATGTCAAAGTATCATACTGTGTGGTTCACCTCTAAGTTGTAGGCAAAGTTTTCTTTTCTTTGGAGAAGTTATCTGCCTGCGTGGCATGCTAGAAATACTCCACGGAGCGGCAGCTGTAGTCGGTGTTGCCAGTCAGGAATACAGCAGCGTCTGACACCCATAACCCAACACAAAGGTACGATGTAATGTTATTTTAGCATACCGTACCGCTCGGGTCACCTCCAAACGCCGGGGAACATTAACGCATTTGGATCGCAAAACTTCGCCAAAAGTCTTCGTTACTAACATAAACTTCGCTAAAGTGGTCGGTTTCGTCGCTGAAATCTCTCCACGCCACAACTTTGACTGACACAGTTTTTTTTTTTTTTTGTATGAGGACGTAGCGACCAACTTCCACTCTGTCAGTAAACTCTGATTGGACAAACTGGCAGGGGAAGTGTCGGCCTACTGCACGGAGCTAACAGCAAGCTAGCCAGAGCTAGCTACAACGGCACAGGAAGTGTGGTGTTTATGGCCTTCAAAATAAAGTGTTCAACGTGTAGACGGAAACGGTTTGCGGGGGACACACTAAAAAGCACAACACGTGAGAAACACGACTGGGTTGTTTGTTGTGCCACCAAAAAAAAAAAAAAAGAATACGTTTTTGCTCCTTTTCCAAAACCACTTCAGGGTAAGCAGACTTCAATAATGAGTCTAAAACATGGCAATACAAATGTACCAGCCATGTTTTACTACTTGCAGTCTATTTATGTTGCATTTTCTCATTTTGCTGCCCATGTGTTGTCTTGTCTTGTATTTTCTCTCAGGGCCACTATAGATTTATTTGTTCTGCAGTGTTTGACCAAGTCACATGCTGTCCTCATGAAGAGATTGTAGAGTCTGCCATGCACACTTTCCACAATTCTCCAGGACTTCACATGCACATTTGCCTGATATCAGTACAGAATTGTCAAGTCAACTCAATGTAGTTAGAGGATTCTGGACCCTAGGCATCATCCATGGTGTTTTATCATCAGAAATCATTCGGCTGATAACATGTGGACCTTGAGTCCACAAACATGTGGACCTTGAGTGATGTTTCCAAGGCCTACTGACAGACAGGCTGAAGGGTCAATGTGTGGAATATGGCCATAATTGTAGTTTAAAAACGTTAGAAAATGTACTAACATCATCAACAAAATATGAAGAAGTTACGATGTTGACGTGCTAAACTGCCAGCCCAGCATGTCCTGTTAGAGGCAATATTGAGTCACTGTAGCTTCCAGTCTGCCCGCAGTCCAACATGAGGGGACAAAGAATTAGAGCTGCTCCGGGATTCTCAATCAAGTTGCAGGTACAGGGTATGTGTGCGTTCTGATGGTTTGTTTATTGCATTCAATTCAAAGTGGCAGAAATGAGAAAATTACTCATGTTTTCGGTTAATCCTCCCAGCTCCACCCAGCAGAGTGGGTGCAACTCCGGGAGACCTTCAGTTAGCAGTTAGCTCAAATTGAGCCAGCAGTGAAAACCCCAGCATCTGGGTCTGATCCCGGGGTCCGCTGACTGGGCGTCCATCACCTAGCAGTATAGTTGGAGCATGTGGCTAGACTTCACACGTTGCACCTTTTAAGTCAACATGGATGAGAAGTCCCAGCTGGTGCTCAAAATCATGGAAAGTTTGAACACCCATATTTCCATAAAGTAATCTGCTGATGAGGACCATGTGATGTGGTGGAAAGCTCTATACCATGATCCTTGCACTACTGTTCAGTTTGGTTAGTTTACCTAGTTGTTCATTTGATACCATTCTAATTCATTGTATGTACTGTGCATTTTTATTTTTATTCTATTTTATCTTATTTTTTATTCTATTTTCAATTCAATATCTGCTCTGCTATTTTATTGTACTGTATATATTGTGCATTTCCATACTTCATATTTTATTCTACTCTGTAACTTGCTGCTGCTACAAACAAATTTCCCCCTGGGGATAAATAAAGATCTATCTATCTATCTATCTATCTATCTATCTATCTATCTATCTATCTATCTATCTATCTATCTATCTATCTATCTATCTATCTATCTATCTATCTATCTATCTATCTATCTATCTATCTATCTATCTATCTATCTATCTATCTATCTAAACAGAATCACAAAGTTATAGCTATTTTATAATTTAATCATTTTTCTTAAATACACTACATGTATTTTAATTTCAAAAAATATTTGTCCCATTATCTTATTTTCTCATTGCACAGCTACTGTCTTCCTCAGTTGCTCTGCTTCCAGTGCAGCTTGTTTTAAGTAGAGCTTTTATCCAATCAGATTTCACCTCTGTGTCTCTCAGTAGAAGAGAGGCCCCAGGCCTTCAGACTCAAAAGTGCTTCTATGTGCCGTTTAAAATGAATGGGGACGTGTTCAACCAATCAGATCTTTAGTTTGACATGTTGGGCATATTCTTGAGTGTTAGCAGCTGCTACCCCCAGACCAGCCGGCCTACTCCACCGTCAACGTTACACGTCCAGGTGCTGCTTTGCCGCGAAGTCCAGGGTGTGCTGTGATTGGTCAGTGGGCGAGCACGTGACTAAAGTGAAACTTGCCAGCAGAGCTTAGTTGGAGTAGTACCAGTTCAAATTGAAAGATATGGAAGAAATTATAACATTTGTAGGGTTTTGCTTGGTGTAGTTTATTTATTTTTTGACCTAGCTTTGTTTTTGAACACTCAACGTCTCAAGACTATCGTGAAACGAAACTTAACAGCAGAGGCTTGCAGCTCAGCCAATCAAATATGGCCAGCCTGACAAGTTTCCTGACTCTTCCACACACCATGACACAGGGGGCTGAGACGAGGAAAGAGATTGCAGAGCAGTACTTTTTAAGGTTTAGGTTGTGAATATAAAATCATGAGATGGTCTTCTATAGAGACAGATCAGCCGCGGCTTGTTAAGGTAAAAAAAACAAAAAAACAAAATGAATGTCACTGAGTTGTCCTGCAGCTTTAAATTCAGTTCATTCAGGTGTGAAGTGATGTCAATCAAAAAAGCCACAATATTATATTTTTGTCATCTAAAAAGAGAAGCAACTGAAGTGATCTAGAGTTGATATTGCTTCTGTCAACTGCTGTGTCCTAGAAATAGAGTAAAGTGGAAAGTTAAATTATTGTAACACATTCTTTATTATTAGAACTTTATTCTCTAGATCTCAACCGGAAGTGATTTCTTAAAGTTTGAAAGTTTGACGTTGACGTCAAAAAGTACAGCCACTAGCCAATAGTGTCGGCGTCACCCTGCGAGCTACATACAAAGCAGAATGTCCAGTTTGACAGTGAAAAGCTGATATCGTCATGTGATGTGACAAGTTAGACATGCACTGTCAACAATGACCGAGGCGCACCTTTAAATGTAGTATAACTTGATAAACCTCTGTGAATATTCAGGAGGCTTTGTGTGCTGTCTGCATGAACGTCATAGCTAACGTTACTCAATAAAGGCGAGTTTATATTTGAACCCCATGCAAACGCGTGTTGGCTAACAGCCCCAGCATTGCAACAATGATGATATAAATAGCTTCATTTTAAATGCAGCTGCTATTTTCATCCTTTAATCTATGCTTAACTTTAGGCTAAAGTCATTAATCATTTTAGATTAGGGAATGTCAATAATGATATTTGACATCGTGACTTGTCAGCTCACTGTGATGTATTTATTTTTATATGATCTTATATGAATCTCTATGTTTGACCAACAACTTGATACATTTAATGTGAAGATCTGATGAAAAATCTGAATTTTGGGGTTTCTCAATTGGTCATAATGGGAATTAGGCCTGCTTTATTGTGAAATATTAGCCCTACTGTAAACAGAGGGGAATATATTTATTTAGGACTGCAACTAAAGATTATTTTCATTGTTGTTTCATCTGCTGTTCATTGTCTTGGCTAATCCATTAGCCTACTTGTTTAGTTCATAAACTGTTTGTCTGAAACTCCAACATATTCAGTATAACTAAAACGGAGAAAAGCAGCAAATCCTCACATTCGAGAAGCTGGAAGTTAAAAAAAAACGACAATCGATGAATCAGTTTATCGTTGTAGCTCAATTTGAATGCCTCTCAAACTTTGTTCCTGTATTTAGAGACACTTCAGTCAGTTTGACAGTGATTAAGACCTCTAACGATATGAAACTAAACAAACAAACAAACCCAAATCGTCATATTTTCTGGTTTGGTGAAGGGAAATCCAACAATATCCGGAAAAGCACAATAACCCCACACTTGTTATGTAAATTACGGTTTTACCAAACATCTTTGCTAGCAAAATATGCTCATGACCAAGCACAGGAACACGATAGACAAAGAACATTCTAGTGAAATTACCAATATCTTAAAATACCAGTATTTCTCACACGCAACACGCAGATGTGCACAGGCACACATGCACAATCACATTTGTAAAACCTGTGTTACTGCAGCCATTAGGCAGTGATTAGTGAAGGCGAAGACAGGTTTTCCTCTTCATCAGCAGGCCTCTCCTGGGAGTACCATTGGCTCCATCCAGCCTATTAGCGCTCCCCAACATGAGGAGGGAGGGGAGTGGTACCTCCCATGGTGGCTGCCCTTAGCCACACTACACACGCTTTCATTAGTGTGTTAGCTAAATGATTGGCCTCAGGACAGCCCCCGAGCCCTGCAGTGCACGTGTTAGCTTATATGTTCCATCCACTGGGCAATTTATTCATTTATTCATCCATTTCTGCATTCGCACTCATGATGGCATCATTTGGTAAATTTGATTTGTATTTCCTCTAAACTGGATGGGCACAGCGTTTTTGATAAGCGCCAGCGACACAGAGGTGACCGAGCATACAGCGGTGGAAGTCGATCACGAGCGTATAATTACACAGGATTTTATTCGTAGCATTACCTGAAGTAAAACAATGTGCAGACACACAGGTGTATGTGCTTCTCTTACCAATGGTGTACACCGTAGAGCTGAAATGATTATTCCATTCATTGATTAGTCTGCAGTCATTTTCATAACTGATTACTTGTTTAAAGCATTTTTCGATTGAGCTTCTCAAATTTGAGGATTTGCTGCTTTTTCTCGGTTTGAACATCCATTGATTTAGATTTTTTTGGTCGGACAAAACAAGCAATTGAAAGACATCACCTTAATTTTTTCATTATTTTCTTACATTTTGCAGACCGAGTAATTAACTGATATTCAGTAGATTCATTTATAGTGAAAATGATAAGTTGAGGCCTTTAAATTTGATGATTTCTAGTTGAATGTGTGTAACATTTTGACCCATCTAAATGTTGTCCCTGCGCTCTGAACAAAAGGATCCCTCAGAGGTTCTCGGGAAGAAAATGTATTTTTTCTAAGAACTGAAAACCTCTTGAGAATAATCACACAACAGTTCTTCACTGCTCAAGATCATTAACTATACCATAGTGATCTATGGGCTATTATTATTTCACTCTAGAGCCACAAATGCCTCCGTGACATCGTTTGATCTTACTAACTTTGATTGTGCCTGTTGACCTCGGTATGATAGAGTGAGTAATTGGGACGAGCGTAAGAAAAGAGGTAGCTCAAATGCCCACCTCTGTTAAAATACTCTTATAATTTACATGTAAGTGCTTTCTGAATGAGTCCGTATAAATACCCACAGCTCCAGCAGTCTTGAGTTTTGAGAGTGGCGGTTCACCCTGACAAGAGAGTTCAGCACTTAATATAAGAAGCATGAAAAAAATAAAAGCCTTTTTTTTTGGGGGGGTTCATAATTGACATCTGTAGCATAAAGCATTATGCCGTCTCCCGTCAAAGGGATTACAGAAAATTAGGGCAAATGGAAAACTGACATTGACACTGGCATGTGTAAAATGAGCTAAATGTACTTGTATGATATCTTTAGAACATGTTAATTAGACCCTGGAATTAAAATTACAACAGTTGGTCTGTGTAATTTACATAGAGGTCATGTTGTGCTAATATGGCACTCGTTGAAATAGACAGCCAGCAACAATATGGTTAAGTCTGACCCACTGACATTTTCAGCTCCAAATTATGCACATTGTGTGAATTAAATTAATTAGAGAATTCATTAAGAAATATGGCTCGCGGAAACGAGAATAATATTTAGTTATGTGATGTAATTTTCTTCCATTGTTAAAGATAATTTGTTTCATAACAGTTCCTGCGGTAGTTTCCCCCCCTGTACTAACTATGATGTATGTAATTTGTTATCCGTTTAATTAATTATGATTAGAATTAGTGAATGTACAGCTTGTTTTGACAGATGGTTTCCATCAGGGAGACCTTTGCACAATTAACTTATAATCAATTACACCCTATTTTTTTTCTTCTTCTTCTGTTTGTTGCATCTTGAAGTTTGTATGGAAAATATCCCCAGCATATGCATTGTATGAATGCTTTTCTTGGAATACATCAAATGAGCAATTATCTATAATTTGCCCACTAATACAAAGCAGATAAACAACTTTGATTCATTCCATGCTTTGTGAGATACCTGCAAGCTGGTGCAGACTGCTCACTTAATGACTGTTTCATCCGTGTTTAATTGTTCTGTTTAGCTTCTTACGTCCTCTGTTTGAGGAATTAATGGAATCCTCAAATCAAAAATGTTTCTCCCACTAAATGAGAGAACCATGAAATATGTATTGATCGCTTTCCTGCATTTTTTTAAAACCCTTTTCTCAAACATGATACTGTGTAATTATACTCACGCTGACTCACACGCTTAATTAGCGCCTTGTTTTTGTCTGTTCATATCATCTTACACATATTTCATCATTTCAAGGGCTTAATGCAAGCATATCTGTTTTCCAAACCTGGAAATGGAAAAGCCTTGGAAGCTCGGGTGGCCCCCCTTTTGTTGTACTTGTTTTAGTCCACCAGATGGAGCTTTAGTTCTGTTCATGTTATGCACTATCTGGTGGGATGACGTTCATTTGGCTTCATGGAGGAATCTGCAACAAGAACTCGTGTTGCTTTATTCCAAATGCAATATATCCATACATTGAAGAAATAAGCTTATGTAGTATTGACGTGCACCACTGAAATATTATTTGTTTTGAATGGATGTCGAAAAATGTGTGTAAATCTATGTTAATCATAAAAAGAGTCGTCGATGTGACATAGGAGTAGATGCATTGTTTTATATCGAAGCATACACATTTAAGTCAGGTTTCTTTTTGTATAATAAACCTTTGTGTGGCTTCAGTAAATGGGTTTTAAGCTAATTCTAGGCTATTCACTAATTCTGTTCTGTTTTTCTTCAGGCTTGGAAGAAGTAGTCGCCACAGAGCAAAGGAAAGCATTGCACCTTCTGCAGTGTGCAGGTAGAAAAGTCCCTTCATGGCATGACTGTATCTTTGTTTTTCTAAGATCACAGAAGGAGAGCGACGATAAGTCAAACTGCACAGGACTGTGATTTAGTGTTTACCGTGAGAATAGGTAAATTAGAAAAAAATAGTTTAGCTTGTGATCTAATATTTCATAAAACTGTTGAAGCATCTGCTCTACAGGTCAAAATTAAATTCAATCTTGTTTTGTAGGACCAAATATTTCACCAAAAAGTTGAATAACGCCCCCTGTTTAAGGAGTTTAAGGAGCCTTTATACATTTTTTTGTTCCCCAGGTGACATGAAGGTGGTACTGATTTGGCTCTCACTGGACATGACTTAATGTCTGACATAAAAAATAACTACATAATTTGTCTCAATCCAGAGGGCTGACTTGGCATGGACAGCAGCAGTCCTAAATGTCACCCTATAATGAGTTCTGGCCAAAGGTACACAGTTAGGACAGTGCCCGCTGGCACCTGGGATGCCCACTGGCTAGCTTTTTACCCCACAGCCATTTGGACAACCCCGGTTTTCTTTGTGAACACTGCCGTACACGATTTGCATCCAAACAAAAAGTTTCAGTATTGTGAAGTTTCATTGTGCCCCGGCTATGGAGTCATTTAAAACCGACCGCAACAGAATACATTCAGCTGTTGTAGTCTTCTATGACTCACCTCTGCTGAACCTTAAGTTTTATGAAGATAACACATTGATGTCACGGACTGAAATTATTGCATTGATCGTATAACCCTTTGAGTGATTCACCAATTTGCCGTCTTCTCAACATGAATGCAGGAAGACTTTCGGTTTTAAAGAACTTGACTTCTTTTGTTTGCCTGGTATGAGACCTAATGGCAACACACTGGGCTTATTATCTTACAAAGGCGCAGGAGATGAGGGAACATTGTATCTAAATTAACTTTTTCTATTTCCTGGTGAATGAAATCAATTCCATCCTTTTATGTTACTTTTCATCTGCCTTTTGTCTTGTTGCGGAATCTTTTCTTTTTCTCCCTCATTCATCTGTTTTGCCCTTTCCTTGATCTGATAGCATTAAACATATAATTAAGTCATAAAGGAGGGGACTGATGAGTGTAGCAGATGGTAATTGCGTCCTACATTTGAATGAAATGATATGCATTGCTACAATTTACAGCCTTCGCCTCATATTTTATTCAGCAACCTTTTATCTCTTTTCCTGCAGAATTATTCTGCAATAAATTTAGACATCTTATCAATAGCTGGAGTGATAGTGGCAGAAACACGGAAAAAATGAGCCTCTGCCGTTTTACGCTGTTTAAAATAATTTTCCATAATAAAGGAGCTATCAGAGCTGCTCTATCACTGTAGAGGGGCGTATATTCATATTTCTAGTAACGCTGCCTTTAGTTTGTGGACAAGCTGTCACTCCTGTTAGTGTGAAGAAATGCAAAAGGACAGAAGAGGGTTTTAGTAGTTCAGCTGAGGATTACGAACTTCACACAGGGAAAACAAGAACAACACTTTGGAAAGTTTCTATATGTGTTTTCTATATATAAATAGCTGTTTTGCAATTGAAATATACTGTCTGATATCACTCTCCTGATCAGATACAATTCTTTATAGCGTGCAGACCTTCAGATCCCAAGTAAGACTGCAACTTACACTCAGCTACCTAATACTATAATACCTAATACATTTATATTAATTGGGTTTGATTAAATAATAAAAATGCATCAGAGTAAACGAAGACTGAACTTCATAACCTTCATGAAGGTAGGATTTATTGCAGGACCGTTGCTTTCGACTGCATCACTTTTAGGTAGGTGTAGATCTAGCTCTCTGCTTTTCTCTTCACAGTGACAACTTATAATTCAGTGGAAAACAGGTACATTTTGTCCTTGAAACACACATTAAGCGAAGCGTAGACGCATCACTTTGTCATCCAACTGCTAGATGGATCCCTTCCTCATATGGGATCATTTCTACCTACTTCCTTATGACAACCTGTGATAGCAGTGAGCAGAGCAGTTGAGAGGAGTAGTGCCAGAAGGAGCTTTTTGTTCATTGACATGCTTTCCTCCCATCAGTCCCTGGTGAAGTGCTGGACTCCACTGATATTTGAGAACTGGTAGCTGGGGAGATATAGGTTTAATTCTCATGTTCCCCCCCCGACCTGCCAAGTACAGGCGTTGGGTGCCAGCTGGAAGGCTTTCATAAGTTGGTGCATGAGGGTGGAGGGGAAGAAATTAGCAAGGGCAGAAGAGAGGAGGGCAAGTATACAGTACGTACACAAGTGTCTCTAGACCTTGAAGGTGCGACAGAAGTGCTTTCCACATCTAGACACCCCAGGCACTTAGCGTTTAGTCAGGATGCAGGTCCATTACCTTTAAGTACGAGTGCTTATGTGTGGTCGCCTGTTTTTACAGCCCTTCTAGCTTGAACGGAATCTACCCGGGGTGACCCAGCTCTATTTATTGATGCCTCTTGAGTTTCCACTTGCTGGTAATAGACTGGAAAACACAGATAATGTGTTTGATCGATCAACGTGAACAAATTTCATTTGTTGGGATCAATAACAGTTTACAGTTGACAGAGCCCAAAGAACTACATTTATTTGAGCTTTTTGATTGAAGCTGTCCTGGCCAGCCGGCAATGTGAGGTACTCCAGACCGGGCCTATGTGGCAGGCATGGACTCCTCTGTTTTGTTATTGCCAGCAATCTGTATTTAAAACTAATATCGGTGTGTGCTGCATGGCTCGAGGCAAAAGGCACCAAACCAATCTGATATACAGCATGTGTTTCTTTTTCGGTTCCTTGCGATGTGAATTAGAATGTGAAAAATAACAATTCCCTTACATTTTTCACTGGTATCCATTTTTTCATTTGAGGGCGTAATGATTAGATTTTTTTTTTTTTTCCAGCAGCATGATTTGTATTATGTTTTCACTGTGTTCAAAACATAATAGAAAAGTGATGTGGAACCAAAGGGAAAAAGAGGAAATTAACTGACGTGCAGAAGAAAGACGTTTCCATGGCTCAACCTTTTGCAGTTTTCTTCATGTTTCTGCTTTTCATGATCATGCTCTGTGGAACGCCCTGAAGACATGAGAGCCCTGGCTCTGTGTCACACAGTTCCAGCCCAGGCTGCTACCTTCTGCACACACAGACAAAACAGCATGAGATGGGAAGTCCACATGGATAAGCATTTACCATGGTAGGTGTTGCTCCAGGCAAGTGCTATTCAGGGGGAATTTACTGTGTATACACCGGTGTTACGGCAATAACCTTCTTATAGAGGTATTTTTGCAAAGCTTTTTACTCCAGTGTAGTAAACGGGCTCATGTTGGCTTTAGCATGAAGGCACAGTGCATTATGGATATTTGTCATATTTGACCAAACTTAAAGGATTAGTGTAGTAATATTTTTTTATTGTCGAAAAGACCAACATCAACATTGAATTGATCAGAGCACTTGGAAATGTTGTTTGTGCAGTCAAAGCCGGATACATCTTAATCCTCTGTACCATAGACCACCACTATTCTCCAAAAACTAGTAAGATCACATCAGTGAGCCACCATTTTGCACTAGGTGATATGTTCCTTCATTTTGATCAATATGTTTTCATAGGATTTGTTGACAGTATGAAAAATAAGGAATATCACCAGCCTCATCCTTTAACTGAGATTTAGATTATTTTTAAACCTACAGTAACTGATTTTTAGGCCACTTGGGGGCAGCAGAAACAAGCTGTAAAAATCATCACTGACATATTATCACCTTTCAAGTTAATGTGGAAAAGTAGTTCCCCTAAAAGTGCTGTATAGGAATGAGTCCTAAAACCCAGAAATTTGTATTTTTGCGCTTCCGGTTCCCTCATCTTGAAGTCAATGGATGTTTGGTTAGATGCCTGAAATAAGGTCTGAGGTTACACAAGTTTTAACGTTTTTGTTCTCTGGTCATCATGCTGACTAGTCTTCACAGCTTTGTTGAGTATACCCTCCCTCATGTGACCGTGGTGTAGTTCCTTACATTAGCTATACGTCAACCCTGCAGCTTTCTATTTACAGACAAAGAGCAACATTAGCATGGATCATTTATTTAAAATCATTTATTTTTATATTTAACACAAAAAGAAACAATTGTAGCCTCTTCAAGGATTTAGATATTAGATCATTCAATGACAGCCAACATGAAAAATGTTCATAAAGAAATGATTAGTCCGTCTTTTTTTGTTTCTGCCGTACACATAACTTGAATTGTTCTCAACCTTAACATTTTCCTTCCCTGTTTGACCCCAGTCCATTTTGTGACCCCTGTAGACTAGAACAATAATGACCAGTGTTAGTGTAGATGCGGGTGACGACGGAGCCTTTTTTGCAGTCCGCTCTTACTGCAGGCTCTGTGTGTGATTGCTGTGTGGCTATACTCACAGGGAAGGGCATGGACTCGGATTGGAGGACAATGCATTAAGACTGCTGGTCCCTGTGCCTTAGATTTGGCACAGGTTAGCGAGAGGCATGAGATGCATATTGTTTGTGTTCATTTGAATAAGGACAAATGTCAGATTTCCATGGCTCCGGGCAGCCTGCATGTTAGATGATCAACTCTTTTGGGCCCCTGGATGTGGGGTCATCAGTAGCGCTTCCAGGTCACTGTCACTGCATGCTGGTTTGGGGCCATAATTGACCTTTTGACAGAGCGCAGGGAGACAGCCGTTCTCTAAGGGCAGGAATAATCACTTTAGATTTACCCGTGGCTGAGCTCATGTTAGCTAATTAAAATGTTTGTTCTATTAGAAATTAAATTTGTGATTTCAGAAAATACTTAAATGATATTGCTCGTTTGATATTTTGTCAGCTGTGGTTTAAAAATTATGAATGCTTTTAAAACACCCTCTGATAAAATGACAAACAATATACTGTAGACAAATGTATATATACAATTATATATAATTCTGTGATTCCATATATAAATCATTGGCAGGTAATTGATCTTTTTTTTTGCCTACATTAATAAATCACATCTCTATGGCTACAAACATGGCTGCAGTGCGTCAGTCATTTCTGATGTGTTCCTGTTACTTCATGCAAGCCAGTCAATCATCTACTTGTATATGTTTAGTTAACATTTTTGTACAAATGAGTCAGTACCTCTCATGGCATACTGTAAAAGTGCCATCATTCCCTGTTGTTGTGTTGTGTGTGTGTGTGTGGCTGCAGAGAAAGGTTGAATACAGCCCGTACCCCACGAGCCCTTGAGCTCCCTCAGGCTTCTTTCCGGTCCAGGATCTCCAAAGAAGCGTGCGTTTACCCTTCACTGTGCATGTTATTCCTCACAACATAGCACCCACGGCCATGTCTCTGTCTTCATAGCCCGTAACGTTAACTTTCATTCACACCATGTCCTATGCTTACACTGGATATTTTCTCAACCCAGTAAATTACTTTTCTCATACTGTTACATTCATCTTCTCGTTCCCCATCCTTCTCTAGTATTAGTGATCATTTTTCTTTCAATTCTTTTTTTTTTTACATAATTAATGGCATGTGCCACATTGTACTTGGTTACTAAGCTATCACATAATGCTTAATGCTCTTCTCTCACATAATGCTTCAAAGTGCTAGTTTCAAGCTTTATTTATCAAATCCGGTTGCATGAGCGTGTAGAAAAATGCTCCCAGCACCTTTGCAGGGATCTTGAGAGTATTTACAAAAAAAGCAGCAAGAATGCCAGGGGTCAAGGCTTTGAGACCAGGGTATTACATTATTAATTAAAATACAAGTTGCCTTGTTGCCCATGGGTATACAATGTAACACACTTGATTGAATCAGGTGGTGGCAGCCCAGGCCTTTCGTATTTTGCGCTTGAAGGGACGAGAGAAATTTGAGCTCGGCTGTATTACTCTACACACAAAAACATGTTTTGAGAAACGGTTGTGAGCTGTCATTGAAAGCTATAGCGGATTTAAAATGCAGTTAAATTCCCATGCAGTAGCCGGACTTCATCCATCAAGTAACTTTATACTCTCGTTGTAGTGTTAAAATAGCTGTTACACAAGCTTGCTCTTATACAAGTGCGTTTCTTGGATTAATTATCATCCTGCATCTGTTCCATGACACAAATAAACCCATATGCAAATATAGAATCATCTATCTATCTATCCATCTATCCATCTATCCATCTATCCATCTATCCGTCTATCCATCTATCCATCTATCCATCTATCCATCTATCCATCTATCCATCTATCATCTATCCATCTATCCGTCTGTCTGTCTGTCTGTCTGTCTATAATAAATACAGTATTTGACAGAGCATCCCAGTTCTGCACAATATTTATTTTGAAACATTATTATTTTGTCGTCTATAGTTGGTTCAGTTGGTTAGTAGTGAGGTAAGCACATTAGATGACCAACACCAGACTTTTTGTAAGTATGTAAGGTATGAAAAAGTCACTGACAAAAGCAATATTTTGCATTGTTAAATTTGACAAATCTGGTAGAATTTCTGATGGTTTTTGATACAGTGTGAAAATATTTGACCCCTTCCTTCCATCACTGAAGCTCAGGAGAGCACCTGCCTTTGTGAACAGAAATTCTCCTATAATGTTGACTCAAGAAAGTGTTTTTATTACAAAAATGTAGAAGGGCTGCGCCCGATAATTATTTGTGCTAGTGCAGTGCCCGTTAAAAACATGCCTGTTCAGAATGAGCTGAATGCTTGGCCTCTGGTGGTTGTGGTATAGCTTGACCCTCAATATATAACAATTAAAATATGATGCATTGTTAATCATTAAACTATCCAGCATCGTAGACTCAAAAGCTCCACCTTGAACAGACGTTAACCCTTCCCTTCAGGCAACGTTCGTAGTAGTTTTAACTTTAAACTACTTCAACTACCCACATGCCAAGTTAGAGAAAGGCTTAAGAGAACAGCAATAGAAGCCCAAATCATGAAATCCCTAAAAAACATTCAAGTCGGGGTTACTCGTGGTCAGAAACAGCGGTGAAATACAGTTAGTGGAGGTTATGTCCACCGCGGTTATACAGTAGAGCATGGATTTAATTAGCTGGCAATGCGCTGCTGTCTGCTCGCTGCGGACGACATGCTGGACTGCAGAGCCCTGACTTAATCGATAATCAAAATAGTTTTGCATTAATTTGATTAAATAACCAATTAATCGACATATTGTTTAAGCTCTACACTGAAGCTAAGCTCAACATTTGGTGAACTTTTTGAGCATTAATCAAGCTTTTTCTTTTCTTGAAATCTATTTCCATTCACATACTTTGTTGCTTCGGTAGCAAATAGTGATTATTTTAACTGATTTGCTTGTAATTACAAACAGTGGCTCTTTCATGTAAACCAGTTACATTGTTAAACCCGGGGTGATCAGAGTCAGTTGTGCTGGGGAGTTTGTGTGCTTACTCAATACCTTTTTAGACCTTTTATTCTTTCTTTTTACTGTATTCTTGTCCCTAATTAAGCATTTTCTCCTTTTAGGCCACCACAGGACAGGTATGCTAATAGTTTTAGCAATGTGACACCTGGATAATTAGACACCCTTCTGCCACCACCCCCCATTCGCAAGTCTGTTGACACTGTTTGTAACAGCACACGACTTTAGAAATGCATGCCAGCCAAGACAAAGACAGTCTTATTCTGTATGTATGCTTACCACACATGTACTAGACTTAACAGCCAGTATTTTTCATTTGTTTATGCCATTTTCCAACAATACCTTGATTCTGGAGTTGTTATCCCCAGACTATAGGGCAGCTTTTTTTAATTCATCTACACCTTATTGCCTATAGTTTGTCATAAAGTGATGACAAGCCTGCCTTCATCCTCATTAAGGGTCACAGAAGTGTGAATATGTAAACTTTTAATAAGCACCTAGACAGAATAAAGTTGGTCCCAGTTCTTTTAGTGCTGGGGTGGGAGTGGTAATGGCACCCAATACTAGACAAAAGGTAACTATAATGAGCGTTGGCGTGTGTGAGTTAAATAGGGAGGGAGAGGAAAACTGTATAGTGGACATTTTCAACTGTCCCCCTACTCTTAATTTCTCCTCTCCTCTCCTCTCCTCTCCTCTCCTCTCCTCTCCCTTGATTCCTACTGACCTCCAGTCTAGGTCTGTTAGATGTAGTCCAGGTCATAGCAGACAAACGAACGATGGAAATATCAAAGCCAGCCCAAGGCCTTTACATTCGGTTTTCTGCTCCAGGTAATCACAGCTGAGGCCTTGTCTTCTCCTTAGCCATGTCTTTTAATCCTCTGTTCTCTTTCATGGGGCCGAATTCACCGGCTCCATTTCTGCTGTCATCAGCAGATCGCAAGGCTAATTATGTCTTAATACAGTGTGGCTTCTAATATCTAAAATGGCAAATTCTAATGAGATTTACATTAATTGGAATAGTGCCATCCAACTGATACGGTATATTCAGTTCATTCTTTATAAAGAATAAAGAGCTAAAAGGAAGTCAGCAGGCTTTGGAGTGATGGCACCGTCTATCCATTAGACATAGACCTGGATCCATCTGGAAACAAAGTGTTTGTCAGTTAAGCAGCCCAATTGTGTGAGATCATAGCTGGCTGTTCAGCGTGTGAGGTTCTGAAGTGTATCGAGAGGCACAGCTGAGTGAGTCGAATAGTCTGTGGTCTATTGATAACTCGCGCCTGTTTTAAAATCCTGGCACAACAATGCAACGAGGGCCTTGTGTGCTCCGCTGAGCAACAATACCTTCTCTCACTGGCAGCTTCAGTGTAATGATGACAAACAACAATAAAGGGGGTCTTTCTTTTCATCGGCCTCTCCTTCCTGGAACCTTTTGATAAGAATAGTTTTTTAAGTTTATCAGGAGATAGACTCTGGGTACTTACAGAAAATAATTGTGTATAATATATAATATATGGTGTTATTAAGATGAAAAATGCACTTTGTCAAGGAAGATCAATAGAGAGCTGTTAAAGGGAAGATACAGAGACTCACTATGCAGAGACCTATCTTTATTTCTATCTCCTTCTCTTTGCTCCTTGGCCCCACCACCATCCGCCCACCTCCACACACACACACACACACACACACACACACACACACACACACACACACACACACACACACACACACACACACACACACACACACACACACACACACACACACACACACACAGTCTTCGTTTCTCCGGCCTTGTTCCTCTCCCTGTCTGTCTCCACGTGTACATAGAGCTGGTCGGCTGGCCCAGTAGCTGGGAGGTATGGTGGAGTGTAAGCAGTGTTGATGTGGATGGCCCCTGGTCAGAGGCCAGGGCCTGGCTGTTAAAACGCAGCCTCTTTTGTGCGTCAGAGCCAGCATTGCCAGTCCTATTCCACCCCTGTCGCTAGGGGTGGGGAGGCATTTACCCACCACATGCATTCATTCCACTGGCAGTGCTTGATGCAGGGCTAAATGGCATTGTTACAACGTGCCTCTGAGAAGTGTTGACAGGTCCATATGCTAATTTTAATGAATACAAGAGAGCTGGTTTTATTCACCTCAACTCAGCTGCAGAATCCTATCTGCACCTTGACTAGCAAATATAATTGCAGCAAACTCAAATGAGCTCATTAGGAAATGTATTGAATTTACACATTATTTCCAGTAGTTAAGCTGAGTTATTTTCCCTAAGGACTCAATTACACACTCATTTGTGACTCAGGTAAATGGCTTTCCGTGTGTGACTTTTTCAACTGCAAAATTGTAGTCACTGAATAATTTGTAAGGAAGCTGTTGTACAAGCACATCTATTGACATTCATTTGTGTGACGATTTCAAAATGGAAGAGAGAAAAAAAAAAAAAAAACTGCAGACAAGATAACTACTCGCTTTTGTTCCTTTTATTCACTTCACTTGATTAACTCATAACGTTTCATTCACTCGTGAGTTATTTGAACGTGTGCTCATTTGTCTTCAGCGGGGTTTCCTCATAATGTTTTCGTTCACAACAGCCTTGTTGTCTTTCTGACACATGTCATTTCATCAGTGAGCGTGTGGATGAACTCTATCTAGTCAAAAGTTGCGAGTGCAAGTCCTTTTTCACAAAGGAAGACGGACAGAGCGCTCAATCTAAAAAAGACCTGGTGAGTCAGGGTTCAGTATCAGGGATTATGCCAGCCTACTGCGCTCTGAAATGAAAGTGAACATTCATCGAGTGACTCACTTCTTGAACCATGTCCTCCTTGAGCGACAATGAGGAGATTGTTGAAGGAACGGACATGGTGTGGAAACTATGTGACAAAGAGGAGTGCCCAAAATTTGAATTCCTCGTTAAATTGCTGTTTGTTCTGTGTGAAAATGGCCTGGTTTGCTGGAAAACAACAAAGAATTTTGAATGGGTAAGCATAAGGGTTTCCACAGAGCTTTGTATTGGCTTGTGCTGGATGAACTAAAGTGACTCTGGCAGTTGGCGGAGTTCCCAGAAGCACATTGAAGACAGTTTCAGGCAGTTTTTAGAGGACTTCAGTGATCAAAATGTGCTACTGATGTCTGGTATGAATGATATAATGTTCCACAACTTAGCTGTGATCTCTTTGTGATTGGGAGAGTGGTTGCACTGCAGGGAAACAACTGGGCCTCCCATACCGTGGCTCTTTTTTTTTTACTTTATTGCTTAGTACATTTTGGAGGGCGACAGAGGAGATTTTGGAGAGGATGACTTGTCATAAAGGTCATTCTCCAGATTCAGACACGCAGTATCATGAGCACATGGCTTACTCTTTGCTCCGCTGAGCCAAGCTGTCCGGCTGAAGAAAAAAAAAACGAGTTTTGTCTTATTTTCTGGACCTCTTTATTGTGATGTTATGGTATTGTGGTCTGTGCTGGCTGTCCTCACATGGAGTGGCCATAAGCCAAGTGGGGACTGGGTCTAGTGCTGCCCTGGCCCTGCAAGCCTCGGTCCAAACACATCCTCTGCACTCAGCTGTAAATATCACCAACAGCTGGTGGCACACAAGTTAGTCGTGCTTAACAAATGACTGGCCTACATGAGGAGGGGCAGGGAGCTTCACTTGTCTCCTTGCCAATAAAGTGGCCATGCAATTACAATCTGCAACAAACAGGCTTATAGTAAATCAATTATTTGTCTTTTCTGTGTAAAAAAAAAAAGAAAAAAGAAGAGAGATTTTATTAAGTAAAAATCTATAGAGATATGTTGTTGCAGTGTTGTAGAGCATGGTAGATAAACCACACAGAAGTGAACTCAATTTGAAGTCCCATTCCATTTAAAAACAACAGAAGGTCAAACTTTTTGGAAACACAAACCTGTTTGATCCCACCCGCTCCGACTCCTCATAGACACGGAGCTCTGTTTAGAGAGATAGGAATTATCAAAGTCACCTTTGAGCTCGGTAGCCCGTCTAGTGCTCATGGTATCAAACATAATGACATTCAGTGTAGCCGAGATCACATTTATGATAACATATTTGATACAGCTGTACACCGGCAAAGAATAACGCTGCCTAAAAGAATAAACCCCCCCCCTTTTCAGTTTAAACACAATCCATTTTCCAGTGTAAATCACTTGTCACTCTATTGCAAATGTAACTGCTCTGATATGAAAGAGAGAGGTGGAGAGAGAGAAAGAGAGGGAGTAAAGATTATCTTTTGGGCCATTTCACCGGCACCGTTGCGTGACAGAGACTGACAGCTCTTTCAGATGACTGACAGGTGTCCTTTGAAATGCCGGTGAAGCAGCTTCTGTTCAGACTGTTGAAATGCATATTTGGAGCTCTTATCATAAAGGCATGGATGGCCCAGATAGGTGCCGTTAACATTGCAAATGGCTCCAGAATTATTCATTGTCAGTGCTGCGGGAAAGAATGGGGGGGGGTGAAGTTTGATTATTCTGCTCACACAATGGCAGGGTGCTTAATGATTCCTCTCCACCTTGGCAGCGGCATGTGCCGACTTCAGGCGCTAGCGGCGGGTGACACAGGTCTGGCCAAGTGTTAGAGCAAGATCATACGTCCGGGCCCCATTTTAATTTCTAATACATTAATCTTTTCCTCACAGATCCTCCATGAATATTCCAGGGCTCCTTGTTTGTCGGGAAGGCTGTCTCGCTTTCATCTATTCAGGTGGTTTCATTCACTGTGAAAGCCAGCTAAATGGACCCGATCAGTCAATGACAACCGGGATACAATAGAGCCCGGTAACGCGTCCCTTTTCTCCTTTCAGGCTTCTGATAGACAACCCTGACACCTGCTCCCCGGGGAGACCCTCCGCCAAGTCACTGCACTGTTCCTTGAGAGACTTCCCTTACTTTATCAGCCCATAAAGGATTGTCACAGGTGACTATATCAGCTGAGGTATGGAGCGGCTCCCTCTGACCTGCCCCAGCCGCTGCGAGGTCGAGGCACCATGCGCCGCATCACAAGCGGATTAAGGTGGCTTAAACACTGTCATACAAGCAGACTCAGTGCTTCACACTTTCTAAAAATGTTAAGCCTTTGTTCTCTTCCATTAATTAGCATTGTCTTAAGTTCATTAGACCACTGCTCATGTTGTTACTAATGAGGCAACGTAGACCACCTACATCAGCCGTAGGCTTTGTAGTGCCTGACCTGACAATGTCTCCTGGTCGCGCTTTCAGGTCCGTGGTGTAATGACATACACAGAGAGGGATGCAGCCCAGAGTGAGACTCGCACTCATTAATGGTTCAATTTGTACATTTAATGATCATTAGTATATAAAAAAAATGATATGCATAGATATGTTTAAGAGGATAACACTAAATGTCCCCTTGTATTAATATGTTAATGTTGATTCACAATGGTGACCAGTTTCCCCCCTCTGTTAATAGCTGAGCTTGCCTGTGTGAGATTAAGAGATTTTTAGTGGCTTTAGGAGTAATGTAAAAGTTAGTTCTCTACTTTTCTAAAAGATATTTCAGGCCTTGTACTTGCGCTTAATCCAAATGAGCCGATCAGTCAAACCTCCCTTTTCCACAGCTAAATGAGACTCACAGGGGCCTGTATTGTAGAGCGGCGCCACACAGCACTATAACTCACCATACAGAACACCTTAACAGTGGAGACTTAAATGTGCATTGGCATATATGTATATTAAAAGTGTCAAGTCCAGTGATGTAGATTTGGTGCCATTCATAATTATCATATCTGATTTCGGCTCAGAAGGGACGCTGTAGAGAGAAAGCGGGGGGAGAACACCAATATTTTAATGGCGAGGAGACAGCCTTCTCCCTCAAGGAACATGTTCACTGACACTGGCTGCTGGAAAATTGGGATTTATACTTCCTGTTTTCTATTAATATGGAGATGAATACAGGTGTTCCTGTGTCGTAAAATTAGTTTAGCTCTTGCAAATTGCAATTACACGTGTTGGGGGGAGAGAAGTAATGTCTTTGCGTTTTCACAGGCAAGAGAAAATGTGAGAAAATTAGGAAAGATATCTAGATTTAAAATGAACATAATAACGTGTAATTCCATCCTCTCCAGCCCCCTCAGCCCTGTCTGGCAGCTACCTATTTGTTCTGGTGGGGGGCTTAACAGACTAGTACACTTTTCCTCGCTGCCCATGCAAGGAAAAAATAAGCTGTGAAATGTTTCCCTCTTCAAGGGTGAGGACTTGGAAAGGGATTTTAAACCCGGGTGTCATCCAAAATTCCCTGCTGTCCTCCTGAGGGGCTTGTGCAGGGCATTGTTAAGCAGAGGGCACTGGTGAATGTACCAGCAAGGGGGAGGTGGGGCTCAACCACAGAAAAACACCGAGCTAGCAGCAGTGTTTGGCTTATGGCTGGTGAACACTGGCACGGAAAGCCCAACAGGACAAGTCACTGAGGGTAGAGATGGTACTTCTTTGATCCAAATGACCAATCACGTAGAGAAGCTAATCTTGCTCTCTGTAATCTCAAGTAAATTGAATCGAATAGCTCTTTAAAGAATAGTACAACATTGTGGGAAAAACTGATATTCACTTTTTCGATAGGTTCGATAGGCGTCTACTCTCACATCTGAAGCTACCCCAGCAGCTGGTTAGCTTAGCTTAGCACAAAGACTGGAAACTGGATGAAGCAGCTGGCCTGGCTTTGGATAAACCAAGATGTAAAAATTACACGTTGTGGTGTTACGAGGTGTTATGTGCCGCCAGACTGTTTAGTATTAGTATTTCGTTGTTTTTTTTGTATTAGTCAGGCACAGTCTCTGCTGGTTTCCAGGCAACCTCACAGTAACACTTTGGTTTTTGTGTGGATTTAACAAATGAGATACGAGGTGTTTACGCTGTAGAGGAGCTGGCGGATTTTGTTACCTTTGGACAGAGCCAGGCTAGTTGTTCTTCCTGTATCCAGTCTCTGTGCTAAGCTAAGCTAACAGGCTGCTGGCTGTAGCTTTATATTTATCGGAACGATATGAGAGATATATAAGCTTATTCCCCAAAATGTCAAACTTTTTCTTAAAACAATACCCACACTATAAAACAACAAGAAAGACAGAAATGGTAAAGAAACAAATGAATCAGATTACAACAATACACAATATCTACTATCAGCTGCTGCCTGTTCACTCACTGTGTATGTCACTAGTGGTTATTCTAGTCCTGTGACATAATCAGTATCAATGTATTTTCAGTTCCACAGTATTAGAAAACAAATGCGCTACTAATTTATAACAAGCCATGCAAGCAGCAGCATTTACCTGGCATTGGGCTAACTTTCTCTCCACAGCCAATAGAGAGGCTCTGGTATTGAGGCAAGACATTAATTCATTGTGTCAACCTGTCCCCCTGGAATATTTATGATGCTAAATACATTTAATTAGGCACTGGAGCTCTGATGGGAGAGAAAATGCACTGTCAGTAAAAAAAAAAAAAGAAGAAAAGATTTTGTTACCTCTAATGCTGATAGGCTGGTACTGCTGCTTACTCATTCCCAATGACAGGAGGACCAAACACACTGCAGAGGGACTTTGAATCACTCAAAATCATTTGTGGCACGTTCATTATAATATCATCATAGCACCTGAAGAGGATAGTACAGACACTTATTGAGAGAGGGAGTATTTTCCTGAGGTTTGGCAGGCCTAAGCAGGTATTATTAATTGCCCTTCAGTGAGACTTTTTCACAGAATACAAAATTAATTATCAAGTTAAAGTGATTGACAAGTAAATGAGGATGATTTGCTATAGTGTCTTTCCTGCAAAGATACAACTGATGTTTTTATTTATTAGGAAGATCAGTTAAATGTATTCAACTTTTATCGTGCAGTGTTTGATTTTTGGCAATCGGCACTATTATTTTTGCTTCTTTACAGTTTATTGAAAAAAAAAATGAATGTATACTTTGTACTGCTGTTCTTCAAATATCACACAAAAAAAGGTTTTGATTCATTGGCTGACAGCTTGGAGTAAAGTGAGACATCATGTCTGTCCGTGATAAAAAAAACAAAAAAACGTGGCTACAGTAAATAATAACCAGTTTCCATCTTGACATCTGTCATCTTAGTGGAAATGGATGGGGAAATGACCGGCTCTCTATCGGCCCGAGCTCTGGCTGTGTCCCTGGCTGAATGATGCAAATAGAAGATAATATCAATGCTATACTGAATGGCATTACTCCAAATCTAATGTCATTAAAAGGGTGGGTATTAGCTCTGCTGTCTGGAGGTGGTGGTTTTGGCTGCTCCGGCTTGACTGACACACAGATTAAGTGCAGTGACAGGGAGCACAATAAAGTCATCAGAGAATGTGACATGTCAGTTAGGGGGGGGGATGAAGGGATGAATTGTCACTCTCTGTCAGAGCCCATCCTCTCGCTTATCCATGATGTCCCATACACCACCGTGGGAAAACAGGACAGCACGGGGCGCTTCAGACAAATATTTATTCAGGTAGAAGACAAGTATACCCACTCAAGCTTTCCTGTTCACCACATGTTTGCCAATTTGCTCCCAGAAGAAGAGTAGATGATGGATTAAAAGCTAAAATGTGTCCACTTGTTTTTACAAGCCATCGTATGAAATCTTGATAATCTGATACTTGAAACACGGCGTTGAAATAGCACAGAACACAACGCTCAGTTACATTCAGGTAGTTGACTTTTGTTGTTTCCTGGCTCCAGACTACAGCTTTTTAATTCATAGGTGATATTCAGGTTGTGTTGCCTTCAAAGAGAAAATTCAATCTATAAAAAAATGTGTGTCAATATTCTTGTAGTTTTAAGAATATACTTAATTAGCAGTTACAAACATATCAGGCTGTTTTATTTATTGTGTTATCATCTAAAAGATAATTCCTCCTCTCTCTGTATAAAGAATAAATCCATTACGTACCTTTGTGTCAAGCTGCCGTAGGATCTCAGTCTGGGTTTGGAGATGGAGTATCCCTAGGATTTCACAGAGTATACAGACTGGCCAAAAGATGGCAATGTTGCAGTGCTGAATTCCAAATGAGTTTTCATCAGGTTGGCCCCCCCATCGCAGACTGGCCACTACCTTCCCCTGCAGCACTCTGCCTTCCAAAACTAGCCCAGAAATTTGTCATCCTCACAACTGTACTGAAGTGCAACAATAACGTTCGAGTCGACCACTAAAGTTCCACCGGAAAAGTTGATTACATAGAGGTCAAATGAAAAGACAAAGTTTGGTGCGGTAGTTTGAGGGAATTGGGCCACATGGCATTGAATGCACTTCTCCTGTCATGCAGTGTGTGCTGCTTGGAATCCAATTAGTGCTTCGTTTCTCAGCGTAATATCCACTTTATTGTTTCCGGGTATGAATTTATCAGAATTTAAAATTGTTATGTTTTTTTTCCTTTATCTGCAAAGTACTTTGTTCTGTCACACAGAGCAATTTCTGTCATAACAGAAATGTTGTCCTTTACAACTCCAGCTTTTAAGTACATTTCCCATCACCTCCTGTATCATGTCCATACATTATGAAATTAAGTTTAGCTAGTTTAAGTGCTATTTGCGCTCAGAAGATTTTCTTTTGAGTGTTTCTTAGTAGTTACAGTGAGTAGGAAACCATTTCAGTGCATTTGGTGCAGCCAAATAGACACCCAGCAGGGCAGCAATTGGACAGCTATTACAGCACTAAAACACTTGACACGCCTCTGTAAATGGATTATGAAATTATTTCCTATAACCGAAAGAGTTAACAGAACAGGTCTGCTGAAAACAAATTGTCAATTCCCAACAAAATACATCTTTCTTAGATGCTTGCAGAAGGAGATTTATATTTATAAATAAAAAGAGAACACAAATGAGAAGACACAACAGTTTAGTTAATAAAAGAGTAGAAGGAAGTTGCAAAAAAAAAGAAAGCAAAAAGACATCACTATAACTTTGTACACCTGGTTGCAGACTCTTGAGTGACACTTGATTGCTGTGTTGTTTTGAAGCTAGCAGGAAGAGAACCCTCTCCCATGGCCACTTTGCTGGTCTTTATTATTGGCTTATTGCCTTTAAGCTGTCACCACTCAGAGCATTTCTTCTCTCGGGGGATTGTCTTCTGGGACTCGAGCGAGAGCTTGGCTGGCTGCGACTCCTGAGCTCTGTTGCACACCGCTACTGTGTCATGTCGCAATGCAATGCACTCTCATACTGCTTAATGTCCGCTGATTTACACACACGCTCTCTGACATTCAAAATATCTGCGTGAGAAGAAAATTATATAATTTACAAAATCAGTAAATTTGAAGATATATTTCTAACAACATGTCTACAGTTGTATTGTGTTTTCTGTGACAGTATAAGTCCGCTATTCCTATTTAGAACTGCTTTGCTCCTGAAGCATATAAATTGCATTGAACAATAGGCTGTGGATGTTTTACTGCATAAGGTCAATACATATGATGAACACAAGAGCTGAATGCCAGTCGAGCCTCAACCAGGTAGCCTCTGTGCCTTGGGCAACTGTTGTTTATTGGCTATTGCATTAAAGAGAAAGTGTGCCAGTTAGATGTTCAAATAAAAAAAAACCAGAGACGGAGAAAAAGCATAAATATTTTTATTGATAAACAATTTAGTGAAATAGTAATCTATTAATTTAATTTTTCTATTTGTAGTATGAAATAATTGTTCAGCTTTTGTTTTGGAAATGTGACAAGCGGTGAGGCCCGATGAGAAATAGTTGATTTGAAGTGTATAGAAATCCCAAGATTTAGCAAGAGGGTGTGATTTTCTGCTCCCGAGCCTAATCCCACCATTCCTCCACCTCTCCTCTCTTATGCCAGTCACATTTTCTAATTAGCTTTCCCTGTGGAGGAAGAAGATGGATTATATTTTAATATCTGGGGCCTAAAATTAGTTTATATTTTAGCAAGTTAGCACTTCTTAGAAGTTGATTTACTCTTGAAGCTGTACAACCCAGTGAGCTCGCAATTAATCATTCTCTTTGGTCTTGTTCTCAAGGAAAAAGAGGCTGCAGTGTCACAGGCTGGATCACAATAGGTAAACACCTAATTTACACTATTTAGAAATCACATCTCTAGTATTGTACAACACATGACACTCGCTCCCTCAATTGTTCTGTCCTGCTCCAGTTATTAATTACAGCCCACTTTTAACAAAGCGACATTGTCTATGACTAATCATCGACACAGAATGATTAAAGATGTTCCTCGCTTTTTTGAATTACTTGCTTCCCTTTTCGTCTGTGTTCATTCATGAGCTACATGTCGCTGCCGTCTGTCGTCTTTTTTTTTTTTTTTTCCTTTTTCTCGGTCAAGAATTTGGTTTGCTGTTATCCGATTACCAGCGTCCTGAGAGGCTTTCACAGGCCCATCCATCAAGACTAAGGGGTTGAGGGAGAGCCTCGACAATGCTGCTGCAGTGATGTAAAGCACCGAGGGATTCATGGGATATTAAAAGGTAAGCATGGTTTCATATTGGAAAAACAGAAAACTTGCCACGCAAAATAACATTATGTGATGCTCTCTGATGTAACTTTATAAAGGTGAAGGTGTATTTTTTTCCCCCCCAAATGCGATAAATGTCGTCTGTTTCTGCAAAAACTTGATTGCAAAGCTGCTATAAAATGACACCTACCAAGCACTGCAGGAAAGATGTCATGCTGACCCCCCCCCCCCCCTCCCCCATAATATGGCTTGAGTGAAATGTGATTGACAGGAGAGCAGGAGGATGGATGCTGTTCTTTACCACACAGCCCTCCCTTACAGCCCCACAGTGTGTGGAGAGTATCTCCTAAGCCTGGACCTGGCATTGCTTTTGAGTGCTGTTTGGTGACTGGAGGTATAGAGCGGTGTCGGGAGGATCATCACTGGCTCTCTCCCAGGGAGATGAGCAGCATAGGCCAATTTCATATGCGGGGCTTGGCCCCTGGGTCTGAGTGGAGGTGGGCTGGGTCCACCCAGTATCCTGGCTTCATTAATCATCCCGCCAAGGCTTACCGGCAAACCCCCTCTCCGCCCTCTCCTAGACAACCCCTCGGATTACACATAGCCAGCGAAATGTCAGCCCAAATCTGAGTCTTGATGCAGATAATCATTTCAATAATATTTCTCCATTTGTGCCCCTGATGCCAGGGGAATAAAGCTTTTCCACTGTCAGGTAGCATAAGACTACAGTTGGTGGGAATACTTGACTCTGAGCCAGATGGCTTAGCCATGCTTGCAGCATATGTTCAACAAGCAGTCCTGTGCCAAGCAAGCATTAGGTTTTTATTAATTTGAAGCAGGCAGGAATGCATACGTATATATTTACGTGATCCCACCAACTCCTCGCCAAACCCTCAACCCCAGTGCTCCCTTTAGAAGTTAACTGAACTCTACTGGTGTCTGCAGCAATAAAAAAAACATCATCACGGTTCTTAATAAGTAAGATATTTATAGTTGCCACATTTCTAAATTCATGAATTCATGTATTAGCTAGATATTATGTTGGAGAAAATTAATTACAATCAACACATTTCTTCTTTCCTCTTTTTATTTAAGAAAAAGTTGTTACTAATCAAAGGCAATTATAAAGTATATTTATGTCTCTCATATCTGCCCTTGTGGCATGGGTTATTATTAAATTACCATTTAGATGCATGAATATGCTTGGGTCCAAGACAAAAGAAACAGTACTGCATGGGAGGGCAAATTTATTCATTACCACTAAGTTGAACTTCCCTTTAACAGCCCTGTGCTCTGCAATCCTGGGAGTTCTTCTCTCAGTGACTTATGGTAGTGCAGGGGGAGGGGGGGACGGCGCGCCGAAAATGTCAATAGAAATAGTAAGTGTGAGAGGGAAGGCTTGCCTAATTAGTGCCCATTTAGATTTTATGACGGCTCTGAGATCTGCTCTTCCTGACAGAGAGCACTATAGTTGCATATTGTCCTAGCCTGAGGGAACCATAGGAAAATCCAGATTTATTGTACCTATCATACCAGCATATTTCATTTGCCATTATGAGATGCCATCTTGCAATGATGCGAGATTATTTATTACAGATTAAATTGTGGGACCTGGGTGGTTGAGGAACATTTCAAAGTACCATTCCTCTTATTAACTTCTTCATTATCTGCCCCTCTGTGATCTAAAAGCTCCCTCCTTCCTACCTGCGTTAACAAATACATTACTGATTGGACAATGCCTAACTGTTTTTCTACTCTCTGCATTTGTTTCCTAACATTAGTGCTGGTGCACAACACAACTCATCTGTTTCCTCCACTTAGGGCCGACTGTGATTTCATTAAGCCTAATTTCGCATAGAGATGTTCTATTTCTTTTGTTCAGGTAGATGTTTTTGTTTCAAACCGGCAGCTATACAAAGGCAATGCTCAGTTTCATGCTCGGTATTGTATACTGCATGTGACTCACACACATATTGTGCAGTATCTTTGGGTTTTAATTATATTGAGGATTATATTTATGTATGCTAAAGGTAGACACTGAGTGTTGGACTCTCCTCCCGTTCGTTCCTGTTTTTACTCTGCAGTTTCCAGACGCCTGAGCGGTTTTATATATTTTCTGTATTAGGTAGTGTTTATTTACTATGTCCCTTAAACCCCAGGATGTTGGCATTTATCCTATTTACACATCAATAGTATATCTCCATGAAGGCCTTGAGAGTTGCATTTAAGTCATTGTGCGGGGTGGTATTAAAATGTACTCCATACTGTGAGGGGAGCTCGTCAGGGAATAGCTGGGCCCTGGACTCCCATTACCCAGCATAAAAGTGTCAGCCACTTTAATTACATTCATGCCTTCCCCAGTCCATTTTACTGCAGCCGCAATCAGATTTCATCCACAGATCTCATGCCTCTGTCTCAACCGTTTGGACATTGCTGGCGGTGAGAAGAGGATCGAACATGATTTTTAGATTTCGTTTTCTGTCCGTCTATCTGAACTCATGATAAATGACTCGGAGTAATGTTTAGAGGTTAGATATTACAGGTGTTTCCAAGCTGGTCATGGATCTTCAGTCACAGGCTTGAATGCTGTGTCTGCTGCTCTTGTCCCTCAATGTGAATTTGAGTATCTGTCCCTGGAATTGTTGATTAAGTTGGCATACCCAGCCACTAAATATCAGTGCACCCCACTGAGAGTGGAAGAATTGTTTTTTTACACAGGACACCCTCAAAGAGAAGGGTGGATGGAAGGGGGGGGGGGGGTAAGGGAGGGTCAAGTTCCACCGGTCAGACTGTTAGCGAGTGCAGAAGAGGCAGTGTCACTTACTGTTTCACGGGGAAGCTTCCTGACCTTCTAGGAGTGAAAGCGAGATCCTCTCTTGTTTATACTCAGCCATGGATCAGTGCGTGGAATATGTCTACATCCTCTCAGCCAATTTCACACAGAGGAGGCGCAGTGTGGGCGGCCGACACAAGCCGTTTCCCCTGGACGATGAGGCCCATCCCTCACGCACGTCCTCTTGTCTGTGACTGGAAATGTAGAGACAGACACAGACAGAGGCACTCTACTGCTCCACTGGGCCACAGAACTATCACCTCCCCGGGGACCCTCATGTTGGGACCAGCCCGACTCTGGGTCCTTATTTAAGAGACGAGGAGCTCTCTCAGCCAAACAGTAGTGAAACAATTAAGAGATGTATTGCTTTGGTAGCACTTCCAGGATAATTGTTTGTTTCATTTTATGTTTCATTTCCCTACAGTTAGAGTGCATTTCAATTTTTATTCAAAGTGTACATTTTTACAGTGTGCACCATGAACGTGGATCTTATAGTACTGAAACGGTGAAAAACATCTGACTGAGCCTGAGCTAAAAAGCTCTGTTTTGAAATGACAAGGAAATAAGTCCATCTAAAGGTAATTTATAGGCCGAATAAGTGGACATAAAGCACTCAGGTGAATTATCAGAGAAGCCATTAATTACCTCTAATGATTTGAACTTGACAAGCACATTTGCTATAAAAAGTATTTATGATGCACATTAACGTCACGTTTTTCTTAAAACTCCGATTTTCTCATTGAAAAATAAGCACAAAACAATCCTCCAAACTCTTAATTAAAATATAAGGGATTTAGACCGTTGTGGCTCATTCCAATTTTGCATTAACAATCAAAAGGTAATCAAACCTCAGTCAGTGATCCCACTTCAAAACCACACACTGCTCTTGGATGAAGCCTCTTCACTTCATGCCCAATTGATCTAATTACATAAAGGGAATCTCTCTCTCTCTCTCTCTCTCTCTCTCTCTCTCTCTCTCTCTCTCTCTCTCTCTCTCTGATATAGTGGTCCCTGTTAGATCCGGCTGTTCAGTTAATTAAGTCTTCATTCTTTATCACAGTGGTAGACCTGTGAAGACCATCCAGTCTTTCCTGAGCTCTCTTTCAACGCTTTGTCTTGTTTTCAGTACAGCTCGAGGTGAAGCACAGCTCTGACTGTCTTATGTTCCTCTATGCTGCTTGCCTTGTAATCAGCGACCCCTGTTTCTCAATTATGGGGTGTGAATTTGGGCTCTTTGGTGACCTTCTCCCAGTGATCCTACTACTGACCCTTCAATAAGAGCGCAGCCTTCCCACCACTGTTTTGTGTGTTGCATTGCATTTTTTTTTTCATTTGTGGGATCTTTATGAAGAGGGAAATGAAAGGAAAGCGGGTCAGTCGTGTTGTGTTCTCACATCTACCCACTTCAGAGGCTCTGAACAGGGGCTTGGTGTTTACTTTGATTCTATGGAAGGTACACCTTAAGTTCAGGGGTTGGAGGGCAGGAAGCATCACTCTCTTGTAGGTAATCATATCCAGCTTTGTGCTCCTTGTACCCCGACACTGAGGGTGGCAGCTTAAAGGCTGTCTGGAGCCTTGTTCCACCACCGGACCACACTTTTGATATCCGCAACAGCAGCAAGCTTCCCACACCCGGTCTGTGTGATCCTGCAGGATTCAGTTCAGCTCTGTGTTGATGTGCAACTCGCCTCTGTAGCCGACCACTTTTTTTTTTTAATGTGGCGTACCTCATTTCCACCACTCCACGGTTTTAAGATGACATATTAGCCAGCTCCGGGGTGGTTAAAGGTGATGCAAAGATTACAGCTATTTACTGAATTATCTGTCTGTGAGACTACCCTCATATCTCTGCATATATTACCTTGAGCTTGAGTTTAAAGAGCGATTGCTCAGAACAAGGAAGTTAAAGAGGCAATTACATAATGAAATGGGCCATCAATTCTGCTCGTGGCCTTTTTCTCTTTGAACAGAGATGGCCCAGATATCCCTGGTTTAGCTGACCCAGTAGAAGTACAACTGTTTGTATTACACTCTCCTTTATCAAGGGACTAAGAAGCTGCATGGGTCTGTCTGGCTTTCTATCTCCCGTTCCGTAATTCAGTTATTAATTACACATCCTCTCAGAGCAGCAGCGGCCATTGTATTTACAGCGTTTCCATGGTGACCCTAGCCCATTTATAAGGTTTGTGTCAGTATTAAGACAAGACCTGTATTCAAATGGCCTCCATCTAAATATAGCAGTGCCTCATAATGTGAGGTTATTACAGTGAAATTAACATTGCTCCATTGCAGGCTGGATTATATTACAGACTGGCAATATTCAGCAGTACTGCAGAGAAATGTAGGAAAGACGCTTTTTAGGTTATATTGAACAGTTTGTTTTTGGATATTACTGATGTCAAATATTTATATTCTAGATTATATTATATTATTATACTCGGTGAAGAATGAATTACATTATATGTAAAAAGACATTTGATTTTGAAAGAGATCCCTAATAATTACATAGTATTTATAAAGTAATTACAAGTATAGCTAATTTTAAACTTATTATTATGGGATAAGTTTAGTAATTAACCGATGTTTACTCGTTAATATTTATACAAAAATGTACTTGTAACTTTAACAACATTGTATGGCATGACGGTAAATATATCAAAACATTACAATACCAAAGATCATATCAAATGCCAAACATTTACTTTGAAGGTATGCATTAATTAGTGGTAGAAAAATAAATCAAAATGTTCTTATTTGAAGCGATTTGATAGTGATTCCTTATTGTTTACTACACCTAGAGGTATGTTTTGCAGATGTGCAGAGTAAAAACGAGTTGTATGCAATATGTAAGAACAAAGTGGACTGTTTGATTAAGTGAACATCGTTTTATGTCTCGTTATCTCATTTATGTATTAAGTTAACACCACTACATACAGTATTCACGCAAACAAGGCTTGTTTCTTTATTATTAGTCAGTTCTTACCAAGTCTTTGTATTCACTATGAGTAGTTATACCTTTTTGTTTGAATAACTACTGAAACATTACCAAGCATAGGATAAGTCATTATTTAACCCATTACTGTTTTATTCCCTTTGTTGTAACTCCTTTACGTATTTAAAACTACTAAATATCGATAATTACATTTTTGTACCAACCATACATCATAATCACAATTTAAAATGCAATTATTGTACTGTCCCATGTTGTGCATGTGACAAACTCTACATATACATTTACTAACTTTCTGTTCATGAAGGCTTCCACATAGTATCAGTATAGGTAGTAGCACTCTCAGCACCCTGTTTCTCCTCTGTTCAGCTCAGTACGATGGCTTCAGTTTGTCCTTCTGGTGTGGAGAGTTCAAGAGTAAGAGTCCGGGGCTCTTATTCGGGGCCCAAACAGGACACACACCTTCTGTCACAGCCTCCAGCCCTGGGCCCGACGGCAACCTGCTGCCAGGCCTATGCGCGCTGCCAGTTGTAGTTTTTAATTGGCCATCTGGGGAAAGCTGGATCTAGTGGCTGGATATTAATCAGTAAATTAACCCAGCCATAATACAGCTCCCTCCCAGTGGAAGCCCGGCAGCTGTGGGCAGAGAAAAAGAGAGCGAGAGCGCAAAAGAGAGATGAACCATAGGCTGAAGAGGCTGAAAAGGGAGGCTCCCGAATGGGCTGGCCCGTGATTGAACATTTCCTCCATGTCCCTTGCCACGTTCCCCTGTCTGCAGCGCCGCTGACCCCCAATTTGTGCGACAATCACATGGAGGATTATCTCCAGCATGTCAGTGCAGATGTCACAGGTACTTCCTCTCACTAAGGACAAAGCTGCAAATTCAGAGCGAAAGCCTGCGTTTCTGGCCAAAACTGACAGTTGTATTGAAAGCTGGAGTGATTGGAGGGAGAGTGCTCTACAAAAGTTCAGGGGGAGGTTACTTCTGCAAGGTCTTTCTGTGTGGAGAACAGTTATATATGTGTGTGTGTGTGTGTGTGTGTGTGTGTGTGTCATTAGTGTATTTGACTGACTGGAATTGCTGGTGGTCCCCAGAGTTAACCAATTAAAAGGCTAATGAATATACAACAGCTAATTATTATAAGCTAAATTATCATATCCTGTGCTTACGGTTTCATCACTGAGTTTGGACATACTGAGAATAGTAACTAAATTTGCACACAATGCTAATGAAATGAACAATGTATGCCATTCACTGGAAAATATAAAGAACAAATGGTTCTTAATAATAAGCTATTATGCTTATTAATGCACATCAAAATAAACAGGTGATGCTTTTCTGATACTTTCACACACTTTAGGGTGGGAAATATGAATAAGATTTCATAAAATGCGCTGATCTATTGAATTAAATACCCAACAAATCAAGTCAATTTGTCCAACACTGTCATGAAGTCCTTCGCATCTATTTGCAGCATTACCCACAATGGCCTAATGCAACCAAAGATATTAAAGAGTTTCCTCTGGAGAAACAATAATGCAACATCTCCTCTAGTTGTGTCCTGTTATATATCGTCATGTCGCCCGACCCAGTAGAAGAATGGTTGCATGAGAAAATCTCAGTGAGTCTTTTTATGAACCTCGAAAAAGCCAGTTTGAGGGATTTTTTCCGAAGCAAAACCGCCGATCGGCTCCTTGTGACGGTCTCGGCATTAAAAAAAACCAAAACGGCATAGCAGCAGATGTCACAATACATCACAGGAAAGCAATGTCAACCACTGACCCACTCTACATCTAATATATTCATGCATAGCAAACACAAAGACTGAAACCCGTGCGGCGGCGCATGCCATCTGACCCTGCGGAGAGCTTTTATGGTGTGATGTCATCACGCCCCATTGTCATAAATGAACCACCTCACTTCTCTGCCTGCCTGTCAATAAATTTTCAAGGGGCCTCGGTCATACGTCCCCACTCCACTGTGCTCTAGATGGACATGAAATAATTGCCATGCAAAGAGTTGCACGTTTCCCTTTCTAATTTTAAGGGTCAACAGCATTTTAATACAATTTTAAACACACACAGTGTTTTTTATGATGCATGTACAAGCGGCTTTTGATAGCTTAACCAGCCAACCATGGTTAAAGAGAGAAACCATTGCAGCTGCTTCCAAGACCCACTTAATTTAGTCCCCTGACCCCGGTTCACCTGAGTCTGCATGGAAATCATAATGCAATTCAAGTGTGAAGAAAAATGATATAGTGTGTATTTACCCCAAATATTTATGCAGGGCCTAACAGTCATGCTTACTCCTAATAAAGGGAAAGTGATGCCTTGTAACATTGGCGGTGCTGGGTTGCTGCTACATTGCCTGAGGCCATTGTTTCCTCCATTATCATTTTCATTGGATTCTATACAGGGCAGTGTTTCCAGTGTTTAGAATGACTGCCTCATATACTGTAGGCCTTAGGTGTTTTTACAGAGCTGTTTTGGATATTGAGAGATTTCTTTTTAGAAATTTTGACTTTATTGTCAATAAAAAGTCCACAATGTTGTAATATTTGTATTCATTTATCTGAGGGACACATGATAAATATTCCAGACCAACATTTACAGACACCCTATAGAAAATATAGCTGCAAAAAAATGACCGCTATCCATCCGCAATAGGAGCAATAACATCCTCGGTGGTACCCAACGGAGGAAATAGTGATTTACTATGACTGTGTATGATTAGGTGGGTTTTTTCCCTACCATATTCTTATGTCCGCTCACTGTTGCAGTTCACTCAAACTGACAGCTGCGGGGGTCTAACAATGTGTCTATTGCACAACATCCCCACTATCCGCTGACCTGATGATACCAAACGCTACCTGAGGGATGAAAAGCCAAGTTGAAAAACACAATAGAATAAAAGAGGAAATCCTCAGTACAGTTACACCTCTGAATTGGATTGTTATTCTGCAGTTCAGTTCCTTAAGAAGTGTGTCAATAGCTATTAGCTCCCTAACAAGGGGATCAGGTGAGCCCTGTACCAGCGAGGCAAAGCTCCCCAAGGCACAATCATGTTCTATATTTCCAGAGAGGAGGTCTGCACTGTACTCTGGGCAGCAATCTTCCAGACGCCTATTAGACTACTGTAGCTGTATAAAGAGTCAAGCAGAGAGGGTGTCTCATCAGTGCTGATAACAGGGTATCTGGTCAAGTCATTAGCTCTCCTCTTATTGAATTCCTCCAGCCAAATAGACCAAATGAAGCTAAATAAAGCTATGAGGAGCCTGCAGCCCATTAATATGCTGCCACCTCGCTCTCTTCCTCCCAGAGCTGCAGACATGCACTGCCTTTCTCCCGTTCTTTCTCACTTTCTCTCCCTCACATTCCCCCTTTTTTTTTTCTCCCCCTCTATCCATCTCTTTCCACTCTTTCCTCTTCGTGTCATTCTCAGCTTGTCTCTGCTTCTCTCCTCTCCCTCCCTCACCTCCTTCCTTCTCTCCTCCCTCACTTTCTCCTTGTCTGGGGGCCCTAATGGCGAGCATGTACAGCGGCTCTGACACCGTCACATCTGCTGGCAGAGAGGGTCTCTCCCTCACCACACAGCCTGCTAATGAGATCTTCCCCCATTTAATTAATACCATAAGAATTTTAATTCTGACTGAATCAATTTAATGTGATGTGATTTTGTCAGCTCTATTCCCCAAGTAAGGAAAAAAACAGAGCGGGCCCTGATGCTTATTACATACATCATTTCACGGGCCCTGCATTCCCTGCTGACTTAAACAAATTCTAATTAAGACTAATTAAAGCATCATTTATGAAAACGCTTGTGATAGTTATGCAAACATTCTGGGTGGGTATGCTCTGCATGATAATTACCCCCCGGTTTAAATTAAGACCTGCTCCCTGGCAATTATGCTAGCCACACACCAGCACCTCATGGAAAACGTTCTTTATTCAATTCCTGCAATTAAATATGAGAGCTGACTCCTGAACTTTCCGCTTAGAATGCATTTTATAAGAAGAAAAGGATGATTATGCATTGTTGTTTTCCCCTCTCTCAGGTGGAGTAAATGGAGCCAATCCAGTGTTCTGTATCAGAGTTACATTGGGGTTAAAGTGATGATCATAAAGCAGCCAGCGGTGACTGATATGCGAGGTGACACCCGGTGCCTTTGGATGAGGTGATTAGCCTGTGTTTTCTAGGTGAGTTTTTGTCACATTAGTGCTGGTTAGGCAGATGTGAGCAGATGCACTGTCTTAGATCTCCACCTCCGCTCACCAGTCACTTTCACTTTCACTGCTTCAAACGCACAGCACGCCTGTACACTATGTTTTTGTGATGTGCCTTGATTTGGCTCTTTTCTCAGACCAGAGTTAACACCTTTTTAAAAAAGAAAATAGTGGGTCAGTGCTAGCTCAGTGGATGAAGCAAGGCACCAGCAAGCTTAAGATAATATTTCAACATTTTGTGAACTGTGCTTCCGTGATTTGAAGATTCCAAGCAACCCTTTCTCCTACAAATGGCGTTCTCATACAACAAAAATGCACTCTCAATTACGTTTAGAAATATACATACTTTCCCCTGGATTATGTTTCGCAGTTTGAAACATGTGGTTAACGTGGTACATTCAAACAAAACGGAACAAAAAATGCTACAAAAAGTACTTAGTTATGTTTAGCCAATACAACTACTTAGATGGGTTTAGTAAAAAAACATCATGGTTTGGCTTAAACTGAAAAAGAAATTGAATTAAACGAAACAAATGGCAACGAAAGTACTTGGTTATGTTTATGAGACACAGGACACAAACAGCAGTCTCCTGGGTGATATATATATATATGTGTGTGTGTATGTATATGTGTATATATAAATATTTGTGTGTGTGTGCATATATGTAGTCGGATCTTGGCCTCCATGTTACATACAAGGCTGAGAAATGGTGACAGCATATTATGAGAACAGAATTTCCCCGCTTTAAATCACTGCGCTGATCCAGTTGCTTATGTCAGCTGGCTGTTAATAGACATCCTGCAGAACGCCGCCTCTTTATCAGGCTTTCAGCAGGAGTTTACAGTGTGACGTCATTACACCTATCAGATCTGTTGATATTGCAGCACACTCCCAGCAATACATTGTTTCACAGTGCTGACGACCAGGCTATTCTTACTTTATTGGCACTATTTAACACGCTCCAGACATATTAATGACCCTGGAACTGTAACAGCGCTCTATCATTAGGTAAAATAACATGTTTATCTGAGTGATAGACCCATCTGTCTTTTGCAGGTGTTTCTGACTTCATTCAAGCAGCTTGTCCCATGTACAAGTACAATTGCTCAAGTTAAGTACAATTTGTACTTAATACTTCTACTCCACTACATTTCAGATGAAAATATTAAATTACTAGTTACTTTTTAAGATTTATTGTATAGGAAATACTTAAAATTGGTTCCACTTTGACCATTAAATGACCTTTTACATGTTAATCCATTAATAATAATAATAATAATCCAGTAATACAATAGTATAATACTTCTTGAATGCAGGACTTTTATGGATTATAGTTTTCATGTGAACACTTCTTCCACCACTACCCCATGTAGGCTTTTCATGCTTCCCTGTATCTGTTCAGCTGTCCACCTATTACTCACGTCTTTCATGTCCTAAAAGGTACATGACACAAGATATTGTGATACCTCGTGCGAAGCCTTACAAATGAAACGATGAACAGATGTGAACCACTGATTTTATTGCGGTAATTCTTCACAGTTTTAAAATGCTTTTAATAAAGTTACGGCGCTCCACTGCGCTCAGATGGTTCAACGCGGCGGTGTTGTTTATGTGTTTGCACAACACTTATCACTTCTGTCATGTTTGTTTACTTTTATCGGTGTGTTCGATTTTGGCAACGGCGCGGCGTTATTGCGTTTTTACTTCACGAGAGGCAGCTGGTTCAATAAGATGAGAAAAAAACGGACCCTATTCCCAAATCAGTTGCTGGTGAGGTTGAGGGAACTGGAGCAGCAGGGAGCAGACCCCGGTTCCACCCACGTCCTGTTTTACGTGTGCTGCCTCTCCCTGTACATGCAGATGGCACAGCGCTCCCAGATTTCATTTGAGGTAATCTAATCCCTCCACTGCTCCCTCTAGAAAGGAGGAGTATTAGCAGCCATATGTCAACCAGATTTGTCAGATTATTCATTACAATTAATTGCTGTTCCACTTAAGGCCTTTAAGGCTGTGAATTGCTCCGAAATCTATTGCAAACACAAAAATTATGAGTAAAAGACTTTGGCCCTGTCATTCAAATTTCAGGCTGACCTTTAGCGGAGCTTGGCTTTTCTGAGGGAGTGCAGGAGAGAGAGCCTTTCTAATTGGTGTTACTTCAGCTTTTTTTTTTAAATTTTCCATCTACAGGTAAGAGCGTCTGTCTCTATTGACAAGGAATACAAGTTGTGCCAGTCTAGAGTGAGTACAGCTACTGTCCACTGAAGTCCCACTGTTTACTTTTTGTTGCAGCTCCCCGCTCCACTAAATATACTCACATATTGGTTATATTCACATGTGCAATTTGTTTTGCTTATTGTTGGGATGCAGTAACACCATAGTTAGCTTTCTGCACACTGTACACTGTCAACTGAATTTCAATGTGGACCTTTTTTCGAAGGTTGGCTGCGAGGCAGCCTAATAGCCACCTGAATTAATGTGCTGTCCAACGATATGAGCCATAATACTTTGGTGATTAATGTTTCACTGGTGCTCTGCTTCCATAGTTAGGGCTCAGACCCCAGAGATAAACTATTCACTACATACTCAAATCACATTCAACCAGCACACAGAATCATATTGAATTCTAAATCACATTTCTTATTTGTGTAGTTTGATTTATTTACTTTCTTTTATAAAGAAAAACTGACTAAAAAAATATTGATTTTAAATCCTATTTTCCCAAATCACACCAAGTAGTCCTTGAGGTAAAAGTCACAGCAAATTAGAACATTATGATTGACTATGATTATGATTGAAACCCATGGGGCTGATTCATTGCTGATGATGTATTTTGGTTAATTATGGAGTTAAGGCACTAGAGGAGTGACTTTAAGCCTGTCTGATTGGCCCACTTAATTGTGCTTTATGAGATCGGGCTTACCGAGCAGGGCTTAGAGACTCAGTGTTAGGGCTGAAGTAGGAGGAGAAAATCTCTCCCAGGTCATATTACTCAGGCCAGAGTTAATGAGAAGGTGGAGGTAAGAGAATCCATCACCATATCAATCTACACCACCTCTCCTGTCACCTGCACTCCGACTGTTTTTTATCTTTTCCACATTAATCACCATTAGTATGATACAACATTGTCATATTCCTACTTACGTTAGATCTATGTCGTTTATGTTGTTTAACTGAGAAAACTAATAAATAAAAGATTTTTAATAAGCGTTTTTTTTAACATAGTACACAGTTTGTTTTACATAATTGCTATTATTGTGTATGAATCAGGAGAAACATGCCGATCTATTGCTCATCATTAATCACAGGCAGATGAGTCCATATGCCTCTGTCTTGTTTCTTATTGTACTCGGCGGCTCAGGCTGCCTCGTGTGCCTCGGAGCAGCTCAATGAGATCTCGTATCCACCTGTATATTGGGAAAAGGAGGCGTTGAAATATTTCAGATTCCCCTCTATACTCATGGTGCCTGGCGGATCGATGCTCTAAACGCCGGTTGCCTGGCCTCGTCTCATCACTGTACTCCTGCCGACTGACACATCCTCATTATATTACAATACTGTTGCCACTAAAGGTCATTCTCCCAGAACATAATCACACAATCAAAACCACAAACTTCATATATCAAGGAGACAGTAAATAGCCCCAGGGTTTATTTTCTACTGCCACAGAAATGCTTTCGGTCTGTTCATAAACTGAAGTTGGGGGTGACTTGATTTTAGATCACATAAACATGGCAAAGCAAAAAAAAATCATTTTAGGAATGAGCCTACTCACTTTGTTTGTACTGACTTATTCAGACGTCATAAATAATTCTAGATATTCCTACTACTACCTGTACTTATAATCTGTTTGTAGCAGCAGCTAAACATCTTGTATTTTAATCTGATATTCAGTCTGAAATCGCAAAAAGTCTCTTATTAATGAAGATTTTAGCCATCACATTATAGTCATTGAAGGAGATGGGCTGTTGTGTTCAAGTTGCTAATATTTTCCTTTCCTCTTCCATCAGGAGTAGGTTGTCATGAAAAGAAGTGTCAAAGCAAAAAAAAAAAAAAAAAAGAAAAGAAGAGCGGAAACACACCCCTCTCCTCCATATTACCATAATGAGGAAAACACACTTAGTGGGCCATGACCTGATGTCATCTGATTATACCCATGATTAATGATATCCTTTTACCAAAACATGCCACTACTGTAACTGTCTGGGACTAAAAGCAGCAGATGGTAATGTATTCATGCTTTCAGTATGTGATCTTATATCTGGTGTTAACAAATACGTGCATGTTTAACACTATGCTATTGTTTTTAGTGGAATCTTCTCCAGGAGACATTTTATTTTTTTTACTCTGGTCCATATAGGGTTTTTATGAGCTTGATGTGTCTCTTGTGCTTGTTATGAACACCTTTTTATGAGCTATAAATGGCCTAAACAGCCCCGCACCATCTGTTGTAGATTTAGACCAATTCCGTTTTCATATTAGGTCCAAACTGTGGATACATGTGCACACTGATATCATTTTTTTTTTTTTCAATACAGAAAAAGCCTTTGACGTACAGTCAGGTGCAGTCCCTAATTGGTCAAAAGTGTACAGTGAAATAACAAACTGCGGTTGAAACTTCCTGCTCCTTCTGGTGTGAAGATGATCTTAATAATGGTACAGTATCCCAGAGAGAGAGAGAGAGCATTGCTTGCACAGCTTTGAAGCGTCTTGTTTTGCACTCAGACTCCAGTCTCCAGATACCAATGTCCAGTCGATGACTCAGTTGAAAATATTTCCCTCTGTTTTTTTCCTCCGTCCAGACGCCATGTCAACAAAGCCGCCAGTGTTGCGCCGATGTAGGAGCTACAATGTCAGTCTGTCCGCTTAATTGCGAGTGGGATGAATGTTAATTTACTCAGTCAAGAACCCTCTTTGTAGCACTTTTATAGCCCAGAGGTGTAGATTTACATCTTAGGGATACAATGAGTTTTAGCTTGTGGAAAAAGGGGGGTGTTAGGGCCCACATTCCTCCACCTCCCACTGCATATTGTTCTATTGTATGTGAACACCTCTCAGAGCAGGGTAGGTGTTGAAGATGATGGGGAGGGGGGGGGGGGGTCATCCTGACCTACAGCTGAACTTGGGCAAAATGCACTCTCTACTTGCTCAGTCTGCACGGTCGAATGCACTGAATAGAAGTGATGTAACCGTGCACAACACACCTGTCAACACAGCACTGTTTTGTCTGTAATGCACTGGTGCTGGTGTCTGAATGCGCTTATGTGCATTTCTGGCTCTTTCGAGTTTTGTTTTTAATCACTGAAATGGAGCTGCGATGTTATACTGTAATGGACAAATTGAATTCTCGTTTTGAACAGTTCAGACGTTTTTGCGCGACTCTCAGGGAGATCTACTATCGCTAGTACAAAGTGTAGTACTGTGTAATTATAAGAGAGGTGGTCCTGGCCTCGGGGGATTGCTGCTAGATTTCACCAGAAAGGTTCCTGTGCACTACATGAATATGCTCAAGAAATCCGCCCCGCATTTGTGTATTGGGCTGTCAAAAAATTAAATGAAAAGTCATTCTAATAGGCGACCCCTGGCCTATTTCATATTTCCTGTCAATTATGAAAGTATGAAAGTCATGCATAGTTATGAGGCATGGGCGGGCCTTATTAAAATTCATAAATGATTTGTGTTTATACCAGGTTACTCTAAACCACTTAATTCCACGTGGTCATGTAGAACTAATGCTGCTCTCCACTGTATACCTTAAAGAAGAGGCAGGTGGCATTGTGTTTCTCCCAAATTTGTGATTTCCAATTTTTACATTGAAAACAGCTTTGTTCTTGCTTTAATATCGACAGCATACAACAATGTTTTCATAATCAGTTGTTTTGTTTGAAGCCAGAAGCTGCATTGGAAGAACTCTCTTGCCAACTGCCGCTACAACGGGCTAATTGTTTTCTGTAAATTATACCTTCCTCACCAGTAAACGTTTTGCGGACCTCTTGGGCTCTTGTGTAACTCAGGTGTGTGTAATTACAACTCTTAAGGTCAGCCTTTCACCAGGATGAATTAGTGAAAACCACTTAAGGGCATGGATCCAAACGCAATTATCTCTGTTAATAGATCTGCTCTTCAGTGGTAGAATTTGATTCAGAAAGCAAACTGATTGACACAAAACATGACAAATTTTAATGTTGTCTCACAATGTCTTTGATTTGATATTTTTTTTCCATGGACAAAACATGACGCATACTATCCAAACAGTCCTTTCATTACTCCAAATTCACGACATATGTTTGGGTATTTAATCATGAATGCCAGTGTAAATAATGGCTTGAAATACACAAACACTTGATTTGTTTTCTCTCACCATGTGGGGGGCCTGGTGCGAGATATTGATCAGAGCATATCCTGGTCAATCAGACTAAATGATTGCTCCCTCTCCTGCTGGCTGGAAGGCATGAGGGGGATTCGGAGGAAACCGAATTATAGCAGCCCAGATATGAGCTGCCTGGCCACTGATAGTTCCCAGCAGCCTCGTGGAACTGAGCAATGCAAATGTACAATAAACAGGGGCCTAAGCTGGTGGAGGCCTTTCAATCACACAGGGGCAATAGTTCAACCCCCGCCATGCATAATCCCAGCCTTGAAACCCCTGGGACTCCAGCCTCAAACCTGCTCAATGGCACAAAGATATTAGATAGCCATATGTAGATTCACTAGGTAAACAGACTCTCATGATAACACAATACGCTCTCTTTTCTACCAGGAATATATTTGAAGCAAAATTCTGCTTTCTTCTGCTGGGGAGGCTCAAATTGAAGGCTTAGCTTTGCGCCATCAGAATTCGATGCAGCTGTTTGCTTTGTTTAACATCCTTGATATATCTCTTGCTGAGAAGAAATTGGTATCTCTTCTTTGTGAATTAAGTTTCCTGGGTGTTTGCATTATACACCGGGCTAGACTGAAGAGTGGCCGATAGAGGGCCTGTTGGGAAGGGGGGGTTCATATGTGTTTCCATGAATGTAAAAAAAAAAAAAAAAAGCATGCTGAAACTGAGAAAATAAAACACGAATGGTTGAAGAGCAGGTCAATTTTTGATGCTGGTTTTAGCATCAAGAGTCACTTGATTACATCTTAAATGGTTTCATTCTAACAAGATAATTACTTAATTGACTTAATCTGGCTAAAGTTGATCCCGCGTATGATTATTTGTGTACAGCATTTGACATTTTGTGTTGGTGTCTCCCCTCAATGCTTCAACTCATGAGGTTAATCCTTTCCTGGGACATGTTTATTCACTCCGTCATTCACTTACACACACACGTATATACAGCCCACACTAGAAATCATTCATACACAGACCTGTATAAAGACACGCACACATGAGCAGTCGCTCCCTTTCTCTGACACATGCATTCACCAGAGAAGCTCATATGGAGATAAATGACAAGTGCACACACACGTATACACACGCATACAGCGGGAAAGAGTGTCTGTCTGTACGTGGGGGGAGGGTGAGTAGGGACAGAGGATAGGAGAGAAGGATGGGGTGGCGGGTGATGGGGGAGGTTTGGGGGATGTTGACAATGTTGTCCAGGTCTGTGCAACCCCTCCTCCCTCCTTCCCTCCCTCCCTCCCTCTCTCGCCAGCGGCTTGGCAGTCCCAGCAGGAGCCACTCCAGCCTGGGGAGAGGGTCCTTCCGGCCAGCGGGGGGCTCCAGATAGAGGGGGGGTGTGGGGGGGGTGGGGGGGGGCACAGAGCGAGGCAAGACACGGGCCACTTTAGGCTTGCATCACATGATCCATGTGAAAGGAGGCGACTGATGAGGAGCTGACACCGATCATCCGTTCTGCCCGTCCATTATGTCAGATAGTGTGAAGTGACAGGAGCACGACGTCTTCAAAATCCAGTAGATCAACCTCTTTTTGTTTGCAACAAATGTAGCAGAAATAGCCACAGGAGTCCCAGATAGGATATGGCTAAGTTGTTCTGAAATAGCTCTCCTCTACTGTGATTGCCAGTTTTCTCACTTCTAATTGCTTTTCGAGTTGACTCTTTGAATTTCAAACCTATACCACTGATTTGTCCGAGCAGTATATCTGTGTATTTGCTGCTAATGATGCCTCTGAGGTGCATTTTATTTTGTCACAGATACAGTGCTGTAATTAAGTGGCTCTCAGTCCTGCTCCTCAGTACCCAGAGTGCCTCTTGTTTTCAGTACTACTAGATACTTAATTTCATTCAGCTGGTGTTCCAGGTCTAAATCAGTACCTGATTACATGACAAAAGTGAAAACCAGCAGGGCTCTGTATCCGAAAAGGACCAGGGATGAGAGCAAAGTCTCTTCACAGTAGAAAGCAAAATGCAAATCAGATCATTTAAAAAGTAACCAAGTTTGTTCATTTTAAAAACTTGTCTGTACTTGCTGAGGGCATGAGAGGGAAGCTGGAGGCTGTTCCGTGTGGCGCAAACACATGTGAGCCTGTTCAGAAATGTAAGCACTTGTGAGTAAGAGATGATAATGATGGGATAATAGGAATCTATTAGTCCTTCAGTTTTTGTATGCCTAATAATTAGATTAATTGAATGACACTCATTTAGAGAAAATGAGGGACCCAGTGGTGTTAATTCAACCTGTGTTTCCAGATGCTCATTTCTAAACAGCCAAGTGAACTACCTAATCATAATCCCACCATCTGGGAATTCCCCTCCAAGGCAGCAATAGGAGATGGTGCCATAATACGTTTTAAAGATATCGACTGATGGTTGCCTGCCACTAAACATATTGAAGCTGCCGTTTAAGCCTCTCCAGCTAACAAATAGGGGGTAAAAGTGAGTGCCTTGATTATTAACTCTTCCTTCATTTAGGGCACCTAATGCTAATTTCTGTCTTTTATATGAAGGTAAATATGGTTATTATGGTTAGTGTTAATGATTAGCATATCTCACAGGTGTAATTCTCTAGAAGTATTGCTCCCAGACTTCTTTCTTTCAGTAAAAATCACTCGATGCCATGCCAACAAAGATGGGAAGACTGACTAATTTATCCCCAAATTTGCACCATGTACAAAAAAATCATGCAAATGAACCGGGTTCTCATTTGGAAGACACAGCATTTGGGTGACATTAATCAAAGAAAAATATGCAGACAAAGGTGACAGTAATCCCAATACTCAAGCATAAGTGGCACAGCTGTGATTTCGCTCACTGTATAGTTGTACAGTACCTGCACGGACTGGAGTAAAAATGGAAATTCTATACATTATAAAACCACCTCCTCTCATTATTTTTTATTTTAGCTCACAATGATCAAGTGGCTATGGACTTCAAAAAAAAATTTTCACACTTAAGTTCTCATGCCTTCCAATTACAATAAAGTAATTACATGTATCTGTTGGTTTTTCCATTATCACTTAAAGTTGGCAAGAAGCAAAAAAAATATTCCAGCTTGTCAAGAGAGAGAAAATCTTATTACCTATAACACGTAGTTTTGTAGCTGAGGTATAAGATATAAGGTGCTTGAGGAAAAGTTGAGGGAATTCAAATAAATTGACGGTTATACGCAGGAGATATCTGTCAAGATTAATAGTGCGGGTTCATATATGTTTTTCAATTTGGTTAATGATGATTAATATAGACGTGCGATAACTGTAATTATCTCCACTGCCTCTTGCTCTGTACACATGTGTATCTTCATTAGCTTAGTCAGCCTATATATATATATAGTATGGCCATGTACAATTCCTTGGAGTGTGAAATTTCCCAACAGTCGTCTCAGTGTATGTGAGAGCAGTGCAGTGCCACAGCCCCAGCTCACCTAAGCTCTCGACTGAGTTGTAGTGCAACGTAGCCTAATCCCCCAACAGAGCCGCCAAGCCAGCCTGCAAACAGAGCTCTCTGCTGGCTCTCTCTGCGTGGAGGGAGCAAACCAACATCATAACAAAGGGTGTTTATGGAAAAATAGATGCTGGCGCAGCCGACCAGAAAGGGCTTAGCAGTGAACAGTCCCCGCTCCCACCTTTATCCTTCACCGTTCACATTGAAATGCAAATATCAAGGCAGGGTTTCCACCCGCGTGCCACTCACAAATTGAAAAGCAGTTTTTATCTATGCAAATGCAAGCATGGTAATTGAAGTTAATCAATCAATGCTAGCTTTCACTAAAACCTTGAACATGATTGAATAAAGTAATTATCATTCAGGAGAAAATGATGAAGTTGTAGACAGCATGAACCTTATTAAAGGAGGATTTTGAGTCACAATGGCTTAATTTAGCCAGCAGCCCCCTCTGTGTCGTCTTCCTCTTCTCCCCTCTACATCCCTCCTTTCTTACCTCTGACTCAATCTTGTGTGAAGCAGAATAGTTCACTGTTAAGGATATTTTTCATTTTTTAAGGGGTGTGAAATATGCCCAAATCAAACCACTTATGGTACATGGCACAAGGTAACTCCTGACGGAAGTATTTATTTCAGATTTACAACTGTATTACTTTTTCCCCCACCATTGTCACATGGAGTAACAGTCACATTTTGTGTTCTTTTTGAGACATGACAATCATGCACCCCTGCAGCACCAGTTTCTATCTCTCACATATTAACATTCAAATCTCAGAGTTAAGCATCCAATTTTCCCAAAAATATTTACCAGGTGAGCTTTGAAAAACCTAGAAGTTTTTAAACAGTTTTTAAGATATTTCAAAAACCTTAAAAAAAATGTAAAAACATGATAAAAAATACAGGTCACCGCGTTTTTTTGTAAAACAAAGCAAATATAATATTTTGGTAAAATAAATGATATTATACATTATACAGGAACATGACATATTATGAAATTTATATTCTTGGTTCTCCTTATACAAATAGCAATGAGATATGTCATTTTTGGTTGTCTTCTTTGTTTGGGTTATAAAAACTTGGTGAACGTATTAGAAATCTTTTTAACTTGCAGCGAAGGGAATTCTAAAAATACCTGAATTGAATCTAGGTGATTTTTTTTCAGGAAATCTGTTACTTCGCTCAGTGACGTGCAATGTAACCGTAAAACATGAGAGGCACACACTGGGGTTAGCATCCTTGATGCTTCTAAAATACTGTATTTACCTCAGTAGGTATGTTGCAAAAAAACCGAAAAAAACTCACAATTGCCAGTTAAATGTAGACCTTTGAAGAAAAGTATCGTCCCCTCAGAGCTTATCCACACTGACCGAACCCGAACCTTCTCTCATTCACACTTGATGTATCTGTACTTTGAGGGTAAAATGACACTTGTACATAATTGTTGAGGTTGGGGATAAAAAAAAAGAGGGAGATGTCAGTGTCAGCCATTTTCAAATGAAGGCTTCTCCCCCCCCCCCCCCCCCCCCCCAGCCTCCACCTGTCAGCCAAGACACTGGTAATTGAGACTTCCAGTGTGCTGTGGCTGGCTACCTTACTGGGCTCTCCTGGCTGCTCTCCTCATGGCAGGGCTAGTTAAAGGCCTCTTCGGTTTGTCACAGAGTTTAATATGCACCCTACATAATTATGCAGGATTCACAGTGCTATCAAACTGCAATTCAAATTAGTTCAGGATTAAAGGCACAGAACAGTACTGGTTCCTTAATTGCATTGTACTGTGCTGATCACATTCAAATACCCATTACTCATTCCCTCTGCGGAGCAATAAGTCAGAGGGATTAATACTGAGGCAGGTGACAGGGCCAAGCCATTAAAAGGCAGTTATGCAGAAAGCATGGCTGGTTTTATTCACGTTAATGAAATCAGCGAAATGAAACTGTAATAGATTTATCAAAGCTCAGATGGATTTGCAGTAAATCAGTTTGATTCAGGCAATCAAACTGGACAATGGAGATAGTTTTCAGCTACAGCAGTGGATATCAGGCAGCAGCATGTGAGAAGTGCTGATATTCTTCTTGTGAGGATTTGGTGAACACCCGGTGCCTAGGCCCTATTCCCAGAGCTGGGCCTGCTCATTTTTGTCAGCTAAATGGTGCCAGTGACTGATAAAACATACTGCCTTCCAGTTAAACACCATATTCTTCTACCCCCTTCTCTCATCCCAGACTCTGTCTCTCTCCCCCTCACTCTCCTCTTCAATTTATGGACCGTGTGTTGCTGATTCTGGCTTGTTATACAGTGCACAAGCCCATGAATTAGAACCTAAATTCACTTACATCAAACGGATTAGTGTTGAAATCCATCCGTCTGAGCTTGTCTCATGGCACAGGCCTTCAAGTAGCCGTCCAACACAGGATGCTAACTGGACAAAACATTAGAGAAAATATATTTAGCAATTTAAAGGAAATTCTCAGATTGAACATCGTTTGTCAACACCCCCTATTTAGCATCTATAAGCAGTATAAAATACGTAATACATATTTTATAACACGCTATAATGTAGTTATGTGTTTATTAATGTACAGTATTCGTCAACTTTTATAATTAATCCTATTTAGACATATTTTATTAAAATATTGAATAACTGTTTGTACAGCAGAGGACTTTAGCATAGTTTACCATGTTATTTAAAATGAATCAAATTGTTTTTCAATCAGAAATTGAACCACTTGACAAATCCGTAAGTGACATTTTGCATGCAATGGTAGAACAGCCTGTATAGGTAGTTGCAATGAGAGAATTACACCAGCTATGCCAGTTTTTTCCCCCGAAGTCCTGCCTTACACTTTTTCAATGTACAAATGGTTAAATGACCTGAGCTCAAACGACATTATTTTTAAATGTGTTCTTAATGAGTCGTCCACTGTACAGTATAAATTCCAATTACATCCAATTAACCCCAATCAGAAGCACCTCATCCCTCGTCTCTTTTTTTATTTAATGGTTCGCTGCTGCTTCAACCATTGATTAGGCTGAATGAGCAGCACTACTAAATGACCACCTTGCAGGAGACGAGCTGTTAGCCTTAATAGAGACAGCCTGGCCATTACACCTCTGTGTGCACAGTCCCCCTCTTTTCACAGGCTAGATCAACTTTCATATTGGGGTCTGACGGCCTCGATCCAGGTTGATTTTGACTTTAGCCCATTTGCTTCAAGGGAAAATGTTAAGTAGAAACCTCCCATCCATGAACACTAGCCCATTATTTTCTAATTACAATGCATTTGGGTCTTGCAGTAGGTATGCATGATTATACACAATGCCTTTTTGAATGTGTACACAGTGGAGGTGTTCTTAAAGCAGTCATGGAGCCAAATGTTACTGTGTGAATAACCTTGTGTCTTATTCAGCATTTAGAAATACACTCACACAATTAAAAGAGATAAAAATGAGATTTGGGCAATGTGCAAAACCAGAAATATGCTTTTGATAACAATATGATTATAAATGATTCCAAAGACAGTTTGAGGCTGTTTGTGATCACAGCAGCTTACTTTATTTCCCATTGCTTTGGTCAGGATCAAGACAAGACTCGGCCCAACTGCAAGAGAGACACAGTGAAGATTAGAAATAAAAGCATAAATCCATTGAACACGAAGCATCCTCGAGTGATAAAACTGGCAGCAGACGCTCGGATAAGCCCTCCCACATACTCAGTCTTGAGAATTTCCCTGTTTGTGTTCTTTTGAGGAGTTTGCATTGCACAATACCCACATGGGATAGCCACAACAATCTGTAGATTAAGCCAAACAAAAGTATGCATTAGAACTCCCCAGCTGAAACAGTTTCATAAGTGCATTCAAAATACAATTCCCTCATAATTTGAGCTTTTGTACAAACAAAAAACGGCGCTCGTTTCTTAATGAAAGGACCCATAGTCGACATTAGAAGTGGATTAACCAGAAGAGAAATAGAGATGCACAATAAGTCTTTGAAACAGCCTTCATATACAATTGTCACAGCAAAGCCAAACATATGAAGCCCTCACTTTGACAGTGTGCAAAAGAAAATAATTGCTTTATTTATAGATGGTGTGAAATTAAGCACACTTAAAAGCCTGGGACAGTATGGTTTAATCAACCCCCTTGATTCATGCTCACAATTCACACAGCAACTGAAAGCGGGGGTGTATTAAATACATTCCCTTATTACTCTATAAATGCAAGTGGCCAAGCAGACAAAACCCAAGTAATAAATTAATAGTAATAAAAACACCAACTGCACGGACAGATACAGAAATTAAAAGCCAGCCTCAAATACAACATGCCATTCAGCTTAATAAAATGCAAGACAATAATGTTGCTTGGAACCAATCACATGCACCTACTGTAGCATATTTAAACACATTTAATATTGATTTGTATTTCATTTGGCATTGACTGAATTAATCTAATAAATATCAAGCATTTAGAATCCTTTTGGAAAGGATGATTTACATATCACGCCTTATAGGACAATCATGCCTTGATGTCCAATCGCATTAAAGGGCCAGTTCACCCAAATCACAGCACATTTTTTCACATGCCCCTAGTCTCTAGTCGTACGGACAGTTTTGGTTTTGACACATTTGCTACTACGGCATACATCAATACCCCCACCACTATGATGGTGAATCAGTTTGTTCAGGCTGTTCAGAGAAATGAAAACTACTTTTTAACAATTTTCAACATTTAACAATTAAATCATTTGTATTGTGGTGGCAGCAGAACGCTTTAAGTCATATATCCTAAACCTGGGCAAAGAAATAAAACCATTGGCCAGATACCACCAGGGTTAAATGGGAAAATATGTGAATTTGGATAACCTCTTTAAATTAAACATAGCACAAATATAGCTTTGTGTAGTCAAAATCACCATTAACAGCCAAACACTGATCTTCTGATTTAACTCATTATTCACTATGTCATTGTGTTCAAACAGCAAATTTCAGTTTGAGAGTGAGTTTTTTGTTTTTCCCTAACCAATCGGTAGCAAGTAATGTATCCGTCCTGCCAGCGCCATTTTCAGTTAAGACGGAAGCTTTAGACGTAATTTCCTTATTTTGTTGTTATTGACATACAACAGCCTGTACTACTACGTGAATCTCGTCAGTTTGAGTTCCTATCTGTTATAGATTATTTTTCCTGGCTTTAGCACAGGAAGATGATGTCCTCTTTCTTAATCCCTCCTACAATGCTCTGATTGCCCAGTCGCTTTTTCCAACCAGGCTAAGAACATTCTGTTTTCACCATCTAATTCTTTTTTTATTGAACTGCACAAAACACAGCAGACATATTTATAGAACTCCACCAAAGGAAAGCAAATACTTATTCATATCTGTATCGTTCATAGAAGTAAAATGCAACATTAAAATAACTCTGTCTTGTTAAGACATAGTAGTTCATGCATTATTGAAAAATACAAGCACAGTTTTCACCATGTGTCATCAAAATGTCAGAAGTGTCGACACTATGACTTTAGACATCTCGTACAAGTAGAATCCACTTACTACAATGACAGCCTATGGCGGATGAAGCACTGTACAGGGAGGACACAGGGTCCATTGTCTTAATAATTAAACTCTGTAAGGGAGATAAGAAGCATATAGCATTATATAAAAGTGTGACCATTTAGACAGTGACTAGAGGATATTTTTGAGTCCATCTCAGGTTTGAGGATGTCTTGAGATTCCCGTGACCTCCTGCTTCAATAGCAAGGGCCTTATCTCTGGAGGGTCAATTACCATTCGCTTTTCGCTTGATCTTGTTTGTTTAACTTGACACGGTGAAGAAAGGCCTGACATTGACCAGAATCCGCTGCATTAATGTGTTTCATGTTCTGCATTCATCATTGTCACCGAGCTGGAGAAGACTGTCGGTGTGTCACAGGAGGGTGTGCGCAGTAAAGAGAGGCGGCAGGAGAGGAACATATGTGTGTGGAGGTGAAGAGAGAATGCTTATTTCTTAACTAACATAGCATCTGTGTAATCCACGTCCTGTCTTGAAATGATTATACAGTTCCCTCCTGACATTTTCAACCCACGCTACTTTCTATGGTCAATCTAAATAGTCCAACATGCCATTATGTGAATCATCATTTTGTCCTTGTCATCTACTAATATTTAAATGTTATTATTCCAGTCTTAGCCGAGATTGACAAATTATCCATTTTATAAATTGACTCTGTTCTTGTTATTTTGCATCTGTGGCTCTAATTAACTGTTATTTAGACGTTGGTGTAAAAAAGCATTTATGCTCAGCCAATAGTATAAAGTAAGTAAAGAAGTAAAGTAAATATGTGTTTCATATATTGCAGGTATCAGGCATATTGGTTGTGTTTGTTCTCGTTTTGTTTTTTGAATAAACCTGCACAAATCCTTGGCCATTAGGGGGCAGTAAAAACAAGGTGGAACCCAACACTGACATATTAGGGCTAACACTTTTAAGATGATATGGAAAAATTGTTAGGAAACAGATGCTTATTTATACATCCAGTATAGGTGAACTTGTGAGACTGACGACCTCCAAATGTGAGCTGGCTAATCCGTTAACATAGTGATCTTTAAGTGTTCTGTACGCATTTACACATGCTTTTAAAAAAAAATCGAGATAACTCATCTAAATACAGATAGCATTTTAATGCTAAGTGTAAATGGGGTATGTAAATCCAACATTTACTCTTCCTTTAGCTCCGTTTTGCTCTCCAACAACTCCTGAGGAAAATATCTGACTCTTTAACTGCTTAATGCTCCACAATGTTCCCCAGGTAGTCGCTAACTGTGTTTCTCTCTCTGCCGTTTGGTGCTGAGGAGATGCACAGTTAGCTATTTTGCTGAACACAGCTACGTGCTGCTACTGAAAACAATGCCGATGAGACCGGTAAGAGTGAACAAAACAAGCTACGGGCCAGAGAAACAAAAAATTAGCCAAAAAGACAACACGATGCATAATTAGATGCTAATTCTCTGTATGTTAGTCACTAAGGGTGATGACTTTCACATACACACAGTCATTTTAACCGCTGTTAGACAAATATTGAATACGGCAGCTTTAGGTGTGTACTGATGAACAGCCTCTGATAGACAGGTCAGGTTGGGTTTAAATGATGATAACGGTCTCAAGACAGCTCCACACTAAAAGAGGCATTATAATTGTAGCTGAAAAAAAATGATTGAAGTGTATGTAAGAGTTTAACTTTCTCTTCTACGTGTAGTTTCAATAAGGTCAGTGAAGTGAAGGTAACACTGATGGTGTGCCTATCACATGGTCAGTTTGGGCTGGTCTTCATTAAAGCCTGTAATTACCGTGAACTTTGTTTTGCTCTCATTTAGAACCTCGCCATTCTCACTGCAGAGCCTTAAGGTATTTACAAATACTGCTGACTGTCGTTTCACATAAACCCTAGAAGCACCACTTATTGATTGTTGTCTTGACAACCTCAAATGATCTTACTAACTCAATAGTTGAAAACTCCAGAGACAACTGGAAAAGTGAAAATGAGATGAGAGACCGCCTTGTGGAAGCACATCGGAAAAAGTCCCCAAAAAAATTCGGGGAGCAGGTTACATGCAGAATAAAATAGGTATTTCATATCAGAAATGATGAAAAATTCATATCAACATGTCTCTTCAGTATTTGCTGTTGCAGAAATTAGTGTTTAATTTAGAAATTGTGTTGACAGAAACTCCCACACAAGCCCTTACAGCAAACCCACAGCTCAATTAGAAGTGCAGCAGGGTTCACTTAGAGAGACCTGTCACTAGGCGAATTGCAGTTTACAGGTAATCCATATTCTTCCTATCAAACTGAGGTGAACTGGCTTTAACTAACGACAGGACCAAAATGTTGTTCTGTTTGTTATACCCCAGTGGCTGGGGAACACCGCTGATTGAATGTATACACAGAAAGTTGTTTAAGCACACTCTTACTACAAGATTACAGCGCAGGGCTCGGACATTTTAATGACTTTTTCCACAACAGCGTAAATTTCATGAACAGTTGATTTGTATTCCCTGTATTTGACTGTATTGCACTAGGTCCATCTAAACTTTCTAGAATACTTAGTACGTATCACAGAAGGCGCTGCATCATTTCCATAACTTTCTCAGGTTTGATCATAATCACGGCGTTCAGTGGAGAGACAAAATATGTCATTAGGGGTACAATCACAGAAGAAAACAACATAGATGTGCTGCTCTAGTTACCATCTGGAGTGTTGTTACTGATCCTGCATATCAAACTGGGAGAGTCTCTGAGTGTCATGGTTACTGAGCTAAAAGAAGATCAACGGCACAGGGCTTCTATGAAAGGAAAGAAATCTAAAACCTCTCCACTTCTCATAAAGGCACATCAGAGAAACAACGCCCACTGGTAATAATCAAATAAGAGCATGTTCATTCACACACACACACACACACACACACACACACACACACACACACACACACACACACACACACACACACACACACACACACACACACACACACACACACACACACACACACACACACACACACACACAGACACTGATCTTTACCTTTAATATTTTTTGAACATCCATGATTAATCAAACCTTTGATTCCTTTAAAGAAATGTATGGAACCTTTTCATGTACTAGTCAGAAGAGAAGCGAGGAACACCTGTAACAGCCATAAGAGACCGTTTAAGATTATGCTGCATTTATGCCAAAGATTTCCATATTTAAGTCCATAAGTCTCCATGCACTCAGTCTGACGTGCATTCATGTGAGGATCTAATCTGATCAATGTTGGTACTAAGGCAGACATACTGTATAGGGCCCATTATTTTAGGTTTTCATTTCAAACAATATGGGAATTTCTCAACATTTATTTTGAATAAATTGCACATAAATTAATTGAATTGAATAATTGAAAAATCATATATATAAAAAAAAAAAACGTCCTACAAAATCTGTGTGAAACTCTGATCCTAGAAATTTTCTTTGCAATGCATTCTAGAAAGTCCCTAAACAAAGAGTAGTTTCCTTCTCGTAAAGGTGCTGTGAGGATTGTAAGGACAGCAATCAGATCCAAGCCTGGGCTGCACGTCAGATGACTTATTAAGCAGAGAATGACAGGAAGGGCGAGGTTTCAACTAAGCTCAGTAGAATCAAACTGTATCAAAAGTACTGCTCGGTAGAGTGCTAATAATAGACGAATACAAACAAAACTCCCGACAGGAATAGAAAGATCAAAACAATGCCTATTTAGTGCTCATGCAGGCAGTGTGAATGCCTTTTGTGTGGCGCTTATTATTGCAATCTCAGTGTAGCAACGGTACAGAGCAAATCTCAGTAATTAACCTATGGTAATGACAAAAGCCAATTTATGGCTCTTAAAGATCAAATGTATCTGGGTTAATGTGAGGTCAATCTAATGCATGTGCGGGAATAACGGCGCTGGAATTGAAGTAGCTGGTTGTACTGGGATTACTGCCAGTGTGAATGGGGCTGTCAAAAAGATCCATTCTAAATAGACAGTAATGCACAAGCTGGTGTCAGGCTTAATTTGACATAAAAACAGTGCGCATTGTGAACACATTTGTAAGCTAAATCACTGGTCTTTATTAAGTTCGGTGAGCTAAACAGAAGAACAAACAACCGGATTTTTTTTGTCATTCTTAGTAAGCCTGTTATTGCTCTATTGAATGCGTTTGTTTTGAATATGAAACCTGACTCTTCTGCTCACTTTCATTCACATGCCTCGCCATGAGCTTCACATTTCAAGGAAGAGCCTCCTCTGCTGCCTGCATGCTCAGGAAGCCCACCAGTGTCTCCCACAATGGCTGTGAATACTGTATACAGACTCTTTTTGCAGCATAAGCCCTACTTCCAAGTGTGTAACCTGGAGATTCCCATAACTTGAACTCTTCAATACCTGTGAGGCTTTTGGTACAAGATTCTGTCCCGCGTTTCAGATATACTATATAATCGAGGGCGAGCACAGCTGTGGGAAAAAGGGTGGTGTTCATACTGATGTTCTTTACACACATTTAGTTTTAATTGTCACTATCATTAAATTAATTGAAGAGTGTATGTTTGTGATGTTCTTCCCTAAAGTTCCAGGAACTTGCACCCAAAGCAAGGTTAGTCAGATGATACAAAGATCACTCATATTACCAATCCATAATCTGATCCCAGTGTCATTATGTCACCTTGTTCTTTGAAAGGGAGTTTCGATCTAAGCTGTGTCAGCAGCAGGCCACCGTCTCACCTGCCTTTGCAAGACATCCCTGGATTGCTCTAAAGTGATCCTGAATTCTGCTTTAGTGAAGCCTTTGACCACTGGATCTTAATTATTTACACTAGCTTCCCATCAAGATCAAAAATCTAATTGGAGATTCTCGCGAGGTCTGCTATGGTCAGGCACCCTCCCACGTCAGAGAGCTACAGTAGCCTACCGTATGCCGCCCTACATGTAGGTGTCTGAGGGCTTTTGAGGTTGTGGCTTCTGAAGTTTTAGGTTCATATGAGCTCTCCTGACCACTTCGTTAGGGCTCTGCCTCGGTGGGTAGAGGCCAGATGTTGGGCCACCTGGACACAGCGACAGACAAAACAGGCATTAGTTATTCAGCCAGACTCCAAACACAGCCTACTGACAGATCATGGCTCCTGGGGAGTTATGCTGCATTTAAATAGCACCTTTTGATATTAGATCAATACAACGGATTAACAGTCAAGTCACTCATGGGCAGATGCTGCGGGGAGACAGCATGCTTTGACTGTGATACATTATGTGCCAGAACTAAACAAAGAAGTTATTTCAATTCCAATGGTTTTGTTACTTTTTTCACAAAAGGTCAAGCGCTGTCAAAAATATCAGCATATTGACCTTTTTAAACATTCCAGAAACATTGGGATCATAGATTATGCTTTCTTCCCCTCTTTCTCGCTAACAAAGGGTTAAAACTCATTCACACCAAAGTCACAGGGGGCTGCAACTCTCTGTGCTTGTCATTTGCAGGTCGTTGTACAGTTCATTTGAAGTCTAACATTGCACGGACTGTCCTGGTGATATATGTGTATTATCAGGAGGACAGAGACACTGTACAGTTTGACAGCAGGCTCTGTTACTTATTTACGTCTAACTTTGATAGTTTTCCTCCTGGACCCTATTTTCCACATGTTTTTGTGTCTAAGTGACTACTGGGGACAACAATTTCTGAAATTGGTTCAGTATTGAGCGAGAGCGCTGCAGACACACCGGTGGCTAATCCACTCACTCACCAACACCTACAGTACACGGGTCTCATCGTCCATGTTTGCAGTCTAACTCCGAAACCCCCCCAAACATTTTATGTTTTTTAATCTTGTTTTATCTGTGCACACACTGTTACATGTCCATTGTCACTGTTCAACACTTGCCTCTTCTAGAAGGTTTTAGGGATAGCTAGGAAAATACAAAAGTGCTGCTTTGGTTCAAGAACAACACTTCCCTTGATAAAAGTACACCTGGGTGTTGTTTGTGTGGTTGTTAACATGCTAACATAGATTATCTGAGAACAGGAGCCAGATGTGATAGCTAATAGATTTACTCAGGGTGTCCTGAACTGGTGGCCAGTTCAGTGGGTAGGGACCTGTTATTGGAAGAAGCCAAATTGTGTCAGTGCACTGGAAGCTGCCCAAAAGTCTCTGCAGCCGGCAAGGGGATGTTCAGGATTGAAATTCACAGCAATAACAATGGAATTACTTTATATGATTAATTGGATAAATATAGAATAATTATAGAATAATTACCAGATTTGAAAAAAAACAAGCCGTGGTTAAAATCTTGTTGATCGTGTTTTAACACACGTAGTTGGAACAGACACTTGATGGTCACCAGTTCTAATGTCGACATTGTTGTTCCTGCAGGTTGACAGAGTGTCCTTGAAGTTAGGCTTTATGACCAGAGGACGAAAACACTCCAGGATCCCGAGACATCACCTCTCCTGTCTCAAACAAAGACAGCAGGGACAGGCGAGTCCACGAGTATGAACATGTAGAACACCTACAGTACAAAGACACGCATACCCTGCAGGATATGTGCGACACGAGTGTGTCTGCGTCGTGCACACATTCATTCCTGAAGGCAGTTGTCTATTCTCTCTATTTCACCGCTACAGCAGGAAAGTAACCGAGCTCCAGCTGCTGCCTCTCAATAATCCATTTTTTTTTATGTCGTAGTGACATATAAAGAATTAAATATTAATGCGCTATTGTGTATCGATTGAAAAAATACCTGCCACCATAATGGGCTAGTTGATATTTCCGAATAAAACAATGACAAACTCGTTACCAAAGGGCACTTTTTAAACATTTATGACAGCAGAGTAGCTGTGGAGCAGAATGCCTCACATGGGCAATAAAGAGCATGCAGATGAAGACAATACCCATTTATAGTTGTTCAAAATGAAAGTTATACATGATAAACAATGTCCCCTGAGCTGTATTAACCTTAGAAGACCTGCCACAATGGATTCAAAAGTCCAATTGATTATTTTGATGGGTGAAAAGGTTCAGCTAACACTCCCAAATGCTTACAAGTCAGTAGTGTACAGCTCCTATTGAATGAAGACAATAAAACACCTCTTGTAGAATTTTAATGTAAATGAACACAGCAAACTAAGGGAAGATGTTCCTTTGGACGTGAGGGCTACAAGATTGGACTGGAAAGTTTTTCATTCTTTAATTCCAGAGGCACTGATGCCTCCTTTGTTTCGGCTGACTCATGGTTTGGGAATGGAACTGTTGTGTGGTGTGGAAATATTTCACCACAAAAACAGAAATGAGAGTCCACTCCAGGCTGCAAGGGACTGAACAAAGGGAGTCTTTAAACATGCCAGTCTAGTCAGTGGAGAGCAGAGTCAAACGGAGTACAGTGGAGTGGAGATGTGCTGCTATAGACATGCAGAGACTCTCTGGTGTGACTGTGAAAAGGCATGGAGACCCATTTCCCTTAAGGGGAGGACTGGGGGAGACACTGGCTGTCCACTATAGAGGCCAGTAGGTCTTTGGAGGTGTCACCTCCACACAATGTGACAAACCCCTCTGGTACGACCCTTCTTCACACTCCCCCATCCCCTTCCTTTCACATTCTTAGACAAATGAGTGAAGACCCCGGCCCGGGCACTACCACAGGCAAGGACGGAGACCATGTGGACTCCGCCAGTCGCGGCTTCTCGCTCCATCACTTCACACTTATATCCCCCATGCTCTCCTCTGTCCCCTTCCTTTCCTCTTTTTTATTTCTCAGGCTCCAGGCTCTCTCTGCTCATTTTGTGACTACAGGACTTTTACCAGGGTCTCGCCCAGACATACGCCACATGTCACCCTGCCGTCCGTGGCCACACTGCCTGAAGCCAGATGTAGTCTGAGGCTTGAAGTGGAGAGCTACTGTGACACATCCCCAACAACCCTTTCTTTGTCGTATATTCTCTATCTCTCTCGGTGATGGAAGAAGCACTCGGATCCTTTACATAAGGGAAAATACCAACAGAACAATGTAAAAATAGTCCTGCATTCAGAATTCTACTTAAGTAATAGTACACATGTCATATATGCACCAGAGTATATGCACTTAGTTACTTCATCTCTGATCCCTTTCCATCTTTCTCTCATGTTTATCAATCTGTGTATAACTATCTCACAATCTCTCCCCTGTACTTCACAGGAGATCAAATGGATTGTATCAGCCATCTTTTTCTCTTCTTTTTCTTCTTTAGCGTATAGAAGGCAGAGCTAATATTGAGGAATGCAAAAAAAAATAAAAAATCCTCATGGACTAATCTTGTGCTGAGTACAGCCATGATAATGATGATGGATTAGAAATACAGCAGTGTATTGGGATTACAGTGCTATTAACTGGCCAGGGGAGGAGGACGAGGAGGCAGACCAGTATCAAGCTAATCAATCAAATAATCGGGACAAGCCCTTGTCTACTAGAAACAATTAGACCACTTCTCCAAAATCAATAGCCCTGCATTCTGTTTAGATACCCACTGGTCACTCATTCAATAAAGCCTCCATGGGTTTTGATAAGCCTGCCTGTCGGCAAGGGCCATTTGAGGCTCCAAGTGGGAACAAAATACATCAAACAGGCTCCAGGAAGGCCTCATAAAAATTGCAAATCGAAAACAATATAATTTCATGTGGCAAAGGTTATTTTTCCACTTGTTCATTATCAAATGTCTCATGTGAAAGCATTGCTATGAAGGGGGAAAAAATCTATTTTGTCTTGAGTGTTTGGGGAAAACAACAGGGACATGTATTATGTCTAACGGAAAACAAAATAACGATGGAATCAAAGGGGTTCATAAAGTTGCTCTGAGAAATAGTCTTGGTAGTAGAGGTGTCTCCTGTTTCCAGCACAGCTCCCATACATAATTAAAGCAGGAATTTGTATCTGTCTGCACTCTGTGGCCTCCTGATGAATTAATATCTGGTGGAAGTCCTACACAGCCATCAGATTAGCTCATTTATTTCTGTCAGCTGCTTGCTCTATCAGCTATTTGTAAATCATTAAGGGTGGGTGGATGGGTGGATGGGTGGGGGGGGGGGGGGGGGGGGGGGGGGGTTGAGATTGTTGGACATATATTTATTATCATAAATGGCTGTTATGAATTAGGTCTGATTCAAACGTCCAGGCTGTAGTGCAGCAAGTGTAAGTGCACAGTGTTGACTCTTCCCCCCCCCCCCCAAATGCTATATTGACATTGTTGTGCTAGTCATACCTTAGCGTCACTCTCCGCACATGCCGACACTGTACTGTAACTTTGACTGCGGACACGTTCATATGCCAACTTCTGCAGATCCCGTGAAGACCTGCCAAAATAAACACACCTGCCGGACAACATAGAGGTCACGATCAGGTAAGTTTGTGTAAAAATCAGTGTGTTGAGGCGTTGTTGACTTCAGTCAGGATGAAGGTGATGTCCTCCTCCACGGGGATGGCTTACTGTCATGTGGGTGTGTTTTGGGCATCCTTTCCGAGTAGGAAGATGACGTGGCGGGATGTTGTCAGGACTGGGGCAGTGCGTGTTATGTGCATGGGAGAGAGCAGGGGTAGGGAGGGGAACAAACAAGAAGACTGCATTAACCTTTGGTCTGCTGGGGAGGGGAGGGCACCAGCGGGCCCTGCTGGTTGAAGGGACACCCCATAATCAGGCTCCTGTCAGTGCTGTTTCCAGGAGATTAATTCAGCTGGTTTCAATTCCAGCCGCTGCTCCCCTAGCCTCAACCCAGGGTGCACATATTGTCCTGTTTAAAACACATGCACGTGGCACTGACTCAATTTAACACAGGCATAGCTGAGGCGGAAAGGCTGGGGCGCAGGAGTAGCCTTCCTCTCTTGCAAACACAAATATAACATGCATCAACAAGAAATCCCAGCTCTGGCCCCGGCAGAAAGGAATCCAATCAGAATGGAGCTACAACCTCCACAGGAGGAAATTATGTTTGATCAGGCCGGGGCCACTAAATTACACACAGGAGATGTAAATCTGTTCTTACAGTTAACAAAATGATTACATGATGCCATGACACTCTCCTCATTTCTGCTAAGCACCTGCTCCGAGCCATCCGTACCAACAGAGCTGTGCCAGACAGTGCCTGGTTGTTGTGGCCAGAGGCTGAGGAGACTCTGCTGGCGCTAGCTAATGAACTGATGAGATGGCAGCGCTAAGGAGCAGGTGATACAGGGGGACAGTGACAGAGATGTAGGGGCCCTCCGTTACTTACCTGTAAAAGCCCGGGATGACGATGTGCACCCCAGCACTGAGCTGACAGATGTCGGGGCTCTTCTGATCATCCATTTTCTGCAGCGCGTCTGTAAAAGGTCCCGTGGCATTGATAACACATTTGGCTCTGACATCAAATTCCTGCCCTATGAAAGAAAACAGCATCAATCACCAGGGGCTATTCATCTGTGGCTGGTGACAAGCCGGATTATTAATTTATCAGCGAACGCCCCCCTCTCTCCGTAATAGAGTGGCTCGAGTGTGTCCATGGGAGACTTCCCAGGATTGTAATTAATAGGAAACAGACATACCTAATTTCCCTCTTGCCTCTTTGTGTCACAGAGTAGCTCAGTGGCAGTGACTGAGGGAGCCTTTTGAAATTGTGGAAGGGAAATGTTTGTTAATGTGATGCTTGATGTTGACGGCCTACTGTACATAATGGGATGCGTATCAAAAGATACCATGAGGATAGCAAATGATCTGTTTTGACAACAAGATGAATGACGGACTACCCTTTCTAATTTGACATGTGATGCTGCCACTGCTAAGAGAGAGAGGGAGAGGAGAAATGGAATGACGAGGTTCGTCAGCCTTAAATTCATATTTTTGGAAGGTGGAAGAAAAAAAGACAGAAAAAAGAACTGATGACAAAACAGTATCTATTATCACTTGCAATATTTTCACTCTAAGCCGTCGCTATGCGAGGCCCCCCTTCTCACATTATTAAAGTGAGACATCTCCTCCAAGAGCACACTTCCATCTTTTAAAACATCAGGGGGTGGTCATGTGTTGAGATCCTCAAATCTTGGTTATTCATGAAATGTTTCAGAATACCATCTTTTACCCTTAACTGCTTTATTCTTCCAAAGCCAGCCCCATGCATGACATTTAAAAGGTAAGTAAGGCCATTTGGAGTACGCTAATTCCGTCTTATGTTCCTCCCTACCAGATCTGAAGCAGCCCTCTGCACCATAAAACGCTTATAAAATATTAAAAGCCCCTGTATTAGATGTGCAATGACTATGTGCAAACTAGCACCGACTAAGAAGTGCTGGGAGGGCCCCTGGTGTGAGGTCTATAGAGAGAGTGGGAATAGAGTGAGGCAGGAAGGAAGGAAGTGGCTTTTGTTGGATTTACCTGTGATCCCATCCCTGCAGTGCGCTCCGCAGACCCTCTCCTTCCCCCGTCTGAGGGTCTGCCCTCTTCAGTAGGTGCACCACTTCAGTGTAATTGGCTATGGCAGCCCCATACCTGGCAGCAGTGAGGGCGATGGCGAGGTTCATTCGAGCATCGTTGTGTTGTCCTGCAGCGGGGGGACAGGACCAGAGCAGGGGGATGTGAGTCACCCCGAGCCTGTGACTGGTGGTATGGAAGTGTGTCGGAACCGATATGTCACATCTGTCCCTGTCACTTTGCATCAGCGCGATGGCTGCTCTGGCCACACAAGGAGCACACTTAAAGCCACAGTGGCCCTTTGGCCTGAGTGTGGGCTCCCCCCGACCACCCCCTCCCCTCTCCTGCACTGGGAAGGGGAACTGCTCCTTGGGAAAAGGCAGGAAATACCGGGGTAAGGAGTAGACGCATCAAAGCCTGAAACATGCCAAGAGTGCAGTGGTAGGAGCTGACAACCCTGTTGTTTAACAGTGTGTTTCTGCCCGTGTGTGTGACATGTGATACGTTATTCCTGTCTTTAGAGGATTCGCTGTTAATATTCATATATTTTATCACAATTTTTTTAATATGGGCTCCCACCTACATGATCCACGTAACAATTATGTTCACACATTCTACATAGTTAAATAGGAATCAAAACAAGACATCCTACATTTTTAAAAAGAAAACCACATCGAATGATCACTGAAAACAATCACTTCCACTGCTAATAATCACATTATTCAATATGTCAATAGGACGATAAACAGCTCTTGACAGCGGCCGATCTGATTTTCCAGCTGAGGATCCCGTGGCAGAATTCTTTTAATGAAGAGAGAAATCTAATATCAAGATTTATGGATTAATTCCTCTTCAGTTCCAAAATACCAGAGATCTATATTCCGAGTCACAAGGTCACAAGTTTTGTAATTTAAATGAAAGGGTCTAAAAGGTGACAAATGAACAAAGCCCGGTTTCATTAGGAAGTGATTCTTATGTACATCTTTGAAGATTTATTGCTGGACAATCCCTTGGTTCTAAAGTAAAGAGAGAATAGAGATGATTAATCACTTTTAATGTTGGTGTCTCGGGTGACTTTCTTTCTATTTGTTATTGCCAGGGAAGTTCAAGTCCTCATTGTTGGCCGGGGAAAATGTTGCTACTTTGCAGGAATGAGCAGGGTCCTTTGTGCCCTGATTTATTTTACGTTTGAGCGACTTGAGGCTAGCTAGCTGGTGGGCTCTGCTTAATGCTACGGCATGCTGGAAGCCATTCCCCCAGTACAGGAAATAAATAAATAAATTGAAAGCAAAAAGTAAAAAAACAAGAAAACAACAGATTTAAAGGCCACATTTTAGAATGAATTACATACAAGAGTATGCACCCTGCCATGATGTATTAGGAAGACCATGGAATCCACTTCTTCATCTCTGTAGGGTGAATGTGACCATTAGGTGGTTAGCAAACTTATGCCACCGGTGGTGTGTGTGCACACATGCATACACAAGTGCACACACACACGCACGCAGCCCAGACTTGAGAGGGGCTCGGCCCCAGTAGGCAGTGTCTGATCCTTGGTGATTGCTGAGCCTCCTAATGACCTTTGACCCAGTGATTCACAGCTCTCTGTTGTGAGCCCGTCACAGATTGGCACCGGGCAAAGAACAGGAGCATTAATACTACATTAAATGTCAGGAATTCAAGGATTAGTCAGATCGCGGTGACAGGATTTATGAATGAACAGCATACGACGGCTATAATAACCTGACACGCTGATGAAGATAACAATAATGATGAGGATAATTATCATCAGCAATTAAAAGCCAAAATGGCCAAATGACAGAGCCGAGCTAAATGAGCATCAAGGCTCACTGGAAGAACAGGAGCGCTGTGAAGCCCCCCCCCCCCTTCCTTTCTTCTCTTCCACCCCTTCTCTTCCCTCCCTCCCTCCCCTACCTCCGCTAGGCTCACACCACCACGACTCATTCCACCCTCCTGGAGGTACAAAACTCAGTGGAGTGAGAGGAACTCTGCGGCCGGACAAAAAGCTGCAAAATGACAGAGACAATAATGACAATGAATGTCATGTCTCCCAGTCATAGAACCAGAGATGCTTGGATGGGCTGACTTGTCCAATTAAATTGTTACAGGTACAGTGGGAGATGAAGTTATTATCCCAGATGCTTTTGTCAATTAGTCCTTTAGCACAGGCAGAGTTTAATGATGTATAAACACACAACAAGAGGTTACATTTCCTTAAATGTATCAAGGTTTAAATACAGCCCAGAATTTACAACATACATTACTACAGAATATTTAGACGGCTGATTAACGTGTCTGTTTGTCATTTCTTACTAAACTTTATGTTTGTAAAGAGTACGTTTTCTAAGGCTAAAAGATGTCTACATGTTGAAACTATCTGATCATGATGGCTTGAAAAATCCTCAGGAGATGAACCCGAGCAGTCAAAGCCCGATCCCCACTAAAGAAGGTCAGGACAGAAAATGTCACTGCCATAATGTACCCAGTTGCATATGGGAAAAGGGGTGGAAAAGACAGCTTGAGGAAAAATGTAATACATGTAAGTGGTCTAAGTCTATTTATTTCTTTGTTCTTTTGTCCCTTCTGCACTTTTATATGATTCTAAAATTGTGCATCAATTTTCATATTTCCTATCCAGATTTTGCTGCTTTCTAGAAGTACAAAAGAAAACTGCTATTAAAAAAACAAATATAAATAGCTCATGTAAAATACCCCCCTCTCCTACTTACTTCTGCTAAATGAATAAGGTTGACAGATCACTGCTCAGATAGTGGCCGTATTCCCTTAGAAGTATGTTGCCTTTTTGCAGTACATGGGAATCCACATATCCTTAAATGCTAAATGAAGTCTGACAGATAGCCTAGAGAAACAAAGTTGGGAGTTTGCAGCTACAAGGGAGACCTTGAGTGAACAGGACATGCTATGTACACCCTGGCTAACAATCAACATATGCTTTGTTTTTCTGATGCCAACACGAGGCACGTATAGCCTGGAGAAAGATGGATCCTGGGACTGGTTGGAACGCGATGCCTACTGGCTATTTTCTATTTTAAAAAAAATGCTGTTTCTAATTTGTTTACGCTCACATAGGCAGCAATTACAGGGCTGTGTGAGACAGAAGATATTTTACTTAGAAAGTATGATCTAGAATTTAAGATTACTGACGAATAATTATTAAAAACCTGTATTTTTTATTACATTTCTTCTTCCTGGTGAACAGACTGTGATCTAAACATCTTGTGTGCGCTGATCTCATGTTAATAATATCTTAATTAAGGGTTTATATTTGGCTTATAACTGTTAATGACAACAGAAATGCCTGTAAATGTGCATTCGGCTTCATACATGTCCTACATTTGGGGAGACATTCTGAGAAATCTGTTGTTGTAAAAGTCAAACCACTAAACTTGTATTTCTCCCACTTGTACATGTAAGACAGGAAAAAAAAACAAGTTTTGCAATCACACAAAAGAGATAAAAGGACAAATTTAGATTTGTATCATTTGCAGTCAGATTGCTGCTACAGCCGTCTCCAGCTGTGATAAGTGCAATCATTTTTTAACACTGCAGTGATTCATACACTTTCATGGTGCGTGGTGTTGTGCACATGCATAGTACACACTGTTAAAGGAACGATGTCATTTGAGGCTCTGAGCTTCATAATAAACAGTGGTATGGAGGGCAGGAGAACCACCACCTTTGCAATACCAGGGAAAGTTTGACATTGCAGGGTTGGTAATATGTGCTGTGGATCACATGTTACAGCGTCACACTCTTTTATTCGCCCACTGTCTGCAGATTCCGTCTCTAGGACAGTGTTTGCAGCACTGAAAAGGACTTCATTTTATGATAGGCTTGAACTCTGGTTTGACTGATGATAGTTAGGTCAGATCTGCCTTTGTGCGAGTGAAGGAGGGGTTCTGGGATGCTGACAGGCAGCATGATGAGTTAAGACGCTGCCACGGCCCAGCAATGAGAGAGAAATCTGAAAATCTCCTATCCCCCTCTCAGTAATGAGCCACACCTGTACACTGCTTTAAATACCAGAGAGAAGCTTTAAATGTCAGGTGCAATTAAAGCTTATGATTCAAGGCTGCACAAATCAAATCAAGGCCCCTGAGTTCACCCAAGTCTGAGAGAGCAAAGGCGAGATGGTGCAGAGATGCCATGGACCACTCTTCCTTTACCTTACACTTCAATGGGCCTCTCAGCCCAAAGGTGATTGTAAAGTTTACTACCATTCGGCTGAACTTCTCCATCTTCCTAACTCCGTACCTTTATCAAGGGAAAGGTTTACTGCTCTTTCTGGTATATGAGGTGAAAAATGATCAGAGAATTGTTGAGGTGTGGTTTTACTTAAACACCTGAAGCAGTTTGGATAGGTTCGGTGTGTTCAGACCCAACGCGCCTTTCGTTACACTTGTGAATATTGCTGCTGCAGTGCTACAGCCTATCCGAGCACTCCTTTGGAGAAGGAAGAGGGGCTTATTGATACCACAACCCTTAGCAACGTTCATTAACGAAATAATCACTATTGCGGCCTTGTACCTGTTGTGGAAATCCAAGATATCCCAGACACACTGTCGGGTCTGGGTTCATAACATCATACTGAGGCGCACACAACTCGGTCAATTTCACTGCCTTGTTCAGAAACTGTGTCTGCGATGACATCACAACGCTGATCGGCTTTCAAGACACAGCGTCACGAGAACTTTTAGCTCAAATTGAAATATTTCAAGTCGCACGGATGCATACTCAAGTCACCAGTTGCAAATTTGCACCCTTGCATTGACTTCACGTCTGCTTCACGTTTGGTCTGAACACACCTTGGTAGTCAACTCACTGGACCAGACACGGTGTGGACATGGAGAGTCAAAATGGACCCTTTGTCAGACATTAAGTATATTGTAATTAGGGATGAACTAATCATTATTTTTATAAATCAATATTTCAATATCGTTTTCTTGATCAATCAATTATTTGTTCCATGACTGTCAATGTCCATGACAGTTTCCTTACAAAAGCCTTTTTTGTCCAAACAATAGTACAAAACTAAAGCTATTCTATAGTGTAGTTCACATTTTGGAAAACTGGAACAAGTACATTTTTGCTTACTGACTAATTAAACTAGTTAAAGGTTTAATTTAAATTCCAACTTCAATTCAGCCTTTATGTAAATTCTTTAAGTAATAAATTATCTGTGCACATATTTGAATGACAGCAATGACCTATTACAGTTTACCTGGTAACAGAACATTTTATTTCTCTAATAAAGAAACAATATTTAATTCCCTGCCGTTTTGTTAGCTATTTGTACATTTTGAAACCTGAATAAGGCTTTAAGTTTTAAGGGTAAATATTATGGCGACTGGAAGTCTTAAGTTCCCAGTACAAAAAAACTGTTGCTTTAATTTGCCCTCTGTTTCATCCAAGACATGTAGCACAGCCTACATTTTACTGTCGAGCTGCTGACTAGGCAGTTGCGTTTCCCGCAATCACACTAATTGGTCTCCTCTGCTGCTCACCTCCAGGACCCTCGTATGTTCATACAGATAGCAAAATAAGGCTCCTAAAGAAAACACACGCTGAGAATAATGAGATTTTGCATATACTGTGAAATGTAACAGAAAATGGTGACATTTCAGTTTGAACCCAGGTGACTCTTCTTAAACAATTCACAGACAAAGGAGGACACATATAGGCTTCATTCTACCTATTACTGAGAGATCATTTTATGAATTAAGTCACAATATGATAACAACAGCGGTCTGCTTAGTTGTAGAAATTCTTTAAAACAACTTCAGAAAATTCCAGGCAGGCAGTCATTCAAGGAAAAACATGTCACTGCTTCCCGTGAATGAAAAATGAACACGGGAGGGTAAATAAAGCAATATGACCAGAGGGACCAGGAATTCTGCGGATAAGTGTCAGCTGCGGAGAAAAAATGAAGCATTTACCTGTTTGTAATCCAATTTCATGATGGCTTTCTGTAGATATCGGACTCCTCCGTGAATGAGCTTGGTGCTCCGGCTGCTGGTGCCTGATGAGAAATCGTCTCCCTGCACAGGGGCAGTTTTGAGATCTGACAATGGCAGCCAAGGAAACAACATTTGGATACTTATTGTCCCAAATCTTTAGATGGATCAAGATGCTATGCACATATGCACAACTTTCCACTGTAATATTCATGACGAGAACAATATTGTGAGGCCATACATATTCCATTGGTTAAAAACAACAATCATTTCCACCAGTATGACAGCATGGATCTCGAAGAGGAACTGCATGTTTTGAGAACAACAGTAACCAAACGTAGAACAAATCATTCTAGAAAACATTGTTTCTCTTCTGGATATTTTTAATGAATGTATTTGCGGGAAATCTTATGACTTTCATAACATTTTTAACACTGACATCGCTCTTAACTTTGCCTATTAGAAGCTTCTTTGCTGTCCCAGATGGTCTGCAAATCCCGGTTTTGAAAAGAAGAAAGGAAGAATAACTGAGGATTAGAAGTGTTTGAAAACCCCCTCTACACCACCATTAGACAACCCAAATAAATAAAGGGGCAAAACACATTTAAGAAGCCTCCTACCAGCGACATGGATAATTGATTTGGTATGTAATGGTAACCACAAGAGGATACTCCTCTCATTGGAAGAGAACAAAGGAGATATCATTCTTTTTTTTTTTGGATGATTGGACTAAAGCCCGTAGACTTGTAAAGGAGAGAAATCCTCCCAGTCTAAACATGCTGCTGCTCTAGACTTCATAGCCGACATGCGAAGCGTCTTACAGATCAAACCCCAGAGAGAGACGGCTTGGAAGCAACTCCATCACAATGGCAGGGAGGTTATGCAACATCAGGATGGAGAATGCCCATTTGTGGTTGCAAGCAGGGGCTGAACCAGAGTCCGCCATGAAAGATGCTCTCAAAAAGCTCTTCCCAAAAAAAAACGATTGGCACTGGTGCTGTCGGAAAAACTGGCATTTATTTAGTTTGTTTGCCGTTTGAAACCCCAACACATTCCTTGAAAAGCTGATGACACTTGATAGTCAAAACCAACAATGTGTACTCAAACAGGAGTAACTAGTGCATTTGGAGAAACATGTTTGCTTCAATACACTATACACTCACACTCTTTATACAAACTGGCAAAAATCTGCACTGTAAATCAAAAAACAACAGTTACGGCCCCAGAAACAACTGGTGTACTCAAACTGAACAGCCTGCGGCTCGTATGAGCAGTATAGAACTCTAGCTCTTACAAGAGTACAATATCAACTAACTCCCAGTGAGGGCATCTAACTTGAGTCAGTGGTTCACACCCCACCGATAAAGCCGTCAAACTCCGGTGAGACCTTCATATAAGGCCACTCTGAACTCTGAGCTCATCCATGTAGACGTTTTTTTTTTTTTACCTGTTCAGCCGCCTCCATGTGTGATACGTGGGCCTACAGCATCCATGCAAAAGAAAACCAGTCATCAATTTCATTGTCATGTGACTCCAGGGGACAGTACACATTAATAAATGTGTTTCATTATTATGCATATGTCTTTATATTCCTTATGATTGATTCAGGAGGAAAAAAAAGCCATGCATTTTCTGTGACAAAGCTGTCAGACACCATCAAGCAATAAAAAACAATACATCACATGCTTATTTATATTCCACTCCCAATAACATTTCAAGATATTGTCTTTCTAGATTAATCACAAAATCTCCATGTGGCACGCAGACGGAAGGCACTGAGACGTGTTAAACAAGGAAACTTGACTAATTGCAACACGTGTACTTAGTAAAGAAGATTATGGCACAGGATTATCTAAAATAAGCAAAACAGAAAGAGACAAATGACAGCCATTCAGAGACTTTACAGAGGCACCAAACAATCTACCATCTGTTAGAAAGAAGAGTGAACAGGATTCAGGAAAACCAAAATGAGTCCCTGCTCCTTAGTATTTATCCCATTTATGATCTGTGATACATAAAATGTAATTCTGTTACAAGCATCATCTAATATGAGGCCAGTTGTTTATGTTGTATTCAACAAACATAGTCTGAAACCTCCCAGTGATATTAACAAGACTTTGTTAACAACACAACAACACTCAGCGTTGCTCTGCAACACTTGAGGGAATCTCACCTGTTCTCTCTTGTATTCTGCCGGCTGAGTGCGGCTGTAAAATGCAAGCCTCCTCCAGCACCGACAACAGTTCCCATTACTGCCTTGTGGAATGCCCTGCCTCCTCCTGCAATGCACAGATACAGCTCAGTTGGTGATCAACAAGAAAAGAAAGAACAGCCAAATATCACAGTGTAAGTATTTCATTGTTGAAACAAACTGCTTACCGCAGGCATATAGTGTTGCTGTTAGGCTGCATTCAGAATGTATGGATCTGATCTTTTGTCAGTTCGCAGGACTTTATTAAAGAAACATGCAGTGGTGGAAAGTAACTACATACATTTACTCAAGTACAGTTACACATTGAAGGTTTTATGTTACTTTATACTGCAACTACAGAGGAAAATGTTGTATTTCTTTACAACAAATATATTTCACAGCAATAGCTTACTTTTACTTCAGTAAAGGATGTGAATACCTCTTCTACCACGGGAAACATGGCTAGTGGCCATGCCTGTGAAGTTTACTTTACCCTAAACAATGTTACCATCTCAATACTGATCCTTCTACTTCGTCTAGAACCAGGTCTGCCTCCTTACACCACAGTTTTGAATGGTGCACTGCACTAAACTGAATCCACCAGGACAGAAATCCTCCCATACAGCTGCTTAGAGGAGAAAGCCTTGCAGATTAGGCAAAGCTTTATCCAATTCCCTCATCATCCATTCTAGGACACTTTAGTGGGGCCGAAAATGGAGTCGCAGCAAATTCCAGTACAAAAAAGAAATCTGCCACAGCGAGCCCAGTATCAGCGTGTAACCTCGATGAGCAAGGCTCATGTCTGTGCAAGCTGCTAAATCTACTCATACCTCAACTAGGACGAGAGATAAACTGTTAGAATCATTAGAGGGCAGAAGCTCATTCCTCATCCAAACCGGAATAATTCAATAATTCTGGTGTTGTTTTTTTAGGCCAAAGTCATCAACACATTTTTTTTACCAGTGATCTTTTTAAAGCCCAATAGCCAGTGGCAATGACATGGTGTATTTCCTGAAGGCCTGCATTCATAACTATTACAAAGAGATTCACTTTACACTATTAAGAGTCCTCTCAACCTTTTATAATTCAGATATATTATTAATCAAAGAGATTGACAAAGAAACTAATGGTTTGTCTGATTTTCACTGGGGCACAATCCAGCCAAGCAATTGATTGTGGCACCAGGGACACCTGCAGCTTCAGAATACATTTTCACTTTCAGGAGGAGAGAAAAAAACAGCACCACGAGGAAATATTGCCCCACCACATGAATATGCAGGGACTTGATACCAGCAGTGTCATTACTAATGTTGCTGCCAATTACAGAGCATGTCATGACACTGTGATTCATGAATATTCATCGTTGACTGATATAGACAGCAGCAGTATGCAGAGGCCTCTATTCCCATTTTACTGTCTCATTGTGAATGGTGAACAGGTACCTCCATCATACCATGGAGGCACCTTCCAGCTGCAAGACAAGCTGTTCCATAAGGCATTGCTAGTTAACAGTGTGTTATATAAAGGTGTATAAAAGTGATGAAGTGCTCCCTGGCTCTAAAGAGCAGGCATTAAAGCATATTAAGTAGACATTTAAGCTTGTAAAGTGGGAATCTAGAAATGGAAAGAAGACACTGAGCAAAGGGATGCCTTCAGGGTCGGGCTGTTCAATTCTCAGAAAGTTTGATACCTGCTGGTGCTTAGAAATGAAATGAGGTTTGTGCGAGGGACCAGCAGATTTTTGCAAACCTACTGGGCTTCAATTTAAGTGTAAGTGAGTGGATCAATTCCCTCCTAATTTCCATCCAGTTTCAGGGCTAACTAATGTTGAGTAGTAAGTGGATCAATCAGTGATTATAAAATTACAAGAAGTGGAAAGCTTATTAGTAAAAACCCATTTTCTCAGTTTTCTCAATTATTTTCATACCTTGGTTAAATAATGCGCTTAAATACTATTTTGAGGAAGTGGTGCTTCACAGAATATTTCCCTGTTCTACAATTGTATACATCTGCTCCTCTACACTTAAAAAAGAAAACATAGAAAATACTGTTCTTACTCTACAAGTTACTTCACATGTAAGATATGGCATGCACAACATGTGATGGGCTGAAATGCTGTACTAGATTAAACCTGCAGAATAAAAACAGTCTGGCTTATTGCGGGACCACCAACAACATTCAAATGCTTCTGCTTTGCACAGAGGCACTCATTATGCAAAGCACCCGACTTGCAATTAACTCCAATGTAAACACACCTGCATCATTATTACACAATCAGAGCAACTGAGGAAGAATAAAGTGCGAGATAGTCCACACATGGTTGGCGGGGGGGAAGGGGTTTGTGACCTGTGAAACTAACTATTTTATCACGTCAGTTGTTAGACACCTGAGTAACTCTGGCAAGTGACACTCGTTTGGCACTTGCTAGTCACGTGAGCTGCTAGTTAATTAGGAAGTTCATTTTGAAAAGACACTATGCATGTTGTGTCGACCCCTCCCTTCCACTATGGGTCTGAGTCCTGTTTTCTGGCTCTAATTAGTCTTTCAGGTTGTTGATCGTCGGCTGATGAGCCCCACCTGAGCCTGGTGGAGTTCCAGCTATAAAGTCTCTCCACCTGGACATGGATGCCCCTCTTCCTTTGGCTGACACGACCGCTGATCACACATCCATGCATGCTGACATTACTGATTACTGACTCTCCATGTTTGTTTAGTTTAGTTTATGTGTATCTTTAAATAAATGTGTTCATTTATTGCTTTTACACTCGTCTGGTCTCCCATTTATGTTGCAGTCTGTGAGCCTTTGGTTGTAACAATGTAACAAGCTTATATTGACACACCGGTTATATGATATGCACTGTAACCGCTCAGCTACCAAGGTGGTCCAGATGTCGCCATGTTGAGAGCCGAATGGAGGCAATCTTTCAATCATAGATATGCTCTGAATTTGGAATTTAGCATCTTTAAGTCAAAGTAGCAATAAAGCAAGGCATAAATACTCCATTGAGTAAAAGTACAGAACTATGAGCAAGCAAAATGTACTTAATAAATACAATGTACAAGTACTCATTATGCAGCTGAATGGTGCCTGTTAGAATGATGATATTATTTTGTATCATTGGGTGCACAATCATGGAATCATGTATTTTGATATTGTAGAGTGAGGCTAATTTGAACAACTTTATATATACTGGTTGGCGGTTGAATCTGTCACAAATCATATCTTTTTTTTAATGATCATGATTTGTATTTTAAAATTGTCATCAGAAAAGTAACTACAGCACAATATTGGACTCTGCAAAGTGACGTAAGTGCTGACGTAAGCCGGACCCGCACTGTGTTGCAGTGACTAAAAACTGTCTGGATTACTTTTGCGTAACAACAAAACAAAAAAACTGCCATCTGAGCCAAATTAGAAAGTAGTTGGTTCATGATGTCGCGTTCAGCGAGTCAAGTGTGATCACTGCTCACTTTGCAGTTCTCACCCTGGGGCGACCTTTCAGCCGCTGGTCTGACCTTAACTGAGATCCATAAGCATCCTGCGACAATGGCATGACGAGAGCGTCTATATTTTTAATAATAAAGTGCATTTTTTTAGATTTCCGGATTGTACCTGGGGAGACAGACACAATTTTAACAGAGCGGTGTCGGTCTGTAAGCCAATGAAAAAATATGTCCGTCATTCTCTCTCGCGCGCACACACGCACACAATCGCGCGCCCACACACTAAAATTGGTAATGTCAGTAGACATTTCCTCAAACAAAGTTAAAAATATAATCTCAGGAAATGACGTCTGTGTGATTAAAGATAACTACTCACTTTCAAATGGCTGTCAATTAATTGCGCATATAAATGGGAAGTTAATTATTCTTCAGTAAAATGGCCAATTAAACGACTAATTGTGTTTTCATTCCAAGTTCTAAATGGTAAATGAATGACAGAAGCACATTGCGACCAAGCCACGTCCTGTAGTGTTTTCACAGAAACTAGTTTAAATTGGATATGTACATACTGTATGTATATGTGTGGTCAGTAGATTTCAGCACATAGTTCAAGTTTTTGTGTTGACGAGCAGGAAGCCTCCTGGAATAAACGCAAGTGAAATGTGGTCTAATTAGCACCATGCAGGCAAAAAGGAGGCAAAAAAAAACCAAGAACTTTTACAGCATTATTTATTGCCTGAATATTCACAGTGCAGTGTGGAGCATTTGTGATGTACAAATCCTGCCATCAAGCCCACCTGAAAACGACTGGGCGTGAACAGCCTTAATGGGGTTAGGTTAATTAAAAAGGTTAATTGTAAGAAACAGGAGATGGTTGATGTATTGCTGGTGAACAATAGTGTCCTCTAGAGGTGAGTGCAACCATGATATACAGTTTCCTTTTTCTCCCTCCTTGCACACGCTGTCCTTGTGTGCACTGAGTACAGGGCACACACAAAAAAAACTGCTCTGACACTGATGGTTGTTTCTGTGACTCCTATAATAAAGCGCCAATCCACTAGAAATAACATACGACGCAGCTTGCTACGTGATGCTGGCTGCTGTAAACGTGCATGTGGCCCTACGTCTCCACACATCTTGTTGCACCCCATATGCGCGCTCACTCCTCACCTTGGCTTGCTGCCCAGGCCAATATGAATGTTTTAAAATGTAGGCCAACTCCATTGGCTACAAGGTGCTGGTGTAAGATTACACAGAGATCAGTTATTCCATCGCTGCAGAACAATAAAGCCAAAAGATTATTTTGGCGACTGCGTCAACTTGAGCGTTTTCTGCGTCACTCTCCATTCTGCCCGCTCCTATCACGTTTCCCTCTCTGGGGACCAAAGTGGTTCCCTCATGACAACTGGCTTCAGGCCCGCTAATTACCCCCCCCCCCCCCCTTCTTCCTCCAGCAGCTCTATACCAGCTCTATGAATAGGCAGCCCACCCCGCAGACCCCACCCCATCTGAGGTCTAAATTTGGAACACAATTGAAATACAGAAATCCTGTCAGAAGATAACGAAGAATAATATTGACCCTCGCTTCATTAGGCCTATTTCATACAAGTGTAGCGAGTCTGGCGTATTAGCCACATTGTGACATAACTGTGCCAATGTACAGTCCTCAATTTCACACCGCAATAACAACTATCAGGCACTGAATAAGCCCAATACTCGTCAGTAGAAATGTTTCTGCACGTGAGCTGTGAGTTTTAATACTGGATTATAAAAAATGCACCTTTACAAGTTGGTTACTGCCAATTATTATATCGTGTATTGTATTAACTGAATTGTCTCCGTTTACAAGCAATGATTTTGTTTTGATGTGGAGAAAACAAACGTGATTACATACAGTACATCAATATCTAAAAAAAAAAAGTTTGCAGAACCTTCCAGCTGTCTCATTTACTTTGCCAAGTGATACATACAATGACATCACAGCCCAGATTAATATCAGCCCAAAACAAGCCTGACTTAAGTACTGTGCAAACACAAAAGTGTCTGAAGTGAGCCCAGAAGGGTTTAGCCTTCCACTACATCTCTGCTAATGTCCATGTGGGAAGCAACATAGAACACATACCACAAGACAAACACATTTGCCAGAAAAATTGGGGCTTGAGAAAGTTCCCAAGCGGATTGGTCCATGTCGGTGTCGACGCCGATGACGTCGAGCCGTGAAACACGTGGGCCACGGCATCCAGAGCTCACATAAACAAAGCCACATTGGCCAGACTGGGTAGTCGAAGCTCTTGTCGCTGTCAGTGAGCAGGAGTCACACGGTTTGTCTGCCTGGCTTTGTTGGGTGCCGCCGCTCATGATTTGGAGCTTTTACAGAAATTGATGAATACCCCCTGCATGCTTATCGCATGGATTGAAAGCCACGATCCTGATGTGAAAAAGGTAAGATTCACTCTTGTCTTTGCAACACAATCTGTGTCCGCGCTTTACTGTCATCGCCTTCTCTGAACATTTTAACATTTTGTTTCCTTTTAGTCTGTTTTCGCTGTTAAACTGAATTCATTGCTTCCCAAAACCGAGTCTGACACAGACTGTGGAGATCTGTTTGTTGCTGGTATTTCACGAGAATTTAAAGCTTTCTGCTTTTTTTAGACAAGTTCTCACTAATGTCAAGTGCGGGAAGTTGGTCTGTTTATCACTCTCAACCGCACACTTTGCAATAAGAAAGGAAAAAGACGACTGATGCTGTTTAATTCCTGTATGCACGTATTTTGTCTGTATCCATCCAAAGTTTTTAGGAAATTTAAAACGCCGTGCATAATTAGAAATTGGTTGCAGTTTGTGCGCATTTGTGTTTGGGGAAAATCTTTCTTTTTCTGGGATCTCGTGGGGAATTTTTTAGATATTTGTTTTATTTCATAATCAATGTCAAAGTGATCTGTCTTATCAGGGGAAGATCCAGAACAGAGCCGCGTTCTTGAATCCGGACAACCATACAACTCCCGATAATACCCATTTCAAGTGTCACCGAAAAACTGTCAGAAGACTTGAGGTAGGATATGGACAATTATTTATAAATAAAAATACAGATATGTTATTGTTTCATCTTATTTTATTATGAAATCACTTATAAATATAAAGCACATTTAATCTTTTTGTTGTTGTTTCGAGTAAAAGTACATTGAACACTAAACCTTAAAACTCTCTTAACAGTTTGAACATTTATTTGAGAAATTCTGATGTGTTTCTACCGGTTTGGTTTTCAGCCATGCCCTGCGTTCAGGCTCAGTATGGATCATCACCTCAAGGAGCTAGTCCTGCTTCCCAGAGCTACAGCTACCACACCGCCGGAGAATACAGCTGCGACTTCTTAACACCCGAGTTTGTTAAGTTTAGCATGGACTTGACCAACACTGAGATCACAGCCACTACTTCTCTCCCGAGTTTCAGTACATTCATGGACAACTATAACACCAGTTACGAAGTCAAACCGCCCTGTCTGTATCAGATGCCCCACTCTGGAGAGCAGTCCTCTATCAAGGTGGAGGACGTCCAGATGCACAACTACCATCAGCAGGGCCACCTGCCACCTCAGTCGGAAGAAATGATGGCTCACTCTGGGCCTATGTACTTCAAACCCTCCTCGCCTCACGCCCCGAGCACGCCAAACTTCCAGGTTCAGCCTAATCACATGTGGGAGGACCCTGGCTCCCTCCACAGTTTCCACCAGAACTATGTTGCGGCCACGTCTCATATGATGGACCAGCGCAAGAATCCAGTGTCACGGCTCTCGCTCTTCTCCTTCAAGCAGTCCCCGCCCGGCACTCCCGTTTCCAGCTGCCAGATGCGGTTCGACGGGCCGCTGCACGTCTCCATGAACCACGACAACCCGGGCTTGCACCGCGGCCTTGACGGCCAGAGCTTCGCGGTGCCCAGCGCCATACGGAAACAGGCTGGTCTGGCCTTTCCTCACTCCCTGCAGCTCGGCCACGGGCACCAGCTGGTGGACAGCCAAATGCCATCGCCCCCGTCCCGAGGATCTCCGTCAAACGAGGGTCTGTGTGCGGTATGTGGGGACAACGCAGCCTGCCAGCATTATGGAGTGAGAACCTGCGAGGGCTGCAAAGGATTTTTCAAGGTGGGCTGACATGACAGCAACCATGAATCAGTGTTACTGTTATTACATGACAGATATGCAGTGTGTTCCTTATTATTCACGGCGCCCGTGAGTTATAACCTGCGCAATTTCCTTAAAAATATTAATAACACAAGCTGAATGTCGGATATAATTACAATTACAATGTGAGCCCCGTTAAATATTGCAGACCTTAAAGTGGTAAAATAACTTGATATGACAAGCACATCTGTCCATACATAGTTGATCTCAAAGGAATAAGTAAAATATGAAAGACCACGAGTGTGTATTTGCTGACGGTCTATTCCCTCTTGGTGGCTCATACAGCGCAGTCCCAAACAGGAGATGAGACAGATATTATATCGTTTTCATCTTTTCATTCTTTATGTTTACATCACTTGTGCAGCAAACCACAGTCCGTGTTCTACATGTGCTATAACCTTGGAAATAAGCCTGCAGAGTGACATTATGCTTTTCTTGCTTTCCAGCGCACCGTTCAGAAAAATGCAAAATACGTGTGCTTAGCAAATAAAAACTGTCCTGTTGACAAACGCCGAAGAAATCGTTGCCAGTTCTGCCGTTTCCAGAAGTGCATGGTCGTCGGAATGGTGAGAGAAGGTATGTTTAGACCATGCATTACATTTTATAACAGTAGTTTATATTTCCCCACTGATACACTGGGGAGACATGTGCGTAATAGAGTGTAGGATTGTTATTTATACCACATTTAAGTATTTACGGACAACAACAGGAGGGCATATTAATTAATGACTCATATGTCATGTATTTCTTCCATTGGAGTTGTCCGAACTGATAATCTGAAAGGTCGGAGAGGACGCCTACCATCCAAACCCAAAAGTCCACAGGAGCCCTCCCAACCCTCGCCGCCGGTGAGCCTCATAAGCGCACTTGTTAGGACCCATGTGGACTCCAACCCCTCCATGTCTGCTTTGGACTACTCCAGGGTAAGTAATGTACCACGATCCCAGAAATAAAACACACACAGCTATTACAAATCAAAAAAAGTTGACAACTACGACTCCGGGCGAAAACAGAAAGAACAACAAGATTGACGGTCTTTTTTAATTGAGTCCTGCTTTATAGGTAACAATTCACTGCCTTGAAAGTTTTGTGTAATACATCGCCGAATTCCTAACTTTGTCAGGCTTTTAATGTGGCATATTTTTCCCTAAGTAAATTGCGTTGAAATAGAGAACTTAATAAAAAAAGACATGAATTTAATCGTGAAAAGGCACCCTCTCCCTCTTGGAAATGGGCATTTGCAATTTCACGGATTATATATTTTAAAGGACCTCATTAAGGCGCTGTTTAAATTAAATTCCAGTTCCAGGCTAACCCTGACTACCAAATGACTGGAGACAACACGCACCACATCCAGCAGTTCTATGATCTCCTGACGGGCTCCATGGAGATCATCCGGGGCTGGGCGGAGAAGATCCCCGGCTTTTGTGATCTACCGAAGCAAGACCAAGATCTCCTCTTTGAATCCGCCTTCCTTGAACTTTTTGTCCTGCGGCTGGCGTACAGGTAAGCCGCGTAATTATTAAACAAAACAATCTTGGCTTTAGACAATCATCAGCTCCTCCTTCAAGCTTCAATGCTTTGGGTTTTATTAGCTGCCCAATAATAAGAAGGCTGTTAAATTCCCATTCATTGGCAAGCGTAATTAATGGCATTTTCTCATTAATTGCAGGTCCAACCCAGTAGAAGGCAAACTTATTTTTTGTAATGGAGTGGTGTTGCACAGGCTACAGTGCGTCCGTGGATTTGGAGAGTGGGTGGACGCTATCGTGGACTTTTCTTCCAACTTGCAGAGCATGAACATAGACATCTCAGCTTTCTCCTGCATTGCAGCTCTCGCCATGGTAACAGGTGCGTAAAGGCGGCTGCTCCTTTTGAAACTCGGACTGCGCTACAAATGCATGCAAAGCAAAGGAAGTAAATGCATCGGAAATAATTTCATCTTTGTCCTTTTTTCTTTCGTATTTCAGAGCGACACGGGCTTAAGGAACCCAAGAGAGTCGAGGATCTCCAAAACAAGATAGTCAACTGCCTCAAAGATCAAGTGACATTTAATGGCGGTGGATTGAATCGTCCCAACTACTTGTCAAAACTCTTGGGAAAGCTCCCTGAACTGCGCACACTATGTACCCAAGGTCTGCAGCGTATCTTTTACCTAAAACTAGAAGATCTAGTCCCTCCGCCAGCAATAATTGACAAACTTTTCCTCGACACCTTACCTTTCTGAGTCTGACTCGATGGCAAGACCTCAAAGAACTTCCAAAAGACTGTTTAAGAGTCAGACGTGACAGATTTTTAACGTTATTATTTCTGAATATTTGCAAGCTCCGTAGGCGAATTGAACAAACAGTACGCATTATGAGTAAGGAATCATGAGGGGGAAAAAAAGAATAACAGAAGTAAGAGACAGACAGTTTGATTGCTGTGTAGGCCTTTTTCATTTGATTGCCAAACGAGTGAATCGGAATTTCTCTCCGGTGGACAAATTGTCCGGTTTTACAATCACCTAGTTTATTTAACATCGGCTCTACTGATTCAGCATCAGATGTAGTATACTCCATTTATATATATGAACACTCAGCGCGCACACACACAAACACACACACGTACACAGACACTGTATATTATGATAGATTATGTGATGCCTCCAATGCATCGGTTTATAACATGTGTACAAAGTTTGTTATAATGAAAAGATTTAACTTTCTTTTCTTTTCTTTTCTTTTCTGACTCGTGCCTATGTGTTTCTGACAGGATCCCCAAAAGTATCCAGAAAAGACAACGCATGTTCTAGTTTTTTTTCTTTTCCTTTTCCTTTTCTTTTATAGGCACTTGCTGAGGTGATGTCTATATATAATATATACCGGACACTATGTAGTCTGCTAGATTTGATACAGATTCGTAGTTATGGCACTCCTTTTATGTATGACGCAAAATGTGGAAAAATATCTCATCTGTATAGAAAATGAGGGACCCATTGTGTTTGTAAAACTGTCAGACATTCCTTGTTTGTATGTGCTGTAAGTATTGTTGCTGTTGAATATAAACGTTTCTATATATTTATTATTTCTATTGCCAAGAGCTACACTAAGCATGGTGCAATTTAAACGATTTCAAACCATCCAAGTTCATGCTGAGCACGTTGTCTATGTTTTATGTCTTATAAACGTCTAGGTAGTTATGATTTAACACGTTTTGGAAATGAAAAACTCCCATCTTATATCAAGAGGTTCGTGAGTGTGTGATATAGGCCCACATCTTTGACATCATGATGTACTTACAACTTCTGTAACGCATTTGGTGCCGGATTAAAAAAAAAAAACCTTTAGAGAGAAATAAATATTTAATGTTTACAAATAAAACTTTAAAATCAATTCTTTGCTAAATAATTTCTCTGAAATTAATTTTATTCTTTAAATTAAGACATCTCTGGTCGGAAGGAGCTACTTTAGCGAGAGAAAATATAACTTTGAGTTCAAACTTATTGTAATTTCCTTAAGTATTGTGATCGGCGCATACAGACATATTAAATGAAACATTTTTAATAAGTTGTTTATTTTAATATCTTACTTTAACTAAATGTGAAATTATTTAGACCTAGTTTGTTGAAAAAGTAAGTTTAAAGACTAAGAATATTTCGCAAATAATATGCAGGCCTACTCGTGTTTCTTCTTGATTTTAAATGATCTGCTTAAACAAAAATTGTTTGCACATATTTCATCATTCTAATCGTTTGATTTAAGCCTAAACTGAGCGAATATTTCAGTCATCAAAATTACACTGATTTAAGGAAAGAACTTAAAGTTTTCTCCTCTATATTTCATATCCTACTTGAATCTAGAAAGAAAAAATATTTTATTTACACACCAGGCTGTTGAGACCTATTTTTATTCTCTAATGTCTATTTGTATTTGACAAAGGAAAACGATATACGGATTAAATATGAGTCGTCATTATTCGCTTGATTCGGGAGTAAAAGCAAATTGACGAGCGAACAATTTAAAAAGAGATATCGGATTTTATATTTCAGTCTTTTCCTCTGGATGCTCTTTATGGTGCAAAAGTTGATGAAAATAAAAGTTTGAGGTTGTCTTTCTGAACAGACTTTCCTTGTTGGCTGTAATCAAAGGAATAAAAATGTAACTGCCAACTTTATATTATTTTAATACGAGACAATTGTTGCGCTTCATTTGCCTTCACTTGTATCATGTAAACGCAGACTGTGAACCTGTGTTACTCTGCTGATGAGTCAGACGAGTCGGAACTTAAACCTACAGAGCTCCCATAATAAAGGGCCAACTACCTAACACCTGCGATTGCAAAGAAGAACAAAGTGCGGCTGAAACGAACACATTCATTGTGAAATTAAATCATGTTGCGCACAGGTAGCACAGTTTGTATCTCGTGCGTCACAGCGCTACACTTTGCGGTGTATTTTTTTGATTATGAGTGAACAAGAAACATATATAAAGCCACACTCAAGAGCAATTTTCTCTTACTTACGGTTTAAAGTGTTTTTTTTCTTCCCAGAGCTGAAAAAGTGACCTCGTTGTGTATTGTAGTTTAATAGTAGGCATAAACCTGTTACCATCAACCTCCCACAAACCCCCCCCGGGGACTCCGGGTCCGCGCCTCTGATTCCAGCCAGCTAAAAAAGTCCTCTCCTCCTTTAATCGCATTTAATGATCACCCTCGCACGACTACAAATTCAGCCGCTTTTGAGATGCTTGCTGCGCATCACATCTGGGGAAAAGAAAGTCATTAAGAAATGTATATTAAACGGCAGTGATTGGGCTGCACTGAACTGAGGCAGCGGCGCTGTCACAAAGCCTTTCCTTTAGTCTATCAGGAGAGATAGTGACGCCAGGCTCTGAGGCATGTCTGGGACTTATCCTCACTGATTCCACATTTATCACATGATCAAGATGAAGGGAACAGCTTATTTTGAGAGATATTAGCAGCAGGCAATAAATTGTCTAAATAATTAGATCGTCAGTGTAATGTGCTAATTCCAAGGCAAACTGGGATTACATTCAGAACCAGTTTGCTGACATTTAGCAGATCTGTTGAAAGGGTGCATTACAGTGTCACAAGTCCTCTCTATTGACTCAAAGTACAGTTAGGTTTTTAAACATGTCTTTCTCAACACAATAAAACACGACACAAGCAGCTATTACATCTGTCAGTGTTTGTGCATGATTATGTATTGCTGGAGGACTTTCAGTCGAAATTCATTAAATGACTTAATTTTCTCCCTCACTTGACATCGCGGAAGGTTTAGACATGATGGTGTCAGCACAAGTAGGGCTAGAATGGAGAAAAGAAAGAATTCTCTTGCCCAGTCTTCAGCTCTGGCACAGAGAACAACAAACCAAAGCCGGCAGGTCAAGGTGGCCATCCTTCCTAAGAAAAGAGCCTTTGTATCCGCTGCTAAGTGCTTGTAGACAAAGTGAGAACCAAATTATAAGACTGAGTCCCAGCTTCTGAAATAAATGCTGCTTCCCATTTACAATACCACTAATAGATGCCACACACACATGTGCGGTGCACACTCGTGGATGGTAATGTTGCACCCACAGCTGCACTTTTGTCAAATTCTGTGATGCAGTCTGACAGGTTCTCGTGTGCTCGGTGGATTTGAAGTGGCTGTTGCTCCGCTGTAGGAGTTGTTATTTACGTCACAAGCCTTTCCCCAACAACAAAATTGAACAAGGATATATACGTTTTTTAGGACTAAAATATGACATTTTGTAATTCTTTGCAGAAAACGTTTGCATGTTGACGGTGCTGGCTGTGACTTAGTCTAGAGGTCTAATGGGTGAATTATCATGTTGGGAGGGCAAGATAAGTCAGACCTTTTGCCTCATCTGATCCCCATGGTGGGAAAGCACTTGACCTTTCACCTTTGCACTACATGAGAACTTGTTAGACACACATGTGATGAGGAAACCTCTCTGTTGCTCAAACTGCTAGCGGAAGTACGCTTTGAAGTGAAAAGGTATAGAGAATGGAACGAAGAATTATAAAGATGAACACATATGCATGCTACAAGATGCGCACCACTGGTTTTCTCTATACAGCATGAGTTTCGGACACCACGTGCCATTTTACCTGACTAGAATTAAGCCGAGAGTAAATGACAGTTAAGTTCTGTCTTTCTTTACGTTTTATGTGATTGGCATTCAAAGTTATTTCGAGGTAGAGTGAGAATCATATTAGAAAGCTCGTGAGCAAGACCTGAAATAGAACCCACATGAACTGCTTCACGACTAAAACAATGCTCTTTATTACTTGACTTTCTTGCAAATGAAAGTGATTCAAACAACTCGTCTGACTTTTCAGTGTCAGCACACTCTGGATGTTGTGTCACTATTACCCGTAGAGAGGTTACCTTACACCTTCAGCAAGTCCTTGTTTATGCACCGCTGTTCAATAATTCTGCTACTCTTCATTCATTCAGTGCATTCAGAGACTGTTTATTGCCAAGTATGTTACACATACTCGGTGATTTGGTGCATAACAGTAAAAACACATGTATGACACAATGTAAAAATAGAACATATGAACATTTACAATAACATATGGTAAACAAACAAATAAGAGTTATGTTAAAACAAGTATATTATTAAAGTGTCAAGTGTATATTAAAAGAGAAAAGTTGTGCAAGGGTGTGTAACAGTAAGAAATTGTCCTGGGGATGTAGTGTCTGAGTCAGTGGGGGGTCCCGGGCTTTGTTGACGAGCCCAACTGCAGATGGGAAGAAAGTGTATTTGTGGCGTGAGGTCTTAAGTCTCAGTGTACTCTCAGAATCACTTCCTTTCATGTTACCTTTCCCCTCCGTTCAGGCAGGCTGCTGTTCAAGCCTGCAGTAAAACATGTTGATTACACAACTTATGAATCTCATGAGTCCTTTCCGACTATAGCTCTAAACAAAATGAATGAATAATGAGTTGAATGATGGCCCTTTGGATACGACTGCCTATAGTTATATTGCTGTGACTATTTGATTTACCATATTGAAATGCTGATGATTGTCCAATAAATAATGCAAAAAGCTGATTTCCAAGTGGCGAGGCAGGAAAAGAAATCCACCTTGCATATAGATGGAAGTGAGCCGTGTCTGTCCCTCTCAGCCTGTGGCCCAGAGCGGCTTTATCATTCATAGGACTAAACAGACAATCAATTCAGCAGCCATGTATGAAGGATGAAGGGATGCGACAAGCTGTGAATGATGAGGAGCCAAAAATCAAAGGCCTCACTCCTTCTTAGCTCTAATGGCCATTACCAGCCCAGACAGCACCAGTAAAATGAGGTTAATCATTTGCACAGATCCTTTCAAAGAAGATTGACTGGACTTGATGCCTAGTTAGATCACTCATAAATATTTACTTCATATTAAACAGCTGTGTATGCTCTGTTATTGCACATTGATTTCTGATGGATGCTATCAAATTATTGTTTCAAGAGTGGTCAAGTTAAAAACCACTAATGCAATGCTTGTAACAGGACTCAATTATGCTAACCACAAGATATTAATAATGCAATGAAGCTGACGGGACATTGTGTGAGAGAGGGGAATTCTTCAGGTTTCTTGCAGGAAACTATGGATTCGGTGAAAAAAAAAAAAAGTAGAGAGAGATTTACAAATGATCAGAAACCACAAGAGCCTGAATCGTACATTCAGCGTTGATAGGTAGTGCACCCCGAGTAAAATAGCCCTACAGTTGAAGTTTATGGGCACAGCATGTATCAGTATTGAACACACATGCTCAGTCCTTTGACCTTATTGACAAAATGAAATCGGAAATTTCCTTTAAAGAAAGACTAAATGTTTCCTCGGGCAGACATGTTTCCGATTCAATTAGTTTTAATGAAGCCGGTGCTCAGTGGTTACTGAAGTAGAAAAAACATGCATAAATGCCTGATGGTAATAGAGGACACATTAAGGAGGAAGGCATCGGACACACAGTGCGTGTTTTCTAAGTGGCGAAAAATGCCTCTATCAGGCCGGTAGGAGCCAGTGGCTTGGGAAGCAGTGAATTATATGAGCCTCAAATGATGCATTAGGATCTCTGGGGCGAGGCTTGAGGAGACTGAGGAGCAAACTGTAAAAGCACACGGGAAAATAATCTGGTTTTGATGACGCACGAGGGGGTATCACCAAGCAGATGGTAAAGTCATGCCTATCACAACATCACATTTACATAATAGTATCATAGTAGTCTGACCTAAAAGAATCAATTCATTCTTCCAATCATGTTATTCTGTAATTTCTAAAGTCTTAAAAACATTACCGCTCATTACCTGCTTTTTGTATTCACCCCCATTTACACCTGCCACTGTGACAATGTGACTGAATGCAGGGCTGCAAACCCCCCCCCCCCCCCTCCCCATCTGATGTCAGTGTGTAAAATGTCAACATGGTCAGATGCACTGGCTCAGTTCCCGCAAGACTATGCCCTCATCCGGTGTTATGGTTTGTGCCGCTGTTCCATGTGAAGTGAAACATATTAAACACACCCATGCACATGTAATCTGTTCATGTCTTTGAGTCAAATTGTGTGTGTGTGTGTGTGTGTGTGTGTGTGTGTGTGTGTGTCTGGTCCTATATCATCTGCTAAGAGTTCCTTTCAGTCGTTTGCAGCCCTCTTCGTATGCATTCAGTCTTATTGAATTAAAGCAACCCAGATAAAAGGCAGGTACATGTGTGCTCTGGCAGCATAGGGGTCTAAGGTGCTGAACCATGTAGTTGCAACGTCCCTGTTTTGATTCCAGCGGGGGAACTGTGTTGCATGTCATTCACCCAATTCTGTCTTGGCTGATTTCCTGTAATGTCTCCACTGTCTGTTCCAATAAGGGTTTAAAATGCCATCGAAATAAATAGCTTTATTCGTATAGAAGAATACAGGTGTAGCAAAAGTTAAGTGTTTCCTTTGGACAAATGTAGAGTTACACAAAAAATGACATCCATTGAGGGATGTATTTAAGGTTCAACCAGAAAACGAGTTCTTTCGAGCACCAAGACCCCAGTTGTGTCACCCCTTGATTAAACAAGCAGGCTTGTAAAAGGGTTACTAAGGTTTTGCAGCTACAAAGACCTCCCCTCAGTGGACTTTTGTTTCCAAGCTCAATACCCAGCAGAGATCAAATCAAGTTGAGAAAAAGAAATATAAGAGTTTACTTTATAATGTGTTGTTCTTCACCAACAGCAACTTCACTTTGTTTCACGTTAATCTTCCCTTCGCTGACTAAGAGGAGGTAAACAAGTCTGAAATTCACTCAGACTTGTCTGCATCTGCAGGGCGTCTCAGGCCTCTGCTCTTGTTTACTGCTAGTGTATGCATGAATTTCTGTGTGCATGAACACGTACACTAATGGCATGTACCCGCAGAGTGACAACAGAAATAGATGTGCGTATATTGTCGTGATGGTTTTATAACGCTATCGTAGCACATGTAAGTACACATCTATAGTTGAGAAGGCGCCAATAGATATTAGAGTGGCGGGTCTTGAGGGGTCAAGAGGGGAATATTATGTGTGTGTGTGTGTGTGTGTGTGTGTGTGTGTGTTGGACAAAAGAGAAGGGGAGAGGGGGTGGGGTGTGTCACAACAGACAGAAAAGATCCAGCCCAGGCTCCCACACAGCTTTGTCATATCACTAGGAGATTAGGAACACACACATGTCAAGCTAGGCAGAGCCTGCTGCAATAATGCACCTGCCAGCTCTCAAGATCCACTCAACCCCTGTTCAACCTCTTGTTCCAACATGCTAACACAAGAGCACGCACACACACACACACACACACAGACACACACACACGCACACATATAAGTGAACCAAATTTCTAAATATTGATCCCCTTCCTCAATGCTCACATGAAAACAGAAGGATGCAGTATGAAATCAGTGGGAAATTAATTAATTGATATATATAGCATGAGGCATATCAATACATCGAATCCAATGTGAGAATTAAAGTTGAATGTAAATGTAGTTCAACACACGTACATTGAAAAACACAATATTGAAGACATGAAAAGGTTGGGATCTGGGGAAAGTGGATATTTTACATGAAAAACCTGACGGGAGAAGGTCGGTGTCCCTCTTCATGACAGAGTTCCCCAAGAAAAGGAGAGAGAGAGGAGAGGCTCAAAGAGATTCATCTCCACCAAGATTCAAGGTCATCCAACCTAGTCATCCTAGAAGCACTTGAAAAATATGGAGTGAAGACTGGAGATATTCTTCTCCCCAAAAAAGGAGTGCAGAGGGAAGACTGACTGAAGAGAATCACTGACCTTCAAACAAGCTCTCTATCCATATAGAGTAGGGGAAGACATGCACAATCCATCAAAAATGCACATGAACTTTCCCTCTTCAAATAGTTCCCGCTTGAATAGCAGTCAATGGATCAACTATGAATATTGCATGTACTGAATTGCAGGAGGTTCAGATTGAATTCACTGTGAAAAAAAACAAAACAAAAAACAATTCTGTGATATTAGAATATCAAATTCTAAGCTCGAGTCTCAAAGATTACATTTTGAGTACCAACAAATTCCGAAACAGTGAGCGCCTGCTAATGTTTGAATACATTTTGTAAAGTAAAGTAAGTTTGTAAACATTTAATTCATCTAAAATGTAAAGAGAAGAAAAGATGTGCAAGGTATTATTAAAAAGTGTAAAAAGGAATTCAGAATCCACACTCTGGTCATGAAATTGCCTTTTGCCACAGTCCCTTTTCAAGAACGGAAAGATCAGTGTTAATTTTCAGTCGTTCTTTGATTGGATGAACCTGCCTCCCTCTTGCACGACATGGCTACCACAGGTCAGTGGCTGGTGCAGTGTAGCGTGAAACAAACAAATAGAAAAAGGCACCTTGTGGCACTTGACTCTCGCCAGAATGCAACCGACGGCAAGCCTGCCAGCGTCCTGCAATAGCGGACCGGTCCCTCCTATCCAAAGAGAGAGAGAGAGAGAGAGAGAGAGAGAGAGAGAGAGAGAGAGAGAGAGAGAGAGAGAGAGAGAGAGAGAGAGAGAGAGAGAGAGAGAGAGAGAGAGAGAGTAGAGGAGGGGTTGCAGGGAGAGGGGGAAGAGAGCTGGGCAAGGGGAAAAACATGGATGGAGGATGGAGAGAGGTGGAGAAAAGGTTGGGGAAAGAGGCTAGCATGTTAGTGCTCTGAAATCCAGGAAAGGGTGAGACCAGAATAGAACCAGCTGCAGTAAACATAGATCAAACATTGAACAGCAAAAGTATTAAATAGTTTGATTGATAAATCAAAAAACATAAATACATAAGATACACATACTGGGAACTTTACAGATTTTACACATCAAGTCTGATTACAGGTCTTGAGGAGTACTACTGCATATATGAAACAAAGCTCACATGTTGAGTCCAAAAACATGTGGAAAACGCCAGCCGTGCGTCTTTCATTTTTTTATCCAAGGTGGTTGGGTTGCTTGGATGACGATGAAGTTGCGGTAATTGGGCAGTAAGCCTCACTGACTAAACTAAACAAAGTCAAAAACATAGATACATGGATTTCCAGCAACTTGAATCCCTCACTGTAGCTTTACTGCTCCATCTGTCTGTCAGTTTGGCTGAGCCTTTCAACCGGATGTCGACGTCCTTGGACGGAAAAAGGCTGAAGCAAGTAAAATAGTCCATGGGACAGACAGTGAAGCTCCAGGTAGCCCTGCACTAATCGATTCACTTCTCCTCCATATAGTTACCGGAGATGGATATTTACGGAAGGAAGAAAAGATATCTGCGAGCTGTATTTGGTTGACATGTGATACAAGAATAGATAAGAATAAACATCTGGAGGTGAGGCAATAGAAAGCGTACCAGAAAGCTATAGCCTGCTCCTCATCTCTGCTTGAGGTCAAAACCTTGAGGCAACATTGTTGACGGTCGAGTTGCATTTTGGGTAATATAGCCCCCAGGTTTCAACAAGGAAGGATAGTGTTGAATTAAAAAGGTGTTATCTCTGGTTCTACTTAATTGATTTTGATCCTTTTTTTTTTATTTGAAACCATCCATCTATTGTGAGTCCGACAATGCTTTAAATAGCCAAATTGTGCAGTGTCCTCTTTCAAGGATCTTTATTTAGATCAAACACTGGGACAACATTTTTACTGTACTCTTTTACCAAATCTAAACATAATCTAAACCACAATTGTGTTTTAAGACGGCCTTCTCCAACAGTCCACGCACAATTGAGAATACATATACGAGGGCAAAGAGGAGAAGAAGGGACAAGACAGGGGAGAGGGGGGGATGGAGAACAGGAGAGCCAGGCCGATCATCCTGTGATAAGACGAGGAAAATAAGTCTGATTATCAGAGAGGCCGGGAATATTAGACAGACAGTTGGAAGTCATCTCAAAACTCAGGAGGAAAAGAGACAAGACAAGAGGTCACAATTATGCCCCGCTAGCTGCACTCCCCTCCTCCTCATGAAGTCCTCTAATATATTCGGATAGTTCCTGTATGGCGCAGAGGGGAAATTCTAATTAAAGGGTGGGGGGAATTTTTGACACATGTGAGGCAGAGATCAATATTTAGCACCATAATCAGCCATTCCTGATGGCTTGACGGTGTCACTGCGAGCAGACTGCAGCTCTCCATTAGAGTGCTTGGGAAGGAGCAAGACGAGCAGGCGAGCAAGGAAGTCAGCCAAGCAGGCAGGCTGCGGAGAGAGAGCCGCCAAAACTCCCAGCCATCATGAATCAAAGCAAGTGATGCCTCTCGTGCTTCATTTTGCTCTGCTTTTTATCTTCATTCATCCTCTTAAGGGAGAAAAGTGAACTCTGTCAGACTGGTTTGTGACAGGGGTGCAGGAGAAGTGGAAAAGAAAGGAAGAAAAATGCCATAGAGGGGGAAACGGTAGATCAGGAGGAAATGCAGCTGCCGGGACTTTGGACTGCGAGATGATTGTAAGGTACACAGATGGTCCCCGTCTATTGAGCGATTTTCTCTTTTTTTGTTTGATAAATATTTCATTTTGATTTCCAACGGTGGCGGAAGAAGTATTTGAATCTTTCACTGAAGTGACAGTTGGCAATTACACGCTGAACATATTACATCTACAAGTAGAAGTCTTGCATTGAAAATTTGATTTCCTCAGCAAAAGTGCAAAAGTAATGTAACTAAAGTAGATAACGTAAAAGTACTCATAAAGCAGAAATACGCCCCCCCTGTGAGTGTTACATTATTGGTTGGTTGTAGCTGGTGGAGGTGGAGCTCAGAACAGACATGAACCTACAACAGCATATCTGACACGCTCATATGTCTTGTGTGTATAATCTTCATCTGTAAAGTGACTAGAAACTGAATGTCATGTCATGAAAGTAGAGTAGAATATTTCCCTAGAAACTGGGTGGAAGTATAAAGTAATATGAAATGAAGACACAAGGAAAGCACAACCTTGAATTTATATTTAAAAACAGTACTTGAGTATATGTACTTTGTAAAAATAATTTGACAAATGGCCAGCTTATTTCACCACAATTACCGTATTCATTTTTCCAAACAGATACGAGCACACGCACTCTCACAAGCACACACGATATTTGTGGTATGGCTGCTCAGCTGACACGGATAGTGACTACTGACTCAGTATCAGGAACATGGTGTTGTTTCCTCAAGGCAAGGAGAGAGGGCGAGGGGGCAACGGAGGGGGCATGTGGAGGTGTGGGTGTATGTGTGTGTGTGTGTGTGTATATATATGCGTAGGTGGGGGGGGGTGGTGGGGGGGGGGCAGTCCAGCCCAGGGTGTCCCCTGTCTCCATGTGTCAGCCCATCTCCTTGTTCTTGCATGTCACTGACACACACATGGGTACTTACCAACCCCAAGTTGCTCCAATTAATGGCCGTCCCACTGCGCTGTCCGTTGTGCGGTATGCTAGCCTGGGTGACAAGATATGGTCTGGGATCTGTCTCTCCAGTGACATAAGGAAGGAATTTTAAGAGGGAAAAGTGATGCAAACACACACCGCCTCATGCTGCGCCAAGATAGGTAGATAACAAAGACTCTTGTAAATGAGTGGCAGCGAGGGAAGGCATTGAGGATTCTCTAATTACTTGCTGCAATCTATCTAAGTCACTGGCCTTCTAATTTGATTTATCAGAATGCATGAATTCCCTTGGAATAATGCCCTTATTAGAAGGACAGAATTGACGGGGGTACAAGAGGTCTGCCGAGAGGAGGAGGAGAGCAGAGATTTAAGCATCAATTACAGTCAAAAGGAGAATTAATAGTTATTAATCCACAAACATGGCCATCGTTCTCTCTGCTGCCTCTCTGCCACTTGGAGACAATCCTCTTTACACTTGCCCCCGCTACACACACACACACACACACACACACACACACACGGGTCACACACATTTCCACGGCATGCACAGACACACATGACAGCGTAAAGAATACATAAACACAGGCATGTAAACAAGCACATGCAAACCAACATGCAAAGCATCCACGCCCATATATTCATGAGTCAAAATACAGAAAGAGACGGGCATACTGCAGAACTGAGTGAAAATGAGGAATACAAAAAAAACACGTGTAAAAAGCAAGATAACAGTAACAAAGGTAAGATGCCCATAAATATCTCTTACTGTGGACGGTTCGTATCGTTTGGCCCACCGGTAGAGCAAAGGTCTTTAACTCTTTAACTAAATTCTTGACTGACAAATTCAATTGCTGTCAGTCTTCCAGGGCCCTCAATGTAATATGTGCATTTTGATTCAATTTACCCTGCAAATACATACATATACATATTGTTTATCTGGTTATGGGCCCACAAAAATCAATACTTATATCTGTGCTTTGTCATTCCTAAGTGCATCATGAAATAGCAAGATATCCCTCTAATTGAATCGTACAAAACCACATAGATTGTTAATTTTCGGCTATTAAGCTAAGCAACATTTACAATGTCTTCTTTTTTGTTCTGTTGATGACTCTTGTTTGTCCCCTTGCATGGGAAAAGAACATTTCATATATCTAAAAATTGAATTTAGAAAGGTCAATCTCTAAACAAATAACAATAAATCAAAGATGAAGCTTAACTTGTATCATTTCTAAGGAGAAGGATTCAAAGTACACAGGAACAGCTTTCATAAGCTCTTATCATTAGAAACAGAAAAATGCTGTATTGCCATGTGAAGGATACGTATTTTGTAATTGCGCATTATCATGATTATTTAGATCATCCTTAATGAATTCATATGTTACAACAGCACTTTTTTAAAAAAAACCACAAGGTCATATCACATGCACAAGAATAACAACAAAAGGACAGCTTGTCATGTTAAATAATTTAAAGATCAGTGAAGGCAGCAGTGCTGCAATACAGTAGTTGACACTCTGGTCTGAGTTTTATGTTAAATCCTGTGGTTTTTGTTAAAGGGTCGCTGAGTGGCTGAAAGGAGAATGCCAGTGTGCTGTTGCCTCGCTGTCAGTCACACAGAGGCAGTATTTAGACAGGGAGCTGAGAGGTCTGCTCCGCTGCCAGCTCCTGCCTTTTAAACAGCCCTTTCCTCAGAGAGACAGCTTAGCACTGAGTGCCAGTCAACCTCGCCTGCCCAGCCATGCCCCCCCCCCAAAAAAAAAAAATACACACACATACACACGCACGGACACTTTGATAGCCTCTTTGCTAAAGAACAATTTGGCAGAAGGGGAAAAATGATCATGTATGGTCCGACCCAAAGGTACTTTGTAATGGGTCTATCCCCCTGCCTCAACAAAGTGGAGCGAACGGCTTCTGGACAGCAGATTCATCAGCATTACTTGAATGGAGGAACAAGCTCATACAGCATTACGTGGCTGACAGGGAAGATATATCTAGGCAACTCAGCGCATCGGGGATCCTCATAGACCTTCAGTCATGGCCTGTGGTAAAGACTGAAGGATGGGAGAGAGGTTGTGGAGATAACACATCACGCCCTGTCCACGGCCCATATTATGATGCTGTCCTGTAGCGTCTGGGACAATACTGTGTTAGCTGCCAGCGTGCCGTTGACATCATTGACAAACCTCTATGGTGTCAGGCAGTCACTCACACTTCAACTGGGTGTCTGTCATCATGCTCAAACGGTCAGGCACTGACACCTTTTCACGTGAATGAAGATTCTCCAGTGACTGACAAAAAAATAGTGGATGGCCTTTAAAGGAGGGGGAAAAAGACACAGCAAGAATAGCACCTCATCTCAAAAGGAGAGACTTATAATTTGCAATAATGGCACACCAGTAGCTCTCAAAGAGAAAATTACAGGAAAAAGCCAATCTGAAATATCCTTTTAGCTGGCAGAAACACATCCATTGTAGACAGAAGTCTTGTTTACTTGGTAAAATGGCATCAATTAGGAGCGGATGGCAAAATTAGCATATTCTCTTAATGGACTGGCCTTTCTTGTGCAGCGCTCTCACACTGATTGTATGGAAGGGACATGTTAAGGGAGACTGAGAAAAGGTCAGGTGTCTGCACCATTCAGGTGATCATATTTTTCACCAAACAGTTGTGCATTCTCCATGGCTATTGTCATGTTATACTGCAACATTCCAGTATGCGGGGGAATTTGATTTTAAATCGTTGCGGAAAACAAGTCAGTCATCCTGACACTTCCACGATTCTGGACACGGAGCCCTTGAAAATATCTGCTGGGATAAATATTGCATATGCCTGTGATTTTTGTTTATACAAAATTACAAAATACACCTAATAATCATAGCACTATTCAGTGTAACTACTTCAGAAATTCCAGTGAAAATGCTAAATGAAAAGTCTTAGTTAATAGTAGTTAGTTTAATAATAATAAAAAAAAGAAATTCCAAAAATATAAATGAAATGCATGTAGCCAAGCGCAAACATAAGTGAAATAAAAACAATGAGAGCTACTGTGTGTTTTCTTTCCATCCGCACGGGTATTTAAGCATACTCTTTCAAATCTGAGAACAATTATTTGAGAAATTTGAGAAATTAACGGACAACTTAAAGCAGTGTAATATCCTATTCCTAGCACTGAGCTGATCAATTTGAATGATTTGCCAGTTAATTGCCATTATTAACAGCCCCCCATCACTTTGGAGGCTAATTAATTCTAAAAATGATATTTCACCATCAATGCTGCGGTACGTATCTCAAGAAGCACTCAGCTCCTCCCAGTCAGACCAGAGCCGCAGACTGCAGATTCTCTTCCCATCGTCCCCCCCCCCCCCGCCCCGCCCGTCCCCCCATCTCCCCTCCTCCCTTGTGCCTCTGCTCCCACCACCCCAAATTGACTGGTCTTGCACAGTTGCAGCTGAACAAGAAAGGAATTGCTAGTGTCAAGACACAGTTTACAAATATGACATCTCCTCTGCCATGGCTGGAAATATGAAATATTGATTTATGTGCAGTAAAAGGTCTTATAAAAATGATCACATACACATGAGGGATTAATGCGCAGAAGATCAATAGAAATTTCATTCTTGACACTAGACTGTCACCTATGGTGAAATGCTAAAATAAAGAAATCAATATTATCTATGAAATGTCAAATTTATTATAATTATGTGGATGAAAGCTGGCCAAGTGGCTCCCAGGGGGTTGAGAGGGATAGGGTACTGCTCTCAAGCATCCCTCATGTCCCTCTTTCTCATGCTGCCAATTTTGAGAGCAATATTGGTGTAAAGGGTTTTCACCCGTTATGTATGGCCTTGTTGTAACAAATTCCTCCTGGAATATTTAACTGTGGAAAGACTGACAATGGACAGAGCTGCAGTTCATAGCCTGCAGGTTGCGTAGTTAACAGCTGTTAGCTTTGGCACATATTGTATGACTCTGCCCTCTCGATTGAAACCTATTTGGCAGCTGCTGCTGACACGGACAAGTCGCAGGGCCACTAAAGTACAACATCTCAGCGTGCGTCGTGGTTCAAAGATGACGGATTAAGTCAGGCTGTGTATCGATCTTAAGGTTACGTATGTAGTGAGTAATCATGCAGATTTGTTTTGCTTCGGACATTGACTATTTCATAAGAAAAGGAGTCACACAAAGCCATAAAAACAATCATATTAATGAGGAAAAAATATGCCAGTTAAAAAAATGATTTTAACTGGTTTTTCAATCCACAAGGGGAAAGTTTGTGAACAATCTCCCCCATTTCCAAATGATATCAAGAGGTTTCAGCTCTTTATGTGTCATTGGGGGTTTCTCAAATCCCCCCTCAATGTTTTATTTGCATTTAGACTAAGAGCTATTTGTGTTCATTCACTCCTTTTCCATGTCTAATTAATATCCTTTGAATGTGTGGGGATCAATTTATTTAATCAATGTTGGGTGTTGCCTCTGGCCTTCTAAAGGTCACTTAGATATGGAATGGGAAATCATCAGAGTCAGATAATGTGGCAGCCAAACTTTGCATGTATGATCACACATTTCTGAAAAACTACAGAAAATTATTTTCCTTTCTGTCTTCTCATTTCAGGCGATAGTCTTTTTTTTCCCACCAGAGGCCCACTGTACACACTAGAGTGTGGCAGCTGTGTAATCCCTTTAACAACCGACGGGGCTATTAAATGAACCGGTGGTGCAGCTGCAAATAGCCAATAAAGCCAGCACAATATCATCCCTATTAAACAGTAATCTCGGCAGGCTTAAGAAGTTCCCTGAAAAATGGGAGGAAAACCATAACAAAATGTAATCAAGCAAAACATGGGGATTTTCCTCAACAAAATAAGCCAAACAATTTTCACAGTGGCTTACATGAAAGGTGTTGAGCAAAAAGCACTCGAGCCTCAGAGAACTTCGCAGCCCCTTCAGGTGACCAGGGTTTGCCGCCTTATCACAAATACAAGAAGCACACAACAAATAAAATGAGCCTGTCAATCGAAGCAATTTATCGCCACAGATATTAAACAGAGAAAGGGAAACAGGGGAAAAATAACAAATTGTGCAGTTACATTTTTAAAAGTGACCAAATCGAATTCATAAGATCACAATTGGAGAGATAGAACCCAGTTTATTTTTCCTCCCTTTCACCGGCTTATGTGCTCTGTCAGATGAAAGCGGAGCAGAGAGCCGCCGTTGATGGAGCCTTTGAGCCTGGGAGAGGAGGCAACCTGCCTCTTGAAGGGGTGCCGGGGACAGCGATAACCAGGGAGGCCGCGGGAGCTCCCTCTCCGCTGCCGGGGGAAGGTGTTCCAACTTATCAGAGTCTGCAACGCGGGGAATGATTACCCCTTTGCCGGGGCCGATTACTGCTGGCTCTCCGGGTCAAAAGCAGGCCAGGATGAAAGAGAGAACTGAAGCCTCCTATCCTGCCTCCAATCATCCATTAGCACTCAGAGCGAGGGGCTTGTCTACCCCTCCACCCTCTCTCCGACATGGGCTTGTCAATCTGGTGCATAAGTAGAAGAGGGACGTAATCACAGGCGTGACTCTCACTCACACCGATGTCATGGAGGACGGCGTGGGGCCTGCAGAGGTAATTTATGGATCCGAGTATAAGCACTTCCATGACATATTATTTATTCATTTGAGTTTGTTTAAGAACAATCCTCGTCATCTGCAGGGCGAGGCAAAGTGTGTTTACACTATTGATGTATGGTATATATATGCTGATCCGCTCACATGAATAAGAATGTGAAACAGGCCGGTAAGCACAAAACAAACGACACATCAAACAACAATAACTGACTGCAACACACACACACACACCATTCGAGGTTGTTCTGCTTTTTGTTTGCAGTATTCTAATAACGTAGGAAAAGAGGCATGAGGAATGCACTCACACCGGTCTTTCAGTATGCTTGCTGCCTGTGCAATATCGGCTCTGTCTATATCTTTACACCACTTTCACGCCTCTCCATTGAAAAACAAATGGGACATTGTATTCTCCGTGAAATATCACTAAGAACTTTGAACAAACCACATCGGCCTGAAACTGTTCCCCAGTGTGAGTGAGACACACTTAAGAGTATCTACATTTAATGCTTCACTCTGTATGCATTCCCCAGCCGACATCATGTTGTGGATGGACAATGGGCTGGTGTAGTACAGCTGACCAGACTCACCTCTGCCTATAACAGCACACCCCTTCAGATTAAGGTCAGTGCTTTAGTCAGCTACCTCTCGCTCTCTCCTCTCTTTAATACCAGAAAGGGAACAGGGAAATACTCCAAGACAATTGCTAGTGGCATCTCTGATGAACAGAGTGTCAAAATTTGTGTTCCTATGCTTCCATGCACAGGTCAGTGCGGGGGTCTTTACAATACAACAGAGTGACCCCTTGCTCGGAAACCTCAATCGTGTAATTTCAGTGACCAATCTATTTTGGTGATAGGGCGAGCTGGGTCTCGGGGGAGTGGGTCCAGCTGTGAAGGATTTGGGACAGGTTTGTGTGAAAGCTGCGCTGTCTCTCCCACAGGTACGCCAAGAAAGACTGCAGGTCAGTACTGAGAAAGGAAGAGTGGACGCTGCCATTTATACAGGCTGCAGTCACACAGACACGGAGGCCGCACACACGACACCTGTGCTACTGCTCAATTTCAAGTCAAATGTAGACGTCTTTAATGTGCACACAAAAAAAAGGAAATCAGAAGATTTACATTTCCACAACAACTGAGCAAAACCTGCAGATGAATGTTTTCAGCCATGCTAGCAGAGTGGTGGAACAACGGGCCGTGGGTTGTTCCACCACTTTGGTCCGGACCAAAATGTCTCGTCTATTATAAGGACTGACATGAAATTTGTTGACACTTGTGTTCCCCAGAGGATGAATCCTACTGACTTTGTTGATGCCCTAAATTTTCTAGCGACGCCATGAGGCAGACATTTGTGGTTTTCAGTAAAAGGTCCCGGCAACTATTCGATAGATTGCTGTGCTATTTGGTGCAGACATTCATTCTAATTTGTTTAATATAGTTATTACGAAATACCTGCAAAACCAGCCTCACCTGTACCTTGTGCTTAGTGTCAAATTCGCAAATGTTAGCATGCTAACAAGCTAAGATGGTGAACATGGTAACCGTTTTACATCAGCATGTTAGCATTGTCATTGTGAGCATGTTGCCATGTTGGCATTAACATGTATCTCAAAGCACCGCAGTGCTTAACACAGCCTCACAGAGCCACTAGCATGGCTGTAGACTCTTACTCTTGGTGATCATCTGTTTAAGAAAAGTTTACCAGCATCTCATCAAGACCCTTTAGCTGCTGAGGTGACACTGAGCATGACCATGAATCCCTACAAACTCCAGGGCTGCTTTCCTTTCCTTTTACTATGAATATTCATTTTGCTCTAGGGATCATTGAAGTATCAAATTTGTCCTGCAGAGTTCCCATGACTGAGACCACTTCTTGGAGGATACAAAGGAAATACCATGCGTCAGATATGACGTACCAACATAATAGGGCACATTTCCTGACTTGGAATCAATCAGATAAACCCTTATGACTGATAAACTCTACTAATGACTTCAACAGAAATTCAGAGTAACTATCCTCATCCCATGATGCATATCTTTATTGAATGAAATGATCTTTCAGGCTAAACCTATTGGCTGCCATCTATTGTATAGCAGGGCGATAATGTTAACTACTGTACATGTCACAGAGTTCTGTACAACAAGATGTGATCGGTGTTCTGCATTAAGGAGATACTGAAACAGTGTCTGAGCCAGTGTTTCCTATGCCGTAATAGAAATGACATGCCAAATGATGACTCAAGACCAGAGTAGCCTTCACATTAGTGGAGATAAGAGCTGACCTTGGCCTTGTAGATGAGTGGACATAGAGAATGTAATAAAAAGTAACCCACACTACTGCAGTGATATTCCTGAGTAAAATCTTAATGCTATTGTTCCTTCTAATTTGACCATCCCCTGTGCAACCAAGATATTTGTTCTATTCAAATATCCTTTCAAATCAATCAGAAAACGAAATGAATAAGAATAAAACTGAAACGAAGCACATTCATCATTCAGCATCATTCAGATGAGAATGCAAGTTCAACGAGGTAACACATTTCTGAGGCCTGCACAAACAAAGAGAGAGATCTCGCCACATGGAAAGACCTGTGGAAATGCTGTTTTCAATGATCCAAAGCATCTTGTCTTGTCCTTTTCACATGCTTCCAATGAATTATGTATCTGCAGTGATTTATGGTGCGCCATGCTCAACCCTCTTCCTCTCCCTCAACATGGAATCCTACATGGATTTTTCACCGAGAGCCAACTGGGAAAACCAAAATTGCTCAATTTAAGGAAGTAATTAAAACTGTCCGCAATCAATATTTATCTTTAGACGGACCCTGGTGGGGGTTTAGTGGCTCACCATCCCCCAACCCTGCCCCGTGTCTAGCCCTATGTCCCCCTGCTTTTCTCATTGACAGCTGTTCAGCTCCTTCAAATAAACCAGAAACAGGAGCAAGCTGTTCCCACTCAGAACTAAAATGACATGTTGTGAATAATCAAATGACCGTAACACATGAGCCAGCACAAAATATGTTGAGGAAGTTTAGTTGATTAAGATACAGATCAACGTGCAGTGTATATCTATAGAGGGACAACCTGTCCTTCAATGTGTATTTAGTGCAAAAATACCTTCAATTCTAAAACAGCCAATTCATAATTTTCTCACAAACTACCAGTGGTGGGCCTGCAAGGCCTTCTCTGCTGGCCTAAACTGAATCACAAAGTTATAGCTATTTTATAATTTAATATTTTTTCTTAAATACACTACATGTATTATAATTTATAAAAATATTTTTCCTATTATCTTATTTTCTCATTGCACAGCTATTGTCTTCCTCTGTTGCTCTGCTTCCAGTGCAGCTTGTTTTAAGTAGAGCTTTTATCCAATCAGATTTCACGTCTGTGTCTCTAGGTAAGAAGAGAGGCCCCAGGCCTGCAGACTCACAAGTGAATCCCTTTGCAGTTTAAGTGAATGGGGACGAGATATTGTTGATTGTCATAGTGTTCAACCAATCAGATCTTTAGTTTGACATGTTGGGCGTATTCTTTGACGTGCCAGAGCCTGCTAGCTGGCCTAGCCATACGTGATTGGTCAGTGGGCTAGCCTGACATGTTGGGCGGTGACAATCACAATATCTGCTGCCTCTGTCGAGCGGACATTTTCAGCCCTCAAACGCATTAAAACGTATTCAAGAAATACAACTGGGGAGGCTCGACTGTCTTCACTGGCGTCCATGAATCGAGAAGGACTTCTTACTGGAACTAAAACGCACGGATGTACTGAACAACCGTGAGATTAAACTCTTTGTTAACAAAGAAAGGAGGATGGACTTTGTCTTTAAATAGTGAACAGCAGCTCTGGTAAGTTAAATGCATTTGTTTTTACATCTGCAGTAGCTTTAATATGCTTGTTTAAATATTATTATTTGTACAACTTGTTTTTATGAAGATGGATTTTTGTTTGGTTTTATATGTGATAGGAACTATTGTTACGTCCAATGTTGCTCTGAGGACATATTTAGCCGATGCCAGTGTTGGCAACTTGGCGACTTTCTCGCTAAATCTGGCGACTTTCCAAACCCTCATGGCGACTTTCTTTGTCAAAAGCTACCGGTGTTTTGACTCTGACGTGAAAGCACTACTGTTCTACAGTTACTGTCCTGAACGAGCAGCGGGTGCTGCCGTGAGCCGCCGCAAAGCACACACAGGCAGGTACTCTCACAGAAGCCTCGCTCAGCAGTCCCAGCTGCAGTCAGAGCAGAGAGGGGACGCAGTCTCGGCGTATTCTCTGCAGTTAGTGTATTTATAGGTATTGGCTTCATTTTTACACGAAACAAATAATAACCGTAGCTGTGTTTCAGCTGCAGGACAGCAGTGAAGGCCCAGGTATAAAATGCACGGCCCGCCACTGCAAACTACACACCTTTAGATATTATGAAACTTTCAAAACTCATGAATAATCAGAAGCTGAGCACTCTATTTTGACACTCTGCAGTCAGATCATTTGTTTGACATCATCTTTTCACCTGTGCACAAGTTGAAGAAGTAGAGCAACACAGATTTCTAGAATATTTAGATATTTATAAAAAATAAAGAAATCTAAATTTACACAAAATAAAAAACTGATATTCTGGATACAAATAGTTTTAAATAGGTGGAATGAATTTTATGTCTACTTTTATCCTAAACTGGCCTATTAAGCATGTAAAGCTGTATATAAATTGTTTATAACAAAGAGTTTGCACAGTTGACATGAAGTGTTAAAAACTGTTATTTTGTCAATCATTGATAATGTATTCATACACCAGTGACAGATGCTTCATAGGGTTAATAGTTAATTATTGAAATACATAATAAACATTTATAATTGAATTTAAACCCTTTCAAGAAAAGTCCTGATCAGTTGACGACATATACTGTAGAAACTGTACACACATCTATACTGGTGAGCTCCTTAAAATACGTAGATGCTAAAATCCACACTAGTCTAAATCCCTCACATTAAACTTAGCACGCTGAAGGATCACGACAGGACAACTTCTGTCAAAAGAAAGTAACAATAAGTCCCCAGACTGATATATCACACCTTAATTCAATAGATATTTACTTGCGATCAATTTAGTAAGGTGAAACATACATGTAAAATAGAAAAGCGGTGGCATGACAGTTTGGTTTAGACGGTCTTCAGAGACCTCTTGCTGCAGGCAGAAATCATGTCTCTGTCATTCTATATCATCAATTTTAATTATCCTCACAAGTGCTCATTCAGCTTCAGGCAGCAGTAGGGAAGGCAGAATCTGGGAAAAAAAATCTTTTAATCTATTTGGGACGTGAAGTGTGAGGTGAGACCTCTGTCTGTCACAACCCCCCTGCTCCAACACCACACCACTTCGCCCCGAAACCACACGCATGCACGCACGCACACACACACACACACACACACACTGACACACTCTCTTCATGGGCTTGTGCTCGGATGCAGACATGTACAGTCAAATGTATGCATACATCCCACAAAAATACACTTATACTAAGAGTACAAATAAGTCCGTTTATCAAGTTAATCTGTAGTTACACTGAAAAAAAGCTTTTCTTGGCCATTTTCCCTGTTTTCCTCTTTAATGTTGTTTCTTGTGTTGTTGCTGCACCCCACTAGGAGTCAACCAGTAGGTCAATATAGCAAAGGTCATGCAACTACTTGCCAATCTCCTGCTGTAACTGAACACCACACACATTTAGTGATCATTATGATACCTCCAGTTCCTTCTGTCCTCAATAACTTGGCAGGGGTCTCACTGGCCACTGCCCTCCCCGCTGTGTTAGACCACCTTCTATTTACCAACAGATCATACAGACTGCACAGCCACCGTTTATGGGATTTTCTAATTGGTTGGGTTGGATTATTGGCTTGATGAGGATAAAGTGACATAGAGCTCTGTTTTGGTTGGGAGGGACTGTTGTTTATTGTTGGATTGGAGATTATTGGGGTTGATCCTGAAGATTTAAGGATTATTTTGGTTTTTCAGTGACCTTGTCACTAACACTCTATTTAACTGTCAATCGTTATTCGTTACGCGATTAGGATTAAGAGGAAATATAAAAGTTAGATGTCGTTATAACTAATAGAAGGCTGTATTTGTGTAAAACGATCATTGTTAGGTCTATCCATAGATTTTAGGCCAAAAGAAAACCAGAAACACTTTGGATACAGCAGACACAACCTATCACCAGAAAAAAACGTCAATATTAAATTAATTTATTTCCATAAAACAACTTTGAAATGCTCTCTGTCTATAATATCTGTGAAGCGCAAAACTGTATGGTTAAGTTTGTGAAAAGATTAGATATCATCTATGGTCAAGGGGTAGGGCAGACTGACTAAAACACTTATGTTGACTCCAGGGTTAGGCGATGCAAAACTCCACTCCCGCCTTAACTTCCGCCATGTGTGGAATCGTCCAATATGGACATATTTCTTAGGGTACTTGGCTAAGGAGATAAGAGGGCTGGCGTGTACATACTTCACATATGTTATGCTAAAAGAGTGAGTCTTAGCATTACGGGTTAATAATCGTCTTCAGAGATTTATATGACCCACAGATAATAATTGTCTGTAGCACAACACTAAGCAAAACTATGCCTGGGACATTTGCAGCAACAGGACACAAAAGTTTGCTGAAGTTCAACTTTAAGGCTAAAAGCCCTTCTTAATTGTTTTTAAATCTCCTTTTCTTTTGCCTTATGTTTTGATGTTTTTAATGTTTTTATGTGAAGCACTTTGAATTGCCTTGTTGTTGAAATGTGCTATACAAATAAACTTGCCTTGCCTCGCCTTCTGTTACGTACAGCTTCAGCTTTATGACATAACCTTTAACCATTATAAAACAGCTGTGGTATTTTGTAGACGCCATTATTTACCACACAATGTCTGACGCTCAATCAGACCTTCAGTGATTGGAAATCTGTAGCACATAAGTATACAATATGGTTAAACCCAATTGAGGCAAATTGCATGCATTTTTAGGGATCATTAAGTTATTAGCATCACTAGAGGGGGCAGAAAAACACTTGAAAAAAATCTCTCTGCTAATTGCAATCAATTTCTCCTTTCAGAGAAACTTCCGATGCCTTCCGGTATTCTGCTCTTCATGGATTTCGCGTGGGGCTTCGTGGATCTCATCCTAACAACAGTAACAATGTTGCTGGCCAATGAGAAGAGAGGATATACAGAAACATATTGTAGTTTACAAGAGCTATTAAAGATACTGCTCAGCATATAGCCTCAGCCAAAAAAGTGCAGGCAGGAATGACCCATAAAAAGGACATAATTAATAGGAAATAGGTCGCCTGTGATTGGCAACATCTGAAAAGAAAGTGAAACAGAAAGAACGAGGAGCTGATAATGAGTTCTGGTATTGGTGAAAAATCCCCCCCTTACCCCAGGGTGAAGAAGAAAGGTAGCCCTCCATAAAAACAAAGGATAAAAGAAATAAGTTAGAGAAAATCACTGGCCCAGCTTTTATGTTTCACTCCGTCAGCTGAGAGTCAGGGATTTGCTGTCATAAAGATAGTGAAAGCTCAAGAGCTGGTGCTTACCAAGAATTAATCAGTTTAGGTTTTGGTCCTGAACATAAAATGTCAGACATTGCCTCTCAACTCTTGGAGGTGATTTCTTTGAGCCGAACAACACAATAATCCCACTCTCACTTCTATTGAAGGTCAAAGTTGGTCAGTGAGCCAAGAAATACCATATCAGAGCTTCCTTCCTCCTCAATCGCCGCGAGTATAAATTATGGAATTAGTGTATTGATTGTCGACTATGGCTTCAAGCAATCACTTTTACAGCCATGACAAGATTATTTTATCCTACTTTTCCTGTATTATTATATGTTGAGTTTGAGTTATTCTACCAGCATGGGAAGTGACAGCTTGAATTTATTCAATAAAGCGGGGCAGTTAGGGAAGCCACTGAGGCAAAAAAACAGAAGACATGGCATGAAGGAGAGAGACAGCGTTTCTGCCTGCAAGCCTGCCATCCTAAATAAAGAAAGATATCTGCCCGAATGGAGCGCTGATCAATACATTCATACAAACACAAGCACATCATTTGTTAACTCTTGGGTGATAACCTCACAGTGTTGCACATGGGATACTGCAGGAGTGAGGGAAAAAAAAGGACATCGTAAATTACAGATAATAGAGTTTTTGATGATTTGTAATACTGCACATGAATGGGATATGCCCTGTTGTGTTTGATTTCATATGTGTTAGCAACATACCATGCGTCATAATAGACAACAAGTGATATCATTTGACAAATTTATTCAACTGTGTCATCACACTGGTAGAAAGTCGTTTTACATGCATCAGATTAAAGATAAAGGTGACCTGTGGATTCTTTTGACTACTAATGATTTTGGAGAGCGGTGTTTCGCTGAACGGGTCCTCATATTGTTTGTATCCTGTTCTAAAAGCAGACACACAAGGACTCACATGCACAAGCTTAGAAGTGATGTTTCTGCTGCTGTAAATTAGCAGAAACATTGACTGTAAATAAAATTGTGTTTTTCATACAATAACTACAAGACACCTTTAAATAAGTCAAACATGAGAGTGTCTAAGAAAAGGTTGCAAAGATCTGGTGTTGTTATTGTTTTGGTAGTTTGGACCATAGTTTCTATGGGTTATACAACCATTGCACTCTCCCGAGCTAATCGCCCAGATACAGGAAAGTGGTGACATTGCTGCAGTGAAGTCCAATCCAGCAGGAAACAAGCAGGCAGACACGTCATTTGAAGTTCACCCCACTTGTCTGTAATAATCCCTCAACTAAGTATTGTGCAAAATGTCAAAGTTGAACCAATAATTCTGTCTGCAAACTGTGATGGATGTTTACAATTGTTGGGTATAATAATTATACTGTTCAACTTGTTTCGTCTTCCAATAAAGTTGACTCATCTAGTAGTTTGTTTAAAACCTGTACGACTGTCTGACTTGCTTCAGGTTAGATAAAAAGACGTGGTAGATGAGAATGAAATTGAAAGGATTCTTTAGGGACAGGCAAGTGACTATGAAACGATAATGTGGAAGATGCTGAATCATGCGTATAGTATTACTCAGTCTCATGCATGTGTGCACACAAGCACATAGACTACACACTCCTACAGTGTCAGTATGTGCCCTTGCACAAAAACATGTGGTGGTATCAAAGAAATACAACTTAACATGGAATAAAAAAACAGATTTTGGCCTCCCATGAAAACAATAATTTGACTAACTGAAGATTCATGCTCATTTGTGCTGCAGCAGCTGGTAGAGTGAAAAAGCAATAATGCACGCGTGCTATGATTGATGTACCTTCCCATTCATAATCTAATTTGTATTGGCTTTCAGTTATTCCCAAAGCGCTTCAAAATGATAAAAGGTAAAGTATGACAATGAGACATATCGTATGAACAACGACAAACTACAGACATTAAACAAAGATATACCTATTTTATACACTTTATACACAAGTTTTCATTCCCATTTAAAGTAGTAAAGTGGTAAAGTGCAATCCTTTACATAAGATAGCATTGGGAGTTAATAACATGGTTAATAAAACAATAAATATATATATATACATCATTTTTGTGAAATTATAGTGAAGAGATTCAGTTTTCTCAGTGACCGATAAGAGAAAAGCACGACTTTACAGTTGAATATCAACAGTTGTTCTAACCAATTAAGTTCTTTCTACGAATATAGGAATCAATCTGTGAAAATGGCATTAAAGGCTGAGACAGTGCCTCAGTCTTGCACGTGACAGACAAGCATCCTCGGCCTGTATTGCATCAAAATGACAGGACCCAACACAAGTAATCTGACACATCTTGATCACAGCACAGTCCTGATCTTTCTGTCACACTGGGGATTAAAACAGAAACACAGGGCTAACAAGGGTCAGATATGAAATTTCAAGGAAGTGACATATGACAGGACAAACAATTAAGTGTCAGTATGCTGACCTTGGGGCAACAGTTTTACACCATGACCCTCTATGCATTAGTCATTTCACCCGCAGCCGGAAGGGAGGACAAATGGGGAGCATCACTGCTTCTTGTTCATCCAATGCCACAAGCCCAGTGTTGTTCATTGTTTAGTCGTTATGATTAAAAGATGTACAGCACTATGGAAATTAGAGAGCTTGTGATTTGTCTTTGTCCGGTCAGCCTCCTACAGTATTCAGTGCGAGTTGCAGGAGGTGCAGCTCAAGGTAGTTGTGGTCTTTCTACAGCTCAAATAAGCGCGGATCACACAATATGTATGCACACAAACACCCGTCATTATATTTTTAGAAGTTAAGACATAATATAAATAAAGATGTGATTCCCTCCTTATTGGTTTTGGTGAAATGGTTCACTGTTCAAAGAGCACATTCTCAGTATTTGGCTGTTTATGAAAAAAAACACCTCTTTACAGGAGGAGCCTCTATCAATCTTTGGATTTCTCTACTGTGGAGGCTATACAAGTGCACCTCAGAAATCAAGGATGTAATTACTCATGCAGAAAGCACAACGTGAAGGAGAAAAAGCCATGTTCTGCTGAGTATTGCTTTTGGAGGAGGCAACCAAACAAGCTATGGTGGCGCTGTAATCAGTCAAACCCCGACTCCTAATTCTTCAGGTGGTGAAGACCGCAGCGTTTTTACCTCAGTATCGGTGTCCTTTTTTTGTTTTACACAAACTACAGTAAGAGAACTTCCCTTTCATATGGTTCAATTTCATCTATGACCCAGAAGTTATATGGCAACTTCACTGTTATATATACACATTTTAATGATTTAGACAATGCATATATGTAAAGAAATGTATGTGTTATTTAAAAAATACAAATTAGTGCAACAGCTACTGCAGAACTAGGTGTTGTGAACGGATCAACTTTTTTCTTGGTATAAATAGAAATGTTCTTAAACTAAGGTATGTTGTAGCTTTTTCTTCCACCTGTTGAATACATTTTAATAGCATTAAAATAGTCTTTAAAAACATCACTACTCCTTATTAACTACCTTGTTAAAAATGACTTATTAAAGATCTGAATAATGACCAGTAGTACTACCGCCTTGCACATGAACGAATATCAGCTAATTCATTATTCATTTCTAAATGTGTTTTTTAATCATCATAGACATTGGACCAGCATGGTCTCATTTCTCTGTGACAGCTGGTGATGCTTTCCTGTGATTCACAGTAATCCACTTTTTATTATGAAGAAAGTACTGGTATTTTTGTATACAGTGGGGAATGAATATAATATTGTTCGTGGCAGGGACATATGGTCTAAACAGAACAGAAATGACAAGCCAAATTTCAGAGACAAAATTCTGCACTTTACTACCTACTATTGTAGACTACTATCTACCGATGATTCAACTGTGTTGGTTTGATTAACTTAAGGATACAGAAGATACATTACAAAATGTTGGAATGTTTAATTAAAGCAGTCTAAGTCTGTCAGAAACCCAACGGTGTTTGTTTCCAAAAGAAGATACTATTGAGTTCTTTATTTCAATAAAAAAAGGTGTTGTATGTAATTTAATTTGAGTATTTCTAAACCACATCCAGACCAATAAATGCATTACAACTTTGGACATCTCACAAAAAGAACCGGGCACAGTCTGTATGAATAAATCAACCACGGCCAACTGCCACAGTTGAGTTTCACATTGTGTAATATCCTGTTGGCACAATATTTACTGGAAATGCTACAGAATCCCAGACTCATATATTAACTTTTTTATGTAATAAGTTAACACACCAATGATTAAGTGTAAGCACTTTGCCTCATACTGTAGTTTACCTGCTTTGATAATGCATACCATTATGTAAATGAACATGACATGACCCAAATCTGCTCTGTGTAAATTAATGTATTTTACCTTTAAGATAAGATGTTGCACAGCCACCAAGCCATTTGTGTATTGTGTTAACAAGAAGGCATAGCTGAGATTTAGTAGCTAAAAGTGGCATAAATTACAATAAGACAAAGCTGCTGAACAATTCGCCACTAAATGATTTCCATAAAAAAGCATTGATATTATTCTATTAGTTATAATAGTATTTTCAAGGTGCAAAACAAAAGTCATTACTCATCTGTGGTCTCTATGGCGAAGCTGGCTGCACCATTGAAGTAACTTTATTTATAAAGTTATCACAGCTCAGGTACAAACCCTACGAACCACCGGAGGGGATGTTTATATTTTCTATAGCAATCTTTGAAGTTTCATCATCTGTGGCAAAAACACCTTTCAATGTATATTGTCTCGTAATAAAAATGTGGTTAAATAAGAACTAAATGCTCTTTTCCTTTTCTTCAAATTTGACAGAAAACCTTTATGTTGTACAAGCAGAATGAATTATGACAAATTCTGCTACATGAATATCTACTTCTTCAGCACATTCTGGAGGGCAAAACTTACAAAGACCAAATAAAGAAAGACAATAGAGAGAAATCCTGACAAATGTAAACCTGAATCAAAACCCTACAAAGAAAGGATAGCAGGCTTTGCAAATGAAAAACAAACAAACAAACACACACAAGTTTAAGAAGCACATAAGTGGGGTTATGACCGCTACAACATGAAGCGGGGAGGTTGACTGGATCCAAACAGGGGGCTGGGGACACCTTGTTTTTAAACTACTTCTCCAGCAAACAGCATTATCTTGATTAAAGTTTAATTAAGGATCACATTTGGCTGTGCCTTCAGAGCGATCTACATGAGCAGATTTCCTGGGGCTTAACTCTATCGCTGGGAAAATCCTCCTTTATTACTTTCAACCTGTTGTAAAAGCTGTTGGCACAGAGGGACCGCTGCCTCATTCACTGGCCTTGTTTGCTGCTGGAAAAAAATCCAGAGTCTCAGGAGATCTCCCCACTGTGGTTCAATTTAATATCTGTCCTATCACTACAAGGCTCGGGCTCATTATTAATGATACTATTCATTAATTTCTTGTTGGGCTGATGTTATTTATTAAAATATTAAAGAAAGCTCCTGAGACACTCTCACGTAATGAGGGATGTGTCCTCCTTCCACAAACCCCCCTCCTCCCTCCCTCCAACCCCTCTCTGCTGGATGGATGGTGGGTGGAATTACCCCACTCGGACGCTGCTAGCCTGCGCACCCTCATTAGTCGTTCTCCAGGGCTGAGTGACACCATAAATCCATTCTACACGTCCACCACCGGCAGCCATATACAAACGCACACCACTTGCCTCGCCCCCGTTAATGAGCCATTCCCATGCACAGGGAATTGACTCGTGTCCATCCACCATAACCGGACAGTATTTTTTTGGAAGAGCTAAATTGCAGCCTTGGTATAGATTTAGGGCGTCGGAAAAAAACCGTTTCACTTCTCATTAACAAACTATCATGTTTTAAACTTGAAATTGAACTGATTGGCCACGTCTGCGGTAAATAGAGAGGTGCCGATTGTTAAAGCAGAATTACTGAAATGCCTGTAAACTTGATAGGTGAAAAAGCTTCTTTTTTTTTTTACTGACTTTAAGGCAGGATACTTAAATTGCAAAAACAACAAATTGAGATAAAGTCATTAAAGAGTGTTTCATTATTTATAAATTAAATAGAGTGTAATAGTCAAATATCAGGAAAGTATTGAAGTACTAACAAATCTATAATGCAATATAACTAAACACAGACTGATAAAGCCTGATGAGAATGTAGTGAGTGGTTCAAGAGGCTTGGGCATTACAACTTATATTGCTCTGGCACCTTAAATTTGTGTATGTTGCCTGTTTCAAAGCCCGAGTATTAATGGTTGTTCACGGAAACCCAAGAATCCATTAATCATAATAATTAATCTGATCCAATTATATTGCAAAGAATATAACAAATTGCAGGGAAAAAATAATGATCTATCACTGCCATGTCATAGGGATATGGGAATAAAGCAGTAATTAGACAGAGGGATTTTAAATAGTACACACCGAGCAAGCAGCTGATGGCTCTACTACTTGAATCTGATGATGTAATTAGAGACGAAGTTGAACACAGTGTTTTTGCTGGTTCAACTAATGAAGGTCTAGCTCGAGGTTTAGCCAGCTTTTCAGAGGCAAGATGTACAAGTAATTAATGTGTTTTTGTTACTGTGTGTGCAAAAATGTAAACGTGTTGCTGGATGAGATGTGGACTTTGTTTGAGGAGGAGTGTGCCTTTTTTACGTCATATGTAGGATTCCTGCAAAATCAACTTATAAACTTTGAATTTGAGTCCATTGAGGTCAGTTGAATGATTATAAAATACTACATATGGTTTTCACGCTGAATATTGTGTTCACTTAAATGTACTAACAGACTGCCGAGAGCTCATAGGTTGTAAATATGTGTGGTGTGTGTGATAGGAATGCAACAACAGGCTATAGACTGTGATGATTTAGATTTTGACTTTGATCTAAGTGTTGCAACGAGTACAAAGACGTCAGGCGCTTATCACAGCGGCTCAAGAGCGTCTGCAAAACAAGACCTCAGCCACGCTCTGAAACATGTAAAGATGCAATGATTTTCACAGAGCAGGTAAACCCTGAGACGTAAAGCACATCCAATATATACAGTAAATCCGCTGTTGGTGAGATGAAACCCTCTCAGAACATACAGCACTGTACTCTGCACAACATTATCACCTAATCACAAAAAATACGGGAAAATCTAATTGGACATAGAAATAAAACAGCCAAGAAATGAAAGAGACCGTTCTCTACCAAAAAAAAAAAGCCCTTTAGAAATCCTCCTCTGCTCCTTGTTGTGGAATTGTTGACTTCTCGTGAGTACAGAATTAATCACCTGCCTTGCCTTCCTGGTCTCCGTGCTAGGGCCTCGAGGACAGAGGTAATAAGACAAGCCCTTCAGGGAACGCACAGCCGAGTGTAAATATCAGCTGCTGTGCATATGTAAATCACTGCCAGATTTATATATTTTTTAATTTCTTCTTCAAGGCTCAAGTGTGCTAATATCAAATAGCAAGCTTTTAGGGAGTGTTTAATGGATGTTGGTGGGTGGTAGGGGGAGCGCCGGACTCTGGAGCGTTCGTCAGTTCATGAGTAATTAAGGGGTGTTTTGCAGAGCATAAATAATGCTGTTTGTATTGGCCCTATGCACGAGTGGAGCGCCGAGAGAAGAGAGAGGAGGTGGGCTTTGGGTGGTGGGGGGTTGGTGAGGTGGGTGGTGGGGGTTGGTGTTGGGCAGACAGGAACGGCAGGGGTTAACCCCTCAACACACACACCTCTCCTCACCACATTGCACCTCTTAATGCAACGCAGAGGCTCATTTGTTAGTTCTATACCACTCAGCATTACTTAAAGAAAATGATTGTTCATGAGGATCACTGTGACGTGGGGAGAATCACTGCGTTTCTTTTCACTAACCTCCCTAATCGTTCTTTGATGAAATAAATGTCATAACCGGAATGCATACACAGCAATGAGTACTGAACCACTAAAGGTACCTAGTTTTTGTTCTAATCTATGGATGTAGCCACGTGTAATATACCCAACATTAATAGCACAAATATCAAAATGAAGAAAAAGGGATCCTATAGGTAATTTCACTTTATGGTAATTATTTTTCCTCTAGACAAACACACCTACTGTATCCCCTTTGTGTGATATTTGCACTTGTTTCTTCATTTTATAGTGGAGTTTTAGGTTTTTCTAGAGGTGAGGAGATCAGACTAGCCAGATCTGTTTCATATTCTAAACTTCTGTTTAAAACTATGATGTTTACCTAAAATGTACCTCTCTTCCTTTAATGTTGTTTGTTGTCATTCATGTTCTCTTTGCTATTGTCTTCCATGTAGCACTTCGTAACAGTGCTTTATGTATAATAGTCCATGATTCTTTTTATGAACCAACTTTGGTATATCATCCTTGAATGTTACTTTTTCCTGTAGGTATTGACTTCATACACATACTACATGTTAACTTAACAGTTTCATCATGAGGCTGTTGTAACAAATCCACCATAAAAAAAAGGTATTCTGAACAGTGTGTACTGTAAGTCATGTCAGAGCAGGTGGTTTTCACTGGGGTAGGAAATAGAGTTATTTCTTCACACATTAGTAGAGGAGTTGACAGGCCATGGAATGTACTGCACCTGAGCGCACTAATGGTCAGTGGGTAACTCCTCCTCCTCCCCAACACCACCACCACTGCAGACACCAAAGGAGCATAGAAGCCATTTATAGATCATTCCCTCGTCTCCTCTTGCCAACATGTTCACCTGCACTTGCTAAGATATGCGCGGCACTTGCCAGAGATATCACTCCAATTGGTAAGATTTTCCTTCAGATAAGAACATAAAACCATGTGATATATATTCATATTAGAGCCAGTTATTTTGTCTTATTAATCACAGCAAGAGGGTTTTATTTTCCAACAACACAAAACATTTATCATGCACATGAAATATGTTTATTGTTAGCATTAATATGATCGTAACACAGCAAGTGCAGTCGATTTGCCATGAGAGAAAACGAAGCTCTAGAGGAAATAAGTGATTCTAAACGGTGCTCTACTTTATGAAACTGTGATCCAATATTGCATCTAACAAAGAGGGAATACGTACCCTACCCTCCTCCTCCTCATCCCAGTTTTAGGTGCCACAAAGGACTATGCTCGTGAAGAGAAACAGACTCACAATATGGGCTTACAAGTTCCTCTGGGTACAATTATACCATATCTCTCTAGTAACAAGTGGCTTAGGTAAGGGGGACAAGAGGACAACCTCTTCAGTGAAACAATTTAGCCGTCATGACTGTGTGGCAGGACCCAGTCCTGTTTGGGAAGCAGGCTGATCCCCAGAGTCAGAGCATAATCTTGTCCAGCCCAAAGAACCAATAAATCAATCTGGTTTAACAACCACATTTCACAGACCTCTGTTTAGCTCTATGAAAAACAACAAAAAGAAACATTGTTATGAGCTTTTAAAAGACATTTTTCACCATGTGACATCCATAAACACCAATTCACAACAGGAAAAGCATCTAATCCGATTACTTCTCTGGACATTTCTCCGTCTTTAAGCGAATTCAAAATGGTAAATTTGTCATTGCTGATGATACTAAAGAACTATAACAGCTGCTTGATAAAAAATGACCAAAAAGACAGCTCAGAGAATATCATAACTAAGTTTATTCCACTATCACCTCCAGGATCATACACACAAAAGACGCGTTTATTCATTAGACTTTTAATAAGCTGAGGTATCAGAGCAGACACATGCTGGGGTTGTTTGTGACTCACTAGGAGGTACTGTAAAGCTAACAGGGGCTGGCAGCACCTGTGCCCCCACGTTCCAGCTGCCAGCGCTGTGCCGCGGGGCCCAGGAGAGGCACATTAGCCGGGGCTGCGACTGGGAGCTCCGCTAGCCTGGTCATGCTGGGGAAATGTCAGCCGCGAAACCAGCCAGGTCCACTGAGCCCTGAGCCTTGGCTCTGGCGCCCAGCATGACTCTGACATGATCATGGACGGCGGTTGTGACACATGTAAGCAGTGACTCCACACAGCTATCTGATCAGCATTACGCCACTGTCAGAAGGCTCTGACTACAGGAGCGTGATGAGAGCTGTGATAGGGCTCCCTCTCTCAAATGGGTCAGAGATAGAGGTGGCCGGTCCACCTCCCTGAAAGTACGCAGCACTAAACACTACCTTTTCTGTGTATCAACAGCATTTGATGTGTACGGAAACACTCAAGGAGTCAGACGAAAAAATATCTGGTCATAATCTAATTCATTCATTTATTTTCCATTAATCTATTTATCTTTTTCTCACTTGATGTATTTATTTTTAATGAACACACAAGTAGGATTTAAAATACACCAGGAGTAAAACAAGCATTATTTGTCATAAGCCTGTGTGTGTGTGTGTGTGTGTGTGTGCATCAACCATCAATCATTGCCATCAGAATTGCCACAGTCTGCTGTCAGGGCCTATTACTGCTGAATTCATTTCCCTCAATTAATTCAAAATCTAACCCCTTGGCAGCCACCAATGTATGTTTTTTTATATCCATCCACCCACCTATTTGTCAAAATGGACTCAGTGACAGTACAGTCATGCATTCATTATAAAAATGAGAAACAATAGTGCACACATATCATTAATTAACTCAGCATTTAGAAACGACAAATATACAGCGACAGCATTTCTGCATATACTGTGGTCTGGACTCTAGTCAACATCTCACACTACGCGCTTGGATATTGCCCGGAAAAATTCCATTGTTAAACATTTTACCCAAAACAATCTCGATTACAAAGAAGAACCGTTGTCTGATAATGATGTTTGCTGACCCCACTCATCTTTAATTTGACTATTTTCCTGATGACAATGAGCATATAAAGCCAATGCCCACACATGAGATCACATCAGTTAAGTACGAAAAGACAAAGAAATGTCATCAGCGGTGTAATATTGCTTGATCATTTGTCTTATCTAACGCCCCACCCCCTTCCTCACACACACATAGACATGAAGATAAACAACACAAATGTAAAAAGTACATAATTAATAAACAGAACAAAGGGCAACTATCCTTATCACCAAGGCTACTGTATCCGTTTTGTCTTCACTTTCATGCCTAAAATGTAGTGTTTAAATTAATTAAGCTTGAACAAGATTTAACTTCAGGATATCATTTGAAAGTATAATTGCCCAGAGGGATTAAAATGGACTCGGTGGGCTGTAGTGTCACCCCACTGAGCTCCCCGTGTTGGGAAATGTCCAATTTTAAAGATTAATTTGCATCTTTGAGGAGAAAGTCTTAATCTCAATCTTTCTCTCAAACGTTAAAAGATGAAAAAGAAAAAATAATTTGCAATCAGATGCCACTTGACTAAAATGTTCACCATGCAGAATCCACGATTACATTTTCTTTCCTGTGCATGATTCCAATCGCTTTAGTGGCTGTGCAGGGAGCATTTCACCGTGTATATTAATTACACAGGGACTTTGTCATGTGAGGGTCACAGCAGCCATGCTTGCTAAGCTGGGTCATTTAAACTGGGAGTGCAGCTTTGTGAGCCTGCTGTGCACATCACGGCCTCAGTCAGAAGGCAAAAGAGCTGCAGAGATAGGTTGCTGGTGTGATTACCGGTTCAGTAATAAATACCAATTTTTCAACGGCACCAGCGGAACTCCTGCGTCTAAGCAGCTCACAATAGGATTAAAATACGCCTATTAGACTGTGTTTATTACATATTAGAAAGTTAGCACAGCCAATTATTCTGCCCACTTGTAGCATGAATTTATCATTTATTTATTTATTGAAAAAACGAGCGAGGGAATGTAAATCATGTTTATAAAACCTGCACTAGTGGTTATTTAGCACCACATGATGATTCAAGTCTGAAACATGTTTTTTTTAACAAATTGATCACTGTGTTGTGTAAACCAAACTATTAAATTTGCTTCCCGTGCAGCAGTGCCTTTGCCACAAGTGTTGGTTGACATGAGCTCATGTGACATTTGGGAGGAGGGACGGGCATTCGTCGTGGATGGTTAGGCTTACAGCTATGACTCAGCTTGTTGACGTGTGGGACATTTCTCACATCTCTTTAGGCAAACACACCAAACAGCTCCAAATTGCTCCTAACAACTCCCAGACCAGAAGAAAAGGGATGCTCCTCCTGTTATTCCAAAGAGCCACAAAGTTTGTACGTTTTATTTCATGCATTTCATACATTGTTTGGAAATGCATGCATGTTTCAAAGAGGAAAAAAATTAAAAATTTAAAAAAAATTATATTAGAAAAAAAAAAATTTAAATTTTTTGACAAACTTCTACAAGTATAATAATCCAAATGTTTTGGTGTCAAAGTGAAAGTAAAATGTAAAACATTCCTTTCATTATTCAGCATCGCGCTGTAACTTATGACCAATGAGATTGCCTGATTAAATAGGATTAAATAGAAAATAAAAGTAAAACATTGGGCTCCTTTCTTTCTGTATTTAGGAATGAAATCTCACAAAGTTGTGACCAGACATAAAAAAGTGATCTGCACAGGGTTGATTGGTCATGTCATGCGATATACATACGTCAATACTTGCGCGTCTAAATGTAAAGAAGTAAGGACTGTTCATTGAGATTTTATATTAGTGTATGACAAATGATAACTGGGCTAGAAATACACAGCACAAATAGTATTTTCCGTGATATTTGCATCAGAAAGACACACCTGGAGCTCTATTTCCTTGAAATAATTACAGTTGTACTGTTATGGGGGGTCATAATTCATCCTCCTCGTCCTAAAATATTTCCTGTGTGAAAGAAAAAATCTCAACACGCTCATGCTAACGTCCATAAAGCATTTTATTGTTCAGTGGGAAGCATGAATTAGGCCCCACTCAGTATGTAGAAGTAATATCCAAATCATGTGATGTGTCCTTTTGAGGCACACCTAACAAGTTTCATTTCTGATTAGCTCAGCAGAAACTGTGATAGTTTACCTTGATAAATTAGAGGAGGCAAGATTTAATGAACGGAACATGGGGGTCACCTTTGCTTCTTGGGGTGATACAATAAGAAAAAAACAAACAGATTTTTCTTTCTGCCACATGCCTCTCCTTAATAATCAGATTTCTCATCCTCCTCGTAATAGAGGGTGCACAGAATCTCATTACCTCCTCTAGCTGAGGGGAGAGAGGCAACACTTCTTCTTTGACTTCCTCTGTAAACCGGGGAGGGGAGGGGAGAGGACGGGGTGGCGGTAGAGAAAGCATGGGACACACAGTTCTGCTTATTTGCACATACATCGACATCCCCTTACAGATATGTAAATGATTCAGGCAAAACCCAAATGCTAAAGTCGACACCATTAGTTTTCCACTTCATAATCTCCACATGGGGCCGTTAGAGGGATAATGTACCATACAATACATGGTTTACTTTTAATTAATAGGGAAAACGTATTTTGAAACGAATATTAAATCTAGATTAATGTGGAAAAACCTCCCAGCTCTTTGTGAATGTAAGTCTCTGCTCCTTTTAAAGAAAGAGGGAACACAGCAAAAACAGTCCACTTGAGGACAAAACAAATCTAAATTCAAGCGCCATGACATTGTTTAATGGGAACAATGGGAGATTACAAGTTCATTCTTTTGATAAATAAAGGGATAGGGTTGTCATCCTGTCACCAGAGAAGAGACAAAGTCATGCTGGAATTAGAAAGAAATATTCAAACTGAAAATATAGGGTTCATATTGGTGTAGCTGCTGTAAATATTGTTCTTATTTGTGAAACAATTAATAGATTTGTTGATCAACAAATTTTCAACAATCTTGATAATAAGAGTAATTATTTAAGTAATTTATCAAGGAACAAGAGTCTACAGACTAACTGCTCTTTGAGGCTGTACTTATAGGCACAGCAACGCTATTATGAATCCAACTGCTTTCCCCCCCCCTGCGTAGTATTCAAGCGCGAGGATTGGCCATGCATCCATGCTCGCCAACATACTGGTAGCCCGATTTGTTCAAGTCCTTTGCCCTTACCAATGTGCTATTCTGACCTATACTACTCAAACTCAATGCATAACCTCAACCAATCGTCTCCGCTTCAACTCGCTATACGCAGGGCGGGTCTTGCCAAGAAATGCACTGGGATTCATTGTAAGGCGGCAGAGCAATGCTTTAAACTGAATGCTAATGTTGGCATGCTAACATGCTCACAATGACAACGTTAACATGCTGATGATAATCGGTTGTAATGGTTAATGGTTGTAATGGTTTGCACAAAATGTTAAGTACATCTGATGGGAATGTCATTAGCTTCGCAGGTATTTGGTGATGAACCATAATTGAAACTTGGCGTGATGATGGCGCAAGAGGAAAAATGTCAGTATTATTCATTCTCTGGAAAACATGAATGTCTGGATTAAAAATGTCTTAGCAATTCATTCAAATAGTTGTTGAGTACAGTCTGAAGCAAAATGATGGGCCGACCGACATCCCAATCCCTAGAGCCACATTGCGAGCATGGCTTTACAGTATAGTTTATGCGCTTCTCTTTTTTTAAATTATTTTAATAATTTAAAATTATATATTTTTGCACAATTTGACAATGTGCTGTCGAAAGTTATTTGTCGACTAAACAATAAATACATTTGAAAAAAACTACTACCACTACTACGCATTAATGGATAATAAAAAGAATCACAATTTACAGCCGTAGTCGGTTTATTATCCCACCTTTTAATTTCAACTGAATACAAGGATTCATAGACGGTGAAAAACACTAGATTATAAACGTATTAGCGTCTTTTCTCCCTTAACTATTTAAGATATGTTAAACAGAAATCCACACATAACTTCTATTCTAAACTCCTACTGTCAAAAGCCCCGTAGTTATATAGGTTTGATACATCAGACTTCTTCTGAGGTTTTAAAAAATATGTTTGATCTCCTTTGATCATTCTTCCATATGACAGACCACAAAGTAAAAGCAAAAGGAACAGCTCCTCCACCACCCAAAAGTGGCACAGTGCAGTATAACCCTCTGCATGCTCTGCTCTCTCCAAATGCCAGACTTTATTGCCAGGTTGAGCCCTGGTTAGACCAATCTGCACTTCTTATATCCCCTCTCCCCACTTTCCTTTGTCATAAATCCATCTTTCCAACATCACAAACTCCCTTGATCAACACACTGCTCCGTTCCTCCTTTAAACTCACAAGCATACACGTCGGCCATGCCTTACAGCTGAAGGGGTGTTTGTTCCGTCACCGATGGTGCTTCATGAACACTGTACAAGTGGCTCTTCTTCTTCTGAGCACATGGGGTGTTCCCACTCCCCTAAGCAGGAGGTGACAAAGCATTTAGCAGCTCCTCTACAGTAAGTGACACATTTGGCTTCAGTTTGCATTAAGCACAACAATTAATGCATGTTAATTCTTAATTATGCTAATTCCATTTGAAACGGTGCTGTGAGGTTCTGTGAGGGTGGCTGGGTGAGAGAGGACGCTTTGGCGACATGGAGTTGTTGTTTTCTCTGGTAATGCTCCTAGCACATTCACATGTCCTCTGGTGTTAGGGACCCTTAATGAGGATGGAAGTTCAAACATGACATGCTCTCGGCTCATAAAAATAATTGGGCTGTTTTTTTTTTTATCTGCCAAAAAAGAAAAATAATCGGAAAACAATGTAATTTATTTGCATGAATCCCTACCAAAATTTACAAGAGTACCTTAATAAACCATGACTGTTATTTGAACACAAAACAGTGGCGCAAACGGGACACTCTGAATGGCTTTTAACTGCTGTAAGAAACATAAACAATGAACTGCTCTGTGTACATTGTAGTTTTAAGTATGGGAAAAAATTACAATATAGCTCAGGAACTTGAGATATTCTTGTAGGAATATGCTGAAATGATTCTAACTTGACGTGAATTAATGGAGGTTTTAATGTCTTGACGGCTGACTGTGATTATGGAAAGCAACAAAAGGGTTTCGGTGGGCAAATTACACTTTTGGGAAACTGTAACGGAAAGAGTTGAGTTTCCGACCGATCTATTTCCATCTATCTAAAACATACTGTAACACATGAAAACCCAAAACAGGTCACCAAAGAGCAGGTTAAATCGTCTCTGTCTCTACTGTTAATACGCTTTAGGTCACCGATGAATCAGAGACATCTTGCTTATTTCGGCTCTGAAATGTTGTGTTTTGGGGTTCGGCCTTATGCCTGGTCATAGCTTCACACTCAACATCATAATTCCCCTGAGGAACACAACAAAGCCATCTGTCTTGTGGGTAATGTACTGTACACATGTGCTGTAATGAGATACAATGAAATCAAACCAAATTGTGTGAACAAATGAGTGTATCTAATTTTCTAATATTTTAACTGTAAGCTATTTTAAAGCAAATTCTATCAGATCTTTGTTTCAGAATGAATGTGTCTGTGTCCCTTATAAGCGTGCCATCTTATTAAGGCAATTCCCCAACCAGAAACCTGCAAAATGTGCACTTTTGATTTTACAGTTCCATAAAATGTCTCTAATTCTCTTTATTCTCTTGTGTTTAGGGTATTCAAGGAAAATGAACAAGACATGGTTCGCACTGTTAAAGACTGTGGCAGTCGGAATATTTCACCTGACACGAGCTGTGCAAGTCGCATGGCACAGCCAACCACAACTGGGCCATTAAATATATGTAAATGAAGAGAAACACAAGAGAGCCGGGTATAATAGCACGCACAAGGGAGAAATGGATCCTGGGTAGTGATTAATTTATTTGATGATGCCTCTAGTGAGGAATTTTAGGTCACAAATGAAGTGACAGGATGACAAATTACCATTTTAAGGAATTTACTGGGAATCATTAATGAACAATTGTCAAGTAGTTTACAGCAGGCAGAGAAGATGGAATAAATGTAGATCTCTTTCCTTATCAAGGATTTTATTCTTTTTAGCACTTGTATTATATGAGATGCAGCAAGCTATTCTAACTGAACAGCAAATATATTTATAATACAAAAAGACACAATTAAATAGCCGTTTGGTGTGAGGTAAAAAAAATGAAGTTTGAGGTACACAAGGAGCAGTCGTCAGCGTCTTAATCTGGATAAACCCTGCTGTGATTGCACATGGAAGTTTGTTATCTGCAATGGCACTCAGAATCATGCTCTTATCAACACGAAACTGTAATTTGACTTTTAGTCTTCAAACTTCTATTATTACCGCTCTGTCACCAATTCAAGGAATGTAGCCATCAAAGCCACATAGAGCAAACGCAGTGATTTAGCATGCCCTGTGTATCATAATCATATCATATTGTTTCTAACTAGTTCAAAAAATGATTCTGATTCCAGTGTAAATCAACACCTATGATGCTTTATAGTTTCAAGCACATGTCTAATTAAGAAAAGGGTTATACAGAGTGATGTAAGGCCTGGCATATTCCATAAAGGAAGAAATATATAGATTGCTTCTGGCATCTTTTAAACAGTTTGGCTTTGTCACTGACAGAATAAATCAATTCATTAATTAAAATTAAGCTCATGTGTAAAAGACGGTATCATAGTTTATTTAAGTGTTAAAGGAGACAGATGCTCTTTCAAGAGTCGCTGTCAAGCTTGTCTGTCCTGTTCACTTTGCTGCGTTTAAATGGCTTTTAAAAGCCAGTGGTAAAAGAGAGCTGAGATGACAGGAGGAATCTTCACTGCATGTATTAATTCGACAGATTCCTTGATTCCCCTCCTGGGCCCCTCTGGAGGACCCAATGCTTCAGCGACTTGATGGTGCATTACAGTAGGTGTGACAAATATCTTTGGTTTAGAAGTGCTAGTGGTATGTTGGTTCACAGATGACATTTCACATGGGATGTCTAAAAACACTCATGATTGTACTTTCCAAAAAGGGAAGCAGTGTCACGATGTGGTCCACAATGATGTGTCCCTAAGAGGAGGCCACTCTGTGTGTCTGATATCGTTATATTTGTTTTATGTGGAGCATTATACTAAGAGGAGCAGATTTCACTTTGATTAGAAAATTAAAATAAAGCATGGCATTTGAAATAGCGATATAGTGACACAAAAAGCTGCTGAAAAGGTTAAATGTGTGTGCAAATACCATTAAGTGCAATTTGGCTAAACAACATCTACATTTACACAACAACGTGAAGTATAGCTCACCATTCCTCAATAGAAATAGAAATTTCAAGTTAGAAATCAGTATTTTTGGCCTTGGTGTTAGTGTTACTTCTGTACTTATTTGGTCGAAATGGTAATTACCAAAAAGAAGAAAAATATATTGATAGGGTTGAAGTTGTGTTGAGTTGATTGCCATTAGTAGTTTTGATTATGTATTTTATGCTTGGAATTAGGACGTTAAACAGGTCATAATCCCTTCTCTAGTGTGTATTTTATATTCCTGTGAAAACATCTCCCTCAAACTGTATGTATTGAAGTTTCTTGCCAAAAACAAAATGTTACAAGATTATATTTGAACACATCATGATACCATTATTATTTACCATTGCCTTTTATTTTGACTGAATAGAGCTTCAACGCATCATCAATGGAAACTCCTTACCGGCTCCCTGATTACGCCAAGGAGGACTGTGCTGCTCACAGGCTCCTAACAGCTAAAAACTAATCTTAAGGAATCTGCTACTAGAATGCATTAATGCCCTCACTTCAACTTCACAAATTATTCCTCATCCATTGCGGGGCTTTCGAAGGGAGAAAAAGAATAACTAGAAACAGGGTGTTCGACAGAGGGTCAGTTGCGCGATGCAGCGCGGCGCCGCTAGTGGCCAGTTAGGACACACCAATAAGAAACAATGCAATCAAACTGATTTTGTCACTGAGGCTTGCTTGCTGGCGTCGCATTCAGTTTGGACACGGACACTATAATCTAGAGGCACAGTCTCATTCTCAAGAGACCTTATAAAACTTGGTAGCCACAAGAGGGCCACCTGCAAGGGATATTTGGTGACCACAGTGTAACTTTATGTGGCCACAGGCCATCAGGCCAAAGTTATTGCCAAATGTCAACAGTTTCCACAAAATAAGTCCAAAAAGCTGATTTATCCTCTTTTGAAAAATATAAAAATTATGCACAATAGGTGCAGTATCATTATAGTTTAGATTTTAGAACACAAAAGTGACAACAACTCTTCTTTCCGTTCAACTTTAATGTCTGCTTTAGATTGCATATTGAGGCCTTGTTGCCCATTATATTGAATTAACCAGATGGTTTGTTACACAGAACCACCCGAGAAGCCGTCATTGGAAAATGTTTGGGAAAGGGCCGGCACATTCAAAAAAATACTTTGTAGGTGATTGGATGAACCACTTGCCAAAAATTCTTGCCGAAGCCAAAAATCTTTTGCATCGAGAAAAGCCTTCAGTTGTTTTTCTTTGCTTTTTTTTCCAATGATGAAATACCATCCAGTTCTGATATAACTGATGTTATTGCAGCATCTACAGTATGCTGACCTCTTCCTGAGCCGCCATTGCTGTTTTGAACAGTCGCCTTTCTGCATCGCCTCGCACACACCTAAACCACACCCATACCTGACTCCTCACAGGATGCCGATTGGTCAGTGCACTGGCTTGCCGGACACAAATGCTTTACTCGAAGCCCGACAAAGATGGATTTTGGTGTGATATGTGATCCATAGATTCACATGTGATTTAGTGACATTGCGAGAATCCAGCTGCCGTGCAAGGCTTTGCTTGTGTTTTGAATTTTCAGACCACTGCAAACCAGGCAGAGATACAAACAATCAATATGATACAACCGATATAGAACAATATCAATAGGTACAATTGCCCGACAACTTTCATATCCATAACATTTCCTGGACGCACTACTCTTGAATTATATCACAGCACAAAGAAGCAGTGCACTCTCTTTCTCTGTCCCAGATGCATTAAATCAAATACCACAGCGGACCGACCTAGTGTTTCTACCATAGATCTGGGTTATTTTGCTCACACGTTTCCTCTAGATTAATTACATGAATGATTACTTTGCTCAGAAAAGCAACACTCCTACTGAACATAAGTCTGGCAATAACACAACAGCCTATCACAATTCACTGGTGCAGACACAGCCTATTTTTGCTCACTACGCAAGTATTGCATTAGAGGGAAACGTGGAAATTGGATGCTGAAATTGAAAAGTCTTTTTTGAAGAGCTAGCTCCGCAGAAGAATGAACCATTTCTCTTGTTCTCTTTCAACAGTCCAAAAAACAAAAAAAACTGATTTATTGATTATCTTATGGGGTGGTTAATCATTTGTCAAGAAGTTTGTAGAAAAAACTCAGAAGAAAACAATGCACGTTTCTCGTAAGTGTTTAATTTGAATATTTCAGTTCTGAGAGCAAGCCTGAATGCGTTGAGCTGAGAGGTCATCCATTTAGAGTTGTACTTGACTGCAGTTATTAAGCTGAAAAAGGAATTACAAAAAAAAACCAGTTTTAACCATTAACTTCAGGCACATGTCATGATTTTAGCAGAAATCTCTGAGAGTGTGTAGACAGATACTGTACACAGACAAAGGTGACACATAGACAGACAGGCAGAAACATAGACAGTATATATGTAATCCATATCTCCACTGCAACGCCTTGTTTATTATTTTGTTTTTAACCAGTGAGACATGGGCTACTCTACCTCTGCATAACCTCTGACCAAACCTCTTTGGTGTCACAACTGAATGCATGAGTGATCAGGGTAATGTTCACACTCTGCATTGGATACACATTGCATGTACCATGAAAGTGACTATGGGCTTCTTTCCAGATTGTGCCCAATTTCATGGTGCTATACACACACAGCATCAGTTGATCAGTTGTGGATAGTAACGGCAGCAATATAATGGAGCATTTTGCATTTTAAGTTATGCAGTGAGTTCAGTAAGTAGGACTTGTGGCACCAATATTTTTTAAATAAAGACAGTAAAGCATCACAGATATCCTATGTGTTTTAAAGATGGGACGGTCTATGTAGACATTTATTGGGAACCTGAGAACCTACTGAGATCATCTCTCCCTGTGATGCAGAAAAAAAATGGATATTCTCTCTCTCTCTCTCTCTCTCTCTCTTCCCTCCTCTCCTGCTCTTGGCCTTTGTGGCGAGAATAATAAACTGAATGCAAGTGATGTGTGTGGTTGTGGTTTGATTAACCTCTGCTCCAAGCTGTTGCTCCACACAACATCATTGCCTATTGACCCGCAGGTGCTCAGAGGTAGGGCTGGTGTAAAGGTCTGGAGATGTGGGACTAGCAGTGGTAACAGGCACCCGGCCTAATTGTCTATTCTTTGGAAGCTGAAGTTATTGGCAGCTGCCACTGTCTCAACCGTCTTAGCTCTAGCAAAACGAACCAGGGCCTGCTAATTGCAATGGCCTTTTCATCATCTCAAATCAAACACTTTCATAGAAGCCAGGAGAGGCAGCATCCTCTCAGACCATTAGTGAAGTACTGTAAGTAGAGCACTGAGCTGGACAGGCACCTACACCACTCCCAGGATGTTACGCACTATCCCTCACTAGCTATGGGAGTATTTAGCACACAGACCCATTGACCTCCTCTCTCTCTCTCCTCACCTGAAAGCCATAACCCGATTTTACCAGTCATTTAAAAAGGGTGGTTGGCAGGAGGGCGGATAGCGGCTCGGATGGCGGGTGTAAGTGGGGGGTGTGATGGCGGTGTTCAGCAGTGCTGGATTGTAAGGGAGGGCAACTGGTCCTCCTGACAAGAGATCAATACTGTCCTCAGAGTGGCTGGAGTCAAGCTGCTGGGTCTGACAGGGGGCCGTGTGGCGTAATTGGATCAGGGGGCGCAGCAAGTCGCCGGCCCACCCCCCCTTCAGTACTGTCACAGCTGTCACATGTCATCCCCCTGCACTGCTGTCACCCCAGGAGGCTAGTGGTTCTCTCCCTCTCCCCTTCCCCTCGCACCCATGCAAATGTCCACTTAGCAGATGAATGCCGGCAATATTAGGCACATTCTTCATGCTTTTATGCAAAAGTAAAATCTATGTCATTTGAGAATTTCATGGAAATAAAGTCACCATTTATTCAGAGCCGAAAGGGTGAATCCGCCTGTAAAAAGTGAAAATGGCTTGGTTCAGCTTATTAATAATGGAAAGAAAATAAGGCTTTGGAAAAACAAACAATGAGGGAGTTGAGGATTAGACGGGGGGGGGGAGAAAAAAAACTTTATAGACAGCATACAGTAATGAAAAATCACTCACCTGTAAATTACCTCATATAACTCACCAGCAACACTTAATCCCAAACTATTGATTGACTGATGTGTAAACCCAGCCGAATGTCTGTAAATTGAACCGTGCATTGTGAGGTGTTGGTTGTTTTCCAATAAATATTGTAGCACCATTGTCAGATAGGACTTAAGTCGATAGATCCTCAAGCAGAAATATACCAAAAAAAAAATGTCCAGTATCTTAATTATCTTTATAAAAACAATGAACTGCATGATCACTTTAATCAAGGGAGATGTAATTAAGGGAGATGATGATTGATTTCAATAGGGAAGACTGTGTGCTGTAAAAAGACAATAATGGAGATAATGATTGTCTGCTGTTAATCTAGCCAGTGTGGACTTCCAAAGTCCTTTAAAAGCACTGCTCTATTAAATTCCTGAAGGATACTGAGCATGTTTTGTCCACCGTGACTAAAACAGTTCTTAAATCTGTTTGAAAGCTTCAGTAATTGTTACCATTTCATCAAAAGCAGCCTGAGCGTATTTTGGGATAATCACACATCTTGTGACAGACGCTGATATTTCCCGACTGCAGACATCACAGAGCTAGGTGGATTAAAGACTAGTTAAACATTAAACAGGAATCCATATGTAAATTTACAGCACTAATTAGGAGATGCTGTCTGTGATGTTATCCTCCAAGAGACTCTCTGCCCTCAATTTTCACACACTTAATCAAATTAAAAGCTTAGGAGCAGGATGATTATCGGATTATCACTGATACATGTACATTTCCTTTTAGTTTGGGCAAATAATGGGAGGATTCTCGCACAATCTATCCGGTGGCTTAACTCACTGTTTGTTTTAGATGTCTATAAGGTTTGTGTCATACTGAATTCATCCCATTTTACATCCTATTTTCTACAAGCAAATCAAGCTTTTATTTTGCATTTTTAAACATATATTTACACAGTGGCTTGATTTTTAACAACAGATTACACTAGACTACAGTTAAGTCCCATTTTTTGTACATTTCAGTCTCTCATGAGGGGATTTGATGTAGACATTGGTTATGGTACAGTTCAGAATGGCACTGCTTTGATCATGAGGCCTGAAGACTTATGGACCTAAAGGCTGGAGAGGCTTTTCACACAGGCAGAACACGTTTCCTACATGTACACGCGCACACGCTGTGAGGTTAACACACTAACAGAACATGCACAAGTGAACTCACATAAACACACGGGGCGAAGCTTGAATCACTGTTTCACTGATCTATGACAGCAAAGCCTCCTTCTGGGACCGCACGTTCACCTTGGCAGTCTCAACGGTTCAGCGGCCCCAAGGATGTGGTTAACAAATAGGGAGAACGATTTCCCAACTTCAGGGCGGTCGCAGACTTGTGCTAAGTGATCTGTATTCCCTGTGAATCTGCTGTTCCTTAACCCTGTGAAATTAAGAACACTTCCTGAAACTCGCCCCCCAGACCTCTCACATAATACAAAAATTCAAAAAGCACTATGCATCAGTGTCCTTGTGTAATGTAATATGGGGGGAAAAAACGGCCATAGCAGAGCAAGGAATTTTCTTACCAAACATTTCTTATGACTATCTACATTATATATGCAGTAACGCCCTCTTACTGTGCCACAATATGCCAAATAAGATGGCCGTTTAATTTATGTTTTTTTTGTTCTTCTGTCTCTCAATTTTGGAGGCTTTTCTCCACAGTAGGAATTCCACAAGGCTATACCCAAGTTTTGTCAAAGTGTTTTGTCAGATATAATTTACCAGATACCACCTGCTGTAAGACAGTTAACAGTAAAAAGAACAAGGCTCTCAGAGTATCGAGGAAAGTAAAGATTGGCAGGTGAAAGTGAGGCTTACAGGCTGACCTACACACAAGACCTCTTCATCCGTGACTCATAATCACTACTCTGGGGGAGTCACATGGTCTGCTAAAAGGCAGCCAAAGCCATTATGGGGGTGCTTAAAACTCCACTTAAAGATCACTTTATAGCCTATTACTTTAACTGTGGTTAGGTATTTACATGACACCTCCAGCAGCTTTTTGGTTTGGTAGTACATTTGCTTGTGGGTAGAGCATCTTATGTGACTGTCTGCTGTGACAAAAGTAGTCAACATCCAGGCAACAGCTATATAAAGGTGCAGTGTATTTCTGATCGTCTGCTGAAGATCCCAATGCTGTACTAAAGGATAACATGATAAAAGGCCAAAGATTCACACATGCGTGGGACAAATATATTTCAATTTAATTTCATATATTGTTAGAAACAAAAAATGCATTGGCTTTTTTTTTTATAGAGCGCTATCACAAAGCCTGAAATGCTCCATTTCCGTTTCTTAATTTCTTGGAGGACGTTTGTATGGTGGAATGAAACGCTGCTGCTGTTACACTGTGTATTACATGACCTGGGCCTGGTCCCCCAGCAGGGTAAGCTTGGATCAGTGGAGACAGCCCCTACCCTGGGGGTCAGCTGCGACCTGCACGCCTACACCACTGCAACGTGACGTGGAGCCGGGGCGATGGTGTGTAAATAAAGGGAGAGAATTGCGAATCATGGCTGCAGCGAGCGGAGCAGCTCAAGCAAAGATGGTTGCCCGCAAACCTGACTGGGAGGTGGTTTTTGTATGTCTGTGTGGAGGTGGCTGGCTCTCCGGATTGGGGAAGGAGAATGACTACCATCACCACGTCCCTCTCACAGCTTCCCTCTGGCACTGACAGCTCAGGCGCAATTCACCCGGCTGCTCACTGCTGACATGTGGCTTAATCAACCACATGTGCACTAATGAATGGCCATATGAAAACAATTAAAGCTATCAGACTTGGCCACGGCAGGTATTCAGCTGTTAATAATTCAAGTTTTTTTTCTCAGCTGTTTAAACATATCTGAGAAAGTATGATTTCATATACTTACAGTAGTTGACTCTGGACACTTTCATTTTTTCCCTGCCATTTTAAATGTATGGTAGATAATCACGCTAATTAGAAGGCCATTATCAGCCATTTCCCGACAATTACGCTACAGATGGATCAAAATTATTATTTTACTTCAATATTTCAATGTCCTGCTCTGTGTGAACCCCATGCATTGTGCAAATGTCTCCTCAACAAAGGATTACAATCAATTAAACATTTATGGAAATGGCATCGCTTCCTGTAATGCCGGGCTATTTCCCTTGACATTTTGCACCTATTATATTTTCAGACATTTGATGATGTTCCTGACTCATACTTGGACTTTTTGATAAACACTGACATGTACAAGACTGAGACAAGGTTAACCGAGTGTATGTCTCTATTTGAGACAATATCTCGCTTTCCCCACAGTTGGAGGATTACAATGAGCCAATCCTGAAGTTTGTCAGAATGTCAATAATTAACAAATCATGGGCTACTCAGAGAATAATTACAATCATTACCTATTTAAGTTTCTTTAGAAAGGTGAGCATTGTTTATTACTTTGAAGCTTGCTGTGTGTCAAAAAGTGGAATGGAAGCAAAGAGAAATACTATATACTACTACTACATATATTTTGCTTTAAAATGCTTAGGTACGATTATTAGTGTTTTTGTTCTTACATTTCCATTCTTTCAACCTGCAGCTTGAAATATGCAAACAGAGTAAAGACGAAATTTGAATTTGTGTAGGGAAAGAGCTCATGGGTTGAACTGGCAAACACCTTTATGACTGAAAAGATTCATATCCTCTGTTTATCATTCATATCTGTGTTTATGCATAATACCGCTTCACATTATATGACTCAGTTTAATCAACAGGACTTATGTGAAGCAGACTCCTTTTCTGCCAGAGTTTGTCTAATATGAGTGAGGCCATGGGGAGAGGTTGTCAATGTTTGCCAGTGGGTTTGCTCATGGATGAGACTGTGATGAACATCTCCCCTCTCTATATGCAGCTGTTTTAATTCCCAGTAAAAAGCAACTCACTTGCCACTCAAAACGTTGACATTTTTTTAATATTTTTCACAAAAAGTAGTTTTTTGACGCATTTAACATACAATGTTAGTGAGCTTTCACACTCTATATTTGAATAGCATATGATCGTTTTTGCTTATGATCTAGCAGCGGTCGTATCCTATCTTAAAGAGGGATGATCAAACAGTACTCCTTCTCCATCTCCCTTCAGTTAATGCATTATTTCAAGAGTACATCTTGAAGTCTTGCTTGCCTTTGTGCATGTATATTGACAAAATGTTTATAATTCATGCCATTACTCAGAAAAAAAGATTTTTGGATAAACAGCATGGTTCATTCCATCATAATTCTTTATTCAACTGGCATATCATGGGAATTTCAACAGTCATAGCAGATTAACCTTGTGTGTGCTTTCTAAGGGCCCCTCTTTGATACATTTACATGCATCCTGATCAGAACCCTATTTGGTGAATTATTTCATTTCCATTTTTTTCCTCACCAGCTTGACCTTCCTCTTGCAAAAAATAATCACAACTGTAATTTTGGAATATTTAGTCATAGTAATTATATAAATAATGAATCCCCTGAGGTTGGAATATTGCCAGTGGACCATGTGCACAGAGCATGTCCTTAGCCACCTCTCTAGTAACACAGTGTATGTATAGTGCAGGCTTCATATCCAGAGTGAAGAATCACAACTGGAAGGTCATATTAGGTAACATGAAATAAGGAAAATGGGTATTTTCACCTCCCACTGTAATGGAACGTGAAATGTTTTGTTGCACTGGTGTTGTGCGAAAATGTCACAACTTCAGTTCTGGTGAAGCTCACAAGTCCACCTTGAAATAAAATGGATGTGTTGTACGGATTGAACTGGATTACATTTGAAAATCATGGTAACAAATAATAGTTACGATAATAAGTCATATGTTGTATTTTACAGCTTAGTCTATTCAGCCAGTAAACTGAACAGCATACAGATGATTAATGTCGACAAATAATTTGTAATCTGATAATCCTGGAGATGTTCCATACGAGTGAATAAGAGGAGCGTTGCAATTTTGAAAGTTGTGTTATTTAAGACGAGATAATCTGTTTGTATTTCCTTTTTAGTTTGAGGTGAGTAATAATGACATTTATGTCTTTGAGCTTTGAATACTGTTGAATATGCAGTTGAGCCATTTCTCTTTTGCTTCCCTTACAAAGAGCTGTGATATCCTCTATGTATCCCTGACGGTAACAGTAGTAGTAGTAGTAGTAGTAGTACCACTTTACATGACGTGGTTTGTCCTCTAACGGGAAGTTACTGACATTGTTGAGGGATAAGTGAACACATAACAGAGCAGTGCTTGTGATACTGCTTCACATTGGACTCTATTCACACCACTTACAAAATGTGTAATGGTATCTCCAGGTGTAGCGCACAATATACAACTGTGTGATTACAATATCCATATGCACTGTGGTAACCACAGTATGTAGAGGAAGATAGGAATCCTCCATACAAATATGAAAATCAACAGTGTTCCCCCTATTCCATGTATAATCAGTCAGCCCACTGCTGGAAGAGATATCAGCCTAGCTTTCCATTTTGCTGATAGTGGCATGCAGCGGCATTAAGAAATCACCCTGAATGTGCCGGGGTAGATAACTGAACATGTTGGGTGTCTACAGCAGATATATTTACACAAAACAGGGAGCAGACAGGGTAGATCTAATTGACTAGGTAGTGGTTTGCTGAGGTTAGTACGGCAGGTCTCGGAGTTGAGTGGATGAGGGGCTTACAGAGAGGCCGTCAGAGAGCAAAAGATTAGTGCTGACGTCTCTTGCCACATCAATTACAACCCGCTGCTTGGCTGGGGAAAATCCCCACCACTGTCTCTTCAAGGCCACCAAGCACAAACTGGGTGTGTCAGAGGTCATCCAAGGGAGGAAGCGCAAGGCCTCGGCCCTCCCAGTGGGAGTCACTCCTGTGGGCTTGGAGGTTCAGAGTCCCCCTGTGGAGGCAGGTGCCACAGAGAGTTTCACAGCAAACACAGTACAGCACAGTAGGAGGGGAGTGGCAAGGATGGAGAATATAGCTCGGGCACTGCATGCTCTACTCATTCTGTTTTCATGGTGTTGCATAGACGTGTGACAATGGCATTATATCATCGTACTTTTGCTTTTGCGTTCACTTGTATAGCGAACAAATCATTATTATGTTTTAGCTAATTTAATAGTTCTAAAAAAAATTTGTCAGTCCAAAATAGTCACTTCAGCTGTACACCTGGTATACGGTTAATAAAAATAGTAGAAAGATAATGAAAGTTCAGTTGCTCAATATGCGAAATACTATTAAATTCATGCTGTTATGTAAAAAGCGGATGAGAGATTTTAAAAGTTTTTTCCAGAACACCCACCCTTCTTAAAAACAATGCAAATAGCATAGAAAGTCCTCTGTCATTGCCAGGCCACACAATTGTCGTAAAAAGGTTTCAGCTATGCTGCTGTTAAACCCAAACAACCTCTAATTCCAAACACTGCTGACTCCAAAACATATATACGAGTCTCAGCTAACACGAACACAATGTGTTTGGTGTGCCGGCCACCAGGCCGGAAACTGCATGAGGCCATCACACAGAGTTAGCCTGCCTTCTCTTGTCTGCCTTTTGTTGTTGTTGGAGCAGTCAGAACCCCCACCCCAATACATCTAGATCTGCATCTCTGTCAGCGGGGGGCTGACACCAGGCATTAGCCAGCGGGGCCTCTGATAGCACCAACACTTCACCTTCGGCTTGAACCCCCTACCAACCTCCACCAGCAAGCGCAGAAGCACAACGACTGGGGTGGCCAACATCTTTACAGACCACTAAACTCTGTTTCTTGATATCAGCGTTATTTTAGCTGCGGTGTCAAGAGAGGATTATTCTTACTATAAATAAATAAACTCTTAAAAACCGACCAATATGCCATTGCTCTGCTATTTACTACTGTGGTATTACATTAATTTTTATTTCTGCCGTAACCAGTCTGAGAGTCAAAGAGGATTATCTAATTATTTTATATGTAGGCCTACAAATACTGTCATAAACATAATCAAGCATATAGGCAAGACATAGTGATGAGGCACTAAGAACAACAATCCTTTAGTTCCCTAAAACCACTATATAACAGGACTTCAGAGACCGAGAGAATGGGATCATAATCCCATTAACTTTAATTAGATCTATGTGATGCTCACCTTTCTTCTGTGACAACAAATTAATGATAAGCCAAAGAGAATTAAAACAGTGGTAAGTGAAACCCTTTTCTTCCCCCCTAGGCTCTCTACTGGGTCCCAGCCTCACCTAAAAGCTCATGAGAATTTAGATCAAACCCCTCCTGCGTAGAGCTGAGTGAGACCAGCCATAAATTGCTAATAGACTAAATGAAACGAGGTAGGAGGCTCCTGCTCTTCAGCAATTACCCCTTAGATGTAGTCATTCATATCCCTGCATGTCTCGTTTCATCAGGATAGTGCCAGCATTTTGGTCGGGCTGTCTTTGTTGCACAGCTCTAGGGTTGGTTAGAGGACTGACCATGGTACCGATATGCAGGGGAGCATTTTGAAACAACAAAGTGCCGTTTGACTGGCTGGTCGCTCACAAGAATGGCACCTCTTCCTGCCTTTCATGTAGGATGGGTTCATATAATCAATTATTAATCAAAGTCAGGTTTTTGAAACTCAAACTCAAAGTCACGTCTGCCAGACTTAAGTATCTCCATGTGCTTTTTATTTGCTTGAGCACCTTTTCATGTCTTTATTTATGATGCTCTTACAGTATGTGTGTCTGATGAGCTGCTATTAAGGTACATCTTCATGCAGCGGTGGGTTAATTTTTTCGGGGGGGGGGGGGGGGGGGGGGAGATTTATACTAGACAAAGGACACATATTATGACCATGAATTACGACAGCTTAAATCAATCGGTACAGCACATCCAATCAGATTATAGGATTTAAAATGAAGGGTTGTTCTTTTTATTAATGAAGCTATGTCTGCAGTAGACCATACAGCGTTACATTTAGGTGTCTATTTGGTCAGAAATATTTACCTCTGCAAATGGAAAATGAGGTCACTTTAGTTTATTTTTGCTTGATAATTGCAATTATAAATATACATAAAATCCAACTACTATTGGATTTTGATATTTTTTTTACGTACAGCAAAAAAAAACTCACATAAATTTAAAGAATCAATTAATAATACAACATCTTAAATTAAACAATATAATAAGATTAAGGACTATGAACTGCTTTTCAGAACTGCTTTTATTGTGTGACAAATGTGTGTTTGAAAAGCGCTCTATAAATAAAATGTATTATTATCATTATGAAAAAAAGACTCAGCCAAGCAAACACTAGAGTATACAATGCATTGCTACATCAATTACATTGTATTATTATAGAGCTGCCACCGCTGAGTGTGCACTGTACGTTGCTGGCCTTCACATTGTGTCTTTACAAAGATTATAACAGGATTAACCCAACTTTATTGAGAGCCTCTATCTGTTATTGCCCCAAGTGTAAAGATATAGTAAGCTCACCTTGTACAAACTGACATGTAAATCATGATTCATTCATCTTGTTTACCCATAACTAGCACAGGATAAGGAAAATCTAGCTCTTATAAACCTCTACACTTGTTGTATCGTGCACTTTTCAATAGAATATCTCTGGATGAAGACCTATGAATAAATATTGTGCCACTTGCAACTCAATTCAACCATTTGATAAAAAATTCATCCATTGTTTGGGAAACTCCAACTTTTCTGTCCACCTTTTATTGTCAGACAAATTGAAGTGTGCACCGGGAGGAAGACCAGCGGTAAACACAGAGAATCTATTTAGCCATCCCATTCCAGGGCTGAGAGGAGAGCCGGGCCCTTCAAAGGCAGAGGCAACAATGTGAGTGACATCAGGTCATCCTGCCTCCTCACAGTCACCTGGCTGATAGAATTGTTCTGGGGGGGGAGATAGGAGGGACCTGTGAAGCACAGCTTTTTTGTCATTGCCATATCTTGTGATTGATGGCTCCATGGCCGCAGTGAATCTGCCCTTTTTAAATAATTTATGTTGCCCATCGCTATGGACAAGTAGCTTATAACCGGGTTATTTTTCCATTGACTGGAGAGATCAATACTTTAAAGACATGACATAGCCACTAATGAACTACTTAAATGGCTCTCTGGAGTGCAAAACAATTGCAGTGTTTACTCGAAGCAAAGAGTGAAAACAGTTTTATTAAGCTGCGTTGTTCTACTTTGATGGATACAGTGTGAGAAAAAACAAAGCTGCAGGTTAGAATTGAGGCCAATCACTCTGAATTCAACATGTAGGTAGATACTGCAATCCAAATAACAACAACAGCCCCTCCATCGCCACATTCTCAATCATTTGAAACAAAACATTATACTATAATATTTAGTATTGAATCGTGATAGGAATCCACATCTTGATGGGACAAAACGGTATGATTAATGGCGAGGCATCTCTGCTAGATTGAATTAGACCGTTGTACCCAATAAACTGATAACTCAGTTTATAATCCAAGAATTAGGGCCGTGTAATTCCCTACAAAATTGTTCAGTAGAGTTATGTGTTGTAAATCAAGAGGCCCTTGTTCATTCTCCCCTCTAACAAAGTGACAAATTAGCCAAACAATAGTGTTTGAATTCTTATTAAAGTTGATTAATTCATATCATTAGTTGATCACACAACAGCTCATAAAATATACTAAATTAATTTCTTTACCGTGATTAATACACGAAACACTTGAATTAACATCAATAAATCAATGTGTGAATCAATTACATTATCATGTTTAAATACAGAGCTAATAGTGTACATTAACTAGCGGCGTAGAAGTGATCATATATCATTTGGCATTCCAAAGAGGAAGAGCAGAGGAGCATCCTTAAATGATCAACGATGAAAGAGATCCAACTCTGACCTTAATAGGTCCCGATACATTTTGCATGCTGTTGTTAACTCTGAAACCAAGGGTAAGTTATCTAACACCAAGGATTCAATGCAAACCATGATTCCTTTAATCCTAGATTTATTAAATAGGACTGATTACAAATAAGTAGCAATGAGCTGCTGGAACATGGAAAAGATGTGAAAATGACATACATTAAATGAAAATACTGCAAGTATGGCAGGATGGATCAAAGCTCATCCCCTAATTTGCACATAACCAGTTTTCCTATATACTACACTACACTGTAAGTTAAACTTTTTTTTACATATATGGTAAGTGTACTGAAAGTAAAGTAGAGACCCTTCAAGACAAGAGTCGTCATCCAATTTAGCACTTGGAAAGTGCCGTGTATAAGTGACTGCCTGCTGCAATATGAACAAGGCAGCTATGAAAAGCATGTCAAGGCCTCTTTGTGGTTGCACCGCGGAGAGAGCTACAGACATCGGCTGCTCCATTACAGGGCTGCTGCAGATGTGAGAGGTCCTCTCAACCAGGTGTTGTGTGGATCAGTCAACAGAGTTAACGTGACACACTTTGCAGAGAATTACACCTCTACCACAGCGAGCTTTGGGCCTATATGGTCTTGCTAATAAACCTGGACCTTGTAATGGCTGTCTGATCACTCAAACGTAGGAGCAGCAGCAACGGGGAGGACAAGGAAATGTCAGCCAACACGGATGGAAAATGTACCTCCACCTTTGTTTAAGGTTCATGTGGGCTGAGTTTGATTGCTCGCTGTGTTTGTGCCAGGGATTGGCTTGTTACACGTTATATGGGCACAAGACTTGACTGTTTTTTGTAACCACTCAGCCTGCTTAAGAACCTGGCTCTCCAATATTGAGTTTATGAATGAAGCTATACTATACCTTAAGAAGCAGCCCTGCACCTGAGCTGAGCGGAGGAATAGTGCATGGAGTTGTATAGAACTGATCATAATGACTCAAAAGCAATAGCTTGCAAGAACATTGCTTTTTTTTTGCGAAAAATGCAGACAAGGACGGTTTAACCGAAAAGGATAAGGCTGGTAATATTCTATATTTTGGTTATTGTCAACAAATCTCGCGAAAGACCAATAGTGTGTTAGTCCATCTCCAGTGTTTCCCACACATAGACTTTACTTCAGCAGGCAGCCCAGGTATATTCATCTCACAGACACAACTTTTCAAATAAGTTATAAGCAACGCATGTAAAGAGTCTAGCTTGTAAGGATAGCTAGAAGACATGAATTCTGAAAAAAAAATCAACAAACGTTAAAACAGATGGGCACTGTAGTTTACTTAGAATGGATGGAAATCTGCATTTTTTTAGGGGGGAATATTTTCAATATATAACAATGAGTCTATCGCAGACACTATATCAGGCTTTGGCTACACAGGCAATCGTTTTATATTAGGGTCAATATATTGTTGGTTTTGGAAAATTATTGAATATCACCAGATTTAACCTTTAAATGTCCTCATGGTTAGTCTGTGGTTATCTATTGTGACATGATATCATGTGGCATGACATCCATCTTTGACATTGAGAGGCACCATGATGACATATGATTAATAATGTAACAGTCTATTATTTGAATATTACTAGAATAAGTTCCCTGTGTCGATTAATTTAAATTTTAGCCATTGATGTGTCTAAATGTTCCTTTTTTTTGAAGGCGGACTCTTAAGATCATCTTATAAAAGGCATCTTAAAATCTCCAGGGCCAATTCAAACGCCACTTGACAAAAGAACCGTCTTTGTTACGGATGTAACAGCCAGTGGTCTCTTCTAATCTTCTTCCATAGCTGCTCCCATTGACTCATATATATATCTTTTGATATCATAAAAGACATACTTACAAATGCATAACTGAATCCAAATGCTTACCAACTTGAAACAATCCATTATTATAGAGGGGATGGCATTAATTCCTTCTCTTGCTCTCAGAATTGCTTGATGCCTCAGAGATAATTTGCCATGTAATTCTTTTCACCTACACACATGCACTGACATACAGTACATGCTTCTTTTTTAAAACCCTGATAACGGCCGTTAATTCATCAAGAGTAAATAAAATGTTTAGTTGGGAAGGGACATTAATTATCACATTCATCTGCTTTGCTGCTTCCAAACTGGGTTATAATGAAATGTGCTGTAATAGAGATTGCTCTTGGGGAGGCAAGCCGTTTATGAATCGCTAGAGGTGCAGCAGCTGCCTTCCCCCTTGAGAGATAGAAATTTATGCCGTACACCCCGCTGATTGTTGAGAAGGTAAAGAACCAATAGCAGCATGTTCAGAGGTTTAATTTAAAGTGTGTTTCTCACTAGGCTGCTCACAACACTTAATTAAACTCTGCTGTTTTGGCAATGACAAATGCTGTGGTGCAGGAGGAAGCTGGGCTGCTGTGACTGAGAGGCTTTTGTAATTTCTTTCATGTGCAGCGATGGCCAGATCCAGGTCAGAAACTGTAGAATTAAGAGAACTAAACAAGATTTAGACATGGGGAATGGGAGGGCAAAGGGGGTGTGGGCGGTTACAGTCATTTCTTTCTCAGGAATACATCTATTTTTCTCTCTCTTTTTTTTGTGTCCTCTTACTCATTTTTGGAAAGTTTTGTCATAGATTTATGAGGGTTGAGCTCCTGAGCCTGGTTTTTCTGCGCTTATTGCCTTTCACACTGATGTTTCCTAAGGCATGTGTCTGCTTGATGGAGACTTCAACATTTTTACTGAAAGGTATGATGAATAAAATGAATAGTAGGTTTCCTGCACAGCGTATTGTTCCATAACAGTCTGATCTTTCTATTAAGTCTCTTGGCATGATTTTTGATTTGCCAAACCCATATTTTTCACCAAAGGAAGCATTACGTTTAAAATAAGCAAGTGTGAAATTTAACTTCAGAGGTCTCGCACACAAAAAAAGCATCAAACTGGAGGCAGTCAACAAACTGACAGGGAGTGACTAATAGCTTTCTTTCTGGGTAGAAATCCAATTCATGCCAAACAAAAACCTTATTTTGTTTCTGTAATGGTATGACTGTATTACTGTGCATTTCATGAGATCCATTTAAAAGGCGGAGCCAGTCTAGCACATAGAGACTGCAAAAGCCTTGCCTGCTGCTGTGTTATGAAGTCGAGGAACTCTGGCTACACTACCAGGAAATAACCACAAAGATGCCTGCGAGGCATAAACAGGAGCTGGAGCATTTCATTCAATAATGTAATCCATACTTTTAAGTAAAAGACCTCAATTGTTATGTCCTGTTTTATTACTTGGAGCGAATGGTACCACACATTATGTTTTCTGTCACATGCCAATCTTTTTGCACACCCGCTTTATCACAACAGCATAAATAAGTAGCGGTTTTACAGGCTGTGTAGCCGAGAAAATACAAAAGTTGCAAATTATTCAGCTTGAAAATGTATTCCCAACAACACAATCACCGACACCATTCAAACATATCAGAAGGTTTAGATTTGATTTGATGTCATCTTTTGTCACATTTAAACATACGCTCTTGGTATAACATAATAAATACAACTAACATTAAACGTTCATAAGCTACAAATCCTCAAATCTGTTTCTTATTAACAAATCTACTCCCCATCATAGGATTGTGCTTTTTAAAAAAATGTAATTATTATTATTATTATTATTATTATTATTAATTACAGGGAGCACAATTGGTCATTTACATTGTACTAAACAAAATTGTGAACACTGACTAGTGCAATACATTAATATACATGGACAGGCAATTATAACGGTCTTCATTATCATGTAAAAAAATACATCAGTTCACTTTGAAATGAAGTCATTTCACTAAAGGTGAAAATGTGTGCTAATCCAGAGCATTAAATAATAAAAAATAACAGCATATGCATATAGGAAAAAAAAACATTGTATTTACCATGTTTCATATAGGGGATGCAAACAGCTCCATATGTATTTTGGTGTTCTGTAAATGCCAGGGAGACACAGCAGCATCCGTTGGAGTTAACGGTGCAGCACTTTTGTGTTCAGTAGCACAAATCATTAATCATGAGGCCGGCCATATTCTTGTAGTGCCTGTGCTTTCATTACTGGGCCTAATTAAACAGTTCTGTGAACTGGAATCTCAGATTCCTCTGTTACAGATTATCATTAATTATGGTGAAAGTGCTCAGAGATGTTGGACTCAATTATATTCTGCTCAACCCTGGCAGCGGGGTGATTCATTGTTCTGAGCACTCCACAGCCGTACTGTCTCTGCTTATCACCAACCTCCACTTTTGTAAATTGGGCTCTGCCAGCCAACAAACTAAGAATTATGTGCTGCTTTTTTCATTACAAACATGTTGGAGGAGCACAGACCAATTAAGGGTGGGATATTTTGTGTGGAGTGATGAGGCAGGCATTGGTGCAGGGAGATGGGGGTTGTGGAAGGGGGGATACTACGGGAATGAGCTCACCATGCTGAAATTGTGGCTTTATTACCATGCGTGGTGCAGCCCTCCACCAAGTGTATTGACTGATTATGCTCAGCATACTTCCTCAATATCTCAAAGCTCTCCGTACTATAACGGTAAAATTTGAATTTGGACTGAATATTACATTGATATTTCTATGCAAGTGCTGTGCACACAGATTTCCATTCTCCTGTAGGAGGGTTTACATAGAGATTTCTATTATACTGGCAGCTATGAGTGCCTATAGCTTGGAGGAGAGCGTTAACTTTTCATAATATCTGTGTATGACATGCAACTTTTTTTTTTGCAGCTGAACAATGTCAATATTACTTCTGTGGTCTTATGTAGGGTACGTGGGGTCTGTGTGTGAATAAGATTATTGGCCACCTCTTTTTAGGGTCAGAGAATTGAGAGGAAGATCTGAATTAAAGAGAAGCAGAAGTTCCAATGGTAAGCTTAGGCTTTAGTGGTTTGCACAATTTCATATGCCGCAGTAGGTAGTGATTTTAATATATATGAAAATCAGCCGGAGCAGTGTGCATGTGTTTCTTATGAATCACCGGTGGGAGATGTTCACATGCTATACAAAGCAGGACTGTATTCGTTTCCCGTTAGTACAGTGTAGTCTCAGTATGGCTCACAATAAAAGATCCGTCTCAGTTCCATTGCTTTCAAGAATTGAGAGAATAATGAAGCTTGCAAGTAAAATGGATACATGTGAGAGGAAAACAAAGAAAAATCTTTTAATTTAACAGTATTTTGGTTTAGTTTCTTAAACTATGGTTGGTCTAATCCCATAATTCCCCAGGCAGAGGAGCAAGAAATGGGATTGTTTCTTCTAGTGACATAGCGGCAGCTCATTGAAAATGTAATACACTACTTCCAAGTCACAGGTCAGCTGGCAATCTGAATTTTAAAAGGACTGTGAATAATATTCTATTTTATTTTGAAAATGAACTTTGTGGCCTCCATCATGAATCCAATATATGTCTTAATCTTCTGGGCTCTTGAAGCTTGAAGCTCTGGAAGAAGGCCTTTGACATCTGAACCTAATAAGGAAATCACTTGTTTTCTCATCCATCTTCACATTTTTACAGGGGCTGACGCGTAACAGTCCTTTATTTTAAAAGGAACTGATGAAGCATAAAATATGTTAAATATTAAGGCTTTTCCTCTCCTTTTCTACATACAGTACATTAAACGATTGTGTTACGCAAGAGGTATGAAAAAACTGAAATATACACAAAAATCATTATTATTACTAGTGTAATTATTTCTATGCAGTTGTACAGTACAGGTTAGTGTGCACAGTGTATCCTTAAGATGAAAAGATTAACATCCAAGCTTCTATTGTTATTCTGAACTGAACATGGCTGGCAGTGGCAGTGAATTTAAGCGTTAATTACACACTAACCTTTTCAGAATGGATATTTAGACACGCTGTGTCCTGCGACTCTGAATGTTCAGGAAATGAAAACATCCAACGACCAATCAGTATCTACTCACATTAGCATAGCCTTTTAAAGCCCCAATGCCCCAAAACATGCCACAGAAATCCTCTCCTATTTATCTTAAAATAGCCACTTAACTTTGACTGACACTAATTCTTACTACATGGAACTGTAGAAACCCCTTCATTTCCCCCTTCTGTCTCTGTCAGAAAATTACAAAAGACAGAGTTTGTGATGTCCCCAGTGTGAGAATCCCTTTATTCTGTCAGATTACAGCATTTGATATGACGTAGTGCGGCATTCTGGCATCACATAGCCTGCCAGAGAGAAGGGACCTGTCAGCAGCAAGAGGAGAGCGGTGCAGATCATCACTCTGACTGATCCAAAGGCCCAGAGACTGTCATCTCCTCCGACTGTACAAGTCAACACAAATAAAAGTGAGGAAGCAAAAGCCATAATGGCTATGGAGAGATCCAGGCTCATTGTGGCCATTACTTTTATTCAAACCTTACAGATGACATGATGTGAAAAATGAGCCTGTGTCTAGTCGGGTGCCCATTAGTGAGTGAGCACATTATCTCCCCTTTTTCACATTGAATCTCCTCCCTGCATGCAGTGGCAGATGCTCCAGAGGAGTCACTCACTTTTATGGGCTTTTGACTGCCGTACTCTTTTAAATACAGGGGCCTGCACCAGGCAAGAGATGACGTATGGCTGTCAGCGCTCTTTACCTCACTGACATATGCCTTCAGTGGATCCCTCCTTAAACCTTCTGTCTAAAACTAAGGGGGACAGCTAACCTCTTCCCTCACAGAGCAGACAAGCATGCATCAAATTGATTATTACAGCAAAAGGACGTGATTTCTAAAAAATCTCTATTACCAGATAATTATAGTGCAATTTACTTAAGTACAGTCTAAAGTAAATCATGAAATACAATTCCCCAAAGCCTTTAAGAGTTACACTTACAACTTCAGACGTACTGAACCTATGAGGATGTTCGGGGACAATAGTTGTGGATTTGATAGAGTTTACAAATAAAAACATTTTTTGTAAGTTTTGATGTTAACAAACATCACACCTCTAATAGTCGTTAAAACACCTCCCCCAGCTGATGAAGGAAAATCAATTACTTTGTCAAATCACTGTGTTCCTGTCACATTGTTGTGGCTGTAATTGACATGATGAACAAATGCTTCATCTGTGCTTCGTCCATCTACATTGTGAGAATTTCACATCACATAAAAAAAATATATATATATCAACTTGCAGAGACATTTGAACTAATATTTTAACACCCGGAGTTAAGTCTTTGACTCAATCTAAATGAAGCTAAACTAACTTACAACCCTTTTAGTTTAAGTTTGTCATCGCTTTTTCTAATAATATTAGGGAATAAATACAGTGAGACTTCCATTTACTCCATTGCCAACAACAAACAGCTGATCTTTTCACTGCTCGTCAAATCACCAAGCAGACTAATTGGGAAATGTGTGAAATAATACAAATATGGAAAAACATGTATATACGCATAGCCTTTTCTCCATTCCGAATGGCCAGAAATGCACCAGTGCCACAGTCAACAAATATTCAACAGCATGGAACCCCCCCCCCCCAGGAAGGTTGAACCTATTTGAAAATAACTGTATTTTATTCTACAAATAAATCTGGATGCAGTAATACAGAACAAAGCTCAGAGGTTGTGGTCAGTGACAGAGAATCCTGGCTTCTCTCAGGCATGAGTATGAACCAGACCCGCTTGGTTCAATCTAATCTCTGACAAGAAACAACAAGCCTTCGGGACACCCCTGCGGTCCACCTCTATACCGCACAACATCATAAGCAGCTCAACGCAGGGGGTTAGATCTACTGTAGCTGTCAGGGGAGAAATATGTTTCCATTTTACAACTTCAGTGGCAGAGAAGACCATACAAATGCTCCTCTATTTCCCTCACTATTGCTCACTCGTTTGAATCTCTCCCCTCTCTCTTCTGCTCCTGTCAGTTTTCCCTCAGTACACACACTCAAGGGGTTCCCCGGTGACTGCGTCCCATTACTATCCCGAGAATGCTGCACAACAGAGCTGCACCGCCGATGTCCCCAGTGATACCACTCAAATTCCCACATTGCCAAGTCAAGCACTGTGCAAGGGCAAACTGGATTTGTTAGCCAGCACAGTTTTAACTCATCACTTCTGTCGTATTAAACTTCAAGATGTAAAAGGGATATGCGTGCACCATAAGTGACTGACTACTGGAAGGGTTGACTCCGTTTCAGATCACAATTTAGACAAGCTATTTCAGCAACCGGGGTTCAACACTGGTCCCGGGCAAACATAACGACACTAATTCAATTAGAAATCATTGTTGTTCTTTAGTGATGCAAATTACTGGGTACAAAACATCCTCACAATTTTGATTAGAAAAGCAACATAACAGTCAACTTTCATTTCAGCAGTTATCTTGTAGAGCAAAGCTTACTGAAATGCTAAGTCAGGTTTTTTCACAAACCCAAATCCCAAGTTTGATATATTAAGTTAAATTATTTAATTCTAGCATTGAGTTCGAGCATCATACCTTAAAATATAGGCCTGTTTATATTCGGCTGACGATAAAAAAAAAATGACATCACAGATAGATACATGTTGGCCAATAAGATATTGTAGTACAAAAATGACAAATGTATATTTGAGGTAATTCACAAACAGTATCCCCATTATATAGTTTACCAGAGAGCAATAACATGTTTATTTTCAACTGTTACAAAGGGCACACATATCTTATCTTGGTCACATTTCTTTAGAAAATCAAAGTTAATTATTTAATACCTTTACTGTTGATATCATCAAGGCCATGCTTGGTTATGCACAGTTGGTAAAATGGTTTTAAGGAGTTTCGGTACGAGGATCTCAGGCATGATTGTGCTAATCACCTGACACACCTGATTTCCTGATTCATTTTCTCCATTCATCTTGAGCAAATGTAGCGACAGCTTGCAAACTGTTTGTTTTGAGTTGTCAAAAAGGAACCAAAGGCATGTATCAACATGGAATAAATGCTACTGCAAGATGTCACCAGCTGCACATGATATGATGAATTACAATCATATGTTAATCAGCCGGAGTAGCAGTAATGGGTTGTTTACACGGCGCTCCATCACAAACCTTCTTGGACTGTTTTCTCATATATACAGATACGGATTCTTGAAGAGACAGGAGGACACTACCGCTTTGCAATACTAATATACAGATTTAAGTTGGATTGTGTTTGTTTTCCAGCAGCATAGGAACAACTAAAAATGCATTTATGAAATAAAATGTCTTTAATTAAAAATTAACTGAGTTTGTTGATGCGTTTATAATTACTTTGTTTAAATCTGCCTGCCCTGTTTTTGTTATTGTTACACAATATGTAAGACATTTGCTGCCAAGACAAAAAAAAAATGTCATCCTTCATCACTCACCGTATTTCTCTCTTGACATGCATGCAAAGTAATTTAATGCATGTGTGGGTGGGGGTCTGTTGTGGACGGTTGGCCACAGAGCAAACAGCAGTAGGTCCAGCAACAAGGTCAATACTAGCGTAAATACCTTTGTATTTCCCCAGCCACCAACAGTGTTAGACCCTGCAGTTTGTCCAGCAAACTTACTAATGACTGGAATAGCCTCACTGCTATTGTTTTCCTTAGTTGGGTTGAATGCAAAGGATATAGCAGGTATATCAACAGTTATTATTGATGCTGTTATTAAAATACATACATGATTTGTAGCCTATTCAGTAAGAAAATCCTTATCTAGGTTTAAAGAGTCTTGGAAACAGGGATATCTTATTCCAAGCCTGTTCTTCTACAAAAAATAACTGGATTTTCTTTCTCCAAAAGAACTTGCATTTATTTTGGAAAGTGTTGCTACCTTACAGTATATTATTTTGATAATGGCAATCTTGACAGTTTTCATGTAAATAGATGTCTGTTAATTCTATCTATCGCCAAAGGAGGAAACGCTATGGGGATTGAGCCTATAGCCCAATGATGAAAATGATGTATTGCTATATTTATACATTTGCAATATTTCAAACTGTTTGTAGCGACATTCACTCAAATAGAAATTCTAAATCAACTAAATACAAATCTGGACAGTCAATATTATAATCAGCAAACATCTTCATGAACATACATCCACAAATTAATATTACACTAATTATGTCTGATAAAAAATATCAGATATATATGAATTAATTAATAGATATTACAATATGGCGGCTTCTGTGTTTTTTTGTTTGTTTTACAGTCACAGTTCTACAGTTTGTCTGAAGTCAGTCTGGACAACAGAATTTAGTAAAAGAGTACCATGGTATGATCATACCATCATGACATAATTCCAGTGACTATACAGTAATAGGACACAATATAGAGCAACGGCAAATGTCTTTGTAACCTAAACAAAAAGCATTATCCATCCGGTCATATCCCAGTTAGCAGTGAAGTGGATTCAGAGTTGTCCACAAAAGAAACAACTCATCACCTGACACTTTTGTGTGGTGCTATCTAACCCGCATCCTCTCGGTACAACATCTCAAGTATAATGACGTTTGCGAGTCTTAGCTGGAGGGACATTTAAGATTTCATCAGTGCTTCTCAATGAAAATAGACATATTCTCTCAGGAATGTATTAAAGAAGTTAAAATGCAAACAAAGTCATATTTTCAGGAAATTAGAAAAAAAAAACAATATAACTAAAGTAATCATTGCAATTCATGAAATATGTAGGCACGCTTATGCTACTGTGTGTAAATAAATGAGAATGAAGAGTAAATAGAAACATCACAAGCACAGACAACCTTATAAACTATACTACAACTAAATTGCTTCCACACTCCATGGACTCAATATGCGATTTAAAAGAGCCTGGCGGTGGCAATATTCCTCTGATATGGTGTTTAGTTTTAATAGGAACCCTCAGCTCAAATATGAGCTGACAAACACAGCAAGACAAACACAGTCTCTCTCCGGCAATGAAATATACACTATCAAATAGACCTGTACCTTTTTGAATCCGCTGTGTGGGTGAAACTAAAGCGCAGAACAAACAGCATTCTGATATGGCTTTGAGGGTGATAACAGCGTCTGACAGGGTGGAGAGAGCAGGCTTTGGGCTCGGTGCGAAAACACAACCTGTGATTGACATGATTCTCTGGCCTTAGAGAAGTTTACCTTTTAATAAGAGCTCAGAGAGGCCCTCTCAACAACCTGGTCCAGGCGCTCACCGACAGCAGGCGACGGCTTGGGAGGTGTACGTGCATGTATTTATGTGCGTGTGTGGGGGGGTTGCTTTTTGTGCATGCATGCGTGGACATGTGTGTGTATCGACGCAAACACGTGTGTTGTCGGTGCCCACTTGTAGCAGATTTCAATCAAGGATTTTCAGCCAATGCCCAAATATCCCTTCTCTTTTGGGCCAAGTTGTTTGAAGAAAAATGAGTGGATTCAGGATCAAGAGCCTTTCTGGAGGAATTTAAGTCTGTTTGAGGATTATGACTTCTTCATCCTGTACAAAGCCTGCAGAGAGAGCTATATGCTAGCCCTTGGAGGCAAGGCTTACCAATGCATTCCAGACTGTGATATAGAAGTGATAAAACCCAGGACAGATATCACAGTTTTGGGCACAGATCTTCAAAATAAATAGGGGAGTTGAAAAAACTTTCCAGTTTTAACTCTATACGAGTTATACAGTGCAAGACTATGCATGATGAAAACGTGTCCCTTAAACATAATTGCAAGCCAGCGTACTGCCTTTGTGAAATTATGGGGACATATCTTTGTACTCTGAATTCAACAAACTGCTGCAAAAAGCCACACCTCTTTCATCGGACTTGTGAATTATAATTAGCAAACTAAGACATTCCCCGTAAGCCTTGATGTTCAGGTTTCGTTCAGGCTTCCTGAGGCATCGACAACGATGTTACCATCTGACCCGTCCTTCATCGAAAAAGCTGAAATGACTAGGATTGACACTCTACAGAAGCTTCATTATTATACAGCTGATGAGTGAAACGGTATGTCGGCAGCACAGCCAGCTGGGTGTGGATCATCTCTGAACGGAGCTCTGATCAAATCTGTCATTATTTACCCTGTTTACAGCGTAACCTCAAAGCAAAACAAGAAATCAATAGAAAATGGGGACAAATTACTGTAAGTGTCAATATTTAAGACAGCTGAGATAAAGGGCTCTCAGCCTGTAATAGATTCTTTCCATTTACTTTAAGCTTATCGAGCAGAGGGTTCGTCAATTGCTGATAAGACCATTAGTTAGTTGTTGATAAAACAATTTAGTGTCATTACAATGGTAAACATAATAAATGGAGGTTGTTCAAAGGATAAAATCAACACCTAGCAATTACACCGCCTGTTCTTTTAGAGTGTATTCATTTTCCCTTTGCTTTACCATAAACTTAAGTATCATTTCTGTAGCCTCTGAAAGATTTAAGCGTATGATATACAGCAAAGTCCACCATGTAATGTAAGTGGGTCTGAAAGTGTATCGCAATAAACAATACACCTTCAAGACACCAAGTTACCTTTCTTGGCATAATAGACTAACCCACATCTGTGTGAAAAGGGACAGCCAGCACAGCGGGATGGGTGGGACATTTTGATGATGTGTTATTATCACCAACAACATTATTATGAAGGTTTAAATGACTAAATGCCTGGAAATATTCTGGGCTAAAGGGCTGTTATGCAACATGCTACACAACTCACTTACTTACTTAATTCAAGACTTTTAAACAAAGATGAAGACACACTCATCTCAGCTATCTCCCAACAGTACGAGTCTCAAGAGAGTCGGCTTTGTTGAGAAGGTTACAGGACTTTGTTTGACCCCCAGAGCAGTGTGACTCTTGGAACTATGGCTCTGCCGTACTTCACACTTATATCTTTTGTTCTTGATCAAGTGTGCACCCACCCCCATACAAAATACAGCCAAACAGACCCCGAGTGAGGTGATCATCTCGGTGCAAAGGAAGCCATGAACAGGCGGGAGAGAGGAAGTAGCATCTCCTACAGACAGTCGCAGCAGGGGATGGACTAACTATAGCCACATCAATGACTAACTCTCACAGCAAGGACACCTCCCTTCACTTTGAAAAGAAAATAAATTAAACAACAAAGGGGGACACTGACATTCACTGCCTTTCAGTTTATTGCAAATAACTGCTCGTCGTACGTCCAGCACAGGATCATTGTCGAGTTCAGCTGCCAGTAAGACAGCAGTGAAATGAAAAAAAAGCATTTCCTTCCCAGCAGGACTGATGATTTTTATATGGATTGTAGATGAGGCAGAAAAAGTTCCTTCATCTACTGGCCTAATATGGTCATTCCAACACAGGAGGAGACCCATCTTTGTACTTCTTCAAGCATTACATACACAATCAATAATGGAAAAATATACACTGTGAAAGGCCTTAGTCGCACTGCCTACAAGCAGCATTGATAAATGATTTTGTGCCAGTTATGACAGCAAGGTGCATGCAGTGAAGAGAGTAGAAGGCCTTTTTAATAGTGCAAGGAGAGAATTAAATCAAACCCAGGAGGGCCTCCACTGGAAGGGAGAGATGCTGCATCTCTCTGCTCTAAATCACAGCTCTACTTAAGCTCAGCCCTCTCTTTCCCCATTTTTCTACATTATCAGAGGAAACCTGTCACTGCTGTCTATTGGAAAGTTTACAAATCATGATTTATCAGAGAGAGGATCTCTAAACACCTGTGTGAGAAAATAAGCATCCCTTGCATTATTATTTACGGGCCAAAAAGTTGTTTTAAGTATATGAAAAATATTGTAGATGTATTATTTTTTACAATATTTTACATTTTTATCAAGTGCTTAGAGGAGCTGTGTTTAACGTTCTGAAAATCAAATTAGCAGCAAGCAACTATTAACTATGTAAAGATATAGTGGAGTAATGTCTAACCGAGCAGAGAATGAAGTCACTCTCCCTCTTGGTGTGTTGTTATCCGAGCTTCTACAGCAGTTGCAACTGATAATGCTGTCCCGGCCGACAGCGTCACTGCAAAAGTGTAGCACCCACCCTCCGGTTCCCCGTCATGTAAAAACTGTTAGCTCTGTCAGCACTTGCGCCGTAGTTTGTTGCACTGTTATTGCTGTTAGCATCGTTAGGTATGAGCCACCCAGCTTGCCATCTACATGTTGAGAGCCGTTGAGAGGCAACCAAAAAGCTCCCAATCTCGGGTCTTGCCCCTTTAAATGTTTGATGAATACCTTAAAACAGAAAAATATAGAAAAAAAGCTGATGATATACAATACAATTGCCATTTTCACTATGGCCTCTGAGTACCTGTAATTTCATGTACAAACAATGTGCTCCTTTAAAGTCCTCAGTGTAAAACCCTGTAGATCACAGCTCCTTATTATCCCAAGATGGGAAAAATAAAAACGGGGGCTTAAGAAGGAGTGAAAAGTTTCCAAAGGTCAAAAATTAATCAAACTCATTACCTGTGGAAGAGAAGGATCCTGGTAGCTGCTAACTCGTTTAGCAGATTTTTAACCTCTATTTTCTTTTCAAAGGGGTGGAGATTCCCAAAGGAGCAGACGTCCATGACTTCTCATTTACAACAGCATCATCATGATCCTCCGAGGCCTGATTTTGGAGACACAAACATGACAGTTTTTGAAAACAGAAGCAAAAAAACCAAGCATACAGCAAAGTCTATATATATATAAATAATGCCGTATTTAACCGAGTACTGTATGATATATAGACAAATGTCATTATATCATACAGTACTCGGTTAAATACGGCATTATTATTTTTAAACTTTATGCATCGACAACCTAAACCACATCCCAGTTTTAGGCCACTTTGTGCAATACAAAACAGGCAAAGCTACACCAGCTGGGGAGAGAAAATCCTACTGGCCACCAAGGCTAGTTGCTACTGCAGAAGAAAGCCACCAAGCACAAGCCGTATAAGGGACAGAAGTGAACCTAGGGTGTTGGGCACTCAGTCCACTGTCTGGTCTCTTTTCCTAATGCAGAACTTTCTCTACGCAGGGCTTCTTTTTGAGGAAACACATTGATGAGAGACAGAGGACATTGGTTGGATATATAAACCTGAATAAGCACTAAGCTTTCTATGTGTAGGAAATATATTAGAAAATGACTACTGCAAATGTCTAAAAAAAATACTAGCTGTCAAAGGTATGTAAAGTGTGTAAATATATGTTGCTGAGACGGACCTTGACAAATAATTAAAAACAAGTATATAATTAATATTACATATTAAAAAGACAGAAAAGTGTACATTGTATCTGTACATTGAATATTAAGATTTTATATGTTAACATAATTTGCAGGAAAAGGCTCAATATCAATACATTCTTCATTATTTGTTTCCCTTAACACTTCAGTTCAACACTTTACAATTATACATAGAACTTATCTGAAATAGGAAGTTGAAATTAATCTATTCTAAAATCAAGATCATTGCAAATTGTTTTCTCACAGGGAAGAAGATACGTGACCCCATTTAGAGTAATTTCTCACGCATAAATAGCTATGAGCCTAATTTGAGCCGAATTGGGTTGTTAGGTTTATGGGCTAAACATGCCGAATGTTTGACGGTAAAATTTGGCCACGTAAAGACACCATTCAGTTGGTAAAAGCCCCCATATGGTAACACTGTGAACTGGTCTTCAAAACCTGATTAAACCTACATAAACAATTAACCTCTTACCCCATCGCCTTACTATTTAGAAAAGGGAGTTTAATTTGAATATTTGTATTCAACCTAACCAAAACAACCTATTGTGCAAAAAAAAGCACAGTAAACTGCTTTTATGTAATGTCTTGTGGCCTATACATATAAAAAAAATTATAATTTGTATTAATTGTATAGCAGTATTAAAAAAAATAGTTAAACTTGAGTCTTATTTTCTCCACAAGAAAAAATAAATCACAAAAAAAACAAGAAAAACAAGAAAACCATTAATGCTCTAAGGGAAGTCCAGGCTGTAAATGTGCACAATATTCCACATTACATACATGTCATTTCAGAGTGCACTCCAAGAGACGCAGTGTCAAATCTGTGTGACAGATTTAGGTGAACGCTGGTGAAAGGAGCCCTGCGTGGGGAGAGCGGCTTAGGGCTGACTCAAGCAGCCAGTACAAGATCTCCAGCAGGCAGAAAGGAGCCCTGCTTACCGCAGAGCCACGTCCAGCCCACCACCACTGACAGCCAAGCAATAACCTGACACCATTGCCATCTTCTGACTGCAGTCACACATGACTTTTTGTGTCGGCATCACACCCTTGAACTTTATACTAAGTTTGGAGGCATTGCATTTGCAAAAAAGATTGACAAAAACACAAAGCAAAATAAAAAATAATAATTTTAGATTGCAACAATGACCATGGTCAGCAAATTAAAAAAAATGTATATGAACATATCTAATTATCTGCAGACTGATTTGGTCGATAAACTAAATGGAATACAGAACTTGAAGTGAGAATTGAGCCACTGTATGAGACATAATAAGTATGTGGAGGTTTCATATGTGGCGCTGTTTTTCTTTATTTCTAGTGGAATGTCTCCCTCTTTTGGGGACTGCTGCAGAAAGAAAGTCGAAGACAGCAATTCCTGCAATTAACAATCATCTTCACCTCAACAGGAATAAAAATAGGAAGATCATAATGGCCCTTTTATTGCATTATAATTGGAATCCGTGGATTTGAGTTTTTGTAACCAAGTTGTCGACTGAATGTTTTTATGCTGTAGGTGTAAGCAGTAACTTCATTTAAATATTATTTTGCTATCTAAAATCACTGGGGTATGGGGGATATTTAAATTTAAGACGTGATGAGATGTCACAGTTTTCGTTAGTTTGATCACAATTGATTAAACTAGTTAAAGGTATGATGTCACTGAGCACTGGATGATGTAAATTAATTTTCAAATCTGGGAGCTCCCTGACATCTAGTGGACAAAATCTAGACCTTCTCTGCTGCAGCAAAGGCCAGCTGCACCTCAAGTGCAAACAAAGCTTTGAAAAAGGCCATATATACACTACATGCATGGCTCAAACATTCCCAAATATACCACTTATAGTAATTGGATTCAAATATACAGTGCAATGACCTAAAGTATCCAAAAAGTTCCATTCATATTCCAAGATTATGGATCTATGAATTATCGACCAGCAGTCTTCAAAGACAGAAAACTGCGTGCCTTATAAGGCATACATTATTTTGTCATACCGTCATACCATATTATTTCGAGAAAATAAGAAATGCATAACAATACAGCTCTAGATTTTGCAGAGTTAGGGGAGCTTATGCCCACCGGACTAGAGCCAGTGTTGCTAACTTGTGCTAGCAGAGGTACACTCATAGGCCTACTTGTTTGTTTAGGTTCTGTGGTACCAGGAACTGACAAAGTCACCATTGCACATCATAATTCTAATAATAATTTACTGTGTTTGTTTGTTGGTATTACAATGTTGCCCAGTCACCTGCACTCCTACATCTTTGCTATGTTTATATTAACAACCACAGGAAATAAGTCCTGACTTTGTGTGGCATCCCTGAGATGTTATTATTGTAGTCCTAGTTGTAAGTTGTAATGCCCAATAAAGTAACCTAATAGACATTACAATTTTACACCACATGCTTTGCACTGGTAGTACTGTTCAGGACAGCAGCAGAAGGTTCTCCAATCACTCTAGCATTATTCTCAGTTAACAATATTGAACACAGCACTTAAGCTAGTACACGAAGAACTGAACGCTTGCTATGATCAATACTCAGACTCAGTTCAATGGGGTGAAATTCAAGATTAGAAATTGTGAAAGTAATTGAGGCCAAGAAATTGCTAAATAGAGGTTAGTTTATACAGTATAGGTCAATCATTTTTAATTAACGAGACATCCTGGTCATAGGCAAATTACCTGAGAAAAGGGAGCGGAGCTGTTTGCTGCCGAGCAATTAAAACATATTTTTAAAAGGCTCAAAGGCACAGTATCAAGGCAGCAGGTGAAGGTCTTGGATACAGTGCACAACAGAGTCTTGTAGGCAGTACAATTAAAGTGTCATATTTACCTAACCAGTTCAAGTCTCAGTATTTCGGTAAAAGGCTTTTTTATTCAACATGGAAATGTGGATGGATTGTAAATGTCTACAAATTATGACTTAACATTACAAAGAATGCATGGGCTACTGCCACTTGAAAGGGCTAATAATGTGTGTCAATTATTATTGTTTTTTCTTAAAAGGATAGGATCAGATTTTTTCAAATCTATTTTAATACAATACTCACATTCCCATATGAACATTGAAAGAGTTATTGATTGTCATTACTCTTATTCATACAAGATGTAAATGGGGAATTATTGACTCAAATAGCTGGATTGGATATTGATGACAATGGGGCCAATCTAATCCCTTCAATTCTATGTTTATATAAAACATTGTATACCAGAATTGTAATTCCTGTTGATCTTTAAATCAATATGTTGCTGCATTAAAAAGGTTTACAATTAGATTAATCCATTCAATTCTATGTTTATATACAACATCATATCCTGGAATTTTGATTCCTGTTGATGTTTAAACCAATTTGTTGCTGCATTAAAAAGGTTTACAATTGAATTGTATTTGCTGTTGATTTTGAAGATGTATTATCAAATTGCTGGTGTATGTGTTATTGTTTTAATAATAAGTAACAGTTAAGGAAAATTACATCTACGTATCCTTTTGATACAGCTTGTTTTACAAAGTTAAGAAGGCAATGTAAACGTCATGCCTTGTGTTACCTTACACATAAAAGATTGGTCCCGGTCACTTCCACACAGTGAATCAGCTTATTTATCGGTGCTTGGTATCGGCTCATACCCAAAGCCCAGGTATCTGTATAGGTATCTGGACTGAAGAGTGTGGATCTGTGCATCCCTAGCTGTAAAGAGGAATGATTACAGCAGGATTACGGTGACAAAATCTGTTTTAATACATAGCCCGAGTGAGTATTGTATCTAACTTGAAAACATCTGAACCTATCCTTTCATGATATAGGAGGACAAAACATTGTTCTTAGAATATCTTGACAAAGGACTGCAGCTGAAAATTAGCCATCTGGCTAACACCGGTACAAGAAGAATAGTCTTTTAAGTTGTACCAGCGTAGCATAGCATTTCTCAATGGTGGTTTACCATACCAAGAATTATCTTTCAACCTTATCATGAGGGCTGTGTATTGGCAAGCACCTGAAGATACGGTACGTTTCACAATACACGTGTCACGATACACCGCGATATATTGCGATACAATACGATACATATTGTAATATACTATTATTTTTTTAATGAAACTGTAAAAATAAAGCTGAAAATACAAATTGCTGTGTACCACCTGATAGTCTGATACGTACATCACATATTAATAACTCAGGGGACAAATTGCATCAAGACTTCAAAAAGTATTTTGTATTGCACATAGTCACTAAGCAGAGAACACACTGAACTGAAATGCACTTACATGAAAATAAAGTGCATATTGTATTCTCATTGTGTCACAGAGCACTTTTTTACTAAAGTGCACTTGCCACAACTTCATTTGGAAATAGAATACATACGGTATTATTGTCTTATTGTGTCACCGACCACTCTTAACTTACATGTAGATGCCATGAACATCATATGAAATAAAGTGCATTAAGTAAAGTTGTGCGTCACTATGGCTGGGTCCTTCCAATTTATGTCCCATTCCTCCTGGTTCTGTTTTCAGTACCTCCGGGATGTTACTGCCTGGGCTACTCTCTCTGCAGGGGGGAGCGATGTTTTGACACGTTTCATCACCTCTTTCCTGGGCACTAAACTAATACATCAATCCTGTGTCAGCAGCAATGATTCGGGATCACATAGCGCCACTCTGCAGTATACGGCCGCTTGCTTGTGAGATGCCATGTTGTGATTTTGGCCGGATCATGTGACGGGTCGGGAGGTCATCGGCCTTAGCTTAGAAGGAAATAGGCAGCAACGTCTAGCATTACAGGAGCGGAGCAGGAGGTTGTTTGACACAAACATTTTAAAACAGGATTATTTATTTTTTCAATGTTTCGATAGTAGTCGCGGACATACACTATTACATACACTATTGTTTAAAATATTAGTGCTATAGTAAGCTATATCGATATTTTTGTATTTAGTATTCATTAATTTAAACTGCGAACATTTTCCTCATTGAAGTAGGGTAAGGGTAACATATCTGAATACAATCCTTGCTGATAGACATTTTTAGCCTATGTGATCAAATAAGGTCAATAAGACACCACACTTTACTAGAGCAAATCGGATGCAAGAATACCTCTGCAGTTGATGGGATTATATAACTGTATCAATCCCAGAGAGGAAAAACTAGTTTGGACGCCTATGCACAGAGACAATTGTCAACAGAGACATCATTCAGTCGGGTCACAGCAGACAACAAATGAAAGACGCACATACTAACACATATTCCAAGAGGACATTGGTTTACCTCAGGGGCACACATAGCCTTTATTTAATAAATGAATTAGGCCTAGTTGTTTCAGAAATGTTTTTAAGCAAAATGTAAATAGATATACGGTTCCAGCTTTTTGGTACTATATAGGCCTACAGTATGACAGTAAATTGAGTATTAATAGGATTTCGACTATTGGTCAGACAAAACAAGTGAATTGATTTTGTTAACTTTGAAGACAACTGAACATTACTTACATTAGTTTTCTTCCACGTTGTCTTCCTGCTCTGACACATCCTCCAAATCACTCTCAACCTCCTCATCTCTGAAGAACAGATCAAAGGCCTGTTGCACACTAAATCTTGCTGCCATGATGTCAGTCACTGAAATGGCAGCTCAGGTACCTTTATAATGTTATGACCCCACCACCACCACCCTCCCAACCCAAATTGATTCAAATGTGTTACTTTGTAGATTATTTGATAATATTGCAGGTGCTTGTTTTTGCAGGTGCAGATCCTGTGTCTGTGACAAGGCACCCTCTGACCTGTGGATGACCTCTGTTCCCTTTGATCATATATGATCACTTCTGTGCTGTTTTACTATTTCACTGTTTCGAGGCTCCCCCATGCCCCTTCAAAGACCAGCAGGTGTCTGTCTCTGCGGGAACCTGGGCAAATGTTGTGGGAACACACAGACAGTTCTCGTGACAGTTTCGAGATCCCCTTTGAACTCTGTCACTACTGTCCCATAAAAAATACACACAAACATGGCCTGTACAGTTTCAAGATTCCCTAAAACCACCATTTTCCTTGATTTGACCGACACTGGTAGATCTAAAATCCATCTCAATAGATACGGGTCAAATTTGACCCGAAACAGCCTCAGTGTATAAAAATGTGTAGCACCTGTTCAAAAGTATACAATTTAAAAATATTTAAATTTTTGTGTATTTTGGGTCACTTTAGGAAAAGTCATCAAATTTCAGGCTAAAAGAATGACGTTTAGGGTATTTTTACTGCTGTCAAATGTCAAAACGGGTCAAATTTGACCCTAACAGTATGTAAGGGTTAAAGCCATTGTTTAAGTCTTGTGTCACTACACATTTAGGCAAATAGACTATATGGATCTCCTCTATCAGAGAATTTTTTAGTCGATTAACACACGATTTTGTTGACTAATCAATTAGTTGATTTAATCGACCCATCTGTAAACTCTCAACAAAGAATCACACAAAAGCACTATTTTTATCTTGTGTTTACCAGAGATACGCTCATTCGTTTCTTGAAAATGAGTCATTCAGCATGAAAAAGCATAAAAATGACAAATCAATTAAAGAAATCTTAGCCGACTAAGACCAAAATGACTGACTAGTAGACTAATCGACTAAGAGGGGATAGACCATGACTGCATGATTAATTGAGAAAAAAGCGACAGAGAAATCGATAATGGAAACAATTACTAGTTGCAGCCTAACATTCAAAGACTTTGAACGTGGTTCAAATTTAAGTACAGTATAGTTTGAACTCTCCACTTTAGTTCCTTTCACCAAAACCTTTTTTACCTACTAAGGAGTCAAACCAAGTCTTCTGTTATAAGTTAAACGTTAATTATAAGCTAATGCATTATTGCTAATGATGGGTCACCCCAACACACAACATTATAAATCAAGGCACACGGCCACAAAACTATATATTTATATTTTTATATATATAAATATTTCAATATTTAAGTGATTGTTGATATTGCTGTTACATTTTGGCCTTCAAAATCATAAAACTGTCTCAATAACTGACACTTCAACTGAAATTTCTCATTTCTTAACTGCTTTCACATTAACTGACCCCCAACTACCTTCCAAGCTTCCATATCAAGTGAACCCTAAAGTACCTTTACAATTTCTTTCTTTTTCTTTTTTTTGCCATTTGGCACCATGCGCAGTAGAGGATGGGTGGTAGCATTAAAATAATTGGTACTGCGACTTTATGAGTAAAGCATGGCAAACCTATTTCCAGTGCTAAATTCCAATAAATAGGTAGTGGTAGGGAAAAAAATAACAAAGTTATGCAAATGCAAATTTCAGTCCATTGGTGGTGCTTTATGAAAGGTAGAGCTCTCACTGAGATCCAAAGGGTTCATCCTTGAGGAGCATGATTTTGTTCAGAAAATATAATGGCAATCTATTCTACTGTGTGTGAAAATACTGGTATTTTGTTATATCTTCTGTGAGGTCATTAAACATGTTCTACAAATACCATGATTATCCTTATAGCAATTTTATGGAAACCATGTGTGAACTGTTGGAAAAACAGAAATTGTGACCACACGATGGCACTATAGGAAAACTCAGGGTTTTGAGATGTTTTTAAAATTGAACAAGTTTGCATAATGCAATCCCCTAATGCTTCACAACTAGCATCTCACTTGTTAAGTAAACTAACTCACCTCTGGAGTCTCCTTTTCTCCCCACAGGCGGAGGTTTGAGTCCTGCCATAACTGGTCTTGCATGTTTCTCTCTTACAGTACTTGCTCGGCTCAATTTTATACCAAAAAACTGAAGTTGTTGTGAAAATTTCACACAACATAATTGCCAGCAGGCTGACTCCCATGGTAACAAACCGGTTCCTGTGGTGCCAAAACCTTCTGGACAAGGTATTGTATCAGACACTACAGTGTAATATAAGGTCGTTTCTTACGACAGCAGGACAGAGGCAGAGAGAGAGGTGACCAAAGGGACAGTTAATATATACAGTACATGGACCTTTTACCAAAACAAGGACAGGGGCGTGGCAAACACATGATCTGTGAAAACAGGAAATATCGGTCCAAAGTAAAACAAGATATAAGGAGGATGTGCCTAAAATGTATTGACTTAATTTATTGAAATGATTATGCTGTAACACGTGGCTGATGTGTGCAGTGTGAGGCTTCTTTATTTTAGTTCTCAAGGTAATACTTTCTTAAATATTCAACAAGATAAGAAGTTGAAGAGTAAGTCATTATCATACCTGCTGCCTGAGTCTTTAATCTTTGCTAAGGTATAGCATCCTATAGTGTAATGTCTACTGTGTCTGAAAAAAGTTCTGAGGTTCTGTAGGCTACTTCTCTAGAGAGAGAACCTGGCGACCTTTATGTGGACAGGAGAGTGCTGTCAGTCATAATACCTGTCTGGATAGATGGAGGCTGATATAGAAGAGTGACACATGGTTTGACGTAAACACACCCAGGAGACTACACCAGCCTGCTTCCTCTTCAACATGAAAGTGCCTGGGGAGAGTGAGATTTGAGGAGATTCTCTGGAGATCTGCAGGGGACATTGGTCTGAGGATGCCAGCTGAGTATCTTCAACTGAAGTGGTAATTCTGCAGAGAGCAGGCAAAGCACCTGCTTGCTTTCACCCATCGACTGCACCACTTTGTAGGCTTTTGTTGATAGAGAAAGACAACAAAAGATGAAGTGCTGCTGCCAGAAATGTTTCTTATCATTAATGCTTCTAAGATGAAACTGAAAAGAATAATACTACAACACAGTTCTTTAGTTGGAATTTACGGACACGTTGACAGTTCTCCCTCTGTGCACTAGATGGCACTATTGTCCTTATAATATGATTGTTAAACCCACAATCAAATCTGAATGTCCTGAAATCAGCATTACTGAGACGAGCACTCAGCATATCTGATATAAACAAGTTAAAGATGATTTCTATTTTAATTCCATCTACATTAGGTTTTTATGATTATTCTGGTATAAATAGTTCCAGGTTTGGTGTCATTAATGCAAGTTTCAGTAGCGACGGATGATCATATAATGACTTGAATGCAGCGCAAGAGAGAAATGCAGTCAACACCATAATGAAACATTGAACAGATGGTTTGGAACATGGTTGTCACAGATTGTTGCAGCAAATTATCATATGGATATTTCAATAATTAAATCGGTGACACCACCTGTGAAGATTACAAAACCGATATCAGTAGATTACATTTTTCATGTTTGTAATTTACTCAAATGCAGAACCTATCAAGGCAAGAAACAACATACTGTATAGAATGTGACGTCGTATACAGTACATGTACTTCTTTTCTTGTGATACCTCCTGCCACTGTCAAAGTGGTTTGCTTCATGTACCTGGAGTTAATATCGCGTGTTGTCATTTTAAATGAAGATGCATGGTGCTAACAGGCTTTCATCCTGCAGCCACTTTGCCTTCATATGTTCTTGTCTTACTGAAGGATTACCTTGCATTCTATTGCATTATCAGACATGCTATAGGTTCCCAGTCTTATGCAGAACAACAATTGTAAACATGCAGAGTGCTTGATTGTGTTGATCACAGAGGAACAGACTTTCAGAAGACAGAACATGGTAATCCAATCTGTTTAGAAATATCTGTGAAAAGGTGATTGAAAGTGTCAAGACAGCCTCATTATAAATGAATCAGAAAGCAGGAGATGTATTTTGTACAGAGTGCCATAGGAATATGGTGCACACACACACACACACACACACACACACACACACACACACACACATTTGCAAAATGATCGAGCACATAGAAACATTGACTACTGAGAGTTTGCCTCTCTTGCTTGGCTGCTTTTTAAGGTCTAGGTCTACCTAGACTTTCATTTGCATTGAAGAAGTGATTGTATTCTATGCAATAAGTAACGTAAATGACAAAAACACATGTTGTTTATAAAGGCTGTATAATTGCAGTGACTTCACTGCTAATGTTTTTTCTACAAGATGGATTTCCTCTTGGGCCAATGTAATCTGAATTATTTCTCTGCAAATTTGATATCAGTCTAGGTGTACAGTGTGAACAGCATGGGATATTATGCAGGAGAGAGAGAAACACTTTCTCACAACCTCTACGGAGCAAGGTGGCCCGTGCTCCAGATCAAAATGGAAAATATTCTACATCTGACAGAACTCGTCTGACAGTAGAACTCATTATACTGTAGGCGACTCATTATCTGCTCTACCTGATGAGTGTTTGTGTGTGTGTGTGTGTGTGTGTGTGTGTGTGTGTGTGTGTGTGTGTGTGTGTGTGTGTGTGTGTGAGCGAGTGAGTGTGTTTGCCTCTGCTTTAGCATGTGTGTACATCTGTGTGAAATGACATTTTTTCCCTTTGAGCATACATGACAAGGCATTGCGAAGGCATCGTGTTTTATCCAGACACAATGCGACCGCCGAAGGACAGGCAAGTTTTATAAATTGCCCACAGCGACAACAGGGACAATGGAGCTCAGTGTTTTACTAAATCTGACAATTCTCTGACCTTTACAGCATGTCCATTGTTGTAACTCACACGCAACCTCACATTTTCACTAAATTGTGACAACCTCTCTCTTTCTCGTCGCTTGAACTTTCCCCCTCTGTATGTTCACAGGCGTAACTCCGTCAGCTCTTGCTGTGACTCTGAAACCTGCTCCCTGTTTTCTGATTTAAATAGGTGGCGTGGGTATGCTAGCAAAATACCACGTTTTTTGCATTGGATTGGCTGTAAGGATGATATTAATTAGCATAATTGCAATGACCATGTGGACTGAGATTATTGTGTGGCCGCTCGGCTGTCTGTTCTATTGTAGCCCCTCTTAGAGCCTGTGGATTGCTCATTGACTCACCCAGCAGTAGCGTTTCCTAGCAACGCCTCTTGAATGTACTGTACAGTACTTCCCCATCTCATGGGCGCCTTTAATAATCTGCTTTGCTATTTCCATGTAAGCTTTGTTAAAAGATGTATGGTGCATTTGACACCGAGCTTTTATTCTGCTGTTTGTTCAGTGTATGGCAGTTTTACAGTGTGTGTTGAAAGGATAATATGTAGTTATAGTGTAACATGTACAGCGGGGCTTTTTAATGCGTGCTCTTCTACGACAGGAGAATTAAAATGAAGCAAGAATGTAAGGTTCTGTACAATGAGGAGGAAAAAAATGCTGACCAGCATTCAAAGCTTTGAATGAATTCCCCCAGAATGATAGCAGTGTTCTGTTGAACAAGGGTTTTGACCCAGGCAATATGATTTACTGTACCGCACTCCTGATAGACAGTTTTAATAAGTGAGGATAATTTCACTGAGCGATCTCGTTGTCATGACGGAGCTGGCTGAATGCATACATCTTGGTGTTTGCACAATTCAACTGTGTGCTGGCCTCAATCAGGTAGAGAAATGCTGCACATATCAGCTAATGATTGAATAGTCCAGGATCGCAGGTTCACAATAGCAGTCTGTATAAAGCAGGAGTGCATTAAAACGCTGTGAGCTGAGGGCAGCAGGAAATCGAGAAAGGTTATCTGTTTGCAAGTGATGAATCCTGACATAACATGTGTTGTTTTTGCCTGAGTCTGGTCATGAAATTGATGGCCCATATAAAGGCTCCTCATCATGTGGCTGACAGACAGTATATTCTCCAGGACAGGAGATCATGACTTCTTGTTGCCTCGTGAAATTGCGACTGAGATCTCTCTGAATCACCATGCAGGGAATCTGTCTGCATGTGGGTTGGGTGTGTAGACCTCAAAGAGCAGGTCTTGGCATGGAATTGCAAATTTATTCACCCTTTTCCAAACCCTCACCTAAATCACCTTACCTTAATCCTGGATGATATGTTTGGATTCCCACTTCAGCTATTAAAAATAACCTGACCAATGCCTCCGTACACAGTCTGCAGGGTTTTGCCACATCAGCTGCTACAATCTCGAACTAAATTCGACATGTATACATATTAGGGTCTACAGCTTCACAGCATGCAGTAGGAAGCCTCCCGGGAGTGCAACATGTTTCCCTGCATCGCGTTCACCTTCCCGCTCGTCCACCTCTTCCATTGTTTATTCATGTCTCATATTGAACTTCCTCTCCCATCATCCAGAGCTAACCAAGACCCACGATTGCTGCTTGACTGCAGCATCCAACATCCTTGTGTCAGACCCAGAGTAAGCTCCTCTAATTCTGTTTGAATTCTTGTTTTTATTCTCTCTCTCTCTCTCTCTCTCTCTCTCTCTCCCTTTCTCTCTCTTTTATTCACCTGTCTCTGTCCGGTGCTTTTCCCTGAGGTGAAGAAGATGTTGTCTCCCATCTGGCTGACTTCACAGCAGACTGACAGTCTGTTGCAGTCCTCTTGTGACTCCCTGGTGCATAGTGTTCAGCCCACTGCCAGAAGCCCCACTGAATTAATCCAGCCATATTTCTTTTATTACAACCACTGACAGACACCTTGTAGAATTTGGAGAAAAAGAAACACTACTTTGTTGTATTAGAAAAAAAGATCCACTTCTTTATCCTGGTATAACACAGCACATTGCTCGCTGACTGTATCTGAATAGACCATTTATTAAATGTCTGGGATAACAAAAGATGTTAACTGAGTGTGCAGTGCAGTTTTTCCCCTTTGAATCGACAGTCATCTTGCGTGTTTAATCGCTCTTTAGAGTCAGTGACAGCGGGGAAGAAATGTGACACTGATATTACCCCACTGAGACAAGATTCTCTTCAAATCTGTGCCTATATTTCATTTGATTGCCCCCCTTCAACATCACATTTGGAGCCACAGTTTTACAAGGGTTCCTACGATCCTGTGACTAATGGCTGAGCATATGGCTTCCAGCATTAGTAGATGTATATATTCTCAAAACACATTTTCTTTTAATGCACGTTCATGGTGCTTGAAAACTGGATGTTGTGTGTTGTGTTGTTGCCATGCTCTGATTAAGAGAATTGTAAAATTAGATATATGTAGTTTGAGCGTAGATTATGTCATATATCAACAATTTCAGGTCAAAATATTACAGTAGATGTGCTGGATAATTATTTTCAGTGTAACACTGCAGTATGTCTTCATAAAGCCATTAGGAGGCACATTTCCTGGACCTGGATGCCTGGTGTTAATGAGCAACCTCAGCTGTCCACTGTGGTTACTTTCAAGGCCGTGTGGCTCTCTTTGGGCGAGGATAAAATGAAATGAGGATGCATGAGTCAGCAGTGAGAATTCGCAGCGAGGTGATTAAAGGTAGCATTGAAGGCACTTTCTGGGGGCGAAAGATTAAGACGATGCTACTCTCTCATCTTCCTCAAAGCCAGAGCCATTTGATGTGGGCCCCTACAGGTTGCTTGTCCACTGCCAGCTTTTCTCGGCAGCAGATCACAAATGAAAACACACATATTCAAACTTGTTTTGATGAGAGTGGCTATCATTAGACGATAAATTTAAAGATTGGGCTTGGCACATCACAGAGTGCATTTGAAATTCCTCCTGCTGAGGATCTGGCGACAGAGAAGATGTTATGTGTCCGGAGCCAAACATTTGCAAATATATCATAGTTCTTCTGACACTGGTGTATCCACCATTACTATAAACTGTGCATTTATTATCCAATAATAAGTGAAAGGAGAAAACATATAATTACAACTGAAACGATTGATACATACCGGTACAATCACTTGGCAACAATTTTGAAAATCAATCATTTAAGTCAAGTAAGTGAAGCTTTTTCTGTTTTAAAGAATTGTCAGATTGTCATAAAGATGATTTCTCTATCATTAGGACATGGCCACTCTATCCATTAACATACAACAATGTTAAATTGCTAAAAACTTTGTTTTCATTGAATTTATCATAGAACTGACTAGAACTAACACACAAATTGACTCTGCAATTAGATGGAATGCCTCTTAACCACTTTTCTGTTTTATATAATTGTAAATGGAATATCTTTAGGTTTTGAACTGTTGGTTGGTCAAAGTTGCGTTTGGTTGTGGGAACTTGTTTTTGTGCATTTTTCTAAACTTTCTGGCATTTTATACTCTAAACTACAAATTTAATTTAAATTCATTTGAAAAGAAACAATGAATGATGAAAATAGTCATTACCTGAATGAGATGGCAAGTAAAGCTAAAATGACCCTGACTCAACAACCTTTGTTTTGGCCCTTTATTTGGCTCTTCCCTCTTTGCTTGGTTTCTCCTTAAAGTCCTGGGCGTTTTACAGCAGCCCATTGATCCTAAAATACTTAAGATAGGTTAAAAGCAGAGTTTCATGTATGTATGTGACGATTGAAATACAGTTTTTTTCCGGGGTGACAGGCCTTAAGGACATTATGAATACATCTGTACAAAAGCCTTTTCCTTATATGGTGATAATTTGTACCTTATCAGAGGAAGGTCGGAGCCTGTTAAGAAACTTACTCAAGCTGCTTCTTGAGACAGCTTGTTTGTGAAATGCTGTTCCATGTTGGATGTGTGATCATAAAATGTGAACATGTACATTGTGTGAACAATACAGTATATGCGTGGGTGTGTGTGTTGATGTGTTTTATATTGAATGAGTGTATGTATGAGCAAAAGTGCCTGAAAGGCCTATTACATATTCCCCTTCCATATGTCTCAGGGCGATAATCATATTAGAGTGAGTCACACTTGACCTCCACTGCAGAGGATTTAAATAGATCATAAATAATGCTGCAGTGTAGTCAAATTACTGATATGTTGATAACATGTATGTTTGATAATATGCCATTTGGACAGCAAAGTGTTCGTAATGGCCTTTTATTTATGTAATATAATGTAGAAGGACAATTATTCATGGTCATTGTTAAAGTTTAAAGCTATAGAGCAAAATAATTATTCATATAAAAGGTTGTTTTGAAGGCATTCATACAGCTACGGTTGCTTTAACTGGTTTCCTGATGTAGAGACGGCTATTGTACTGTACGTAGATGATGCCACTAGCACAGATACATTAAACATGAGCCATGAGCCGGCACTGGAATAAAGTGGAACAGATGGTAAGCATATTTTGAGCTGAGCCAGAATGAATAATTCCCCCAACTGATGACACAGCAACGCCAGCAACAGCTTTGAAAACTCCTAACTTGTTGTGAGCAAAGTTTGGGTTGTATACTCAAGTCATCTTTTTTTGCCTTTATGTCACAAACCTTGGAATGACACATCTTAAGTTGTTTGACAGATCCAAAATGCAAAAACATGAAAAACTGTGAATATTATAAAAGTAAACACTGTAAATGGAAAACACAACATCCACAAACTTGTCTTTAACTGTAATCCCTTTAGTCTGCACTCCCCTCGCTGTGATGCTCTTTGGTTTACCTTTGTAAACAAGCTGTTGCTGTGTGTGACATTCTGCTTTTACAGCAGCTTAGCTTTCCAGGTTCAGATGTTGGATGTTTGTCCTTGAGGGGACAGCTGCCCTCAGACCTTCCTGTCAGTTTAAATAAAAGGTGGCAGAGCATTTTTCGGTACATTTCCTGGAAGCACTCGGGGTATAATCCATTTCAAAAAAGGTAATAATGCCTTAACAGAATCTTTTCTGCAAAGTGACGTTAATGTTTCCATCAAATTATCAGGTTAAAGCCTTTTTATTTTTAACTAATGCTTTGACGAATTACTTTTTCATGGAGTCAGCAAAGAGTGACACGTCAAGTGTGATATTATATATCTGCTCCCATGTTCAGGAAAGGCCACGTTTTTTTACTGCACTGGTCACTGATGAATTGTGACGTACTTTCAACCAGTTGCTGTCCATGAATTACACTCAACATTAACTCCCCCTAACGGCCTGTTCATGTCTTATTTTGTTGACGTTTAGCTCAATCTTTGCTGTTTTTTCCTCTTTCCCAATGACGATGGGCTTTGATATTTGATGCTAAGGAACCCCACCGAACCACAATGGTCATTATTTCTCCACTGTGGGAATATATTTTGCACCAAAGTTTTGTTTGACTGCATTATGCACTACAGTTGCTGAATGATTTATTCCGTCTGACAAGTAGCCCATAATTGAATGAAGCTTTCAAACGCAATGCTGTGAAAGCTATCACACTCACCCACGTTCGACTTCATTGCCTCCGGGAAGCCTATTGCCCATTCTACCCCAATTAAGATTGTTTCTCTGTGTTATTACTTTCAGCATAACTCTCTCACAATGGAATACGGGGAACAGGAAGGGTCAAATGCAAATTTTGAGCAAACCAATTAGGTGGTGTTTTTATACAGCAACACTTCTCATAAGAGTTCTGTTTTTAATAGATGGCCATGCCAGTCATTCAGTTATCTGGACTTAAACAGATGGAGTGTTTGTTCCAGTTCTGTGTGTATGGAGAGAGGCTCTACTCATTCTGACTGCGGAATAGAAACAATCCTCGCTGTTCATATTCATAATCTCCTATTTAATCAACAAACTATTGATGTGTTAAAGCGATACAGATTAAAACACTTCGGTGAATTATCTGAGGGAATTTCCGTTTTGATACTCCTCACACGTACAGGAACCCTGTGTCAAAAGTGACCTTACTTCCCCTCCGCTTATCTCAATCTTCATTGTGCTCGCCCCCTGTCACCTATTGATCTCACCAGTCCTTCAAAATAACAGCAGGGGGAGGATATTAAGCTCCTCTGTGCTTATGTGACCCCGACGAAAAAAAGTAAGACAGAGAGGGAAAGAAAACAGTGCTTCATTCTGCAACATTTAGTCCAATCAGCTCCCTGAGGCTGAACGCCGACGGGAGGCTGGGCTCCTGCGGTGAAGGAAAGTGGAGGCTGCAAGGCTCTGCTCTATTTTTCTATAGAATCAAAAATGCATGTGGGTGAAGTGCGTTATGAATTACATACAGGACTATGTCTAACAAATCCATATAGCCTATAAGCACATGGCTGTTCAGCATCACAGGTTACTGACTAACTGGTATATTCATCGTGAAGCATCCAGCGTGGAAGATTAATGGGTTTGAGTCTGTTCAAAAATTCAACCGAGGAGACACAAAATTCTCACTTTTTTTTGGTTTGGTTGCCTGACAACAATTTATGCCCAAATAGTACAGATTATTTAATAGTGATTTTACATTGTTTGTGATTCCTTATATCTGAGATTCACATGTTTTAGCATTGTGAATGTTAACTCTGTAAAAAAATGTTGTCGTGTTGTAATTGCATTGTAGCTTACAGCCAAGTGTTTGTGAACAGTGAACAGTGTCTTTTGGCAGCATGTAAACACCTGACTACTGTACCCGGGGAAGAGAGCGACCCTGTTTACAACCAATGGAACACAATGTAGACTCCTGAAATATTCATCCCACTGCCACAGCAGGCACTCAAATGGCAGCGAAGAGACAATGATGAAGTGAATGACCAACAGCGAGGCTTCGCCCAGCCAAGTGAAACCACCTTTGAAAACTGTGGTTTTACTCCAGCTGCCCAAAATATAGAGAGTAGTCATGAATCAGAAAATCTTCACTCCTATAGCAAACCTACAGTGCACAAAAGAAATCTACATTTAAATTAAAACATGTTAAGTCCTCGCATCATGCGGATGCAATGTATTCTGGTTGCAGTTGCTAGGTAACAAGTGCTTCAGGGGGGAACCCTCATTATGAAACGCGTCATTGATTGCTAATTTGCAGATAGAAGTATTTGAATACTTATCTTAAATACTAATACCCACATCAGTAACAGCTTGTAAGCATTTTATTAGATTTCTTTCACATAATTCTGATCTTCTTCTAAAGCAAAGCATTGCTCTGGAATTGCCTCTGAACATTTGATTTGGTTTCTACATGTAGGAGGATGTTTACGAATCGTAGATCAAAAGCTTGTGTACTGCATGTCACGCTTGCAGAGGAACAGAGGCACACGGTTACGTGCTATCTCTTTCTCATAGCTTCACTCTTATCAAACAGTTGCCTCCACAGCCAGAGCCGGGGATGCAGCCGAGAATCCGCCACCCTCGTCTGAACAGGCTTATTTTTAGCAGTCATGGATTGTGAGAGAGAGCTCTTGTTTTATTTCAGTTCTACTGGCTTTGCCTGAAGCACCAGAATTGTTTGGTGCCCTTCGAGTATGTAGAGTCATTTTCCTGGTGGTAGGACTTATGGAGGTTCACTGCAGCTCACAGAAACATTCCTCGTGGCCACGGATGAGCCTGGTATTCTTTAATGTCACATCAGTGAGTTAATGATGGGGGAATGTGTCATCACTAGAGTTTAATTATTTCACAAATGTCCATACATTTAAAATATCTTTAAAAAAAAACAATAGGTACAAAATGATTACACACGCACAAGAAACTAGATCAAACCGTACATGTTATGCTGTGGATCTCATTCTCAACTGGATGACATGCTGTGGCTCTCCATGGCTGGAAAAAACACAAAGATCGCACCGTGCTCTCAAATAAATATTTCTGGCAAAGGAGGGCGACAGCTGCATCTTAATGCAAACATTGAATAGAAGGGAGCAGATGAAGCGAGATCATCAGGCAAAGCAGGCTCGGTATTCTACCGAGAGAGTGGGCTCGGTGTGATGTGTCCTCCTCGGCTCCTTTTCCCTGCGCTGTTGGCGACTAAAGCAGAGATAGAATTTGACTCAGGTGCAAACTGAGCTGTTTTTGTAGGCGCCCACACCAGCCCGTTATCTTACAAATACAATACACCAGAGACAAGGCATCTGTTGTGGCTGTGTGTGTGTGTGTGTGTGCGTGTGTGTGTGTGTGTGTGTGTGTGTGCGTGCGTGTGTGAGTGTGTGAGTGTGAGTGTGAGTGTGAGTGTGAGTGTGAGTGTGTGTGTGTGTGTGTGTGTGTGTGTGTGTGTGTGTGTGTGTGTGTGTGTGTGTGTGTGTGTGTGTGTGTGTAGGGATATGTTTTATTTTGTCTGTAATTGTATGCCGATGTTTAAAACAACAGAAGACAAACAGATGATGGATTTGTAGCATCCCTGTCTGTTCATGATGGAAACTTCTAACAATACACTGTAAATAATACATATTATATATAGCATCACTGCAGCGTGCTATCTTGTTGGCCTGTTGCATTAGGCTGTGGCAGCTGTTTCCACACTTGAATTGTCCAACCTAGAGGGAAAGGTGTAAATGTGAAACAAGTCATGACAGAATGTGACAAGAGACAGGAATGTCCTCTCTTCCCCTACGGTATTGTCTTTTACACTCTCTCAGCCATTTTAATCTCCCCCCCTTAATACCATCCCTTCCAGACTCAACTTTGATCACTGTCATTTTGCAAACTTACAGGATTGGAAGGATTGAGACAAATGCATTATTCATCTCACACACCGATGTGTGTCTCGTCTCTCTGTAATGCACTTCTCTCATCTCCCTGTCACTTCTGTCTTTGGCTCAGTTGGCTCTGTTGGAGGACGGCACTGATCTTTGGGGATCTGTAATGGACTGCAAAGTTTAAACCAGAGGAAACTATAACAGAATCCCTCTAGTTAAAAGAATATGAATAAATATTACAATTTGAATTATTATTATATATAGAATATTGTTTTTAAATGTATCGGCTATTTGATCTTAGAGAAAACAGTGGTTGCATATTACTAAAGTAAATCCTTAATTCATCAAATATATTGTTGTTTATTGCCCCACTAGTTATGGTGGCTTCAGTTTATGTCGAACAACAAACAGCAATACCACCTTTGTATTTGTTTCATGGTGCAGAGATTGTCTAACCATGCACCATCATGATCGCCTGGAGCTGGAATGAGCACTAAGCTTTCCAACCAAACCTTCACTTCAGTAAATCACACCCAGAGCTCATGAGTCTGGAGCTGTTGCAATAAAAATGAATTGGAAATCACTGCAGAAGCCTTGAAAAGTTGATTCGGTCAGATGGACTAAAGACTAATTTAAAGTATGTGGCAGTGACAAATTCAGTCAGTCCAACAAGGTTACATTTGTACCCAAACAGCAGGGCTCATACTGACAGATGACTGAATGATATAGATCTTCTGGATTTCCAATGATAAAAACATAAAGAATGACTGTTGCTGTTGAGGTTTTTGTTCTGACATGGCATGTAGTTAATAATGATAATGGAAGCAGATTTACCTCTCGAACTCTCGGTCATTTTTCAAACAAAGGGACCTTTATTTCAGACAGAGGTAGACAAAAGAAGCCTTCCTCTTTCTAGCCAGCAACTATCGATTTTGTTAGCAGAAATGTTGCCAGCTGAAGAGGGTAGCTAGCAAAATAAGATAACATCAAGCTAACATAAAGCTTTTTAATGTTGCCTATCCTGATTCTTTTTAAAACAAGAACATTGTAACAGGGTGTTAAATATGCTCTTAGTGGCTAATAACATATATTATGCTAAAAGACTGAGGTTAAAGGGGCAATAGGGAAACAGAATGGCTTGTCAGCTGGCCGAAGAGCGCCTGGACCTAGAGGAATAAGGGAGGCTGCAACCCATAATTAATGTAACATGTCAATCCGACACACACACCCACTTCATAAAGTGCTGGGCGGAGGTGAGAAAGTTCGATTTTTTTTTCCTGTTTCTAGTATTTCTGTCACTTTTCATGTGTGAAACTATGTGCAATACAAACGCCTTCCAGGAAAAACTGTCCGAAAGTGTGAATGGTTATCCCCATATTAAAAGGAGTATTGCACGCATCTCCCACGGCCGACTTTTCTCTACAAGTGAGACAGTTTGAAAAAACACTTTGGCTTTCCAACATGTTTGACGTCGTCCTAACCAGCTCTTTTTGAGAGTAAACCAACATTAAAGTGTTATGCCTCAGGCAAAAAGTCAGTATCCTTACCACTTGATGATCCATGTGGAAGACATAGAAATAAGAAGATACTGTTCTTGTATTGTAGAGAGAGTCCTACTATTACAGTACAAATACATACACACATACAGTACCAACCCACACAGACAGACAGTACATTCTGTATATTGTCACTTTATTCTGACATAAACCTTGTTGTCTGGCTCTTTAGGACTTTGACAAGCACTAGCGATGACAGATTTATGCTTTATTGTTTGTATTTTTGATATGTTTCACTTTTAACATTACAGAAGACAAGCCTTTTAGGACGAGTTGCAGAGGGCCGAGTGTGAACTTCCAGGACAGAGCTGCAAACGTCAGTTGGTTATGGAGAGGGATAAACAAAAATAAACACCATCCAAAGCTTAATAGGCATCCAGTACCTCATTATGGTTGCTAAGCGGATTGATTGATGATTGGAAAATCACCGTTCATGGTGAGTGGCTTAGCAAACTGTCAATTGGATGGTTAAAAACTAAAAAGCTTTTAATAAACATGGGCTGAAACATATAAAATTTTTCCTTTTTTTAAATGACATGATGACAGACATGTTGCATCAGTGTAAATTGTGTTTTATTTGTCCTGTAATCTGCAAGCAACGCCAGCTGTTTTCTTCGCCGCAGGCTGAGTCTGTGTCAGATATTTGTCAAGAAACCTGATTATGGAAATTATCAAAATATCCCTCAAAGAATTGTATTTTTTATGGAATTTTAACAAGATTTTAAACTCTGAATAACCCTTTTCTTGCCTCCTACTACAATCCTCCCACATCTTCCAAATACACTTGAGTTAATCATTTCTGTATTAAAATGCTATTTCTGTGGAGAGGCATTAATGTTAATGGAGAGACATTAATTCTCTTCCCGCTGGAGAGACCTCACATCACAGAGGACAAAAACACAACAACAAACAAACAAACAAAGTGACATCTAGAGCAAAGCTCTTCTTGGTGGTAAAGGGCGAGCTAGTGCTGATTTAACGTGGCTTTAAAGGATTCGCACCCAATCTCCAAGGTGTCAGAGGATAATGCCATCAGCAGTTTTGCTATTGTGATCCATGGAGTTTATTTGAGAGATTCAGAAGAAAAAGGTTTTCTTAAAATAAAGACAGAATCAACCCATCTGCCTGTGATACCTACAGTCATGGCACTGACTTATCTCCACGAGTCCTTTAAGGTATCTCCTGAACCACAGTTATTATTCACACGGCATATTTGACAGCAACAAAGGGTGTACTGTGAAATATGACCAGCAGCAGTGATTATGATCAAAACAATGAGAGCACCATAATAAAAGACTTCTCGCAGCGACACTGGCTCTGTTTCGATGTGGAATCCTTTATCTGGCACAGTTTTGCTCCAGATTTAGAAATAGATCACATCAATTTGCAGTCCTGCGTGTGTTGTCAATAAGGCAAGATAAACGTACGGAAATAGCAAGAGCAATCCATTGTTAATGTTGTGTCTTTTGTGTTTTTGAAAAAAGGTCTGCAGACTTTACCACTGATTCTAAAAAGATACAATCGCCTGCATCTCTGCTCCTGAGATTTGTGATAGGGTTTTGGTCCAGTTATCTACTAGAACACATGTTCAGTATCAGTCGGCATAGAAAGGTATCATCCAAGTATACCCCCTTTACTGGGGCTTTTTGTGGATTGATGCCTTGTTGCTTTCCAAGAAAGAATTGAAAACATTTTGAAATTAAAAGGAGATTGATACCACTCTCACATCTGTACAATAAATTTGAAGCTACAGCCAGCAGCCGGTTAGCTTAGCTTAGCATAACCACTAAACACAGGGGGAAACAGCTAGTTTGACTCCGTCCAAAGGTTACAAAATCTGCCTGTCAGCATCTCTAAAGCTCACCGATTAACATGTTGTATCAAAAGAAATTGACAACAAAAAAACAATAATAAACAATTTGCCATTTCACAAGGGGTTATGTGTTGTTTTAAAACTTTAGTTTTTGTACAGATTAAAATGAATGAATTGAACATGACATCTTAAACAAACAAGATATAACATGTCAAAAAAGTGGGCTTTAGAGTGAATGGTAGGTGGACTTTTTTCACCCTTGGACAGAGCCAAGCTAGCTGATGTTGAATATGCGTAGGTTTTGGCTAATATCAGATTTATATATCAGGTAGATTCACTCGCACTGCCAATGCCGGATCTTTACAGTGAGGTAAGCATGTTGTTGGTCTTTCATCATTTTGACCGCCCCCCTGTAATAAGTAATACATTTTATTTGTTCGAACGGGTAAAGCATGCATTAGATCAAAGTAGCAAGATGCTAAACAGGTTAGGTTAGATCTTTATTCCTGAAGAGATTGGGTATCATACAATGTATATGATGCATTTAGAGAAAACCAGATTATATGGCATGGATTCAGTAAACAGAATGAATATGGGGCTGTGGTAGACCCTGTGGCTATATAAAGATTATAGTCATTATAATATTATTGCTTTCATCACAAAGGAGGCAGATTATGGGCCCTTAAAACAAAGGTTATGATTTCCTCACAGGGCCCACCTCTTAATCTAACAAGTAACACCTAAATTGAAATTCTAATTGAGTGTCTTTTATGAATGACCACACAGCCCTACTATATATTTAGGTTGATTTTGTTATATGATGAAACAATTGCAAAACAAATTGCACACAGAACTACTGTCCTAAGCAGTTGATTTATGAGAAAAAAATGCCCATAAATGCTGTCTAATATCACAGGGTGTTATATAATGATTGCTTTGTGCTTATCAAGTAAAAGTATTGACTCTTTCAACTTAAGTGTTACTTTAATAAGCAAGTGAAAATTGTGTGGGATTGTGCCCACTTCAGACAGGTCATATGATGCCAATAATACATTTTCAAATGCAAAATGCATCATCCAGCAACATATTCTGTATTTGATCAACTCATAAAGTCATAAAATCGCACATGGTAAAATAGTCTATATATGAAATACCAAAAATCCAGCTGTGAACAAACATGAAAATGGAAACAAGGTAATATAATTAAGGCTAAACATCTTTGTCTATTACCTTTGTATAGCTAAGTCAATAAGAGGAGCATGCAATCAACGTAACATTGCCACAATATTACATTAAACAACAAAAGCAATCAACTCAAAACAAATGTTTGTGCCTTTCGTCACCACAAATTAGAACCATGTAATGTAGGTTTTCCACGTTGTAAATCATATGGCTTTGTGCAATTGTTCACTGTCTGTAAAATCACAGATGGAATTATTTTTGTAAAATAATATATCAATAAATGTCATGCCAAAAATTATTGAGATTCTGCTCTACATGCGCTGTTCCTTACATGCCAGATTGTGCTAATTGTACATCATCCTAAAAAAAATATCAGAGGTCCTTCATAGCATGTACACTTACATCCAGGGACACATGTGCTCAATTCCATCACCCTACTTTATATAAGGTATATGTGCACATTTTCTACATTTCTTTTCATATAAGAATATTGTCCATTAATAAATTAGGGATAGTACAAGGTAGGGAAACAAAGGTGGATGGCATAAGTTAAAATATGTCGCCTGCTCTATGTAAAGCGATCTGAATTCATCTTTCTGAGTTTGGGCGGCAGGTGTCCGTCCATCCTGCCCCCTCCTCCCCCAGACAGTCGCTGCAGTTTGGGAGGTAAGTCCGCCACGGACTTACTCATGGGCTCCGTGTTGATCTTGGAGGTCTTACCCATCAGCTTATCATCAGAGACGCCTGGAACAGAGCTGATTCGCTGCAGCTTCATGGGCAGGTCTCCAAAGCTGTAAGTCATCTCCGAGGTGGTGGAACTCATCCTTAGTAGCTTCTTGGGGAGGCCTTCCCGCCCTGTGATCTTCTGGAGCTTGGTGGGCAGCTTGGTGGTGCTGTCATTGTCCTCCAGGGTCTCCAGACAGTCCAGAGAGCTGTTCTTCTCCCCGCTGTTGCACAGGGAAGGAGCCATGAGGGGCGAGGAGAGGAGCAGAGCCTCTTCCTGCTCCTTCACGCTGTATGGAGCGGTCGGCACCTCGAATGTAGCGTGGAACTGAGAGTAGTCCACCTTGAAGAAGCCTTCCTCCAAGGAGATAACCGGGAAGAAGCGGTGTCCCCACAGAACCTCGTCCTCGGTGTAAGACGTCCTCGCTTGGCAGGTCATCCCTGTTAAAAGGAAGAAGAAGAAAAAACAGAAAAAAAGACCATTGAGTGGATGAATTGTCAGATTTATAAGTTCATTTTGAGGCCTCAAAAACGATGGCAAATTATGTGTCACTCTTGGCACAGATCAACCCAATAAAGACTGAAGATGAAATGTTTCATGACTCTAGTCAACAACAGAGGCCTGGTTTAATTATATGATTGGCATTTCACATCACACAGCCAACAATATTGCAGACGAAAGTGCCTCAATGAACAAGTACTTAATGAAAGATAATTAATAGTTAGTTGTTGTATGTGTTTATAAGAACGGCTATTTATTCATTCATAAAAGACCCAATTCATTCTGAAATTCCTGTTCATAAGGAACTGTCAATGCAATTAAAGGTAAAATATGTTAATATCAAATTTTTAACTGACCGACCCACCAACAGAGTGATGCTACAGTTCAAAACTGCTTCTAGTGAAAAGCACTTCTCCACATCACCTCTTATGCTACTTAACAGTTCAGTCCACACCTTTAGCTTGGCTGGTAACCACGAAAGATAGAGGATTAAGATAATCAAACTGCAAGAGCGCCAGCAAAGGCTTCAGGAGGTCTAGCTCACACTACATTTTCTTTTGAGCTTTCTGACACAAGAAAGGGAACCCAATTAAATCCAAAACATAAAAGAGGTACACGAAGTATCTGTTACATAACATTGTTCAGCTGGAGAAAAGCCAAAGTGAGTCTTGACAATTTAGTAAAAGCGTTAATTTCTCTCATTTGCCGACTACAAATTAAAACAAGATATCCTATTAAGCATTTTCTGGGTTTGTGTGTGTACCCGTTTAGTATGCTTTTGCAAATTCGGCACAAGATAGAAGAGATTGATACACTTCAATCAAATGTTCCCTCACACAAGACTCTGAATTAAATCCCTTCTTAAAAACTCCCCTCACGTCTTTGGAAGCAAATTAATGCAATTAGCAAAAATCATGAATGATCAACAAAAAAAGTTATTGGATGCTTATTAGTGATTACTAATCACCACTATTCAGTAGCTGCTAGCTGCCTGCGCATTATATCATGCTACATTTGCTCACAGCAAAGCCCCATTCATCTTGGCCTATAATATTCTAATGAAAACACAACGTTCTTACTGAAAGTGAGCAAAGAAAATCTATAATTAGGTTCACATCTTAAACAAAACACTGAATTGGTCCCAAAAGCCCTTATTTTAGCAAAGAGGAATGGCTGGGGGGGACTCATGTTAAGACTTGTTGAAATCCATTAGGAAATCAATGACAGCAGTAGCTTATTATCAAATGTTTTAATTACCAGCTTAATATTGTTCTGGCAGCGACAGTTGGGTCAAAACTGGGATGAAGCGCTCGCTCACAGTCAGACACCGCTGCTGATTGTGAGGATGTCATCATCGAAACTGGAGGCATCTGTGATTCCACCCTATCCCCAAGGTCATAAAATAATTCACTGATAACAGCTCGGTACACAGTCGCAGATGTGCAAGAGACTGAACATCAAGTGCGTTCTGGGTATTCACAGTATTACTTCTGCACTATTGCTTTGCAGTCCCGGAGCCTTTAGGCATACGGGAAGTGTGTTGCAGTGACTAAAGCGGGCAAAGCTAATGAGAACTTTAGGGCCAAAGCGCTTTGAGAGTCTTAAGTGTGACTGGAAATCTTCTTGCATTGTGAGCCAGGCCTTTTAAACTGCCTACTGCCAAAACATAGTCACCTTTGATCATCAACAGGTTACATTTAGTGATTCTGGTGTAAAGTGCTCTCTGTTTTGGTTTTAAAACAGCTACTTAACCACCACCAGAAGTCAGCCGTACAGTCGATGCTGCAATATTAACTGGACATCCATGCAGTAAACATAGGGCTAGAACGTCAATAGCTATACTTTTGGTGGTGCATGATAAGGAAACATGGTGCATGATAAGGAAAAAGGTTGGAATAAGTGAAACGAAATAGTGCCTGAGGCAAATGTTTGCTACAGTAATACACAAGACCCAAATAGATTCATCTCGCATCTATTAATAATGCTCTATTGTTCCTGCAGATGGTGTAGGAGTTACTGTAAGACATCAGTCTCTGGAAAGACATGAACCCTGCTGGCCTGGGGCTCAATCCCCCTTCTCCAGAGCCACTCAACCCCACAAAAAAAGAGGAAGAAATCTCACTGACGTGGATGGTCTAATTAACTGTACCCTTCTTCAAAAACCAAACAATGGCACTAGACTCAATCATGGTCGTTAATATGCATTTACTTCCCATACATTATTCAAGTTGCTGATGCCTGAGCCGTTGCATAATCATAGACACGGTTGCATCACATAATATACAATTGTGTTGATAAAGATAAGCTGCTCTGCTAAACACCCACATGCATATGGCACGCAGTATAACAGACACAGCAACAACAGTGAACTGCGTGCCTCCACTTTCACTCAGGCTATGACACAGTTTGAAACGTGATGGAGATGTACTCATAATGTGGAGAAACATGATCGACAGAGACCTTGAGTACAATTTACCAGCTAAAAATATCACAAAACATTAAAACCAGATTAATATATTTTCTCCAGTTACTGAATGTAATTCCTAAAATAGGAATCCAGTCAAATGAGAATACCCATATCGGTGTGTATTTCGTATTACTGCATAGCAAAGGCTTATGTAACTCAAAAATACACGCCTGCCCAGGACTCAGTGTTTCTATGGAAACAAAACTGTAGGAATGTGTGCATGCGACAGCCATAAACCTCTTCACTGCTGAGTTTGGTCAAAAGTAACAGTGGCAACACAAAACAGAAGTCTCTCTCTCAGATCACGACATCCAGACTCAACTCAAAATGGATTTTCCATCCAGGGAAGGGTGAAATCATCCTTATGGCTCCAGAGTGAGACCAAAATGGTTTTACTGTCTCTGAAATGTGAGTTTTTTTACGACACGAGAGGTAAATCATATATTGACTTCTCATCAGTGAAGCACAAAACGATTTTCTCCCTTGTCATCTATCATATTGTTTTACATCTGTGTCATCTTCATGGCACCACATTCGATATCCTGTGAGCATTGTGTTATAAACACACATAACAGTCCTATATCTCTGCTGCTGTTTGCTGCTGGCAACATGTAACTGAAGGACCTTAGATGTGTGGTGTGCAGTGTTTTCACAGCCAGTTAGAGGTGTTGGTAACATCAGTTCACATACAGTATGTCAAAAATGTAAAAAAACAAACAAGCACACACAGCTTCAGTTATTTTTAGACACACTTTTTATACTCTGGAGGTACACCTGGCTATATATATTTAATTTTAGATCTTTTATAATGTTTTTGACTTTACCAAATCGTACAAGGAACGCTGCGGTGACAATGTCTTTAACCACTCGACCATCAGGACTATTTCAGTGTAATAGCAAATTATATTATTAATATACTGGCCTGAAATTACATCATTAGAAAGAGAAATGCTGAAGAAACCAGGAGGGAAAAACATCATTGGAATCGATGAAGATATAAGAGATTCTGTACCACCTTGAGGAAACAGTAATGTTCTAGTTGTGGTTTACCATACACATGTGTTCCAGGGTCAAACAGACACATTTGTGTGTTAAAAGAAATCCTTGTGCAGATAATGATTCCGTAAGAGACAGATTACGACGCAGTCTTTTCCTGCTAGAAGTGTTATCAATATGTGAGGGTATTTGAAGGCTCGGTTGAAATCATTATCTGTTATCAGTCCCTGTGTTACACAATAGAGTAGAAAAAGTCAGGTGAAAATTCAAAAATGACTTCAAACTGCACTAATCAATAATTGTACACTAAAAGTTGATAAAAATGTGTAATGTGAAAGGGGTCACTTGTTTTAGAGCATTTTAGAGTTTTTCAGTATCTTTACTGTTTTGATTGACTCTCGTCAGTCATTTCCAGCAGCAGCAGGAGTGAAAACAGCTCTGAGGAACCCACTGAACTGTACACTATGTACCTGCACCGAACAGCTGACAGACACGGTTAGCGACTAGCTAGGGAACATAGTGGAGCATTTAGCAGCTAAAGAGCCATATATATTTATCTGTCTCTTTAGACCTTAACAGAGTTAAAGGAAAGTAAATAGTGGACTTCCTTTTCCCAGGTGGCCAGAATCACAACTATGACAGAATGCTAATGTTGCTCTAAGCCTGCTGTAGATACAATTAGCCACCTGTTTGCTCACATATTTACTCTAACGACTTTGTAAGGAGTAGATATGTCAATGTTGTGATTACAGCTTGCAAGCAAAGCTCAAAAACATATATCAATACCGTCATAAGTAACAGAAACAAGTATTAGAGAAAAAAAGTACTTAAATAACAAACCATTTATGAATGGATTGCTTAAACATCTGTAATGGTCAACCTGTCACATACTGCAGTTCTTTTACCGTTGAGATTAAACTTCTATTGTTGCTGTTAAGTAAAAATCCTGTCTCTCCAATTTGGGGCTTTTCCAACTTTCGGGTTGGATTAGTGTTTCTCATCTCACCAGATCATTTATTATTTTTTTCACATCTACTACAAAATAATAAAACCTAAAAGGGAAGTAAGAATTAAAAAATGTTTATAAAGCACAAAAAGAAAAAAAGAAAATCATACAAAACATCTCGTAGATCAACAATTATCAAACACCAATTATTAAAGAAAGGATATGTAACGGCAACACAATTAGATAATACATACTGAAAATGAAAATTGCAAAACAATGTGACATATCAAGAGCTGCTCCATGAATTCTCTGTCCATTTTTTTCATAAAACTATATCTTCAGTATAAAGGACAGGATGATCTGACTGACTGGCAAATCTTAATCCTACACAAGTGTGAAATCCCATCAGAAGTCCCTCATCGCTGAAGTTCACCAGGCAGTTTTCTGCTTCCATACTGTATGCAATAACCATGTGACAGCATGAGCGGCATTAGAATAATCCTCTGCTGAATCCACGAATTCAAGACAGATGTAAAAAAAAAAAAAAAAATGCATCTCATTGAAGGTAACTTCAGAGAGGAAATAACAAAATAATAAAAAATATAAAAAGTCATAGAATAAAAATGTTCTGCATCAATGTGTGAGATTTTTCTGCCATCTCAGCAACAATCATGTTTTTAAATGAAATCTCCAGGCATAACTCAAACTCAAATGTCGTTTTTTTTTAAGTGAATGAAGTGGACTTTGGGAATGACTATACACGGCACCGAGATGTCTGTCTGGAGATTACAGGTGCTCTATCTGCACTGTACAGTGTTATGCAATATTTCACAGACTCCTATCTGATTCCATTATGGACTGGAAAAAAAAAAGCCAAAGAGGCAGGAAGTGTCAAGAGATTTGAGATTAAGATGCCCAAAAGCCATCTCAGCTTGAGACTCAAAATAAATGCACTTTCCTTTGATAACACAGAGCTGTTTGCATCTCAGGTCCAACAAAGTGAAACAGCCGTGCAGTCAACAGAGTGACAGCGGAGATAAAATGGGTTCTTTGGGGGTTGGAAAAGCACTGTAAACTCTGAGGCAGCCTGCCAGTGTTTCTTGATAGTAGCTAAAAAAAAAAAAACTAGCCTAAGTGGTATTCACTGACTCTCGTCTAAAAGAAGCTCATCCAGGTTGTAGATGGATCATATCCGTTTGGTGCCTGGCTCAATCAAATTCTCAGCTGCAGATCTGTACTTGACACAGTGAGAACAGAGAAAAAGGCCAGACCTGAGAGCAGAGATCTATTTATTTCTGCTCTGTCACACCATCTAGGCAGGGTGCTATTATATGATTTAACGACTGAAGGCACCAAGCAAGTGATACTCAAAATGTATGGTGAAAATGAAGGTTTAGTCAAATGACTTCTCTAGATGAACTCCTAAAAAGAGAATCACTGAAAAAACAAGGTGGGCATCAAAGCGTTCTTCGCAACCTCCTATTTTGTGACATCATTTCGAATAACCTCCTTCTGTCTGTCTTTCTGTCTGCCTCTTATTCTTTCACCAGTCACCCAAATAGTCACACACACACACACACACACACACACACACACACACACACACACACACACATCATTGCAGTGCTGTCAGCAAAGTCCCCTGACTGTCTATCACACTGTGGAATCAGCTCAAGTGTTGTGTATGAGAAAAATGCGAGCAAAAACCAAGCATGTGAATCTGGATGCTGCACATACAGAGCACCGCCACACACCACCGTCCAAGATTCATCCTGCTCTCATTGTCGGGGCACTCGCTTGCAGCCAAGGGTGTCCACAAAATGCCTTTGCTGCATCGCTGGATTGTGAGGAGCAGCAATTAATTCCAGACAATTATCCTGTTCTTCACATTGCAAAAACGGGAAGCAGAATTCCCCTTTGTCTTGTTTCAGGATCTGTGCAACAACATATTAAGCTGCTGCGCTGAATGCGGTACTGTAAAGCTGAGGGAGAGGAGAATACAAGGAGGCTGGGTGGTGCGTTTAAGCTTACTGAAGAGAGGAACGTTCAATTCACAGGTCTGAATAACGTGGTTCTTGGTGGTTTGGCTTTTTACAACTGGATAATACAATACCTATCTATAATAGGGTAAACAAATACAATCTAATTTTCATACAGATACTGTTATTGTGGCCACAAGTCCTGTCTGATCATCTGTTTCTATGGTGACCATCATCAAGTGGTAAAGTGTAGAGAAATCCACAAGCCTTCAGTGACCTGTTTTTCACAGTTTTCACTTTTTCAAAGATGGAAATACCGGTAAGTCCCCTCCCTCTGTTAAATACTGTATTCCAATGTGATCCATTTGTGAAGGTGCAACTCTGGTGTTTATTCCACATTACAGCACTGGCAGAGCAATGAGAGCAAGGAGGAAGCTGATGGAGGGAAAAGGCAGGGGAAGTGCACTGCTGTGGGGGAGGGGAGAGCCTGGATGCTGAAGCAATTGCTTGAGTGTGGAGGCTGTTGGAAAGGGAAGGGAATCGGAGCAGGGGCTGCCAACCATCTCCACACAAAGGTGGGATGTCAGGCGGCCAAGAGGAACATATGGCAGTAGGCCATTAACTCAGCCAGGAGAGGACATATTACCAAGTGAAGGCAATCTCAATACTGCTGTAAAGGGAACCAGTTGAGCATAAAAAGCAAATGATGGATTTCCTTTTGACCAAACGACCGCTATTGGTCATACAGGACAAATCCCATGGCATCCAAACCAAATGGAGCTATGACTGACTTTCTCCTCATTTCGTATTGAGCGCAGAAATGATCATAAAACCATTTTCTCTCCATAAAACAGACTGAGTGAGTGAGAGCTCTAATCTCATATTGATCTCGAGTATTAAATCTACTTAAGTCATGAAGAGGAGTTACAGCTGAAAGCGGGGACACAAAAGAGGGAATGTTTAAGCCGTAAGAGATCTCAGACTTAGGTGGTGTTAAAGAGGAGTAACTCGCTGGTAAGAAAGCATCCCTCTTGTTTTATCAAGTTTGTCACTTGAGTGTGAGAGCAGATTGTTCTAGTAAATTCGAGCATGTCTGAGTGACAAAAACAGAAAGAGAGGAGTCCCTGGAGGGACTTGCTAGAAGACAGGTCTTAAGAATAACATGCTCATGTGGCTCTGTGTTTAGGCCGCAGGATTGATTCAGCCACACTTAAGAGACGCTCGCAGCCCAATCAATCAAAGCTTGCCGGTGACCGATACTGCAAGTGTATCGCAAACCTTCCTTATGACCTCTTAGGCACGTGGAGCCACAATTGTATCTCAATTACGGCCATGTAACACTTTGCCCCAAGCGTCCATCCTCCATCTAGACAGGGGTTAATATCGAGGTCGACTGTTACTGTTTACCATGGTAATGACCAAAAACAGCACGGGGCGCACGTCTTCTAAGATAAAGTCAACCAGGACCTAGTCAATTATTTCTAACTCTTCTCAGCGTGACATGAAAGACTGAGGCGTTATTGGTGAATGCATTTCTGGTGATTTGGTCACAACACAGTTCATCCCAGGTCTGCCACCACACCCACCTCCTCTGCCGGTGATTTATTGCCATCCAACACGGACATGACAAATCCCTAAAGACACAATTACCTTGCTCCCCCTTGGGAAGCCAGCACAGTTCATCTAAAAGGGATAATGAATCCAGAATGTCATCGCCGGTTCGCTGCAATGCCCCATTATGTGGAGTTCATCCCCAGTGCAATTATTGTATGTACAGTAGACATAAGTGGTAAATCTCACAGATGCGTTCCTAGAATACCCCTGTTTGTTTATCTAAAATTAGTAAAGCTAATTTCAGCCTTACTCAACGCAGCATGCAAGCTCCAGCAAACAGGGCTGCCCTTGTGTAATGAGTGTAATGAGTTGTTCAGCAGATGCCAGTATACAGTGGGTGGACGAAATATCATGAACACTTTTATAACGTAATCATATCCGACAGTTTTGCAACAAATCTTTTGTGAAGCTAAAATTCTGTTAATTTGTAGACTTTGTGACGTGTTGACTTGTCTCTGTGGTGATTTTGAGGGTGTATTTTGTCTTGTTGCTGCAATGAACTGAATTAAATTGTAAATATAACTCCAATATACAGTATATGTAGTATACAGTCTACTACAATCCAGTATAGCAACACTATAATAAAGACTCATAAAATGGAACATACTATTCATTTTAGGACTATTATAATATATTTCATTTGATTATATAGATCTTCATCATTTTATATCCATTTCATAATAATATAATGTACTATAGCATTTACAATGTATTACTTAAGCAAACCTCTGAAATCTCAAGTACTCAAGTAAAAGTACCATAATGTAAAAATACTCCACTCCAATTAAAAGTCTTGCAATTTACACATAATGTGCTTTACTAGGAAGATTACCAGGAAAGTGTATTAGTATATCATTGTATTCAGGTCCACACTTGTGTATATTCACACCTCTTTGCGACACTGATAACATTATCCATATTTGTCATGCTGGAAGATAGCTGAGAAATGTGTTGTTGATTAAGTCAAATGAACCAAACGTATGAAACACATTTTTAACAAGTGAGCTGTAAGGTTTCCAACGTGGGGCTTAACGCTACACAGGTGGAGCTCAGCAGGGACAGACACAGTCTCTCCTGAGTTCTCACCCTGAGCACATTAGATATAATTGGAAACTCCTGCTCTCACCTGATCTGCAGCCTTAGCTTCCCCACTGAACCCTCTTTAACTCTTTGACCCTCATGGCTGCAACAGGGATAGCCGCACCAGGAAGGGAGGACACGCTCACGGTGTAATGACTCAGAATGAATTACGGTCAGTTTCTCCAGTGGACGGCACAGTCTTGGCTCGTATACGGGGTTCACTTGCTCTGGAGCTCCTGGCGTCAGGCGACCCCAGACCTCCGGGTCTAGGACCTCTTACTGATATGATTGAAACTATTAGGCCTCCGGCACAATAGAAAGTTCTCCATTTTCATTTTAATTACTGCTGCTGATGATAAAACACAGATCGGGCCATGACATAGACTGCTCTGCTAATCAGTGGCAATAGGCGTTTCAAATGAATTATGCTGACTGGCTGGACGGAGCAATTATTATTCCTTATTTAATTTCTAAATATACACTTTATGTGTATTTGTTGCACAACAGTTACTTAAATGAAGCTGTGATGATTATCATATAACAACATTATTATTAGGTCAGGTAATTACTTTTTTATTTACCTAAACTGAGTGACAAGAGTCTCTTTAATGCCTTTTTTAAATAAAGAATTCATATATTTGATCGTGTATTATTCTAGATCTTAAGATATTTTCTACTACACAGGTCTAAACACAGACTTCATTTATTAAAAGTGACACAATTTCAAATACTAAGCATACAGGTAGGCGATTCATTATTCAGAGCTGCTTTCTCCAGTCTCATACTGCATTTATGCACACATGAATAAACATTACCAGTTGATCCAGTCTATATGCAACTAACTCCCTGCCACCCACACTCATTTTAAAATGAGCAGATGAGCTCGGATATTCTATTTTTTATTCCATAACACTGCCTTGTAGCAGTATGAAAAAGAGTGGGCTGACAGAAATCTTTCAAAATAATCAAAATCAACACGAGACGTTATCAAACAGAAGAGATAGTTTCCATCATTTGCCTCATAACCAAATCAAGAGATGAAGTGGGACGCTGTGTTTCGTGTACATCACACATTCAGGCGGAAAATCATTTAGAAACATGGGGATTATTAGTTAGTTTGGTAAGCAGCGAGTGCTTTGCCTGCGGTACAAATGTGCTGTGTCACCAAAAGAGTGAAATAAAGTCCATCTGAAAATTCTCCGAGCAAACTAATTCAAACATTTAAATAAACGACAAGACAGCAGACTTTATCATGGAGTTCACTCCCTAAAAAACCTTGTAAAAAAACACGTCTAAATATGACTTATTTGCAGCGTTTTATGCATTTCACGGCAAGTGTAATGATCACACTGCACACATTTGCATGACAGTCACATCTCTCTGAAAAGAAAAGAGGTTTGTGTTGATGATAGAGTTTATCCTCATGAATTATTGCTTTTCGTAGCTGATGAGTAAATTTAAAAACACTTTGCAGAGCTGGTGAAGATCTGCGACTATGCGAGACCCCCAAACACTATGCAAAATTTCCGGGATAGACTGATGTGCTGACAAACCTCTTTCTGTTGAATGAGTGAGTGAGTTCCTCGCAAAATAAATCATCAGCTTGTTTATGCTTGTTGGTTATTATTTCTTAAAGCTGAAAACTGCCTGGTCTTAAATTATATAATACACATTAGATTAGATCTTCAGCATACGGGATATGCAGCGTTCAGATAGGAGTGTTGTGGTGTAACTGCATCATGTACAAATCCGACACTGAAAATCATTACACTGATTAGTTTCATGGATGGAGGAACCTAAACGTCTGTTACTGGCAGACTTGGGTTCCCAAGAATCAGCTCCACTAATGAACAGATTGCCTCTGGCTTTGGTTTTTAAGCCTTTGCAATGTTGAAACAGCATTACTGGTGTTAATGGGACACTTATCTAAACTTCTGATGTATTTTAAGTTGGTAGTAGTTCAGAATCAGCTGGTGAGTCAAAGTCAGGTCAAGCTCTGTAGTGGTGCATTGAAAAAGACCCTGCAAATCTATCAATATGTTGCTTAACTGAGTCAAGGTTAATGTCATTAGTAATGTCAGTGCCCGATTCTTCCCGGCTGCCCAATCCATTCTGCACATGCACGGGAGTGCATACCCAGTATCCAGTGTGGGAAGAGCCTCCCCTACTCTGCCTTTGATTGGCTACAGGCTACTAAACATTGATGTTAACTATGATGCTAACCAACCCTTCGAAGAACTAAACAGGCCACGGGAGCTCACGTTTTGTTCCAATAGCTCGTTAGGCTACCCGGTTACCAGCAAACAATGGTAGTATTTCTTTATTATTTACAATTTCCATATATTATTTCATGAATAAATTCACTTCTGATCATTGTTGAGGCGAGAAATAAACTTCGTAGATTTTGAATATTGTCAGTTTTAAGAAAATTTGAAATTGATATTATTGATAATATTCATATTTATTATGATTATGGTAGTCTCTGATAAGCCCCACTGTGCTCTGCTCCTCCGCAATAGAACCACACAGCAGGGTCTGTGGGCCTGACTAGCCCGCTGGCTAGCAATCAACCCCTGCAGGTGTTAGCTTCGCCTCAAACCAATTTTTGTTGCTTTCTTAACTCCAATAACATCGGGACAATTTTACAATTCGCCATCAATTTTTGTAGATTTGCAAATATTCAAAATCGACACAGTTTATTTCTCACCTCAAAAATGATCAGAGGGAAATTTTAAAAAGCATACAATAATTTAAAAAAAGAATAAAATAAAATACTTCAGACAAAGTGAACCTTCGAACTACGGGACAAAGTTAGCGTTAGCGTTTAGCAGCCAGTAGCCAATCAGAGGCAGAGTGGGGGCAGGTCTTCCAGCAAGGCTTACAGAGTAGAAAGGAACATACGCAGAACAGATCGAGCAGCTGAGACGGATTGGATACTGACACTGACATGTAGACATGTAACTCCTGTGCTTCTCTTTTCTTTCCTTTTTATGACAAGAAAAAACGGTCTGTGAAAAAAGAAGCCTGTGACCACTTGTTACAGAGTTACACAGTGTTTTGAACTACCTGTATTACTCATTACCCTGACTTTTGCTAAACATTTTTTATTTGAACGTGTTTTTCTATGGTATGAGTGCTACATTTATGTATTGTTACTACTCCACCATACTACAAGTGAGCAGAAGTTACTGCGGTATTTATTGTTGTCACAAAATGTTAATTTATTGTATTAATTGTATTGATCATCATTTTCTACCGGGCTGCAGTCATTACTTGTTATTCACTCTGGCCGTGTTCAATTCCTCTTTTGTTATCCAAACAAAAATCAATGCCAGCAATGCACAAATAATGCAGGAGTACCTGAGCTGGGTGTTATTGTGCTGAGATTCACATTAACAAAGCAACAAGGGGATGACGCGCTCACACACCTTGCATGCATATTTGCTCTGTAGCCAATGACACTGTAACGCTATACTTGTTGGGGAGTGATGTGGTTTGTGTTGCTTTTATTGATTGTTATTGTGTCAGACATTATCCCTGTTATTGCTGTTAACTCAACCAAAACGTGTTACTACAGGCTTCTTGTTTGTGCTTTTCTTTCTTACAGCTATCGTCTTTTGCAGGCCAAGCATTCAGATGGCATGTACAGTACAGAGCAGTACAGTACATGAATTGCAACGTGATGTAAAGCCAATCCATCCACAGCAGCGCAACATCTTCCGTAAAGAAAGCCAGACGCGATACCACAAAGCCACAACTGTCATTAGATCAGAAGAAAACCTGCTGCTACCAGACATACGTGTCTCATTTTGGATGGTGTGTCTTACTTAGGTGGTGATCGCAAACACATCGGGCTCCTCTTCAAAAGGAATAAGAAATAGCTCGTGTCTTTTTATATAATGCAGAGGCCACAGCGGAATGGAAGCATTCTATACGTGCGCTGCTCCACGATACACACATTTTTCTCTTTTCTTGTGCATAAAGAAAACTTCAGTCAGTCCAAAATATTAGATATAATGAATGCAGAGCAAACGGTTACTGTGTCAAAAAGGACACAAAGACAATGATTGTGTAGCTTTAATCTGCAGTGGAAAGTACTTTAACTTGTGTTCCAGACAACGGTTTTCCACACATAACAACAACAACAACAACAACAACAACCTAGATCTGGGGAGTTGGGCAGGTTCTTCACTAGTAAACACCAAGCCTCATAAATATTTTATCTTATTCTTTCTCTGCTGTAACACCTGTTCTGGCAAGCACTTCTTGGTACAGTAACGCCTCCGTGTGCTCTTCATATTTCAGAAGAGATCCTCCTTAATACCGCGCCATGTTGTCAACAAAGCAATTTAATTGAATGTTCAGCATTGCATGTTTGCCTGTTTTATTGCTGAAATTACCATATTCTTACCAATATATTACCAATTACCATTCCTATACCATAGGAATTAAAAAAAAACCTAAGTTTAGGTGCAGTGCTGCAATCCTGAATACTCAAGGAGAGGTTGCCATGGAAACAGAGTTACATTGGCCAGGAATGAAAGCGTCTAGAGGATTTAGACTTTCACTGTACATCAATTTTGAACCATAGATTGTTTTTACATCAGCCTTTTCCACCGACTTCACATAACCACAACTGCTCCTCCATGCAGAAATGTCTGTGACATAACAACGTGAGCATAACATTCCCAAACCAACCAGTTCAATCAAAGCTGAGATTGTGACTATAATAATTGATACGACGACACGTTATGCTGTGACAGTAACTGTCATACTATAAAAAAACGCTAATATATCAATGATAATTCAGTCACAATGAATATTTCCATACCTTTAAACCAAAGCAACCTGTACACAGCAGCAATTTTACAATTACTCTCATCAAAAAAATTAAGCTTTGAAACTACATGTTTACTGGTAATTAATTGGATTAATAGATAATCAACTGAGAGAAAGAAGAAACATCAGGTGTTTAAACAGTAAGCAGACCAATCTATGTTGGACATATCCAACACTAAACCCAAACTGTACTCATACACATTGTAATACACTAACATCTATATGCCCCATGCTTGAGAATATGTCAAATCTCATCAAATTGACATAAATGCTTCAGTCATAGACTGAAGAATCTTTACGTAAGTTACATCTCAAGCCGACCCCTCTCAGCCTGGACATAAACTGTTCCCCTTCCATCTGGCAGGAGGCTGCGGTCCATCAGGACCAAGACCTCACGCCACACCAACAGTTTCTTCCCATCCGCAGTCGGGCTCATTAACAAAGCCCGGGACCCCCACTGACTCTGTCATCCCCAGGACAATTTCCTACTGATCACTCCCCTGCTCATCCCTATGTTTCTTTATTTAAACACACTCGACACTTTTAACATTTCACTTGTTTTTTTTTTGGGATTGTTTATTGTTAAATGTTACGCACCACCCGCCATGACAAATTCCTTGTAGGTGCAAACTTCCTTGGCAATAAACGGTTCTGATTCTGATTCTGATTCTGATTCTGAACTGCAGAATGACCTAAATGCAAGTGCATTAAATTATTAAAACTATCTATTAGGAACTGAAGATCTTTGCTAATTGCTGTCTGATGCGTCAGTCTTCCTGTCACATCTCCACATGCTGTTTTCTCTGAACCAACCTATTACATCTGCTCCTCTGTTCACTCCATAATCCTAAAGGAGCTCTCCCCACACTATTTCCGCTGTTGTCAAATAAACGGTTGAATTCAAAATGACCACAGTGGAGAATTTTACTCGGGGCATTACTCATCTTGTGGAAATGGAATTCCCTAATTCCAAAGGGACCTTAGAAAGCAAATTATTATCACCCCGGAGAAAAGCAGCCACGAGGTAAGTGCTGCACGGCCACAAAGGCGGAGGAATGGAATTTGTTTCAGATGAGAAAAAGAAAATATAGCCTAACATTGAACCTGCTGGAGTTTGAAATAGTTCCACAGCTCTCATGTGGCTTACATCTTGGCTCAACTTCCCCCAAAACCCAGAAGGTGTTTTAATGCATGGATTAAAAACTGGTTCACTCGATGCCTGCAACATAAAATGGATCATCTACGATGTATAATGTTCACCGCTGCTATTACTGGCGTCTATGTGTGCCACAGAAGCAAAAATCAATAAAATGCAATAAAAAGGTCAATAGTGTGTCCATTTGGATGTATTAATACCTATGATAGAGGTCAAAATTATCCATGAGATTTGTTGGAGAAATCGATATTGCAGCACTTAAAAACATTGTAAAGACAACACCACATCTTCAGCTACTGTACATTTAGCCTGCAGCAAAACAAGCTCTCAATGTTTAACAGCAGGCCTACATAATGCATGTTTGCTTTTACTCACCTGTAGTCTCTACTATTCCTTCCAGTATCACCACAATTTCAAACTGGTCTGTTTGCATGGACCTCTGGGAGAGGTCGTAGAAGGGGCTTTTGGTGTCAATCACATGGCAGATCGTGAGTGGTGAGACGAGGAAGAGCTGGTCTGCCCCGGTACTGAAACCCACGTCCAGCTCCAACTGATCCAGCGGAAGAAACTCGCCCTCGGGCGTCTGGCGAGACTAAGGAAGCGTACAGGATGAGACAGAGACAGAGATGTTGAGTGGGGGAAGGAAGGGGTAAGACAGACTTATCTACAGCACATCAGAGCATTTGTTGGAGCTTTTCACACGTATATGCAATCAGAGCATCCAATCAGCGTATCAGAAAGAAATGCTATAATTTTCTGAATTGACATTGTCAAGAATATCCAAATTAGAATGTGATTTGATGTACCACTGGGACTCAAAATGTGTCATATTTGACACAACTGAATCAAATCCACTGCTTTAAATTGATTGTTTTCTCTGGATTTGTCTGCCTTCACCTGCTGTGTCAGCACATGGAATTAGAATTTATAAAACTGTTTTAATAATTTAGATGGATATGGTTACAGTGGGCATTGAGTTTATACTTACCTTAAACTTTTTGGGAGCCTGCATTTAATTCCCTATATTATTACTCTATTCCTATATATTACATAATAATTGGTGGATATTTGTATTGTAGAGCATTTCAAAGTTTGTATACGTTTACTAAAGACTTTTGTGAAGCCAGGAGGTGGACAGCAGGGCAATCCATAGATGATGTTCTCCTAATAAGGGACAGCAGCACATTTATACAAGTTGTAACACATTACCATTTTAAAACAGTTGGCATATGAACGTGTTCTTCTCCAGTTCTGGTGTAGGGACAGGAAGGCCTCTTGACAAACTTAACAGATTTCCCCCATCAGTTTTGGAAAATATGTCTTGGTGACTTATGGTCTATTTGTATTTATTTGCAACATTGTAGTCATGGCTTAATGTTAAGAGTGGGCTTGAATGTCAGTGTGTAGGCCTTTCAGCATCAGTTACCTAAAAAAAGGCACCTGGACTGAGCCATGATACACAAAGGGAATAGAACTAAAACAGTCAATGCATCCCGACTAAAAGTAGCATCACTTACTTTCAGCAATTTGCAGCGGATCTGTGCAGAGACCATGTGGCTGTTACGCAGGTTGCCGACCCTGAACATGAGAGTTAGTCTTCCATCTCGCATAGAAATCACCGCGTGTTCACTGAACATTAACGTCTCGGCCCTTTTCTTGGGCTGAGACATCTTGATGAACATGCAGCCGATCAAGAAGGCATCGACAATTGATCCGAGGATCGACTGGAAAAGAAAGAGAATGATCCCCTCGGGGCATTTGTCTGTGATGTATCTGTAACCATATCCTATAGTGGCCTCGGTCTCTATGAAGAAGAGAAAGGCTGAGGGAAAGTTATAGACATTGGCCACACATGGAGTGTACTTGTCATTGTGGGCTCTGTTGAGGTCTCCTCTGATGTATGCGATGCACCACCACATAGAGGCCATGAAGAGCCACGCGACTGTGTAGGTGAGGATGAAAATAAATAGATTCCAGCGCCATTTCAAATCTACTAGTGTTGTGAATAAGTCTGAGAGGTATCTACTGGTTTCACCACCCAGGTTCCCATGCTGGACGTTACATCGCCCGTTCTTGTCCACGAACCGCTGCCTCTTCCTCTTTTTCTCTGGGGGAGGCTGGTTGAATCCAGACCCGCTAGATGAGGTGGTCACTACCTGATAATCGTCCCCAAATTTCTTTCGAAGTGCAGACATACTACGATGACAGCAGCGAAAGAAATAACAAAGGATTCAGTGAAATAAAAAAAAAGTCTGGGTTGTAGTTGCTGCAGTCGTTAATGCCCGTGCGCAATGTCTCCTCTTTGGAAATAAAGCAATAAAAGTGTACTGTCTTCGCCCCAGTTAGTCTTGCACCGTCCTCTTTCGCCACACGCTACTGTTGCTACACTCTACAGCCATGAAATGTCAATAATGGAAGAGTAGATTACAAACCCCGAAGATGGAAGCCATATGAAAGAAAAAAGCGACCCACAGGATAAGGTATCCAAACGCACCAGTCACAGTCCAGGTTTTTACAGTTTATCAGTTGCTGCGTCGTGGATTACTCATCGCCCCTGAAGGTTGGGGCTATATCGACCTGTTCAGAACTGTACTCACAGAGTAAGTTTTCATACGAAAGTTCAAAATCCTTCCACGGACCTAACAACACCAATATCTCCGCGTAATTAGTCGTTGGAAGCGGTTTCCAGGATGAAACGTCTCTGTGCGCACTTGCGTCTGTGTTGGAGATGATTCGGTTTCCAGCCCTTCCTTTGTAATCTGTATACATATGAGATGAGTTGGATCCAAGCATCTGAGTGTAAAAAAATGACGAGATGTAGGAAGAAAATCACTGTCCCACTGTCGTCATTTTTGGCTGCGCGCATCGACGCTGATTAACAGGCTCTTTTCGGGCACCTATTCCCTGCTCTTAGAGAAATGTCGACTGGATTCTCATGGTTCAGCGGTAGAGATCCACCAGACGCTCTTTTGGGCGCTTAGATCCCTTTTTCCCGTCAATTTCCCTGCGCGGCTCCTGCGCACTTGAACAGCTCCAGTGATGCACTCACTGTTGCCTAGTGGTACTACAAAGACAGACAATTTGGAGGAGGAGGGAAGAGGGTTCGCCTGATTTGACAGTTGTTTTTTTCCGAGTGATCAAATATGTGAAACTGCAGCCAAGATATCATGATGACTTTCAAATAATCCCACTAAACGCCACGTTTAGCCTTTACCAAGAAAATAAACAGGATGCTGGCTCTTTATAGCATTACCAAATTGGTTTATATGATTATAAAAATGGGGGAAATAAAATAGCAGTATTTCACAGCTTTATCTCTATATTAGACACTGCCACGAAGCATCCTGGTGTACAAATATTTCCATTGTTCACCTAACTTCATCTCCAATATACTGTATATGCAGTTCATGGTATTGTAATGAAAAAAATGTCCTGGATCTGTAGTGGACATTTACAAATGCGCCTTGTTTATCGGTTGTTCTTCTGGGTCACCCATGACCCCTCCTCCATCCCATGGGTGACTGCACCCACTTTATCCAGTGAATGCTATACACAAGAGATCACAGCAGAGTGACACGTTCTGCAGGAAAGCTGCTGACACTCACAGCAAACTGTATTAGATCTCAGGGGGGACAAAGAGCTGCAACCAACCTGGATGCACTGCTCAGAATTCATTCATTGTATTACCAAGATCGTGGCCACAGAGGAATACACCCACACCATAGTTACCCAGGCTTACACGCTGTGTCTCAAACACACATGAGGCAGGACGAACAACATGCCACCACCTCTCTCGCACACAGTGTAGCACCCTCAGCCCCTCGACCTTTCTCTTTCCTTTCCCCCTTGATATTGTGCTGTTGTGTGTTGCACTAAATCAGCATGTTCTGGCAAAATGTCTCCCTATTAAAAGCACAATTACCTTTTAATTAAAGAGTCACTGATGACTGCAGCTTTGAAATTTACGTGTCAGTTTGATTTATTTATTTATTTTACGGCAGACAGTTTTAGCAAGAGACAAGGAGACAGCAGCGAAGCTGTTTGGGGATCAATTTTGGTCCTTTTCACTTGAGAAAGAGTAAAATCTCAGTAGATAAATATATGAAAAACTCTTTCAATTAAACCTCCTTACCTTCTGAATCAAGCTCATAAGTCATCCACTAGATACGGTTACTTGCACCACACAAAACTCCATGTGAATATGAAGCATATCTCTTTTTTACACTCTGTTGTCATGTCATGCAACATCCGTTGATCTTTTATATGCCAAGATATACTGTATATTTCTACAGCAGCTCTTTAACCATTTTAGGATCCAGTTTTTCAGCTCACAGGAATCAATATGTTGTAAAGTCAGTCTGCTTCCAAGCAAAATCTACCTCTCCTATTATCCAGCAACTCCCTGTGGTTTACCGCATGATATTCCACGTTCAGTCTGAGCTCAGAGTGCCCTACTGTACAAATGGTAGCTTCTAAAAACAGCACTAAGGCCTGACATAACCGTTTCCAAATGACCGATTGCATGGCAGCGCAGTGCAACGTTGATGTGCCTCCAAGTGTTGTCTGCTAGGCTCTGTGGCTCAGCCCCCTTTGAGGGAGACAGACAGGAAAAGATTTCCCCATCAGTCACCAGGCCGTCATAATTGCCAGGTGAACGTTAGCTACAGCTTTTGCAGGACTTTTATAATGAGTGCAGGGGGACACAGGTCATCCACCATGCATTCTGGCTCTCATTAGGAGGAAAAGGCTATTCATATATGTGCGGAGCAAAAACAAGGCTATTAGTTTGGACTGGCCAACATCAGCCCGTCATCACCAGCTCGGATTTTTTTAATTGCTGTTTTTCACAGATATGCTCATTGAGACAAAAGTTTCCTCCACAACTCTTTGCAAAGTATCTGTCCTGCCTGCACATTTAGACAAAGCAATTACTTTCAGGATACAGTGGGTGTTAAGACACAACATGTCTGCATTACAGTCTAGTGTTCTTGAGTTTTAAAGCCCCTGAAAACTTCACGTCAAAATATTTCTCTATAAATATTCATGAATGAATATGCAACAAAGTTTAAAACAACCATTTATAGGTCTTATTTATTAAGACTTAAACTTAAACTTAAAAATCATAGGTAATTTGCAAATTGATGCTTCATGTGACGACAGTGACCAAACAATCCACCAATTCAGATTCAAATGTTGCTAAATCCAGATTGGTGCAGATTACTGAAAATTGAGTGCCCACGTATAATCCCTCATGGAAAGAAGTTGATTCAGAAAACATTTTTTTCAGGGCCTTTGAGTGATACTACAGTCAAATGTTTGTAACAGACATGGTTACCGAAATGGATTATCGTCACGCATAATTCTTTTTTCTTTTCAAACCGGGCTATTTTTATGTGTTTCAAAATCATAAGATCCCATTTCTATGTGGATTAAGTTCAGGTTCAGTGATATCCACAGAGACTATTACACAATATACCATGTTTGTATGATCAGGCACAAGGGAGTGTATAGAAACCCTTATTCTAACAACGATTCAAACACTCCCAACACCACAGAAACACTTTTCTAATTGTGCTCAACACACAGGCTTTGTCACTGACAGCTAAATACAAGAAAGAGGTTAAGGTCCGGGCTTGTTCTTGTCACACACCAGGAGGCAGCTGATGTGTAACACTGTGCACTAAATTGGAATATGCAGATTAGTTCTTATCTAATAGCGGTTGGATTTGGAAGAGCTGTACATTTTGCTTCTACAAAGAAAAAAGTAGTTTTAGCCTCATTCTCAGAAAACGACTGCTTTCTTCACAACGAAACACCATCTTCCATCACAACTATTGAACAGTAGTGTACGTTGTTGGCCCCTCTTGCACCAGCACATGACAAACTTCCATTAGTTGACGATAAGAAATACTTTGATGATCCTCTGTTACCCATTTCATAAAAATAGCCCTGGCAAAACCTGATGGGCGGGTGGGGATGGGATTGATTTATTAATCTAATCAGACCAATGTAGGACACCAGATGCATTTGTCCTCCTCTCCGAATCAGCTAGCACTTGAGGTCATCCTTCGAGAAGATCAGACAATCACTTCAGACAATCTTCTGTCATTTTCCATCTTCCTTCATAATCTCCACAATCAGAGGCAGAGCAGGGAAACCGCCTCAGTTTTGATGATGCTTTGATCTGTCCCCCCCCCCACCCCCCCACACACAAATGCACAACTTCCTCCCTAAAATTTCTCTTGCCGCTACAATATTGATTTTTTAATTTTAAACAAACAATCTCCTTCCCATGAAAGACATGCACTACAATTTTCTGCCCGCAAAGATTAGGTTTTAACAGGAGGATGCTGAAGCACTAACAGACTCTCCTCCATGCTTGGCATGTAATGTGAAGCCATGCGGTGGATAAGAAGAGCAGCGTCTCTAAACCAGTGATTCCACGGGGTACAGCAATTGGGTCAAAATATGGAGCCTCCAAGGGACATATGAGATTGTCAGCATCTTGTGGTAATCAAAGGACATTACAGCTGTTTAACCACAAACTGAACTCTCACTGGAGACAAAGTAGCATCTGATAATGACAATGATACAGCCACACATAGTCATGTCAGATGAGGAATCCTTAATAGGTACACTTAAAAAATATTGTTCTGGTGTGGGCTGTTGGTTTTTCTTTCCACAGCTGAAGCAAAGACCTTATTAGTTGTCGCTGTGGTCAAAAATAGCATCCAAACAGGAGCGTTTTGCGGAACAGCTCCTGGAGATCGATGATTGATTACTACACAATTACTGCTGAAAGCAGCAGGGCCCCTCCTCCTAATCACTGCTTCCGTCGCTAAAAGGAGATTATCACGTAGAAGAAGCTTGTTAAAGGCACTTTCTCCCCTGCGAATCAATACAAATTACACAAGAAATTGCAAGCATACATCAGAAATTTCTTGGTTGAATCCCTAGACTGGCGCTGCACATTTAAAAACAGGTACACTATGTTATTCTGTGTGAGTGAGTGTGTGGGTGTATGCCTCTTGTGGCAGTAGATCTGAACCCCACTGAGATACTGGCCTCAAACTATGTCTAATTAAAGTTGCTATTCAATGCAGGCGGCGCTCTGGAACTTCATGTCCCCTGAACAATTAAGTGCAGGATTTCTCCTCTGGTCTCAAGTGAGAAGAAAAAGCAAATCCAGAGGGTTGATCATCCCCTTCTCTCTTCCCCCCAGTCTGCCTCTACCTATTATTGGATTCACTTAGTTGATGAAACCCCATATGTCGAGCATCGGGGGAAATGCAGACCAGTGACACTTGGAGAAATAGGATGGAAAATGTACAGCATTGGATTTGAAATCGAGGCACGAAAGTGTTCTTGTCACGATGGTCTAATGGAAACAGGTTAGAGAGACAATCACATTTGCAAAGTTGCCCTGGATAAGAGCATTAGCAAAATAGGTATGAGTGTGAGCTTTTGTTTGAGGTGTATTCACATTGCCTAGATCCAACCTAAAATACATGTTTTCCAAACAATCACATTATACTATGATACCCATAGCCTATTGTTTCTACTAAATTACTGGCATTTACCAAACACAAATTAGTCAGCACAAATCACAGTCATTGTCTTGTGGTCATGACAACATGGCTGTATGCCTGCAGTGGTCCACTTTGCAAATGGCCTCTGAGGTAGCTTTGCTGTACTCATACCCCAATTCTGCTTTTGAATGATCTGACTGATCGAAAATGTTATTCTCATCATCAGCTATACTTTCAGATTATCTTCGTTTTCAGTATTTCTGTCAGAGAGTGGCTCTGCTGCAGTGAACCAGACACACATTGCAGTCAATGGTGGAGAGTAACTAAGAACATTTTACTAAAGTACTGTACTTCAGTACAATTTTGAGGTTCTTGTACTTGAGTATTTAAAATTTATGCTACTTCATACTTCTACTCCACTTTCAGAGGGAAATATTTCACTTTTCACGGCAATACATGTATCTGACTGGTGCAGTAACAATAAATACAGTAGAAAACCCCCTTTTTTTAAGTAGCGCGTATTTGGGGCCCCCTATACAGATGTCTGTGAGTTGTCCAACAAAGAGTGATTTCCTCCCAAAATTTAAATTTAAAACTTAAATTAAAGCTGCGAGCAGCGATGAACGGGCCCTCGCATCCTCCGCGCGTCGGGGTTGCCGGCGGGACTCCCTCCTGCGTGTCCGAGAACGCGCGCGAAGAGGGGACGCGGGCGCACGCACACACACGCGAAGAGGGGACGCGGGCGCAAGCACACACACGCGAAGAGGGGACGCGGGCGCAAGCACACACACGCAAAAAGGGGACGCGGGCGCAAGCACACACGCGCGAAAAGGGGACGTTGTCGGTTGCTCGGGCCCTACTTAGGGTTTTGAGTATTTCTTCCATTCAAAACCTGCATGAGGTGAAAAGAAACGACTGCATGACTCTCTTTTATACCTCAGGTTTCCCAATACCTTATGAATGTTTTGGAGAAAAACAACAGAAACACTATAAAATTGATAAAACAAATAGTTTGAGGAATAACTTAAAGGCTTTACTGAAAAATGAATGGAGGAATTATACAGCATGTAATATGGTTCTTAATCTCTGGAGACCCGAGGTATTTGTTTAAAGATTAAAGACATAACCAGAATTATACTTTTCCTGAGCCCATGCTTTATATTTCTCTGTAGAACTATACCACCTCCGTGGTGAGAAGCTCTGATCGTGTACTGCCGTCGAGAGCCACAGTGAGCCACAGATACCCACAGATAAGGCCTCCATTAGGGCTGTTATTTTAAAGAATGTTACCCCTTAATGGACTCCCCTGGCCCCGCCACAGACCCACTATCTTATCCTCACAGGCCGAGTTAACCAGCCTGGGTTTGGCTTGCTACAGGTGTGAGACTGTCTGAAACCACAGTTGGTCCTCACAGGGCCCCTGCTGAGAGTGTGGTGAGGCGCTGATGTGTTGTCAGCTCCATAACAACAACTATTAATACCTCTGTAATGGCTACCTTGGAGAGATTTACAAATATATTTTTAAAGCCTAAGTGAGGGAAATGAATAGAAGCAATATATATGCAGTGAATTAAGAGTTATTAAAAAGGGAATACTTTTCTCTGTGTCCTGTAGACTGCAAAATCATTTTCTGCATTTAGTAATCATTACCATACATTATACAGCCAGATAGACCACGTGAATGTTAAGCCATCAAGATGATATCATCTCATCATTATTACATATGTACATCGTTTAAAGCTGTATTTGATGTTGTAGCTAGCTTGTTGAGTGGGAGCTAACTGCTTTAACGCTATAAGCTGCTGGGTAGTGTAGTTCATAGTGGTGAATTAGCCGTGCGCCGCTATTGGCCTAATCCGTCCAAACTTCTATCCATGTTGTAAACACTGGGTGCTGCTGGTTTTTCGGGGATATTCGCTTGTTACAGGATCGCCAAAATTACCATTAATGCTGTCAACACATCCGGGAACGTAGTTCTGTCCTTCACAATAAGATATCACGCTTCAACAACTCCACCGTCGCCCGAGCGTCGCCGAGTGTTCTTTCTGCTTTCTCCCATAAAAGTCACTTTCCTTTAGACATGTAAACGTCCATATATATTCATGAAATTTGACACGTAGATTCTTTGATATGTATGAATTTTTATTATTTACACTTGGATGGCGATCGCCGAAGAAAGTGCGTCACGACGGAATCGTTTGAGATAGGCCAATAGCGGCTAGCGCTGTCCGAGGCAGGCCATCGTTACGTTACGCTGATTTGACTATGCATTGTCCGTTAATGACCAGCGTCCCGTCATGCACGGATTCATGTATCTGCACCGTAGCTGTTCAACTGTAGAAGGCCCAGGCATAAAATGCACGGCCCGCCACTGCCATAAACAAAACAACTTTTATAATATCTTAAAATAACACCATGATAATTTTTAAATATTGTACTGTTAAAATGATTAGTTGAAAATGTCAAATTAGTTGGAAATTTTAGGAAATATTTTGAAGGTGCAAAGAAGAAGCTGATTAGCTTAGCTCAACATAAAGACTAGAAGGTGTTGTTTTCACACTTTCACACAAAATGTATTAATTAGTGATCTTTAGAGGTGCTAATATAACAATATTGGCTACCTTACAACAGGCTAGCTGTTAATCCTTGTTTCCAGTCTTTGTGCTAAGCTAAGTTAACCAGTTACGGCTTGTAGCTTCAGACATACAAGTGGTATAATCTTTCACTTAACTCTCTGCAAGAAAATGTAATTCCCCTAATGTCACACTGCTTTTTTTTATCAATTAGGCCATCGAGAGAAATTATTCAAGAAGTTTGTTAAATGTCCGAGGTCATCTTTCAAGCAAAACTTTCCATGCTCTCAAAAGAGTGATTTTTTGTTTGTATTTGTCTATCACTGTAAACTGAATATCTTTGGGTTTTGGACTTTTGTGGACAAAGAGGAAGGAGGCACCCGTCACAATGTAGTTCTTCATACTGCTGTACTGAGGCTGCAGTTTCCCACCTTTAAAAGCCCACACATTAAAGCCTGGTAAAGAGATGTACAGGGGTCTTAAAAGCTTCAAGAACAAGGTTTATTAAACAACTGATGTGTTAGTGTGATGCGTTTGCAGTCGAAGTTTGTTTTTTTTCTACAAAAAAGGTACAAACAGGTAACATCACTTTGCAACCAGTACATTGAAATATTACATTCCTATTTCAACACCATGCACTTTAGGATAATGAAAAACAATAAATGTGTGTGCGTAATATGAAAGAGTTGATTGAATTTTAGTCTGAATGCCAAGCAGGATTCAGTATTCAAGCAGCATTGATAGTATTTCCCCCATAGTTGCTCCCTCATGTATGCTCGCCTGAGGTCCTTAAGATGGTGGGAGAATTGGTTTTGTGGGGCCGCTGATGATTTCCAAAACACACCGCAATTTCAAAATCCAAGGTAAGCACTGGTTTTTATTACCACGACTCCAAATAAAACAATGCATTACCTCGTGATCTTTTTACCATTCAGGGGTGTTCAAGTTTTACAGCATCTTAGAAAAATAATTGGTTCTGTATGTACAACAACAACAACAACAACAACGGTGGTGATAGAAACATGTTAACAGCAGTATGTACAGTAACATTGGTTGCCTGATCAACCATGTAGTGACAAGTCACATTTGCATGTGTGATGGGTGAGTGTTGATATACTGACTTTACAGTAACTAAATGTTTGATCAAGCATTAATATGACAGCGACATATTCATGAGATATGACAATTATTGAATATCAATATGCAGTTTTAGTTGGGTTTTTTTTAACTCAAAATGAAAAAAAAATGTAACATTCTTCTTTTTCAACACCAAAATAAATCAAACATTTTCGAAAAACCAATGAACCAAATAACAAAAAACAACTTTCTAAAGGCACACGTAACTATTCTGTTCCAAGACATCGTGATTTCGTGTAGCAGGAATCAGATACTTTAGTAATGATAACACAGTTTATGTATGTCAGAACACAGTTGTTATCATTTCGGGAAAACTCTTACATTCATTCAAAATTAATTTGATCTACTCATTGAAGAGTCTTGATTACTCGCTACTTCCTTTCCCGCAGCCGCTTCTTTCCTTCCACAAAAAAAAACCTGTTCTTAAAAAACTTCCAAAGAGCTTTCTCAATTTTACATTCTGTAATCCTGTTTCTCTAATCTGGTTGGGTTTTATAGCTGCACTCTTCTAATGTGTTTTAGATGATGGCTTGAAATCTTCAGGTTCATATTTTTTTTCCAAACATTTTAAGAAATCCACCGTAACAACTGGAGCCCGACCAATAAATGGTCCGATATTAGCTTATCACAGATATCGTATTATCTGCCTATATGTAAGCTGCGGTACAGAAGCGCCAAAGATATGTTTGAGGTATTTTAGAAACTAGTGCAGTGGCCGTTTAGAGTGGGACGATTGTTTGGTGATGCTCGTTTTCTAGAACGCTCATTGCTCGTTGACTCCAGGGAAGTGAATACAATTTCAGTTCAGAGTAAATCCAGCATTCAGCAGCGAAAGTGAACTGCAGTCAATGAGCTGCGGGCTGTAAACCACTTGTTTATTCAAAGCTTATTAATATTGAACTTGTCACGTTTCCAAATTGTACCAACTTCAACACTGCACGTCCTTGGGTCCAGCAATACACACGCCAAGTTTGAAGTAGACCGGATGGATGGTTCTCGAGATATGCAGCAGCGGACACACACACACATAAGTAGATTCAGACAGAGATTCCTTACTTTATAGTTAGATTGTGTGACATATTTTGTCTCACAGTGTACTGCTAATTAAACCTTGTAACTGCTTTGTTTATGTTCTTTAATAACCGAATTTAAGGAATCCTTATAAAACATTTGTTATGTTATTTGTTTAGTTAAAAGTCAACCTGAAATATCAATTCACTTTTACATACATTATTTGTTTTTGTCTTGACTTCTGTACTTATTTGGTTTCTAAAAAACAAAAAAGGGGTCTTACAGGCGGCTTGAATCAAGTAAACAGTCAACATCATGCAAGCTTGTTAAAAAAGAATAAAAAATGACTATGACTATGACGTTCCTCAGTAAGCGGACATTGACAGCGCCTCACCGCCCATACAATGTCAGTTGCCAGCTGCTGACACTCCCACCCAGAGGCTCCAAGCTTAGACACCGTTTCTACGAATATGTCTGCAAAGTGTTTAATCCTCTTTTTAAAAAATGGAAAAATATACAGAATGTCATGAAATATCCTAATAGTTTACATTTCCTTGCACCAAAATTGAGAGCATCAAATTCCAGTTTGACTTTAAAACCAAATATCAGTGCACATACAGTATGGTTATCAGACATTTCTAACGCTCTATTAACAACATCACTTCCTGTTATGTGAAGGCAACTCACACACTGATATGGAGAGAGGATGAGCCGTCTTGTTTTGAGATTGTACCTATAGCAGACACCAGTGCACTGCAAGGTACGCAGCACAATTAAGGTAATTTACAGTGCAGACCGTCGCAGAGATGTGCCTGGCAATATTCTTGTTATAGATGCACTTCTGTTTAATTGTTTGACAAGCAGCTAAGCGGCAGTCTGAGCAGCGCAGTGGATGCACGGCCAGCAGAGTGCTTTGATTTCAATGTTCTCCATGCACGGACCTCACACATTGTTCTCCCTGCTCGGACACGCCGAGGTCCCCAAAGCCCCGGCTTGTCATGTCGCCTGAAGAGCAGGTGCAGCTTCTCTCAAGCCTGAGGCGAGCTGAAAAAGGAGTCGCCTCCATAATGGAAGATAAGCCGCTGCTGCCCGGATCTTTGTATTCACTGGCCAGGCTATTACAGGAAGAGGTGTGCTGTGGGAAGAGCCACCTGGCGAGGGTGTGGAGAGCCAGGGCTGATTAGGATGAGGACAGAGCGGTGGGGGAGAGAGAGGAGAGGCCAGGGATCAGACGCTCAGGGTCATGTTACGGAGCAGCCACTGCTGAGCGCGGCTGTCGTTGCAGTCTCTCAGGGTGGGGACCATCTTGTCCTCCTCGGACGGCATGTCCAAACACTGGTTGCTGTTCACATGCAGCAGGGTGAGCCGCTGGAGAGGGGAGGACGAAGACGCAGGCAATTAGATGTAAACACGGCACATACTGACGTACAAACATACACAAATGCTTTCAATGTATTGTCTGTTTTGAGATTTATTTATTTATTGCTGATGCTTTTCAGTTATAATTTCCCTCTACCTGCCTCATTGACTGTACTTCTGGAGAAAACTGAATCCACCTGGATGTCTGAGATGAACCTTAACAGACGCACTTCCAAATATTGATCTCCACACATTTCACAAAAATACCTTTCGACCCAAGTAAATGGCCAGAGCTTTGTTGCACTCAGTAACTGGAGCTGGAGCAAGAAAAAAAACAATAAGCACATCAATGGAGCAGGATGTTCAAGTCGAGAAAAAGCGAGAGTCGTGCCCTTTATAGAACACAACGTGCACCGAGGTTGCTCGGAAAATTGTGGCTATTGTTAGCGGGGAGACTGTTGTCATGGCCACTTTACAGGTTTTCTCTGTGAATGATTGCTGAGCATCAAAAGCATCAAAATGTTTTAAAAATAAGACTAGGTGCACTAAGCAATATTTTCGTTATTTTGGACACATCAAATGGGTTGATGCAACGAAAAAGGTTTGCCAGCAGCGCTGATACAACTGATAAGCGCACCTTAGTCTGCAGCTTGTGGCAGTTTTCTGTTGCTTCCGGCTCAGTGTTTTAGTTTAGAGTTTTAGTTAAGTGTTGGCAGCCTAATCCGGGGATAAAATGCCAGCAAACATTGGACACAGAGGTGCAGTCAGGTGGTGGGACAGCCTGACCAGAGATATCAGACCAAGATGCTAATATACGTAATTATTAGCAAAACAGAAATGATGGGAAGTCACTGCTTCTCGTTCACTTCACCGAAACAAAAGGTTCAAAAAAATATAACAATCAGGCATACACGCTCACTGTAACAAGTACCATGTCTTACTGGGACACTTTAATAGAACACAGACATTATTTACGTTATTAGTAACACCTTCAGCTGATTGTCACACCAATTCATCCTCCAACTGTTTCATCAATATAAGTGATAGTTAATAAATAAGGGCATGACTGTCTCAGATAATGGGAGGTGGATTGAGATTTGAATGCTTCTGACCTCAAACAGCACCGTTATTTTTTAGAGTTTACTCTGAAGTATACCACGTCCTCTCAAATGGATCTGCTGCACCACTCCACACATTGTCCCCGTCTCCCTAGTCAGTTCTGTCTGTTTACTCTTCTATCAAACAAACCAGAAAAGTCAGAAGACAGAGCTTTTTCAAAAATGTCCAGACTGGAAAAAAAACTCACCTGTTGTGATGAGCTGAAACTCAAGCACCACATGAGCAAGTAGCACAGAAATCTATGGCTATCTGCCACAAAGGCTCCAGAGATAGCACTCCCTAATAACAGCTGGAGGAGAGCTCTCAATGGCCTTGATTAACCATTTGTGTTCATTGCCTCAGAAGTAACACGCATCCGCAATTTTTGCTGCTCACTTGAGTTGATTTTCTCGTCCTAATGATCCCATGCAGAGAGGTAGAGGAGAAGTGGAGAAGCTGAAGTTGTTTTTTAAGGAGAAGCAGAAACAATGGCAAGAGATAAACTGGGAAAATTATGTTAAAAATAAAATTGTAGATGCTACTAAGACTATGATTGTTTAATTTGTTTAACCTTCAAAGCTTCTATTGAGGGTTTTAAATGAAACTTTGAATGTCTGACATATTCTATGACATCACTCTAAACAAATCAATGATCTTTGATCAAAATCCTCAATTTGAATAAAGCAATTAATCAGTACGTTTTTTTCTTTTTTAAATAAGTCGTCAGTGTGTTCCTCTCTTTGTGTGAGACAAGCGAGAGAGAGCAAACTGTTGTAGACAGCAGTGAAAATGTTGTTTTTGAAAGGCTAAAAAACAACAAATGTAGATTGAAGCTGAATATTTTGTTAGATAAAAACATGTTATATATGTTAAATAATAACATCTACCCGTTTTAAAAAAATATGTGGCTATTGGACTTTCCAGCGCTCTGAAGGAAATGTTTGGATCACACGAGTCGGAGACAATCCCATACAGCCACCACTGGGATCTAATTCTACAAACAGCATAATAATAATAATATTAATGTAGCCTGATCTTTCTCTGTAATTGTGCAGAAATACCATGTTTAAACAGAATGAATATACATGCAAAAAAAAAAAAAGTAACTGCGTAACTAGAATTTGGATTTTAACGTTATGAATGAAGCTTTGAAATATTCAGTACAGCCCTAACCAAGACACCTGTATGCATTGTAATGTTTGTAAGCAGAGGGATTTAAAAGTAAACTTGCAACATAAAGTATCACAAAAGAAGAGATAACCTTAGTTTCACCTGTCTGCACCATGTCATCTTGGGAGTCATTTTCAAACTAAACAGCAGCGCACATATAAAAGAACATCTATAAACACAGTATGTATGCAACATTAAAACATGAGCAGTATTTATCTTGCGGTTGAGGAATATTTCTTCATTAAAACAAGGTTGTGCTTTGACTGTTGACAGAGGATATTCAGACTAATGAGCACACAGAAACGCTCAGGCCATGTTTGATCTTAAGCTATAAAACACAAGGGCCTGACATTCTCTGCCTGGATACAAAGAAGTGTGTGCACACACACAAACACACACAAACACACACACACACAAACAGCTTTCCTGAAGTACACTTTGCGGACCGCCCTACAGGGCACATTTGTTCAAACAGAACAAGAACAAAGAGAGCATGTGACGTTCGACCTTACACACCTGCCAAAAAACTAAAGAAAAAAACAATGAGCTGGCTCAAGACTACAGAGATAAAAACATTTTTTTATTTTTAACAGCAGTTTGTTAGGTAAAGAATCCGATATTTCTTTACGGAATTGGCAAATGAGAAGCAGTATAATCAGCAAGTACTTCTCTTTAATGGCGTATTCGCACACGGAGCCTCTCCGAACTGGAGGTAGATCTAATCTGTCAATCATTAGAACCTGGCTTAGGCAATAATGAGAATAGTATTTTTTCATTTCATTTCATTCAAAGATCCAAACCTACTCTAGCTGCAGAGATGACAGAAGAGGAGTATAACGGTGGAAGGTGGAAAAAGCATTCCACATTTAATAAAAAAAATACTAGAAATGGTGAGGTCTTGTCCTTTTCCTCGTAATTATTTCATGCCTCCTTTGGGGCAGAGAAAACTCCCATCTCAGCCTCCGAGCAAACCAACTAGCGTCTCCGGAGCAAGTCGCTGACTGTGTGCACAGCTGAGACTGGCTAATTAAATGAGGACGGTTTCTAACCGCAAGTCCCGGTTGAGGAACGTTATCCTTTTGTCACCAAGAAGCGCAGTGAACTTGCTGAAAGGCACAAGAGTTCCTGTTTGGCGTGATCTTGTGCTGACTCTGGTGATCTAGACGGCCGGCAAAATACAAAAGCAGCAGATTCCTTTTTTTCTCAAGGCAGAGTCAGGCAACAGCCTCATTTGCTCTAATGGTGCTCTGCTCTTGTGTTACTTGCTCTCCTCTGGTGCTGGCTATACCAACGAGGACCTCTGAGTGTGAACAGCAAATCAGGCCATCTAACAGCAGGTCACTCTACTGCCGCAACTCTGACACACACCAGCAGCCATGGGAGCTCCTTACCCAATTTACCCTGCTTGCACACAAAAACTGTGGCATGCTACAGTGAAATTGCTCTTTAGTTTTTTGAGAGACACAACGGTACAGGACTCTGAGGTGCAAACAGCATATAACTCCGCAGAACGGAATGGGCTATGGAGAAATTGATAGACTGGAAAAAAGCAGAAAAGCAACAACACTGAAATGGACAGAAATGCTGAGCCAAAAAAAAAACAACGTTCCTTACAAAAGTATGTAAATAAGCTGCAAGGCCGAGTGGTGAAAAGCACTGATAATTGGGATTCACAATATGTACATGGCACACAGTGCACACAGCTGCTTCAGGCCAATAGGAGAGTGGCCTGAGAGGCCAGGGCCATGAAAGGCAGGTGCACAATGAAGGATCACTTCAAAAGAACTTGCAAACAATGGTAAGCCCATTTCAATTAGTCCTGTACGTAGATAATCAGCTAAAAATAACACGTCCTCCTGCATCCCGGGCATCATTCACCAGACGCAGCCAGTCCAGGGGACAGCCGGTGGATTTTCACATCAAAATAAAATATTTATGCTGGAAAATAAATGTCAAATGAGATCTAATTTAGCATGAAGACTGGCTAAAGGTCTTGCAGATAGCATATTATACACAGAACCATCTTGATGGGACATTTGTCATTGCTTCCATGTGCCTCTGCCCCTGTCATACGTTCCCCCTGAAAGGTCACCGGTAAAAGCTACTTAGAGCTTCCTAAAACAATTTGCATGCACATTCTGACTGATACCTGAAAGATCAACATCATAACAACAAGCTCTGCATTCATCAGCCCTCACTGACAAAAACAAGAAAATAAAAACAAGAGCTAAAAACAGCTACAAAAGGTGCCTACTGAAGGCCGAACAGGTCAAACTAATCTACTTCTAACAATGCTCACGACAAAACTACATCACTACTACAGCAGCTAAAATGACCACCACCTTCTGCTCTCAGCCTAATTTGTGCTAACCTGCTCACCTCAGGCCCCACAGCTCAGAGAAAATAATCAGTGGGGCTGAAGTAAAGGCGTCTAGCCACCTCCAGACGCGTGTAGTTGTGGAGGATCCAGGCCTGCATGGGACTTTTGTTACAGGGCTCCACTGTGGGGCCATAGGTGCCGTCCTCCAGACGGCTGATGGTCAGACATGATTGGGTGATGATGTGGAAGAAGGTGTGCGTCTGCGGCGGGCCGGGATTGAAAGGGGACAGATGGTAGTGAAGGTAAGTCCAAGAGTCATTAGTTATTGTTAAATGAATCTGTTCTTCACAGCCAGGTTTTTACAGTTTAACAAGAGGTGATTCATTTTTTTCAATAACAGTTGGACCTAAGTTGGACCTAATTCTTGCACACAGTCAGCGTTTATGAAAGATAAAGTTTTTAGTTAGGCTTTAAATTCACAGTATGAAAAAACATATCTTAACACTGAGCCAAATTTCACCAGGGACCACTACCACATCAATAATTGATAAAAACACATTTAAAATACAACAATGTATTTATATATCTGTACAATACAGATAATAATAGTTAAAACATATTTGTTCATATGCTACAAATTATTAGATAGGCAATGCACAGCATTTGTTTTAGCATTGGTTAGTGGTTTTAGATTTACACCCTTTTTGAATTTTTCTTTTGAAGATATCACCTATTTTTATAGAATTAAAATTACATTTATTTTTGTACTGTACGGATTTTGACATCATTTTTTTGTCTTACGGATGTTTTTATCAATTTATCAAAATCATCAATAAGCGAATGTTTTGATTTGACTAAAATGGATTTGCTTCCTCTTTTGATTGGTTGATACAAACTGTGGCTTTGGTTCTTACCACATCAGAGCGATTGAAACGAGTTTCCGATTCGTAAATAGCATAAAGACAACCCAAATGTAACAAAAATGGCGTTATATCCTCAATGCACAGAATGCTTACAGGGTGTTACCATGAGAATCTTACCCATCGCTCCGTATATATTACGTGAAGCCGATATTAGTATAGAGGTGTTGTTGTTGTTTCATATGATGTCTCTAATAAACTCAGTGCTGTCAGAGTGCTGGCATTCAAAGTCTTACATTTTGGCAGCTGACCTATTTTGTGGCTGACACAACCTGACAGCTCTCATTTGGTTAAAAAAATACAGTAATGAAACTGTCAGTCTACACTAACGCAAAACTTCACATGTACCAAAGTAAAAAGCAGAGCTGGATAAAATGTTATCATTTGAACTTAAACTCTCTGTGTGAGTAAGAATAGGGGAATCCTTTTGACTGCCTCTAACTGGTATATTCACCTGTGATTGTTGGACAAAGCAGAGTGAACACGTAATTATTTTTGGGCTGAAACAGTAGAGCAGGTGAAGAAGAGGTAAGGCACGGCTGTGAATGACTACATCAGGAATATGGAGACGTCAGGTATTCCTGTGAAAGTGAAACTGATGAGCAGATGAAATGTTAATGGTACTGTAGTCACCCAGGGTTCGGTCCCTTGTCCATCACACTTGGGCTTAAAATAAACTTGGCCACTGTCAGCTGTGAAACCCCCGAATGTTGCTCACAACAGAGACCAGTCCTCTTAGTTCATGAATTATTCAGGTTTTTTCCCATATTAAGAATGCACCCAGAGAACAAAGTGTAATGAAAGGATTTCTCCGAGGGTTTGTTCGCTGCTTGATGGAAAGGCCTCCGGCTTCCTCTCCTTGTCATATCTACATGTCAGCGATAGGACATCTCAATCATTGAGAGATAACACTGTATTCAGAGTAGTCTTTTCTAACCGTCTCCGAGCGGTTTAAAAGAAAACATAAATTGTTAATATGAAAGATCCTTTTTGTTGTTGTATAATCCATAATGTGCTTTGAGTTCTGAGTCAGCAGGGCTTGAGGAGAATATTGTTGTTGTCCTAGGGGATTCAAAATGTCTCTATGCGACATCTGTTTCTGTGTTTCAATGAATAACATCATTGTAAGAATATTACAGCTTGCATAACCAGGAATATTAAGGAAAATGAACCTATGCAGTTTTTTGGGGCTTTGTCGGTCATCTAATCTTTCTTTTCATTTTTGGTGCTACTATAAATAAACAATGAGTCACTCACACATGTATATGTTGTGTAAATACAGTAGTGTCTTGCCAGAGTGCATCTTACAGGCCATAAGGTCTGTAATGTGCCACACGATATTGCAGAATGCATTGGGAGTAGGTTTGTTTTTCAAACTGGCAGGTGTTTCTAAAATTGTGGACACCCAATTTATTTCAATGATAAGGTAGATTAAATAGCAGAAACAGCACCACAAAATACACCCTCCAGAATGACCAGACAGTTGAATCAACACGTCTCTAAAAAAGAGGTGTTGATTCAAAAATAATATATATATAAATATATATATATATTATTTTAGCAGAAATGTTGTTTTAGATAAATGTACTCTAGCGCATTTTCTTTGCTGACCTTTTTGGTAATGAATAAATAAATAGAATTCATTTAAAATAAAACATCCAGCTCAAAATCCATTTTAACAATCTCTCCTCTGCCAACAATTGATAAACCATAAGTCATCTACACAGAGATCTGGGGTAAATCACCACACTCGAATCACAGGACTCAAACTATGTGGCAATATTCAGGGGAAATGACTTGAACAGCTTACCTCAAAATCATATTCACACTTGCCAACATACTAAGTGAAAGGAGAGAACATGAGAGGAGAGACACAGATGCTGGGGTGGAGAAAGCAACTGCTGTGCAGCTAAAACAAACTGACGCACAGCACCATCTGGTGGCAGCAAACCGGTACTACCCAAATCCGCCCCAATGGCACAAACAACAAACCGATCAATCAAGCATTTCATCAAAGTCATTTTTCAAAACATCAGGCATCAGGAAGCAGAGAATGGCCGTCTGCAATAGCAGCCTGGTTATGGATTATTTGGCTGCTACGGGGAATATGAATCCTACCTCGGCGTCGTACTCGAACATCTGATTCCCCTTCATGTGGTGACACTTGAGCATGACGACGGGTCCGTTGAGGCGGGAGACGTCCAGACAGAGGTCGTCTGTCCTAATTTCTTTATCCGCCGTGTAAGAGAACACCTGGAAAACCAGATGTTTCACTCAGAAGACGAAACATCAACATCATCGCTAGAAGTGTGTATAATCAATGTGCTGCAAAGTGTCTTTGGTGAGAGGATATGGGAATGAGTTGCACATACTTATTTGTGATTTTATTTTGGATTTACAGCCCTCATGGTTTTTGTGGTGCCAAGCCCAATTAAGATGTTATGCACCGTCTAAAATGAGTAGAGTTGTAGTGCTATCTATCCCCTTTACCATGTTTTATGTTAGCTCAGGGTTACATTGAGATTGTGTCTCCTGTTGTGCAGCTACAATGTCCCATAACGAGGAGAACAATCGTTAGACCAAAGTACAATCAAATTCTTGGCACTTCACAATGACCCACAGCATGGAGCCAAATCAACAAAGGACTTTAGAGACGACAAAGAAAAACTTGGCAAAAACCCAAACTTGAATTTAAATTGAAAATCAGTGGATTGACTAAAAAAAGTTGGCAATTCACACACACTTTGCATCCAACGTGATTGAGCTCAAGCTTTCGAGCGAAGACAAAATCCTGAAGCTCATGTATCCAGGATAAAGAAGTATCAAAGGCTCGGCTTGTTTAATGTTAATCTAAAAGAGATTTATTCTACATTCCACTGACAAACAGATGCTTCTAAAAGCATGTGTTCATAGCACATTGTGTGCACATAGTTCAAAAGCAGAATCCAGACTACAAACAGTACATATTCATCACCTGGTTTCCACCCATGCCGTGACAGTTGAAAAAGCCAACTTTCTCGTTCTCCTTTCTTCCCATGTTGTCCACACACTGGTTGGTCTCAACATTTCTGATCTACAGGCAGAAAATTAGAAGGAAAAAAAAGAATTCTAAGTTACTTTAACTCCAATTTTAAATGAACTTCCGGTCTCTAGACTGTAACCAAACAGAAGCCAGTCAGATCCTGCTCTATCTTTCTCATTAAAAGTTAATCATCTCTTTTACAAACCCCTTTCTCTGTTGAATGTCCTCTTTTTTTATTGCTACTATTTCCGTTTTGGTATAATGTGATCTTTTGATGATAGACTCAGATTTTAAAGCAAGGTGGAAAGTGAAGTGGAAACCACAGCCAATGTAATCCCAAAATAATCAAACTAGTGATTTAGTTTCAAACTGCAATCATGAAAAACGCATGTTTGTCACCATGTTTTTCTGCCAGGGTCCACTATCTGATTCCATAAGAATTTAACGATATTTGATCAAATCTTTAAAGCTACAGCAATTGGTCAAATAAACAAATAGTCGTTTGACCGAATATTAATCTGTAACTATTTTGATGATCGTATTGGTCATTTTAGAAGCAAAATGCCAACATTTGCTGGTTCCAGTTTCTTAAATTGCTTTACTTTCTCATATATCATTGTAACCTGATTATATGATGATGCCTCCTTGGCCTCTTGGAAATTGCAGGCATTTCAGAGACACAATTATTAATCAACAAAATAATTGACTGATTAATAATTATGATTATAATCGTTATTTGAAGCCCTATAAATCCTCTATATAACATTAATTGTGCCACCAAATTATGTTAGTTCAAATTCTACCCATTATCTTCACAGTCAACTCAGCTTCCTAAATGAACTTATACATTCACAGAGCTAAAACTGAGCTTGCTCTATACGTGGCCTGAGCAACTTATTATGCCTATCACGCAGGAACAGAACGGCGTTCATAATGAAGTGATATAAAACCTAATGGTTTCAGCTGTTTAAGAAACGCTGACTGCGTGTTATGGAGGATGATAATCAGTCGGGAGAGGTCTGCTTTAGGGGAAGATGGGAGTTGAAGTGCTGCAGTGGCTACAGAAAGAGAGAGAGAGAGAGAGAATCAGCTTGTACTGCAGTACAGCAGTACAGCACAGATTAAAATCCTCTCATCCTCAACTGCATGAATGTTGGAGGATTACAGGCTCATTTCACCATGAGTTCTTCAGCTGACATTATGACTATCGTACAGACAGCACACTGCATGTCAGTGCTGACTTTACGCCATGCTGACGACACGGCGCCATGGGCATCAGGAGGCAAATTCAGGTCACTCAAAAACTTTTCTGTGTGCAGGGAAACTTAACAAATAAAAGGAAATAAAACAATTAGCCATGAGTTCTCACGGTTTAGCTGCAAATTATCGCGCAATTCCCACAATCCCCTTTCTAATTTCTAAAGAAACTACTTTGTATGTTCCATCTCTGCTTATTAAAGCGATCATCTGATGAAAAATGACCTCTGTTTTTTTCAGATTTGTAGAAAAGGGGAATACATATTTCATAACAAACTGCACAACTTGCTGGCTAACAACTTACAACCCTGTTTGAGTGAGACTCTGACTTATATTTGCACTTTCTTGTCTTTAATAATTCATTTTTGAACAACACAAATCTTTGCCACGAGACTGTGTAGAATGTATACAGGAGCCTTATCTCAGCTACCCAGCATTCATAGCAGAACTGTGTAAACATCAATACTGACATCCCCTTGTTTGTTTATTCTACGCGTTCAATACCAACAGCTGGGAATGTTTGTTTTTATCTCGTTTCGCCCGGCTTTTGCTGGATTCTGAGGTTTATCTCGCAGCGATATTATCTTTCTGAAAACACAGCCCAGAAGCTACAAGGACATATCTGACTGAATGCGAAGGAAGGCAGCCTGCATCTATCATTTAGCTGCATGATGGGAGATCTGAGTACGAGAAAGCTCATACTTCACCAAGTGAGTAGTATCTTCTTGGGATCTGGGAGTCTGGGTAGATGTTCTCTAGATACCAGGAAAACGGTTTGCACTTCAAGGCCTCACGGAGGTCTTTACGGGAAGAAACGTCTCCGTAGTCCACCCGCATCACGCCTACAGATGAAATGTCAAGACAAGGATTCAGATATATAGTCATCAGTGAATATCATCAGTCAGTGTTTATCTTATTATTTACATGTTTTAATTCAGAAAACAGAAGAACAGGCGTGATGTCCTGCACCTCCAAGACTAAACACCAGAGGGACCCTTTAGAAAAAAACAACACTTTGCCACCTTACCTGAAAATATAGCCTGTGTGGGTGGTCAGAGAAGGATCTTCTCTACATAAACACACAGAAATCACCTAATTTCTGCAAACGAGGGAATGTGAGGAAACTAAGTCAAATCCAATTTAAATAAGACAGCTCCTTCAGAAATGCACAAATGCAACAATTGTGGCAAACTGTGTGCCGTGATGCATGTTATTTTAGCCAACATGGAGACTGCATAATGTCTCAGCCTCGATGCAACTGAACACTGAGGAAGGATTAGACAGCGACCGGGCACAGACACTTACAAACACATTAGGCAGATGGTTTCTCCCCAGAATGCCTCTTAAGGACTCATAACTTGCATGTAGATAGATCCAGGGTGGTAATTTATCATGAAAGAGTGCGATTGCAATAAGGGAAAATACAATACAAACACGTAAGCGTGGTGTATTCATCCATCAAACAGGAGCCCGACAGTGCAAACAGCACCTTCTGTAACACCGACAAGATTCTACACTTTAAACTGGGAAATAGACATTTTAAGTTGGCAGATGAAAGCTAAGTGCTGAAGGCCACTCTTCCTCCGCTGGTTCTCCATTTCCCCTTCTCTCTCTCCCTCTCTCTGTTGATTCCGAGCATCCTATATAGCAAATGATGAATAACCTCTTTGATCTTCAAATCACCCGTGCACATGAGGGATGAGGAGGGAGATGCACTTTTAATAGGATCACTGGATGCCACTCCCAAACTCCCAGCCTGAGCAACACACTGTGTTCCTCTGTGCCAATAAGTGAGGTCTGGCAGCAGCGTGGCCCAGATCATTCTCCCTAATGTCCTGGAGGAACAGACGGTCATTGCGGGGCCACAATACGCAGAAAGACTCATCCATCACGACCGCGGCTCCGTCTGCACACCTGCCTGTGGGAGAATCCTGCACGACTGTGCGGAGGAGAAGGTCTCAATTTTAGCCATGAGATCGGCAGATTACGGATGATCCCTCATAGGTTAGCTGGCATCTAAATCACTTAACCAGAGATTTCCGGGACACTGCTGTCTGCTAAAGGGTAATCACAATTCTAAGTCGACAGATGGAGAGGTACTCACTACTCATCTCTCAATCTGCACTGTCCTATTGTTCTAGTTTGTCCGTGTCTGTGTGTTTGAGCTTTTGTCGAAGAGAAGTCCGTGTTAGAGAGGAAACCATCTTTGACAATTCTTTTTAACTCAGATGTTCAGAGGAGCAGTTCAAAATGGTGTCTGATAGGAGAAATTAATGAATCCGTTTGGAAATGACAAATGCAGCAGATAACTCCAATGTGAGGCGGAGTAAAAGAAGAATTATGAATTCTTAAATGAGCAAGATAAAAGATCCCATGTCAGACAATAAAAGAATCAAAGAGAGCAGACAAGTCTTTCCTTTTCACACCAATTTGTTAAACCAGCGAGCACATGAGTAGCAAAGAGGGGCAAACGTCTATTAAATCCCTGACTGAACTATACATTCCCTGAAACTTTAAAAAAAACATGCAGAATTAATGTTAGTCGTCCGTGTGTGACACTACTATTCCAGAGGCAGAAAGATGCAGCCAGACAGTGTCTCCACAGCTCTGTACCTGGTGATATGATATAGAAGAAATCTTTGAAATCGTCCATCCAGACTTCGGCCAGGCGCCTGTTGTTTTTGTTGATGACTTGGCCCGTTCCTCCGGGGAAACTGTACGGGGTGGCCTTCCGGAAAACATGGCCCACGTGTGAACACGTTACTATTTCCAACGAGCCACCGCACTGCCAGATCTGCAGACACATACACACAATGGAGCTTTATATAGCGCGAAGGCACGAAAGCAGACAAATACATTCGATGCAAACTGAACAGTTCCCCTATTTGATCGTGCCTCGCTCCTTGATCCTCAGGTAACACAGACACATTACGATGCTCCTAATCTACACGCAAAGAGGCTTAAGCAAAGAAACAAGAAACCATATTCTTCCCAAATACCTATATTTCATGTGTTTTCTTATTCAAAATCTAGTCATGATAAGCGTGGATGTGTATCAACTGTAGACCTGATTAAGAAAGAAAGCATTAAACAACGATTATGTTCTTCTTGTGTTTCATCATTCATAAAGAGGTTCCTTTGGATAAACTCTAATTTCCCTTTTAACCATTTTATAGTCCAGGAGACAGAGAGAGGGTCTTAAGCCTGGACTTTATTTAGAAAGATTTCACTGCTGCCTGTTGTCTTTCAGCAATAAACATGATTTATTGTCTATTCTGTCATTTCTATTCAGTCACACGTGAAGCTGCAAATCAATCACTGTGCAATTAGATGTGAGCTAATAATAACATACTGGCATGGGACAATAACACATTTTCAAGTCACAATTATCCTGGGAAAAGTAATTGTGATTCATGATATTATCCAGATAATCATCGAACTACGCTTAAAACTCTTGAAATGGCACAAAAAAAATACTGTAATTGCATTTAGTTAAGAAACAAAAACATGTATTACAGATATGTAGGACACACTGTCAACATTGTGTGAGTCTGTTCTTTCTTACATGATAATTCCTGATTTTATTTTATTTTAAATCAGGCTCTATTTTACACTTCTCTATCATAATAGTGAACTCTTTTTGAAGTCACTCCTGTGACGATATTGTGAGTGTTTTTAATCGCAATCAGCAATAAAATCCTATATTGTCCCATAACATTTTTTCCTTTTTCTCATCAAAACATCAAAGGACATTCTAAGCAGAACTAAATAATGACGCATTTGTTCTTTTGAGAGGTGAGGACATCTCATTTCACTAAACATGTATTTCTATGATTCCTCTTTCCTTGCATTTCTTCCCTTGAATCCCTCACTTGAATCTTAAGTGGAAGTGACTATGATTCAAGCAAAAGATGCAAGTGAGGTAAACATGGATGCAATAAAGGGAGATGGCATGTACCCGTTGACATCAACCAACTCTGGGGACATGATAACATCAAGATACTGTAGCAGCATCCTCTCCCTGGTCTGTCACTCACTCGAAAAGACATTTCCAGGTTTTCTCCGCCCCAAATATCCATCCCTGGATCGTAGCTTCCTATTTCTTCAAAGTATGATTTGTGTATAGAGAATAATCCTCCTGCCATGGTGGGAGTCCTGCAAGAAAAGCAAAAACAATCCTTTTGTAATATTACTTCTCTTTTTGCTCTATTTATTAGTACCTTAGTGTAACTCTAAGGAACATTCAGAATATAATAAAAGACCAATTTGTTTGACAATTTGAAACAAAGCCTCAGAGGGGCGATTACTTTCATCTTTTAATTCATTCTATGTTAAAGTCGGCCCTTAATTAAGGATGTTTGTTGTTGCTGGGAGTGATTTGCATACAGATGACAAAGTGTGCTTTGGCTTTGTGTAGCCCAAAAAAAAAAAGGCAACTGTCAGTAGAGTTTCTGCTTTTCTATTTTTGAAATAAATGAGCTCATATACACTTGGGCTTCAACAGAGCACAATCACAACTATCAGTTGTTTTTCATCAGTGGGATACACAGAGGAAAAACAATCTATTTATATCAGCAAGATAAAAACGGCACTTTTCATGAGAGGAGTTTGGGAGGAGAAATCTAACTATCCACGTCTCCACTGTAGCCGGCTGCCATCACAGATAAACCCACTCTTAGCTTGGATGAGAAACTGAGAACTAACATCAGTTTGAACTTACAAATATGTCTCTTCAACTTTTTTTTTTGTACTCGACCTCCTCTTTCTTAATTCTTAATCAAAACACATTACACAAGTGGGCAGTTCAGTCACGCATTCCTCTGAAAAATGATCTAGATTTAGCTTTAAAAGAGGACGTTTTAATTGTGTACTTGACAGGCAGAGTTCTGTCCCCCTTGCGTCGATCCATCTCCCGCTGGGGAACTGGGTACCAGCGGAAATTCAGCTTCCAGTTGAATCCACCATAGGTCATGTCTGAGCCTGCCATGTATTCAAACGTCTCGTCGCTGATGACATCGATGATAGGGCACACCACTGCTGACCTGAAAGACACAAGAAAAATACAGTGTAAGATTCAATGCTTATTTAAAAAAATACAATACATATAAGAAAGGGAAATCAAATCAGGTAATGGTTCGTATTTTAAAGCTAATGGAAGCCAAGTGTTGATCTCAACAGGGCTGCAACAAATTACTATTTATATTATGGATTATTCTGTAGATTTTTTATGTATCATAATGGATAGAAAAGCTGGAGGATTTTCAATCAGCTGGATGTTTACTTCAATCACTTGTCGATTAATCGCTGAAATAAATCAATGACCATGAAAAGGCAAAGTGGAGCAGAGAATAAATGGTAAATGAACTAGCATTCATACGGCACCTATCTAGTCTTCTGACCCCTCAAAGCGCTGTACACTACATGTCAACATTCACACACTGAAGGCACAGCTTTAGAAAGCTATTCTATGTTCAGTATCTTGCCCAAGGACACGTCGACATGCGGACTGAAGGACCCGGGGATCGAACCGCCAATCTTTTGATTGCTCTACCTGAGCAACAGCCGCCATCATTCTGAAAGGCATCTTCAAATCTCTCAAATTAAAACAATATTAAACAGAGAAAAGCAGCAAATCCTCACATTCAAATCGCTGGAACCAGCAAATATCAAGCAACTTTGGTTGAGTTGTTGTTGATTAATCTTCTGTTTGACTAATTGGTTAAGTGACTACTTGTTTCAGGTCTAGACTTAAACACCATATTACTTAATGTAGTTGAGATGCTATAGCATCAATACAAAAATCTGCATCTGGGAGAATCCCCCAAAAAATAGCTGTCGCATTATTAAAATAGCTTTCAAGCATTTGTTAAGTCTTATTAATTCTGCATTGATTATCACAGACAACGGTAGATTACTAGTATAGGAGTAACAATACTGCTAGTTTAGTCAGTAAGCAATATTTCAGCTAGAGGTTGGCTACTGTCAGAAGGGTATCTTAACCAAAAAGGGCCAGGCTGCTAGTATATAAAAGTAAATAGCAAAGTCTGTCCTTCAAAACAGGTCTAATGAGCACTTTTACTCACCTTTGCATTAGGGACGTATTTCAATATTATTGTAAATTTCAAGTGTAATTGTATCATGATAATATAATAATATATTGCATGTTGCATTTACAACTGAGCAAAATTTGCTTATTTTTTTAAACATAATCAATTGCATTTTGAATACATTTGCCATGAGGTCATAGTGTTATGTCAAAATTTGAAGAAATGTTCCAAACCCGATGTCAACCAGCCCTTTCAGCCCTTCTTTAGGTCTACCAAAACAACCTGTATCCTCAATCATGTGAACTTGCAGTCAACACACTGTGTACTCATCAGTCTGCACCCATACTTATAGACACCAATACATCTGCAGCAGCATTCAGTAAAAGTGTAATGGCTCCATGATATAATAGTCTCAGTCATATGATACTGATTTCTTCCTGAGGGAAAATGAATGCGTCTGACCTCAGATATGAAATAGATCGTTATCCATCCACGTCACTCTCACAAATACACACCGCAGATACACCTTGTGTTTTCTTTAAAAGGGAAGTAAAAGAAAATCCTGAAATAACAGCTCAATGCTCTGATGAATAACACCTTCTCACTTTAAAAGAACAAAAATCCCATTTGTCTCTAAAAATGTCCTTATCCACTTTCATCTTGACTTAACCAGTGTCTACGTTTTAGCCCAAAAATTAAGCTAGAGTAATTGAAGCTTTTCCTCTGAGGCAGCAGCAGAAGCAGACGATGCAGAATGATTATCTTCTCCTATCAGCAGCGTCAGGCTCCAACAGTGTATTCATAACTGATAGTTTGCTGTCCCATCAATATTCAGACAGAGCTTTGGCTCAAGCACTCGATGATGCAACTTAAGTGAAATGTGATAATGCCAGTGTTATTAAAACATGTTTCATGACTGAACAGGCAAAAGATTAAAGTGATTGAAAATGAGAAGATCATAAGCGCCCAAAGAGTAGAATCCAGTCCTTGTTTCGAATCAGTTCTGAAATGTCATCATTAAATTTGAAACATTCAGTGTGGTCTATTTTGGCTCCTACTTGTCCTCTTTGATGCGCGCCAGCAGGGGCTCCAGCCAGCCGACAGTACACTCGCAGTGAGCGTCCAGGAAGGTGATGACCTGCCCTTTGGTGGCGGCAGCCCCCCTCAACCTGGCTCTGATTAGACCTGAACGCTGCTCCATCCTCAGGATCCTCACTGGCACCTCCAGAGTCCGCACATAGTTCTCCAGCTTCTTCTTCAGGAAGTCTGAAACAAAACAACAGACATTTCAGCAAAGGTGCACTTGTAGAGCAATGAAATTCAACAGAGCTGAAAGAATTTGTCAATTGATTGAAACACGACTTAAATGATTAATTTTTGAGAATTGTTGTAATTTTAAAATCTTTGGGTTTAAACTGTTGGTCGGGCAAAACAAGAAATCTAAATACGTCAACTTGGGCTCTGTGAAAGTATTATTACCATCACTACTATCACTATTTTCTGATATATGTAAACCAAATGATAAATGTATTAATCGAGAATATAATCAAGCTATATTCCAAGCTCAGAGTTTGTCTCCCATATCGTTCACATTGATCATCAGCTCAAAATGTACGTTAAACCTGTGAGTGTAGACTTTCTAACCTCGCTCGCTGGCATCGTCGACCAGCACAATCTCCACTAGCAAATGTCTGGGAGAGCGGTTGATGACACTGTGAACTGTCCGCAGCAAGGTGCTCCACGCCTCGTTGTGAAACACGATGACAATGCTGGTGTTTGGCAGCTCATCCGGATACAGCTTGGTCTTACAGCTGATGGAGCAACAGTAAAAAAACAAGATGAAATCAGTTAAGTGGAATTGAACAAAGCAAAGTCAAACAACGCGTATTGCTGAGCTACAGGTATAAGGAAAGTTAATATAAAGCCACGTCTATGTATGACTTCTCATGAAACATCGCATATCTATTGTTTAAGTTTAGAGTACTAACTAACAGATTGTTATAATTATAATTACCGATAACTATAACCCCGTTTCATCTTGAGTTGTTAAGTAAAAGAAACTAATAAAATGTAACATTCTTGGTCACATATTATCCTTTAACCACGTAGAATCCCACACATTTGCTGCTTGTAGCTTCTTTGAATATGAATGTTTTGAATTTACATTTTATAGACTATATAATTCATTCACTCTACTAAATAAGAAATCATTTGTAGCCGCTAAACTAAACTAAACCATGACTAATGTAATACCTGAACATAATCATTTGTATCCTTAGACCTTAACCTTAAACATACCCGGTCTAAATATATTGGTCTAAGTGGTTCTCTACACCCACAGCTCATGAAATATGAAATGATTATATGAAAAGTGTCTGTAAAGAGAGTGCGTCTCACTGCTATCAAATGCTGCTTGTCAGAGCAGAAACATTGTCATACGAGATTCACTGACAAATATCTCCAAAGAAAGTAAAGAAAGTAAAACCGGTGTTGGCAGCTGTGTCAGCACGTCCGCTTGACGGCTGTCTGTCAAAGCCAAAGAGTGAGAATGTGGCAAACTTGGGGCGGCGTTGTGGATGATGTTGAATAAAGAATGAGCTGCATTACAGAAGAAGTGGAGGAGGTGGACGGCCAGGGCAGGAGGAGGAGGAGTGGTGGGAGGTGACGGAGGGTGAAAGAAGCCATCGGAGCAGACAGCATCGCTAGTTCAGTCCTGTCTATTCAAAGTGACAGCACCGACTGACACAACTAGGCCAGGAGGTTGCCTTCAAGACAAAATGTTACTGCCGTTCACAGGCAACGACTGGCCGTTCTGCATGGCTCTGGGTAATTTCACGACACAGCAGGATACATTTTTTGCAAAGCTAAGCTGTGTTCTGTAATAAAACTGCTGTAATATTTATATTGAGAGAAGGATGTAGCCATAATGGACAGAAAAAAATGTTGCAATCAGCTGAATGTTCACTTTTTCTTCGTAAAATAGGTCTCGTTTTGCACTATGCAGGCAAATTTATCTTTATATTTGCAACGCCACGTTGCCGAAAGTCTTAAGAGTTGGCGTTTTCTTGGTATAGGCAAGATTTGCATAAAAATCTGCGTAGCGTAGGTGTGAAAAAAGATATTCTTGTGGCCTATTTCTCATTGTGTATCTGACTGGCAGAGCCTTTTGCACATACTTAATGAAAGTGCTGTGGAGAACTTGTGTTCAGTTGGAATATTTAAACATGAATCACTTGGATAATGTCTCCGCAAGAGGCGAAAGCCGGTGCATATCAGCCGCCCCGAGACGAACGTGCTCGTGTTTCACACAAATTGCTCCTCGGAGTTTCATTAAGTGCTCGAGTAGATCTTGAGTGACAGTAAACAAAAACCTCAGTCCCATTCTAATGTCAGGCCTAATGTACACACTTGAGGGATCTGATGGATTCTGCATTGAAACGGTGCCCATAATTAGAGATGTCTTTTCACATTAGATGAAGTTATTAAGACCAATAAAATCGAATGGACTCAACAAACTTTCATTTAAATGACTTTAATCATCTGAATAACATTGCTTTGACAGTTTAGAGCATTTTATCTGCGTCACTGTCTTCAACCCTGTTGAGACTCTTGACAAGAGAACGAATCCCTGCTGCCTTGCTGAGGCATCCAGCACATTTGTCTGAATACTGGAACAGTTTCTAGTGAACCTGGCACACAAGCCCTGCATACATTAAGGAGTGAAATCCCTAGAAATAAAGACGAAGGAAGGAGAAAGCATCAGCCGAAATGTCAGCTTTTTTTTATATAGAAACATCAGCGCCTTGTAATGTGTGACGAAAGGTACTAAAGTTTGCAGGCAACGGAGGAGCAGGGTGAGGACTATGTAATTGCTGCTCTGTTGAGAAGCAGATGTGTGCGTGTGAAGGTGTTAAAAGAGTCAGGAGTATGATTCACAGCATGCATCAGGAAGACACTCAAAGCTTACCCATCCAACCTCACATCTGGCAGACTCCTGTTGAGTGCGATCATGTCGCTGGCCATCAGGTTGAACTGGTTAATCTTAAATAGCTCCTTCATTTTCTCCTGGTTGTCCTTGGGGATGTTTACAGCCTTGCCCATCTCCCCCGGACCCTCATGGCTCCGAGATATCACCGCTGTAACATAGCAGAGGTAAAACAAAAAGGGTGTCTGATGAGAAATCAACCCCCCTTTTTTGTATTATTCTCACTAAGGAGGTAAGAAGTCATGTCAAACTGCATTGTGCAATAAATCCCTTTGTAAAACCATTGGAGAGAAGAACTACTTTGTTATAAAAGCACCACTAAATTACAAATGCTCCACATCTCCTCTCTAAATGGAAGTACTGACTGACCTTGCTGAACCCAGTCTGTTGGCTGTGCGCCCTGTTCGAACCATTGGAGAGAGACAAAAACAGTCGTGGTGGTTTTTCAAGAACTCAAAGAAGAGTGCAAAAGTTGAATAAAAAAACATGATAAATATAGTGCTGTTTTGACAATAAATTATGCCATAATAAGGGAAAATGATCCACATTATAGATATATCTTAGAAATATACTTCTTTGATCATTTATATCATATATAATCTGCTGTTCTGAGACAAAAAGTGTGTCTCTTTGTCACGAATTCCCCTTCATATTAGCTTATTTTCATCCCGTCTGCTTGTTTTATTAACTCTGCTGTCATTTCAGATCCTACCATTCACACCCGATCACCTCTCATTCCCCTCACCTGGTCCTCCACATCTCACCTGCAGCCCATTCCCTCATTAGTCCTCACTATTTAGGTCCCCTCACTTTGCACTTGTTCCCTGACAGATTGTCTTGTGTGTTATTGCCAAGTTCTCCAGCGTATCTTTATATTGTTCCTGATCTGCCTGTTTTTCGACCTTGGATTTCTGCCTGCCCCTTATTGGATTTGTTCGCCTGTTTAACTGACCTCCCGGTTTTGACCCTGCCTGAACTCAAGTAAAAGAACTAAACTTGTATTTTTGTCTCCGAGTTGTGCTTTTGGGTTCAAGTATCTGTAATCCTTACACTCTTATCTGTTTTTTAATTCTAAATTGGTCAATGACAAAGGGAATGAACCACAGATAAATTCTGAGAGATCCCTTTTGTATTGAAAGCATTGTGCCGGGTTTATTATCCGACTCTTCAGGCGGAGGAGAGTGCAGCAAAGCGTGCTAGTTCTATCTCGTTACACTCTGTAAAGTGTAATTTCCTATACTGGTAAAAAGCCAGTGCATATCGACTGCAAGTACCAAACGTGTGCGTTTTAAGACACAAATGAATGTACTGGCAGCATGTACTGTATACAGGATGCGCTGATATGAAAAGTATGTTGTACTCTCTTCAATAACACATACAGACAAAGGAAAGAACAGTGTAAGACACTTAATACAGACTTCTGCTTCAGCTCTCACCTGGTTGCTGTGGCTCTGGCTAACTGGATATTAAGCACTGCACAATCTGTGAGCTATATATCATTTTAATCTATTAGGAAGTCTTGAATTCTGAGATTTGGGAGAACCTAAAGCAAAATCTTTTCCAGGACCTACTACTAGTCTTCTTTGCTATACGCTGCTACAGTGTGATGCCTGCAAAACATCAGCATTGATGCTGCTGCTGCTGCACAGTCAGCTCCCTTCACCAATGGTAAATAACCTCCCACAGATTTATGACTGTGCTCTCTTTAATAATCTCTCAGAGCGGAGGCAGTGATTTCCATGAAAGAAGGACACACAGTTCACATTAGCTGCACGGTCCCAGGTTAAGAGGATTCCCTACGACCCCTCGTGGAGATCTGCTGGATTGTTAACCTCGACTGATCTTGGTCTTTTGTTTATGGTGCTGCTGACACTCTCCATTTGGAAACAGGCTTACATCTGATGGACAAAGCTGAAGAGCAGAGCTGGATGATTGAACAAAGTGTTCATCAAACGCATGCCTCTCCAATCCATCAGTCTATAGGTACGGATAAACACAGGATATGATGTTTTAAGAAAAATCCTTTAGACTAGTTTAAAAGTGTAAAATTATATAGACAGCATTTCAATCTGACTGAAAGTGGATTACTGAAAAATGTGTAATATCAGATGTAAACAAGAACTGCAAAGAGCAGACTACTTTGTTTTTTGTAGGAGACAGTCTTCTGGCCTTGAAATAAGGCCAACTGTCATTCCCGCTTTACCACTGAATTATTTTTTACAACTTGAATGTTGTCGGACTGATTAATAATTTTCCAGCATGGATAAACCCCCCCCCCAGCTGTGTTTGTTGTGAAGTCACCTGTCCCTCCGCAGATGGATCATTAGTTCAACTTGGGACACTTTATAACAACAATCAGTCATTTATATAAAAATAAATCATAATATAATCATAAACAAGTCATTTGTTTATTTATTATGGATCCCTGCGGCCATTAAATAGCACTGGGAACTGGCTAATGGCATTTTTTTTAAGATGGAACGGAACAGGATGAAACAAAAACGTATGATTGATTGATGCTTCACCGCGTCATTGGAGCGTGGAAAAACGTTGAGCTCAACTTTGATTTATAGAGCGCCACGTCCGTCACACAGCGACAAGTGTGGAGCCTGAGTTTGTAGCTTCACGTCGCCGGCTTCCATTGAAAATGACTTGTAGCCTGTTCTTCCTAATGCTGTGAACACAGCATTAGGAAGAACAGAGGTTTATGCTATTTAGGGAAGATAAGTGAGGAGAATGCTGCGTAGTATACCTTTAAACATTGACAAAGCACATTATTTGATCATTTCCATTGATGTGTACTGACACATTTCAGTTTTTGCAGCCGCTAAACTCAGGTGTAAACAAAGTCTCTTCAAATTGAAATTGCTCGAGGACTAACATGATCCGTGTTACTCACCTTTTATAAACGACGTGTAAATGTATAACTGAATCATTTACAAACATTTCTGCATCCTCCTAAAGTGTAAACTATTTCACCATCTACGAATACAATGTTTACTGCTCGTCACCTGTTACACATGAACTGCAGTGTTTCATTGCATCATTTATTAATTATGTGAAAACCATTTGGTAGACCCTTTAAAAAAGCAATTTTGTGAAACTTGGCTTAGTTTAGTGTACTTGATAAAAGACGGATCACACAATATATTCATCACTTCATTGGTGTCATTTCTAGCAACATATTAGTCAAATGTAAATGTGACTTTGTGTTTAAAGCTAATTAGCATGTTACCCCACTAAAAGTAAACCACAATAGTGAACATGGTAAACTAGATATCAGCATGTTAGCATCGTCATTGTGATCATGTTAGCAGGCTGACTTTAGCATTTAGCTCAAAGCACTGCTGTGCCTTAGTATAGCCAGAGCCGCTAGCATAGCTGCAGACTCTCAGCCTTGTTTTAACTAAAGTGTGTATTATTTGTGGCTTTCAGTGTGTATTTCATGTCATAGATGAAGCAATTCAGTGAGGGGATACATCAAGGATCTCCTACCTGCAAGAAAGGTTTTGTTTTCAAGCCTTTAACTTCAAAGTATTCGTATACCAAATGTTAGCATATTTACGCTGCATTAGACAGTATTATTTGTAAAAGCTAATTGACAACTTAACTCCCTCATTATGACTGTAAACCATTCAGATAAGTCAGAGCGAATACATATAGAAATAGTCACATGAATCTGGTTTTCTTAGGAACACATATCAGAGGAGCCTTAGGAAACAAACTCTCTGTGGTATTTTCAAGCCGGACACAATCTCCGCCTGACACTGAGCATTCACTATAAAAGATGACCGCGATCATCTGGGAAGAAAACAGTGCCTCTGTCTGTCCTCGGGTCAATCAAAGTAATTCAATGTCCCTGCCTGCAGCTTTATCCCAAGCAATTACAGTGAAAAGGTTCCCCTCATACTTGCAGGTAATGAGTCTTCTGAGAAACAATCACTCACATCAGTGCTGAACAGAAATATAGTGCCACATGTCTCTCTGTCAACATGTCCATTATGTGATTCATTAGCTCGTAATTCTGACAAATTAGCAATGCATGTGCAACTCTAGACTCTCCAAACAACGTTTGTCACATATGGTACATGTTAGCCTTCTCGATCTAATGTTTCATTATTGAAATGTCTTGTGAGAGCTCAGCTGGATTCTTTGATCCCAGATTTCTACGGTGCACTCAAGACATGAATCTGCATACAGATTGTCCTGTTGGCTCTTTTCATTCTCATTTCCTTTACAGGAAAGGGTCTGTGGTGCACAGTTGGAGGCTCCATCACAAGCATCACTCTCTTTCCTTCATACTTTACCTCACCTCTTCCCTCTGCTGCACCGCTCCGCTTTCTTCTTGCGAGTCTGACCCAGCTGGCATTACATTATATATCAGAAAAGCTCCCGTTGAACACAAAACCACAGCAGGCCATGAACAAAACGCCCTGCAGAGTACGGCCTCGCTGTCCTGATTTGCAGGGAATGGGATGCACCGATATCGGTCCGGACGTAATTAGCTGGGTCAGATATCGGTGACAATGGGGCCAATCTATTCAATTCAATTTTTCAATGTTTAACTACTTCATTATATAGTGGAATCTTATTTACTGTGTGAGTTTGGACCAAATTCTAGCTACCATACATTTAAATCATTTAAGCTCCTTTTAATTTTCAAGATTTGTTACCAAGTTGTTGGTGAATTATTACATTACATTACAGTCATTTAGCAGATGCTTTTATCCAAAAATTATCATTTTTAACAATAAATAACAATTCAATAAATGTATTTATTTGTTGTGTTTTACAAAGTTAGGAAAGCAATGTTGAAGTCGTTGATTTGCCTTGCACATAAAATGATGATCGCAGTCACACAACTTATGAATTAAACACTTGGATCGAGTTGGTATACAGTATCTGCAGATACCCAAAGCACGAGTACCCGGAGGGGAGGACATTTGAAAGAATAATTTACAGTTAGAATTACATTTTTGTCTAAAAATGTAGCATTCTGCAAAACACCCTGTGGTGTCTTCTCACCTCAGCTCTGTGTGTTATTGCACATGAATAGCAAATTGCTATTACAAAATGCAAAAATGCTCTAAATGATTTATTTGATAAATTGTTTGTTTTCACTGTTCTCGATGAATGAACACATCTAGTAGTAACACTACAGTTAAACTTTTATATATATATCTATATCTATAGATATAGATATATATATTTACATATGTGCTGCAACGCTAAACATAGATGCAGTGATTTACAGCAGAGACACAGCAATCCAGCACCAACAGTCACTGAATTACATTTCATTTGATTGTGATAAAAAAAATAAAACTGAGTTCTATCTATTTCTGTGCCTTGCAGTGATACAACACACTATCAATTCAATATTTTGAAAATGTAAAATTCTATTAAATGTCCATTAACCAATCAACTTTCAGTCAGTTGATCAGTAGATGGTCTTGTCTCCATCTCTGAAACACTTCACCGATATCATCAGACTTGTCTTGTTGAAAAGTCTGTCTTCCTATTTAAGGTTGCTTTGCCATGTAGCGAGCGTTTGACAATGCTGGAATAGCAACTTTTCTTGCACAATATTCCGCCGTTGAATCAGGAGTTCTGTATTTGCAGAACCGCCAATGGGAACGCCCTCTCTCTGAAATGACCTGTAATTGACCAAAAGTCTCTAATCACCGGCTAGATTCTCTAAAGCCTGAAAACAGAGCCAAGAGGAGGTGCAGGAGTCATTCTCTCAGACCACTTGAATTATAATATGGTGATTATGGAATTGTTGCCCAATGATGCTAAAAATATACTGCCTACGCTAGCTGTAATGCTCACAGAAACTGTAGCTGTCTGAGGGTAGATCTCCACAAATCTCAAGCCAGCTTATTAAAACATGCACATTTGAAGTGGGCAAAAAAAAGATTGTATAAATTCCTACTAAATGTAGTCAATAATGGAAATCAAAACCGAAGGACCAACTAGAAAGTTTAGTGGGTGAATTTCTCTAAAGCTGTGTCTAAACTAAAAGATCAACTCCACTGATAACTTCTGTATTTAAGCTTTTTTTGCTCTGTAGAGAGTGTCCTTAAGTGAGAGAAGAGAACAACGATGATGTACCTCAGATTGGGATTTAGAAAAGAAACAGAAAGCTTATTACATGAACTGTCGGCGTGGAGTTTTCTTTTCTTTAATCTGTGTCCCCCAAGTCCACCCATTGCATGGAAGGGCAGTACTAAATTAGCTACAGTGTGGTGCAAAAAAGAACGGAAGACTTCACATAAACCTGCTGCTGCCAAGAACCTGTGGTGACATAAGTCTATGCAGCATTCTTTCCTTTCCATATTGTTATATTACTTTACCTTAGTTTGTCAAACAAAATGTAAAACCTTACATAAACATAATGGGCAGGGCGACTGGTCATAAAGTTAATTATTGTCAAACTGAAAAACACTGATCTCAGGAGTGCATGCACTAAACAGGAACTTAAGGCAGACATTCTTTAAAAGGTTATTATCTGCCTAGTAATGACCCGTGTGGGATCACTGCCCCCCTTGTCTAAAATGGATGCAATGGAGTAGAAGCTGACTGCAAACCATGACGTCACACTATAGATTTGTACAACTCGTATTACAGTAAGTACCTCTTGTAGCTCATTGTATTGGTTTAACGGCACCATATATACTGTATGGTAGCTACAGTCAGAGCCACCATAATCAACAAATTGGCAAATGTTTCCAGCAAGATAGCGAAACAAATGACAGACGGACAAAGTTAAGTTACTGACTACAGATACTTTCCTCATAAGTTGGTGAAGACCAAAAAACAAAGAGTAAATGATTAACATTAGTCAGGTGGCCTGAAAGATTATTTAAATGAAAGCTGAGTACAACCAGCTCTGCGTCTTCTGCATGTGTAGATAGGAAACTGTTTGCAAACAGGTACGCCATCACTGTCCGTCACTTTGTTTACATTTTTTTTTTCTTCTCCCCAGTGGCCAAATATTTAATAATGCACCTTAAGGATTCCATTCTCTTTGACTAAACACGCATTAAAGGTGCCGTATACAAGATCGGGAGCATTTTGCTTGGCTCTCAACATGGCGACGGCTGAGCCGGGGGCTCACAGCTAACAGGGCAAACAACGGCAATAGTGCTGTCAGAGCTAACCATTGTCCATTGTCGACCATTTTCGATCCGTAATCCGTTCGGATCCCCCCCCACACAGTTCGGTACGCATGTAATCTCGTAAAATGTAGCTTTGGCGAGAATAAATCCAGTTGTTTGAAGGAGATGTTTTCACAGCAACATAAACATATATTAGAGATGAATTATGACCTGTTTACAATACCTCTAAACAGCATATAATACATCATTTAAACTGCTAATGACAAGATTTGTTTTAATCAATTAAAATACAATCTTTTATTTCCTAATAATTTGAATTGTGTGTTTTTATAAAGTAAAGGAACACTATAGATGACTGTAACAAAGTAAAAGGATGTAAGTTTCACTGACTTCAGAGCAGTTGAAATTATTTTTGGGACAAATGAAGCCTTGTAGACCAACTGCTATAATCAACCAACAAAGGGATCTGTATCTTCCGATATGGATCATCAATGATCGGCGATTAGTATCGGCAGCAAAAAAATGTGACCAGTGATCTCTGAAAGTTATAATTGCTCCCTTTTTTCTTTTGTGCTGATCCAATATTTGATCCAATCCGTGACTCTGATCCGAGACATTAGTCCACTATATTTACATGGCAAATATTAATGTATAACATGTAGCACCTTTAACTGAATGGTAATCAGAGTAACCTAACAGAGAAGCTTCAGTAATAATCACTTTGGGGTAAATTGATTCAATCAAATATTGAAAATGTGAATCGGGCTCTTTAATTTGGGGCAGAACAAATAGGATTCAAACACCTGCAATGTTACAGAAAACCAGTGTCGTCTAAAAAATGTCATCCCTCCACTCTTTTACTTAGCAAATCATCATATTTAAGCTATTACATAAGCAAAGTAACTCCAATGTAACATAGACTTTGGTATGGTAATCAGTCTCAGTAGCTGGCAGCTCTGCCTCATTCAACCTTAAAAGCAGCTTAGCGAGCCTCTTAGAAACCTGCTTACTGCAGGGCATGTGAGGAAATTAACTCTGCTAAAGAGGTACTGTGGTTTAGGTTGATCTCTGAAACATACCCAAACTAACGCACACACAGAGATTGTTTCAAGGTTACAGTGCATCAGTGGTGGGCCGTCAGGGCCAGCAAAGCCTTCTCTGCTGGCCTAAACAGAATCACAAAGTTATAGCCATTTTATCATTTAATCATTTTTCCCATTAGCTTATTTTCTAATTGCACAGCTACTGTCTTCCTCAGTTGCTCTGCTTCCAGTGCAGCTTGTTTTAAGTAGAGGTTTTATCCAATCAGATTTCCTTTGCAGTTTAAGTAAATGGGGACGATATTGTTGATTGTCATAGTCTTCAACCAATCGGATCTTTAGTTTGACATGTTGGGCGTATTCTTTGACATGTCAGAGCTGTCTAGGTGGCCTACAAGTACGTCAGCATTAACGTGCAGCGTGATTGGTCAGTGGGCTAGCGTCACTGTTGTGAAGCTGAAAGCTAGCTAGCAGAACTTAGTAGTAGTAAGAGTTCAAGTTGAAAGATATGTAAGACGTTATGACATTGACATGACATTTTTAGCGTTTTGCTTGGTGTAGCTTTGTTTTTTTAACACTCAATGGCTGAAGGAGGAGGAGAAACGGATTTGGGAGATACTGACAACGCCTTTCTGGAGAAGGACATTTCCAGAAAAGCTGGACATCGTAAGAAAGGGTCAGCCAACTCCACAGCTAGCAGCAATTACGATTACGATAACAATTTTCTATTGTGTCGTTTTTATGATATGGTTAATATTGTTCCCTCTGATGTGAATAATATTTGAATGGCTCGTGCTTTTCAGTGTGTGGCGGAATGCGTGTTTTAGCGCCGCAGTTTTGCTGGATTGATTTGTCATGCTTTGTTGTCATATAAATATATGTGACTGGTTCTTGTGAGTTTGTTCTTGTTATTGTGTTAATTACACTGATTTTGACTATATGCATTGTCCGTTAATGACGATGCATCCCGTCATGCGCATATTCATGTATTTGTTTTCTTTTACAAAGCAAGAATTATGGTCTGGAGAAATGGGGATTGTGTGGCGATTGCTTTAGCCCTGTTTGAATCAGTAGGGAACAGCTGCCTAAACGCTGCGGGGAGTTTGTAGCTTGTGTGCTGCTGTTGTTTTCCTGCTAAGCTAGTTTAGCATAGCCTCCCAGAACACACGTGCCTCAGCAGAGTACAATGTTTTTCTTCCGTGGTGGGCGTGTCAGACAGCACGTTGTCTGTTACGTTGGGTTGCCAGGTTGAGCGCAGTGGCTCCACCGAGAGAACATTATATTTCTCACAATTTAAGCTTCTGCATTTTCCAAATGCACTAGTATTATTCAAACGTATTGTTCAGTTCGTAAGCCTCGTACCGAACGGTTTAATACGAATATGTGTATTGTTACACCCCTAGAAACAAATAAAAACCCGTAGCTGTGGCGTCATAATGAGGTTATTAGGAGGTGGTTCAACTGTAGTATGACAGCACTGAAGGCCCAGGTATACAATGCACTGCCCATCACTGCAGTGCATACTAAAGGTAAAGTAACTGGATCTTTATCAGTCCCATTAGACGTAGAGATTCATTACATCACAAGACAATCACTTTTCTTAAGATGCCTCAAAAGCAAACTTACTGTGTGTTCCCTGATTAACCTGATTATTGTGTGATACGAGTCTTGAAACCTATTCTAAATTAACACTAATGTAGTTGAGATTGTCTGAACACCAGAAGAGACATCTTAATGTGATTTTCATTTGATTTAATTGGAGAAATTACTCGAAAAAAGTTATTACATATTAAAAAACCTATCATTACTCAAAGGAGTTTCTGACCATCTCCCTTCAATATATCCCAAATGGAAATGGACTCGATTTTCTCCCTTCAGTCTTTTAACCTAAACATCTGCTAAAGCCAAGAATTAACATTTAAACTTGCTCTTAGACATCTTCAAATTCACTCACTGTAAACCCCTTTTGTTTCCTTATCACTCTTTTCATGAAGGGAAACAGAATACTCACCTCGCAGGGCCGGGAGCAGCGAGTGGTCTTTCCTATCGTCACATTTGTTACACTCGCTGAAGTAGAGCAGCAAGAACACATCCACCAGCACCCACACTAAAGAGGTGGTCAGCACCACCTTACAGTAGACAAACCGTCGCATCACCTCCCCGGGACGTCAGCCAGGAAAGGGAGGGTCACAGCGAGTGCTTCAGGAGCGCTCAGCCTGCTGATGAGGCGTTTCAACTCTGGAGACTGGGTGAGGAAACAGGGAGGAGACAGAGCAGGTGTGACCAAGAGGCGTCATCCTAAAGGAGAGAGAAAATACTGAGTGAGAAGGTGGAATTCTAAATCTAATGACGACAGGAATCGCGATCATTACTTTAGTCTACATGCTGTCATTCGGGACGAAAGTCAATCATTAAGGCCAGGATAACCTCAAACTATCAAAGTAGAAATAAACATAATTTCAGCAAAATCTGTGAGGAATCACATTTAAGGTGGATCAACATTCGCCTCTTGTAAAAGTAATTAGTTTTCACCTTTTTCCAGACTTCACCTTTATGCATTTTATAGCATTTTCCGATTTATTTATTTAACTTTTCAAACAATTATGTTAGTGGAATGTCACATTACACAAAAGGTAGAATACATTTGAGGTCATGAGTTAGATTTGGTACAGATGTGCAGTTAAGTATGTTAGATAACTATGTATTGTACTTGTATACATATGAGGAGGGAGAAGGAAAAAGAAGTTAACAGTAAGAGTAAACTGCTTCAACAGTGTCATCATAAAATGTATTAGTTACATTCATTAAGTCATGGTGGTTTGTAGTGCCACGGCAATCCCTGGCATCATGTTACTGTACATCACATACAAATGATCCCAGTAAGTTCCACTGCAGGGAGGTAAGCAGAACTGGTCTCAAATCAGAAATCAGTATCGGCAGATACCCTGAGTTAAGGTGAGGTGAAAAGGTTGGCTTGGTGCGTCCTATTTGACTAAGATATGTCCAAAGTGAGACAGTTTACGGTTTAGAGTGTATGTATGTAAAGGGGTTGTTTGGCATTTGTGTACTGCAGTTTATTGTTATTTATCGCCTCGCATTTACACCAATACCAACATAATGTGCGATGAGCTAATAGAGAGAGAGAGAGAGAGAGAGAGAGAGAGAGAGAGAGAGAGAGAGAGAGAGAGAGTATATGAAAATACATTATTAGGCCAAAGAAACCTCATATAAGAGGTGCAAGCAAAGTTGGCAAGTAGTATTGTGGCTCTGGGAAAAACAAGGCACATTGTGGATCATAATGGTCACACACTATGAATTTAAAAAGAATCAACTCATATTATCACACAGTTTACACAGTGTAAAACAGCACACAGTGCAATTTAGCCTCTGTATTTAACCCCTATTTGTATTAGGAGCAGCTACTATACTGCTGCCCGGGTAGCAGTTTGGGGGCCTCGTGCCATGCTTAAAGGCACCGTGGCTGTGCTCAGGCAGCACACTGGCACCTGTCCACCTACTAGTCCACACTCCTTCCTTACTTGGTCTGTACTGGGACTTGAACCGGCCAGGTCCCTCGGACTGAGCTGCCGTTCTCTGTATTTGTCACTTGTATCACTGTATCTGAATTACTGTGTGGCGGTGTAAGGGTAACACCTAGACAAGCACATTGCACACACTATGCATACTACAAAAAAACACCATCAGGATAGTAAACAATGTAGGATATTGAGAACACACTTTACAGTCACACACTTTGAAGTTCATAGATCTGGTAGATTTAACTTCACAACTTAAATACAAAGCAACATTGCTGATGTTGTTGTTATTGTTTTTTATATTAATGATGATTATGCATATATGTGATGAACATGAAGTTAATAATTTATTAGCGATATTTAAGTTATACAAACGGGTCGGACCACATGAGCCTACTCCTTTTCACACATATATTTATTTATTTGCACTAGATGTATACTGATTTTACATTGTAATGGTAGTTCTTGTTTTGTTTTCTTATTATTCTTTTTATTATGTTCAAAATCAATCTACCAAATATTGGACGATATACTGGTCCAAATGATTTATCTGTAAAGCTCTAAAATACCTATATGTTTATGTAATAATAATAATGCCAACTTGAGTTTGTAAAGGTTGGTACCAGAAGACGGTGACCGGCAGGAGTGAGGTCCACCTCAGGCTTTATTTCTCCTTTTTTTATTTCATAGAGTTTTTCTTATCTTTGGTATTTTCTTTATTTTAAAAGGGGGGTTACGAGTGTCATTGCCTTTGGTCGCACACAGAACTTAAGGGTGATGGTCCATTAGAAGTCAGAACCAACTTCCTATATTGGACTGTCCCCAAAGCCTCCACATTTTTCCGTTTCAAAGCATAAGTGAATGCTCATTTCCCCTTTACAGACTTCTTCCACTTCATCAGTAGTGCTGCTCAGACCATCTGGGAAGCTTTCACACCAGAGGCAATTTGTGGAGGTTAGATATCTCATTGGCATGGAATGTATGCCTCACAACATTTCTGATGAAAAACAACATAATTTTATGTCAAATAGGATTTCTACTTGAGGGATTGACTGCAATTTTAGTGCCTCGCTCATTGGCCCTTTAGAGAGGACATTGATATGCTCAGACCTGTCAGGGTAGGGATTCGACCCAGCAACATTCCAGTCACCTGCTGTCTCTGCTGTGACGAGCCCAAAGTGTAGCTCAATACTTTTTGAGTGCAGAACAAATTGTGTGCCCGTGCCATTAAGAGTTGGAAAGTGTTGAAAGTTGGCACTGAATGATGTGTTGTATAATGCACATTGACCAAACAAATAAAATACTAAAAACGAAAATAAATTTGGATTGCTCCCTTGCTTGGTACTAAACACTCATAGGCCTATATAGGTATCATGTTAGCATTGGCATCAGTATTGAACCATGCCGATCTGCCATATAGCAGGAACAGGAGGTGATTATAGAGCTGATCCCAATAAGCCCATTAGGCCAATGACTCCAGCTTCTTTCTAACCCAAACACAAAACGATTACATTTACCACTTCTAAAGGTGTGATACACAGTCAGCTGTACTGTACACACACATGTGCATGTATAGATTCAATAGTGATTGTACTATTAATTGTGCGATGTGACAAGAGATGGAAACAAACATTGTAATAAAAGCAGTGAAGAGCCAATGAACACAGATACTAAACACAAGGTTACCTTGAATGGAGTACAAAAGTATCCACTGAATCTACTGACATGTTGTGTAAAGCAGTTGAACAGCGACATTATTTGCCTTATGGAGGGTGTGCACGCGACAGAAGATGAGGATACTCTCTGCTTACCTAAATTATGGATGGAGTGAACCAGTGACCTGTTCCAGCTTCCTCTCGGGCAACGTGTTGAACGCAGACAACATGACCCGATATACTGTACAATGAGCGGCTGAATCAAACTGGGCGAATAGCTCCTGCGAACGCAAAACGTCTCGGATCGACGCCTAAGTTGCAGTCCATCTCAATACAGAGTAGTCCACAATGCAGTGGGATACTGTCCGTCCAGTAAAGCCTCCCGTGGTACCTGTTTGGACTCCTTGATATGATCTGCGCCTAGTTGAGCCGCAGTAAACCGGCGAACGCGACCAGTCTCCATTAATTTTCCCCCAATTCGTTTTACCGCAGATGCAACGTATAGTCTGTGCACGCACCTGTTCTCCGGCTGAATATTTTAACGGTAGAAGGACAGGGCGAGATAATATTCTGCACAATCTAACCTCAGCTCAGACCGACCTTCAAAAATGTCTCGTTTCTGCTCTCTGATTGGCTGAAAGCGACGTCGCTCATGAAATCCTCTCGCAGTGGACCAGCACGGGCGTCTCGTACATGTAGGCGCGTGCAGCGTCCATCGCAGGCAGAATACAGTTAGCACAGCGATTTTAGTGTAAAACATGCAAAAATGTTACATTTGTAATTTATTTCTGTGTAGAAGGGGAAGGGAAACATAACCGTATTATACGTCTATGATTTAATTCCAGGTATACGTTGCTTTTCATTTAGCTTAGGGCAACTAACATCATATTCTGATCCAACGTAGATAGTTCTTTATTCATACAGTTAGCTAGAATAATGAATGTTAATATTTCTTAAAATACTCTACATTACTTCCTGGTTTGAGTTTCTAGTTTCACCTGATGCATATAAGAAATCCCCCTGGGAGTCTTAACACTGTTGATGTTTGTTTTCACATTTATATAAGAAGGGAGGCAGTAGGTTGAAATATACTGTAAAGTAATTTACAGTGCGTCAGTAAAATGAACACTTAAATCGACACCAGAAATTGCATAGGACTTGGTGTGTGTGTGTGTGCGTGTGTCATGGACCAATTCATTTAAATTGTGAGATTGACACTGCTGTCTATATAGTAGCTGTTTTAAGGCAGGCCTTTGCAGAATCATGTTGAACAATGCTGCCATCTGCTGCTATGGATGAGAGACATTCACGGTTGCATTGGTCTCTGGGCAATGTACTAGCCTGGATCAAATGTAAGCCAATAGCATTTAATTAACATTCAGCAGTTCATAACTCTGATGTACTTTCAATTAAGTAAATTACCTTTTAATTTTAAAGCTGGGACTGTCATTCAATTTAAATCAACTATAATCCAACAGCTGACTAATACTACTGTGGTAGATGCACTGTGAGATAAGGCTAACTAAACAATCATGATTGCATATATAGATAAACAAACCTTGTTTCCACAACAGACTCAAAGCATCCACTAGATGTCCTAGTTCCTCTTTGATCCAGAGAGGGAGTAAAGCCTCACGGCTTTGTGCAGCTGAGCAATTACAACTGATGTCTAATTATAATATGTTGACCACCAATATCTAAAGCACGTCTTTAACCTCTTATTGTCGTTGGTTGGCTTTTATTGGTTCTATGTGGAACACAGTAGTTGTTGGCACATTTGTAGGAAAAGCACAGGTGTAAATAATAAAATGAATGATGGCTAAATTATATTTAGTTGCTTCAGTTTCAGGGTAATAGATAGATAGATAGATAGATAGATATGCATAATTTCTATACTTAAAGCACTGGTGCCCAATGTACATACAGGAGATATTCATGTACACACATAGCAGGCTGTACAAACACACAAACAGAACATGATGTACTTCATGGTGTACTTATACGTGCCTTGGTGGACACTCGTGACACGTGTGCAGTCTGGTCGGATGGCGGCGCTCTTGCTGTGTCGCAGTGCCACTTGTTGTAGCCAGCTGTCTGTCTATTTAACCGGGGGTTGGTGGATTCATTCTGCTCTGAAACTGGCCACAGACCACATGAAATCTTCAGTGATGCGATGCCAAAGCAGCTTGTTCAACTCCAGAAGAACGCTGTCTGATTCGAAGGAACTTCTTCAGTTCAGCTTCTTGTCGTCATCTCTACTGCTCACTTGATGACACATTTCACAGGGATTGTTCCAAGCGCGTATTTCCCTCTCTTGCCTCTCACGTCTCTCGCACTGAAAGTTTGCTTTTAAAAAAAAGTGGAAATGAACAACACCGGGTTCAACCAAACGGAGGGCGGACTGCTCAACAAGACCGAGGAGTTCTTCTGCTGCAACTTTTCCTCCGTGGTGACTGATAACGGCTTTGTGGCCGCCGCTCCGGACGAGAGGAGCCTCTTCGTCACGAGGGTGGTCCAGATAGCCGTCATGTGCGTTTTGTCCCTCACGGTGGTTTTTGGCATATTTTTCTTGGGTTGCAACCTTCTCATAAAGTCAGAGGGAATGATCAACTTTTTAGTAACGGACAGGAGACCGTCTAAAGAAGCGGAGGCAGTTATTGTTGGAGCCTACTGACTGCCGAGGACCTTTAGTGATTTTAATCAGATCTGAGGTCTGGTGATGGGAGGCGATGCGATGATAAACTGCCTAAACAAGCCCCTTGTTTTTCATATTGGTAATTCGAAAAAACCCTCATTGGTTACCAAACCGTACTGGTGGCTGCGGCTCACAGGGTTTCACCTCATTCCTTCGGCTTTTTATTGCCAGCAAAGACTCATTCATTACCAATTACAATAGTGCGTTTAAGCCTCTTTGACTATAAAGTATTCGATCAAGCACTGTTGTACCTTTCAGTAGTTGGAGCACCGTTTGTCAAGCAGCATCCTTTGTCATAGAGTGGCTAAGTCTCCGGATTTGCTGTTTGAAAACACCCTCTCATATTGCTAATGCAATGGAGAAATTAATGTAAACATGTACAGTATGTTGTATGTGTTTTTGCATACAATATGCAATGTATTAATCAGTGTATTTCTCTGGATTTCCTGCTGAAGACTGTATGAGTGTCTGCGTGGGTGGTGGAGAAAAACCCAGCATGCCGTGTATCCTGTTAATTGGAGTAAATTCGTTCTGTAATTAAAGTTTTCCTCTTAATTAAAGTCTATTTTTCTTCCATGAATATTGCCCTCGCCACGCGCTCTGCCAACGTGATTTAGATTGCAGGAAGAGCTATTTGATGCTGATACGTTTAAGAGTCATGCTGCTAAGATAGAATATGTTATTAGTGCTATTAAAACCAACAGGGAAGTGGGTGTATTATGAACATCTATTTATTAAAATAGCATCAGGAGCACTTACTCGGGTATACATGTGAGGAGCAGTGATTTTTGAATGGAGAAGAAATGGCTTCAAACAACTTTCCTCTCATTCCCCCCCATAAATAGTCACAATCTATGTTACTTCAATTAATTTAACTGAAAGTAATTTAATCTTTATTCGTAAAAGGTAGTCCAAAAATCAAATCCTTCCTATTATCTGAGGGCGTTGTGTAAACTTGTATTTTCTGACCGGGTCAGATTTTGATCAATGCAGTGTTTTACGTCCGTCCTCCTTCCTCTCAAAGCATCTGTTGTGCCCTGCTCCCGGCTCACCTGACGCCACTCTCCCCAGGGTGAAACCGGCTTTAGAAATGACTTCTCTTGTCAACCCGGGGAAGATGAAGCCACCTGGCAATATGCTGCTGTCTGATTGCCCACCTGTGCTCCACACGCAGAGTTAAATAGTTTGAATCTTGCTTTTTCTAAAAAAAACAGACAAAATGTCCTTCACCTCAGTCTCTCCATCCTCATGTTCCGCTTGTCAAGGCCTTATTCTGTCTGATGATGGATGGCTGCAGCTTTATAAGTAACACTGAATACTGTCTCAGGCCAAACACTTGAAGTCCTCATGCTGTATTTAAAGAAATTGATTCAATCGTCACAAAAAGTATTGATTAAGGGTTACTACACAGTACTTTGTGTAAGAAGGCAATGTTCAGTTTCCTGAGGCCGTAGTTCATAGATTTGCACTGGATTACAATTTTGTTTGTGTGTGTGGCAGGGGGGGGGGGGGGGGGGGGCTCCTCTCCGGCTCAGACTCCCAGCTCTTAAACTGTACTCAATATATCAAACACAGCACAGTATTTATTACCGTACTGGATTGTATTATATTTTTATACTATGTTTTTATCGTGTCCACCTTATGGACTTTCAGCCAGGACATTATAAACTGTACATTTCTTAAATGATCTTTATCCCCTGATTGTCTTGCCTTAAACTAACCTCCAAGAACAAAAAGGCTGAAATGACGCATGATATATGTTTAAACCAGTCATGTCAGAGCAAATTAAAAGTGGCAAATTAAATGGATTCTATCATTTTAAAATCACAGTGAATACATGTGCACTCATATATCAAGCTCTCACCTCGACCTAAACTAGCAGATACATTTAGTTTGTGTATGAGTGTAAAATCTGTTTTTTACCTCAGATAGGATTCTGCATAGTTAGAAAATTAGATAAAGATAATCTAAAATTAAGACTTTTAAAATGAAAAAATAAAAAAATGAATCCAAATCTAATATAACTCAAACCAACATTTCTGGCTTTCTAAACTGCAGAATAAAACGTCCTTGCTAAAAATCTATTAATCATTAACCATGCTTACATAAATGATGTTGCCGTGAGTATATAAGAGTATAGGAACAACTTCAACACAATGTAAAATAGATATTTCTCTCTATGTCACACCATGTGTTTCTCTCTGCACGTGATTGCTTTCATTAGAAAGGGCTGGGAATAGCTCCCAGTAAAATGTATAGTGGCAGCAGCAACAATCTTCGGTCTGCAGTTGAACCATTGTTAGTTCATCCCGCGGTGTCTCATACACATTTATTCAGACTGGATTCTGATTGATATCAGAGGTGGATGTAAAGTTGGAGTAAAAACATTTCTGTAAGAGTTTAACATGGAGAGTCAGTTTCTTGATGGCCAGTTGGTACTGCAAACTCAAAGATTGCACACACCTGTCTCGCACCAATGCTCGGAGAGATTTAGGAGATTTTAGCAGCAAATAGTTCTTTTTTTTCCCCTGGCAATCTTGCTGTCAACAAAATGATAGTCCTCTACAGGGGCTTATGAGAAACACCTCAGATATTTAGGAATGTGTCGGGAGTTCAGGTAATAAAAAAACATGGTTCAGTTCACAATGTCTGTCTGGTTTTACAGTGTGTGTGCTCGCATGTCTTCCCTAATAGGCAGCAATTGTTGTGGGTCCAAGAAGAGAAACAAAACAACCCCTTCTCACATTTTACCTGCAGTCAAGCTAGAGAAACCTACGTCAAACCAACGTCAACATATCCAACGACTACTATGTGAGCTGTGTCCAACTGTCACAACATCTGCAGGGTGTTGATTGTGAGCTAAAAGAGGCTTCAGTTCACGGCTTGCTGTCGTGTGATTGGCTGTGCAGTCGAGGTCCAGTCGATGAACTGGATGGTGACTAAAAGCTCCAAATAGCAGCAAGGCAGACACAATCATCTCCCCTGTTTACTCCTACTCTCCCACAGCACCTCATCCATCCTTCCTCTGCGCTGTTACTTCTGCTATTTTGTGCTGGGAGATACACATCTCTTAATGTGGTATATTGTTTGTTTATCTTTATGGTATATTGTAAATTGTGGTTAGTTTATATTACGTTTTCCTCCACTGTATCTCTTTTCATGAAAATAATATGTGATGCCCACCACATTGATTTTCTACAGTGGTTCTTTAAAAGCCAATTCTGGCCTTAGTAAGATCTTTGACCCCAGTGGGAACTACACTTTTGAATGAGACTCAATAGATTTTTTTTTTTCTACTGACCACAGGCTGTGAAATGCTGACATTTCCATCAGCAGCAATGCCTATTCAGTCTGAACCAAGCTGTTGCCGACATCATGTGGCATCGAGGTTCTGAGACAGCAGCAGTAATTGCGGAAGTCAAGCTGTGATAAATCCATGCAGACTGGTTTTTGAAGAATGATTCCATTAGTTGACATGTTTGATTCCAGTTATGGGATGAGTCATGGCTCTGTTGATTGTTTCACATTCAAACCTCACAGCGATTTAACATCTGAACAATCCTGCCACTCACACTTACTGTAATCCATTGTGTGTGTGTGTGTGTGTGTGTGTGTGTGTGTGTGTGTGTGTGTGTGTGTGTGTGTGTGTGTGTGTGTGTGTGTGTGTGTGTGTGTGTGTGTGTGTGTGTGTGTGTGTGTGTGTGTGTGTGTGTGTGTGTTGTGGGGGGGGGGGGGTAAGTTAAAGCCACAGCTCGTTGTTTAACGGCCTGTAAATGTACCTATTTTTCATGAGAACTAATCTGCACCGCACGTATTATTTAATAAGCCCAAACTCAAGCCTCCCAATCATCACAAAACATCACAAACGCCTTTACTAGCTGGAAATTTCTTAAATTTGAATCTCTAGTTTGAAACTAGTGGCACAAGTAGTACAACAACTTAGTAATGGATTTAGGAAGAGCTGGTACAACCTAATTCAGATATTTCCCACAAGAGTTGTTAATATAGTTGGAGAGTTAAAAAGAGATGTGAATATTGGATTTACATTTGTTAGCTGGTCAGAAACACAACTCCAAATGAATGTTGCCTCATCTCCATGTTGTGACTTTTAGCTTGTTGTGGAGTCAACAATAAGTGACTGATGCAGGTTTAAGGTTTAGATTAGTATAAGGGTGGGGTTATGCATCCAGTGGTTGTAGAAAAAGTTACGGCAAGACTCCAGGAAATGAATGTCAGTGAAACAAGTCGGTCATAAGCTCAAAAAAACAAATGAACTCTTGTAATGAGAGGCTTTAACAGATTGCCTAAACATAAATAATATCCTATTTGAATCATATTTGCCTTTCTTTACACAAGTGACACATTGCCACATCATTATAGATGAATCAGCAGGTACTTATTCACTGCAAATGTGTAATGAGTGTTGCTTGCTTTAGAAATAATAGCTGTGATGATTTGATATTGACCCTGAAATCCATTCCAATTCTTGCGTGAGCGTGTTTCAGGCTATATTGACCTTCTAATCATGCAATTCTCTGGCAGCTGCATACATCAGCTTCACCGCAGCCTTGTCTCTGAAAGCAAACTATTACTTTTTGCTTTCAGCGGAAGGTTTCTCCACAAACCATCACCACAAAGGCAATAACCTTTTCAAGAAAACACTCAAAACAGATAGATAGAGTTTCAAGTGGGTGTTTTTTTTTTTTTTTGCTACAGTGAGAAAAACTTTCAAGGGAGCACTCACTGGTGAAGATTGTGTGTACTTAGCTACCATTTCTCAGTGATATAAATAATATAGTATATATACAGGTACACTATTTCTCATGAGGACAGTGAACAGTGCTTTTATGATCATTTTTATCTCAGTGAAATCCTTATTACCTGAAGTATTACGCAGCCACCATGTTCTAAAGAGCTTAAGATGACCATTTTGTATGAGCACACTCTGCAAACATACTCTGCCACTCAGCTTAATGCCCTTGAGCCCTAAGTAAAGATGCCATTAGCTGTCATTTTCTAAATCCACTTTGCAAACCACATTTTTTAATGCGTGTTAGCTTGGGGATAGCTATCAATAATGTATGGCAGGTGTGAGGAGCAAAGCTTCCTAATCATTCAGGAAGATGTTTAATAGAAAGATGCATTATTTAGCCAACAGCTTGTCTTGGCACACATGACTCGTGGACGTGTCTGTCTGCGGTTTATATATACCGTAGGTCATGCATGTTAAGACTACTGTTCTCACTTTTCTAGCATCTATTCAACAAAGTTAAGCTCATCCAAGCCTCTTGTGTTGTTTTTTTTACAATATGCAAGAGGGGGTAACTGGACTGTACCTGTGACTTGTGTCACGAATCAAGCTCGATTTTAATTCCGTGACCAATTAATGAAACTGCCGTGAGACTGGATTGGTTGAAAAGGTCTGTGAGACAATTGTGTGCAGAGTTTTTTTTTAGCTCTGACAGGTTGTTAGTGGCCATGACGACGCCTCAAGACCTCAGCTCTACACCTGGCTCACACTGGCCTCTCAGATATTGACTCATCCTCAGGCCTTATGTCACCAACATCATCATCATCATCGTCATCACCATCATCAGGGTAGCCCCTGAGACATTGAGACCTGGCTGCCGAGAAGCTGTTACTGACACACAAGTTTCACTACAGATGGAGAAAAACAGGATTGTGTCTGAAGCAGAACAACATGGTAAAGAATACTGCAAATATCCATTATTAATCATACTTATCTTTACAAATTCAAGATTTGTGCATTTTGCTTCTTACATACCACTAAATAAATAACTGTGTAAATAAAATCTGTCTTTGAGTCCTTTCTGGCTGAGCAAAGATACACTGATGAGAAGTGCTCTCTTCAGACCTGACTGTAGAAATCAGCGGTGACAGTTTGGACCGGCCTGCCATGTAGCAGTGTCCTGTCTGCCTATGGGCCGCACTTCCGTGCTCCAGCTGTCATCTGCACTCAGTCACTGTACCAGTTGAACCACCTTTGGCTAAGCCATCCTTTACCACTATGTACAGTATGTCCTCCCCTGATCATCCTCTAATCACAGCATCCTTTCTACACTTAAGTCACTACAGGATTTATGCTTAATGACGTTTTGGTCCCAGGATAAATCTATTTCTTACATTGAAAATCATTCTTTGTAGGCGATAGACGGTTTTACAGTGTGTATATATAAGAAACCTTCACACAGGGGCACCAGGTTCACAACCTATACCGTTGACACATAATACGAACGATAATCTGATTAGCCAACCGAGCGATGTCCTGTGTTTCAGGTCTGATGCTATACTTTAGGAATTCATGCCTGATGGTGCACCTCCTGGTTCTGTCACAGCACATTGAAGTAAGCCAGAGTGCTGTATGATAAAACCTCTACAGGGTCATGACTTATTGAGCTTTCTCAAATTGCTTCTCACAGTGCTGCAAGCTCTTCCTCCCTCAGGCCTGGCTCCATTATCGCCTGGCTCTGACTGCAGGTGCTCTTCGGTCACATCACTGACTTCCTCCATTTAAGCTATGCTGCAGCTTTGCTCCAGAGAAAACCGACATCCTGCTGACAATCTCCATACAGTCAAATCAGCAATTCCACCAATGGAAATACAAACACTGTAACATAGAAATTATAATGAGAGTGATACAGTTGAATTGTGCCACTTCCAATGGCATAAAGTTAAGTACATTAGAAACGATAGCAACTAACTGGCAGAACTTTCTTAATGACAAGTCTGCCTTTGTGAAAGAGAACAATTACTCCCATCTATCATATTTTATAAAAGACAGACTCCTTAAAGGGGAGACTTGGTGAACAAAGATAAGCAGTTGCATTGACAGAACAGATCTGTCATAAAGCAGACGAGATACAGGAAGACAGGGAGAGAAAATGTGAAGATTTGGAAGGAGAAGGGAGTAAAAGCAAATGAGTCAGAAAAGGAGGTGACTTATGAAAATGTTGCTCTCTGACAATGATGTTATCTGAGTGCAGAAAAAGAGCGTCAATCACTCAGTGTCAGAATCATACACTTCACTTCACAAGCTGTGTGTAACTTCACAGCCACTGAACAGGATGCCATTCGAAAAAAAGTCACTAATATAACACATCTGGTCCCAGTCCCAGTCAATGTATGGGCAGCAGCCAAACACCAACTGTTATTTAGAATACCCATACATGCTGAATCCGTTGTGTTATTTCACAGCTCTACGTGCCAGAATAACAGTGAATAATCCAGGAAATGGACTGTGTTAACAGCTACAACCACCCCGATAACATCTTCATTTTAGAATTATTTTATTATCTGGTGTGAGTCTGTGTGTGTGTGTGTGTGTGAAAGCTTTGTCTCCTGTGCTCATATATGCTATGAGGGTCAGCATCACAAGCGCAGGAGTGTTGCAGGAGTGTGACATCCCAGCCTAGCAGAGCCACACCTTTACAACACAACGGCTGTCAGAAGGGATCATTATCCAGACCGCCACAGTCCAGGAGCTGCTTTCTAAAAGACCTCTGCTGTTCTGTTGTCCTCACTGTTTATTCTTATAAATGAAAGGTCAGCTGCATCACATGACCAATAATGTCTGGCCTGTTTGAGTGTGTCAGTTTGCATCAGCTCATGTTAGCAGTCCCACAAAGCAGATTTTTGTGCATCATTCAGGGTATCATTTTTTCCGTTCAAATGTGCTTAGTTTGACACCCGCAAATGATTACCTTTCTATGGTGATGCCACAGATCCCACCAGTTCCCCTTGAACATCTTCTGAAATTTAACATAACATTTTAATCAGTAATCACAAACATGCCATTTAGCTTTTAAGTAGCTCTTATAAAATGTCATAAATGAGCCACAGCTCCTCTAACCAATCAAGCATTTGAGATATGATTAGCCTATTCATGACTATCCTATGTGACCTCATTCCATTTACATTGGGACTGAGCTGTAGAAACACCTATTTCAAAAAACAAAACAAAGCCTGGCTGTTATATTGTGGATTACCCATGCAGCTGGTTGAGTCACCACATAAAAGGTTGGATCTCAGGGCTTTGCAGCAGGCTATAGATGCTTTGATCTATTTCTTTGCTTGTTTTCCCCTCTTTGTAACGATTAAACGGCTCTCTGGTCCCTGTGAGAGGAAATTGATTTGTGATTAAAAAGGGAAAGAGGAGGAGAGGCTTCTTTGTGTCCAAACAGATTCTCAGTTGTGTCGGTGGCTTTTACAGAATAGAGACTAGCCGTGGCCGTGAGCGGGCGGTGACGTCAAATGAATCCAGCTAAATCGAAAAGTGCAGTTTAAATTTAAGTGTCCTCACTAGGATTTTCACACTGTTTTGGTAAACATCTCCATTCACGTTCCGTAATGAAAAACAATATGCTACTTTAAATGCTAGATAAAGTTTAGCCCAAAATCAAAAATACATAATATTCATCTCATAGTACTCCATCCAGATATCATGACCTGGTTACTCAAGATAATTCACAGACCTTGTTGAGCAGTTTCATGTAGGAACTATTTTCTTCCTACCAACCTACACCCACCCACCGTATATCATCGCGCAGAAGAAAGAGTTCATCTATACGCGATACTGCTAGCTCACCTAGCACCACTGAGCTAGCCAATGTTACAGCTCAGCCGAGGAGGGTGCCATTTATGTTTACATCTCACGCTGTCACTAGCATGAGCCTCTCGTCCATGAGTAGATGCACACTTCTTTCTGCGCTAACCAACAGCCAACCAATAACTTTACATGTGTTCAGACACGGCAGACACGGTCATTATGGCAAGATTGCTTATAGAGTCAATGGAAAGATGTAAATAGATGCAAATTCACATGGTAAAGGCAAAAAAAACAAAGATGAGAAGAACACAAGTTCAATGTTTTAAATTGAGCAAACATTTTTTACTTTGCCCAGGGTTTTATGTATATACTCCATGTGAGGATAAGAAAAAGAAAATTGGAGGAAAATGACGATATTTATGTGTCTGGAGATCAGTCAAAGGCTGGTAGGTGTGTACTTTGCTAGCTAGATTACAGCTAATATATGTGCTGTCGGCTGATTGTTTAGGGCAAATAAACACCAACCACAGAGATGGTCCAGTGGTCAAATTCACACAAATAAGGCCAGCCAGCATTCGCTTTGCTTTCGGTCTGACCACACGTTTATTGACATGTGTGTTGTGTTAAGATAGTCCTGAAAAAAATCGATCTAACAGAAAGTTGTCTTCTAACTTTACTGGCACGGGTCCCTGACATCATGCAGGCTTGTGTCCTCTTTTTCCAAAAAGGTTGTGTTCTACAGTTTAATGACAATTTTAAAAACCTCAATTTTTTTGGTGAGCAGACAGCTTAGTATGGATGGAGGGCCAAAATAGGGAAACATTTATGCTAATTCAAATTTAGATGGCTTTGTTTATTCAGGATTGGCCTAAACCAGGCAGGTCTATGAATGTAAGGGAGCTCTAATGTAGACATACTCATTAAGTGTAGATAGAGGTGTTTAGAGTGCTAGCAGCATGCCACGCCATTGCTGCTGTGAGAGAGGTGCGAGAGCGCCATGGCCGTCATTAATCTGAGCCCTGTAGTCGCAGCCGATCTTGGCAGCTGGTGTGCACCATTTTAGTCTGACTTTCTGACTCTGACTCTGACCTCCTTCCCGTCACCACTGGTTGACCTGATTACATCCCTTGACGACGCCTCAGGGCTTCACATGACTGATCATGCCTTTCACTACACCTCTCATCAAACATCTACCTGTCAATGGGACTTTCTCTGGTGCCTAACACAGAGCATCTGTCCTGTCTGTGTCCTTTTCAAACCTGTAAAAGTCGTATCTGTTGAAGGTGTATGTGCTCGTTGACAACTTAAAATTAGGTGAAATTGCATTTCCTTGCCACATTAGTGTTGTTTATTGTTGTTAAATTATGTCTGTGCAGTAGATATGGTTAATGAAGCGAAAGCAACTAAATCTGCTCACCGGCACCTCTAAAGCTCTAAGACAAGTTAATTAATGAGCTCAAGAGGGGCTGGTGGTTGGGTTTGGTTATCTTCAGGCAGATCAAAGCTAGTTGTTTCCACATGTTTCCAGTCTTCATGCTAAGCTAAGCTAACCAGCTGCTGGTTGTAGCTTCATATCAATATGAAGCTACAACCAGATATCAATCTTCTTGTCAAGAACGCTAATATGTGTATTTTCCAAAATGTCAAAATTATTCCTTTAAGTAATAGCTTCTCCAAATAAAAATCCCATCAGTTCAGTTTCAAAGTCTAAATACTAAAGAAATAACACAATTTTTGCATACATTTTCTATGACACATGACACCTAAATGTAATTAATGGCACAAAATGATTGCTTTGCCAACTAAAGTATAAAACAAGTAACTATTAAACCTTTGAAACAAACATATCAGAGAGTAACATATTAATTAAAAAGTGTTTCTTTGACAAAAGAGGTTGTGTGGCTCAGGTTCCAGCTGTTTGGCGACACCTGGAAGCTGCTTGACATCCTCCCGGATCCAAATTCCACATATATGTTTACATTAAATGTATAATTTTGTCATTGTCTATACTGCTATTTTATTATGTTGGTTAGTCTACTCTGTACACACACCATATATTGCTGTCTGTCCAGGGAGAGGGATCACTCCTCAGTTGTTCTTACGAAGGTTTCTTACATTTTTCCCCATTAAAGGTTTTTCCTTATCCAAAGCAAGGGTCTAAGAACAGAGGGTGTTGAATGCGGTACGGATTGTAAACCACTTGGTCTTTTTTGTGATTGGCAATATTGGGCTGTAAACATCAAATTACCTTGACTTGACAATGTACTGTACATATTGTTTTTTACAAAATTGTCCACTAATTTGAATCACGTCCACGTCATGTATTCCTGTCACCAACAAATAAAACAAAATTAAACTCCAGTCACTGCCTGTTGTGATTGTTGGTTTCTGGGTTCAATCTTTAGTTCACACACTGCCCAAACAAAGCCTCTTGTTGCTGCCATCCCTCACGTTGACCCCAGCAGTTGTCATGGGACTTTCCACTCTCATGCACATCAACCCACAGCCTGTCACGTGTTTTGCTGAACTGAGAGCAGACAGGAACAGTTCAACACACAAGTCTCCCTTATACACTGGCAAATACATTTACAAATCAGTAGCCAGCACAGCAAGCGTGCCATGTTAGCCCAGTTCAACATTTACCCCTTCAGCTGCCAGCCAGTAAAAGCTGAGCAGGTCCCTGTTGGAGTGTTCCCTGTTGGAGCGACCCCTGGGCAGCGCGAGAGGAAGCAGCGCTCTGCTGCCTCCCACTTTCATCACGCAATGCACATCTGAGTGTCCCAAAACAGGCAGCCTCTGAGGGGGGGTCTCTTCGTCATATGTCAGACACATGGACATTACTTTGTCTGGGTATTTGAAAGATTATTGAAGAGGCAAATTGGTTTCCAAAGATTTACTCTAAAAACAAGTCAGCATGGTGGCCTGCCATGTGAGGGTATTTTTACACAGCAGATGTGATGCACAGGGAGTGTCATGGCACAAAATGGGCTGATGATATTGCCACCTCCTTTAATCTCAAGATGATATCACAACAGTGGCCGTGGTGACTAGAAAGAGATTCACTTTTCTTCTCAGGCATGACATTGCATATATCTTTTTAGGATCAATGTCCTTTGACAGCGAAGTGACAGCAGTGACCCCTGAAGCCCTGAAGCGATGGGCATATAGGGGTCAGTGAACTCCAAGCACTCTCAATACAAGCAACACACACGTATACAATACAAAAGTACATGCACACATATGCAAATAAACTGTCGGAAGAGGCGTTGGCTCTGACAGACACTTCTGGAAGTGTATGACAAGCTGTCTCCATTACGGTCTTTTTCTGCTGGTCAGCTGCTGATGGATTGAAGCCATAAAAACTACAGGTGACATTTAGAAAATTGTTCATTTCATGATGAAAATGTAATAACAGGATATGTCAGCTGCCGGATTTTGAAATGGAGCTTATTTAAGCAGGAAAATATGAGAACTTCATGATGAATGAAATCAAATCTGTCTCTCTCTTTCCCTGCGTCCGTCTCTGTCTTTTTGTCCCCCTGGTGTTCAATGGTCTTCTGTCCTCCCCTCTCTACCTTTTTCCATCTCTCTGTGAGTGTCACTCTCTCTGGGGTCCTCTGAGTCCCTTTGCTTTCTTTCAGCCTGCATTGTGGTGACAGCAATGTCAAAACACATCAGCTGAATCCCAAGCAGAGCAGGTTTCAGCGCCACCAGGTTCTACCACCTGGCTCTGCGAATGCAAATGGTAAATCTCTCACGGGGGGGGTGACAGACACCCACGTCTTTCCCCAAAACGACGACATTAAAGCTGCTCCCACACCCAACAATGTGAATGCATTGTTTTTGTAATCAGTGCTTGACAGACTGCTCTAGGCTAAGAGGAACATAAATTGAACTATAATAATATCCATAAACGGGATAATGTGTTTACTGAAGAATGATGGGTCTGTAGATAGCAATGTACATAGCAACAAGACACCTGGAGACAAGAGCAGGGAGAGATGTAAAAGACAGCAGAACTGCCATAGCAAACAGGTAATGTGATTACCTTTGAAATTAACATGCAGCACATTTTCTTCTGGTGAACTGACTTGTGAAATGTGTTTTATCGGAGAACAATGCGACCCTGTTTTTCTTTTTGCAAACATTTGGGAGTCTATCTGCAATCAATCCGTCTTATTGTGGATGAATAGGACTGCTCAGCTCATGCCTCTGGTCGGAAATAATACAAGTGTGCACTGCTGTTGAGTGTCTCGGTACTGGTTTGCCTCATAATCCCCACTTTATTTTGTGGCATCCAATTTCAGAGGCTCTTCTCGAAATACTCCTTTGTGGGTACCTCCCTCATGAAGATCCATAAGAAGAGAGAGAGGACAACTGCAGCTTTAAAAAAAGAGAAAACAAATGTGCAGGACAGGAATTAACAAAAAATAAACTATTTCAAACTAATAAAAAAATGAAATTAAACATTGAATGACAAAAACGGTGAACCAATTATGTTTGCATGGGCTGTTTCAGACACATTAAAGACAAACACTTTTTTATTATTCTAAATTTACCATAATCTCAAAATCTTTAACTTTTAATCTTCAATCTTTCTCATTGTACATCCCCTATAAAATTCTCTATCCAACAATTGACAAACTCCACTAAAGCTTTGACAGCATCATTTACTTCCTCTGATGACAGCTACACTCTGAATACTAAATCTGTATCAAATTTGATTAGCAGACAAATAGAACATCTATGAGCAAAGACCACGAAAACATGTTGCAGAGATGGACACTCCCATTTCTTAACGAAGATACCATAAATAGCTGTGAGCAGCACAGTTTTCCTAGAGGGATGTGGGGGGGGGGTGACGTGCTTGATGGGTTTGACAAACTGTCAAATTATATAAGCCTTTGAATGCAGGCTCTGATTACTGGCAGGTTGGACAGATTTGACAGAAGGCAACTGACACTTTGACATGCGCTTGGACACTAGAGTGGAATCTGATAGATGGTGCATAAATATTCAGCTGTGGCCTGTTTCTCTCTCCAACCTAGTTTTTGTCTGGTCATGCAGAGGCAACAAATTGCTGTTCTAAGGATCGTTCTTTCCTCTTCAGTCCTTTAATACTGAATTAATAACCCCAGCTCCTGACCTTCACTTCCATGTTCAAGTCTAGAGATAAAAGCCATCACGTCCTCGAGAGATTCTTGTTATGGAAATGAGCATGTTAGCGGATTTATGTATGTGTGGGCTTGCAGATTTAATGAGTGACGCTAACAAGGAGCAGCTGCCACTCAAACATTAACACCACAATCACTGATAATGCATGAAGTTTCAATCAGTACTTGAAACAAGTGTAAACCAGTTACTAACAGACTAAATGAATGCATTGTTCATTTCAGTTGATGTTGAGTTCGTAAAGGTGATGTAACAATTGGATCTATACAAGTATACTGCGTAATACAATTACATAATTACAAATACACAAAGAGACCTTTAAAGACAGATCCTTATTTAGAGTCGTCATATACATATACACATACATGAAATTCAGGAGCTTCAGACACTCAACTGGCCAGCGTTTCAAGAGGAATGATGATTGAAGTGTTATCTTCATTTGTATCTGTGGGAAAGAAGTGAAATGAAAAGAAAGACAGAAGTGCGACCGTTCCACATGATCAGACTGCGTCATCTAGAACACTGAAGGGTTGCAGTGTATAAACCCCTCATTACAAAGAGTAATGTATATTTAATAGTTCAGTGGAACAAAAACTACAGACACCAGTAAAAAATGTTCATGGTTCGAAGACTCATCCGTCACCAACTCAAGTGAGCAAATACACGTGTGGTGCGCAATAAAGAACTGTACGTTTGAACCACAAAAAGATTGTGTTACTTTGAACCAATGTGATTATGCCAAAGTCAAATGTACGGCTAATATTGACCAAATGCATTATGTCCTGTATTTATATCAGACTTAATGTGTTTATTTATCATTTGTTGTTTGTGTAATCAGGAGTCGGTAATGGATGAGGGACCCTAGATAGAGAGTGTGGCAGTGAAGTGTCATATTAGTGCTGTGTACATCATCAGAATCAGCACTGTGTTGTAATTACTAATCATGCTCAAACACACCAAGACATGAAGTCAATGAAGATGTCTTTATTTTCTGACAACTTCTCACTCATGTTGCAGCTGCTGCTACACTTTGTTGACTGATTTCTCCAGCTCCTCCTGTAATAGTTTCTCATTACCATACAAGCTGAAGGCATCTGATGCTTTGTGCATGTGTCTGATATCTCAGTGAGATGTGTCAGCCGGGTACGGCTCTGTGTAGCACAGACTACTGCACGGTCCCAAACGAATCCAGCACAGCTGCTGAGACTCTCTAGGGAACACCCTCAGGAGCACAGCCTATTCCACCAATCATATATGTTCTAAATTTTCCTATATCTTCTGACGTAAATGTCTCTCACAGAGCCACGTTGTGGAAATGGTTCCACTGTACTGAATGCAGCAAGATCGGCATAACATTCCCTATAAAAAAGTAGAGAGGAATACATAACTTACTAGTTCTAAGGGGTCATTTCTGGTCATCAGGTTTGGACCCTCTGTTATTCCTAGGTGCAATAGAGAATGTATTTTCCTGAAATTAAAACTCTTTTTTAATTTTATTTCAGAGCTTCCATGGCAAGTTTAGGATTCATGCCGTAGTTGATATGCTTTTCTGTGATTTGTATGTCAGTGTAGGTTACCTAGAGAACAACAGCATTTTGTTTTAGTGTTTGTGAATATTATTTAAGATTTTACTGCACTTATGTTTCTGTATTTGTATACATGTTATAGAAACAAAATATGCAGTTACTCATGACTGACATTGCTATTCATAAATCCATGCTAGTTGCCATTGTAATGTTACATTTTCACAGGTAGTTATACACAAATATCAATGCAAAGAGGATTTCAACCACATTTTTAAAGTGTTGCTTAATGTCAGGAAGAAAAGAACTTTATATCATATCATATTTTCCTCTTCTGCTTGATGTTTACTGCCTTTATTCATGATGATGTAATGGTGCTATGGGGTCATTACTCTCTCTGGAAACTACCTATCACGATGACCCAGTAGATATATTTGTCTCTTGGTGGAAGGTATGGCAGGTGTCTGTTTTGATACACATCCTAAACAGCGTTTCCAGGTGTTTGAAAAGAGTCAATCAATCATTGCCTGTCAACAATTGTTTGGTCACAAATATGATGAATGATGGATGCCCTTCCAAAACTTCATACCTTTGTTTTAAACCAAAGACCATAGATTGATTCAGAGGCCTTTCAAAAGAAGCTTAGAGGTTTATCAATTTCAATCAAATGGAGACATTTAAGTTATATTCAGTTTCTATGACAGTGAACCATCGTAAATATATATATCAGCCCAAACAATAAGTTGTGCATGTATTTCTTGTAAGAAATACATTTCGTCACTGTTAATTGTACTTAACATTGTACTGATAACGGAAATACACCGTAATATGAACAACAATCAATGCCGTAATTTTAGCATTTATTACTTTTAAAAAATTAATTTGGTCACTGTTAAATGTACTGACAACGGAAATATAACGTATTATAAATATAACAGCCAGCCCTGTAATTTTTGCATTTATTAAAAAATATAATTTGTCACTGTTAAATGTACTAACTATTAGGTATACCTAGGTTTATCAATTTCTATCAAATATATAACAAATTGAGTTGAAATACAAGAAGTTAGTGTCTCAGTTACCTCTTGACCCAGTGAAGTGAGAGTGATATGGCTCATGGGAAGACAGTGACAAACAACTCAGCAATGCTCTTTTAATGAAATGCCTTTCTCAAGTCTGACAGGACAGACCTGTGGTATCTGAGCCGCTGAGAAACAGCACAAAAGGATTTCTCAATGTGTGAAGTCAACAGGATTGCAGCAGCCTAAATCAGAGTCAGTGGAGAGATGGCTTCGGCCCGACTGTTTCCTAGAGATAAGGGGAAACAGAGCATTTGGAATAGAGCAAATTAAATAAGTCAAGCAAACCAAGAATGACAGTTAACATGATATCTAATTAGCAATCAAGGATTGCCAGATGCCGACACGTTCAGAAATTTCCGAGTTGGCTAAAAGGTAGCACTGAGGAACTGTTAAATTCCCCACTTTAGCAGCAATTACATATCACAGGAAGAAAAAAGAACTCAATGTTTTCCTAAAAGCTTAAAAGTTTCAATTATTTAAAGAATATTTAAACAACAACCTCTAAGTGACTTATTTGATGCACAGCTGTGCTCAGTAAACAAATCAGACCCAGTACTGAGAGTGTAATGTGATTCTAATGTGAAAATGTAGGACCCTCACTCGTTATTACTACATTTTGATTACAAAATAATAATGACCTTTCACTACGTAGTGATAAATTGCTTTGCTGGTTGGAATAATTATGAAGACAAACCTCTGAAGAGAGCAGAGAATAACATGAGATTGGTTGGCGGCTTAAGGCATATATTTAATGAAATATCAAATGTGTCAGCGAGTTAAAGTGGTGGGGGATTTTTAAATGGAGCCACCCCACCTGAGCTCCAGACATGAGGTCGTTAATTTTTGCCTGGGCTCACAGTTTCCATCAGGTTTTGCCATTTGGTTTATGTGCAGCAAACTCTGCATGCTTGTTACAGATTGGGAGCAGGTGCTTTCAACTAACTGAATATCAAAATGCTGTGTCAGTCACACCACATCTGGGGCTACAATGAGTCTGTCTACCTCATTGTGGGTCGCAGGGAGGCTTCGAAATAGAGCATTCAATGTAAGTCAGAAAAAAGACCTGCAAAAAAAAAACTCCCTAATGTACATTTTAAGTGTTATTGTATGGAAGGCATAAAATAGTTGAAAAATGTAATATTTACCTTACAATGCACGTAAGTGAAAAGTGACTGGAAAATTAATTTTCAGTGCACTTATAATTGAAAAAGTATGTCTAAGAGAATGACATATCAATATATATGTGACATTTAAATTAAAATCACCATTGTTGACTGTCCATTTTAATGCTCCACTTCACACAAAGAAAGAATGAAATGAAAAATATTTTGAGTCATTTTCACAGCACTGCTGTTTTTTTTGGATGTCAGTTCATGTTCTATTACACTTACAGTTTGATAATGTTGAAAAACTTGGGGATGTTGTCCAACCTGGGGAAGATCCAGCCGGGATTAGAATACGTGGTTTAGAGCCAGTGTGCAGACGTTACTCTTTTCATCGATGCTGTTCTCCAAAAGCCTTGAACCTTCATGTGATGTACCAACGCCCCTTCTACAATTTGATTATGTAAACAACAAGACTAAAGGCCATGCTAGCGATTCGGTGAGGCTGATTTTAGAAAAATGCTAACATCAGCATGCTAATGTGCTGACAATGATAATGTTAGCATGTTGATGTATAGTCGGTATAATGTTTACCCCCACCCTATTTTAGAGGGTTAGCATGCAAACATTGGCTAGTTAGCCAAAGTGTTGGACAAATACAATGTCAGGGGATCAAAAACGTTATTACAATGCATCCTCTGGGGACCTTAAATGTCTGTAACAAATTTCATGGCAATTCATCCAATAGTTGTTGGGGTATTTCACACAAAACCACAAATGTTAACCTCACAGTGGCGCTGGAGGAAACGTCTCACAGAAGTCACTAGGATACATTGTCTGGGGACCATGAATGTCTGTAATCCATCCACAATTATTGAAATATTTCCATCTGGGTCAAAGTGGTGGACCGACTTACAGATCAACATTTCCATCCCAATAGCCACGCCGCTCAGGAAAACTATATATTCAAAGAATGAATTTAGTGAACTTCTGTCAACAAAACTTCAAACAAAATGTTCTGTTCTCTTGTGGATCAAGTGGTCAATCGCGCATATCTAATTGGTATTGCCAGATGTTTAGAAGCATTCCAGTGTGTTACAGAATGAGTCCTCTTGCATAACAGATGTCCAATGGTTCCTCTGGATGAGCTTTTCTTTTTTTTGAGGGGGGGGATATTTATCTCCACTTTCTCAAGTACTCTGGGATTCAACAAAGTGTGGTGAACCTGCCATCGCTGCCCCATTTTACAGTAGACTTCACACAGCGGCCCCCCCTCTGGGATCTGTGTCTCATTCCACACCTGATGTTGGTTCCCCACCTGATCTCATCAGTCTTTCAAAAACAACCACGCTCAGTTTCACAAACAGATGCCGCATCAGACCTACAGACAGCGCAGATCTTTTCCCTCTGATTGTTTGCACAGTGCCGAGACGTATGAAACGCATTTAGATTCATAAAGTTTAGTGAGTATCATTATCTCCATGGAGGCACTCTGACTGATTGACAGGCAGGGTATTACACACAGACAAATGAGCACTGTAATAGCTAATTGACCGCTCATTCATGTCCTGAACACAATGTTCTGTGAAGAGGGGAGGGACTGTATAACAGCAATTACATTCAGCAGTGGAAGTCAATGTGCTTATCGATTCTGTGTATGTTTCACTTCCTTTGGGTAAGAAAGCCCTATGCTGTTCTTTGAAGATAGGACTAATATTAGATGGGTTTAAATGGGCTTCTCTCTTGAAAGCAGTCTATATTTCAAAGTAGTCTTGCTAGAGCAGTGTGGTGAGTGTGGTTAAAAGCCATAGCTGATCCAGAGATTACATTGTAACCTACTTGCTCTTTGTCGCGATAAGCTGAAAAAAATCCAATGGCTAAAATATTCATCCTGCGTTTGAGCATAAGTTCCCATGTCTATTAGTGTATGTGATGTTGCACTCACTTGGTGGAGAGCTCATATTTTAATGAAACCAGTGGTGTTTAGTACAAAGCTGTAATATGTGGCTGCATAATGCACACATTTAAGTAAAGTGCCTTTAATATGAGATTCTGTACAGAGTTGCTGAACTGATTTAAAAGACTGCACAGAATGAATAAAAATGAGCGTTATTCATGAATATGTTGTTGATTATGTGATGGGGTAAACAAGCAAGCAAGGAGATAGGCAAGCTATTGCCTAGTATATACATCGTCATATAGGCAGTTTCCAGAGGGTGCGTGATAACGTTTCCTAAAGCCAAATGTAACTAGTGGACTTCTGCGTTGTGTCGGTAAGATGGGAAAGACGGAGTGTCAATCTCTTCATGGTTGGTCTCGGTTTATTCTGATAAACAGAAGCTCCGTGTTAAATCTACTGCCCGCGCCAGTTTCTACACAAATAACATGAATACAGTTTACAAAACCAAAGTTAGCTCAGTTTGCCATAACTTTAAGCTAACAGCTCTAACTCTTAAAAACAACTCTTTTCAAGCACCAGTTTGTGGAGTTTGTGGGGATACATTATCTTTCGCTGACTGCGGTCTTACTTTTGAGTTGTTGCTTTTTGTCTTCAAGTTACAAATATGGCATTTTAAAGAGCATCACTAGCACAAACAGGTGTCTACTTACCTGAAAACATTCAGGCCAAAAAAAACAATCAAGAAAGCTCATTTGAACAGCACCAAATAAGCCATCACAAACTGGCCTGATATGAACACATTCATATGAAAATCACCTGCAGCAAATGAAACTTCTAAAACACCTCCAATAGTGGCAGCCATAATATTCAGCTATAACACCATTTTCCATGTCAGCCAAGTTATTTTCCAGCAAAATGACAAAAACACATTGCAGAAACAGGTTATTCTTTAGAAAATTGGGAATAAAGGACATGGAGCATAAAGTCCCATTTCATAGACTGCTATTACACATAAATCCCCTGGCTCCTGCTGCTCCCTCCTTTTTCCCCCAACCATTTCCTCTCACTATATGCCACAGACACAGCGAGTGCCCTCAGCTGGACATCAGTCCTCAAATTAAAACAACTCACCACCTTCATTACTTATATCCATCAAAAGAGAAACTCTATTTTACGATACATTCAAAATGGAGGCAGAGGCATTGCAGGAAAGACTAAGTGCATGACATCTTTAGCAACTAACGTTTCAATTTAAATAATTATGCCCATGCTGTGAATGCATTTCAGACAAGCAAGAACAAGGTTCACTACATTTCTGAAGCCAGTCGTTTGAATCATACCTATGCTTTTGCTAATGCACTGACATAGTGGAGTGGTTTGGTCTGCCACATGAATAGTCATGTGTGTGTCACTGCCAGGCTAGATATAAAACACCAGTCCTTCATCTCCCTTGCTACAAGTCATCTTTTCTCAGAAATAAACTTCAGAAAATAAAATAAACTCTTTGTTTTCGCAAAATTGTGTCAATAGTTGATGGTGTAGCTTTGTGGGATAGAACTCTATACATAACAAATATCTTATAACTCAAGGTCTAATGGACTAGTATATGACATTTTGGGAAATTTGCTTTAAATGAGAAGATCAATACCAAAGTAATTTTTTGTATTGACCTTCTCACCTAGCTCTCGTCATGGAAGCAAATCAGTGTATTTACGAAAATGTCATGAATACCTTCTATTAGTGAGCTGCCCCACAACGCATTATATCTCTTCAGACTGTGCAGTGTCGGAGATTGTGAGCCAGGCTAAGGGCCTGATGCTGTGTTTTTTTGCAACCACCTAATGTTAACATTAGCTTAACACAAACCATGAACGGTACGCTACGTAATAATTAATTGTAGAGTTTGAATTAATGAAAACAACTTTCCCAAAATCTCAAGTACCGCCCTAATTTGCCTCCAGCTGTTTTCTGTTCAGGTCATGGTAACTACTGCTGGTAAAGTCATACAGCTTCAGGTATCCAACTGAAGTCACCCGGCAGCGCGCAAAACACATCACGCTCATGGAAAACAATTACCAATAGGTGCCCGAGGCTGCTAAAACACGCTCTGTCTGATCAGGGATGAAAGCTGTTAATATGTCACTTTATTGAGTTTTAATATTTTTCAGGCGAGAGAGTAATCATTTAGATTCACAATATGGGATCAGTTTATCCAAATAACCTCCTGCAATGTTGTCGTAGATGTGAGGGCCCGGGCTGGGCGATAACTGGGTGAGACCGGATGTTAGTCATGTGGTACTCCTGCTTGAGCATACTCGAGTGTGAACAGTGCGTTGATTAATCATTCATTCAGTAGGCAGTAAGTACTGATGTACGAGGCAGTACGAATGTGATTTCGAACACAGCCTGCACGTGTGTGACACTCTTTTTTATGTCCATCTCTCCTAAACACACGCGGCCTTTTCTGAGTGACAACCTGTCAGAAGCGTGACCAGTTCATTTTCTGACAGATGACAATGCCTCTCAGATCCTCTCAAAGTGCCACCATGTCCTCACGGGCCACAGGACACATTCAGCAGAAGCTCACAAGTGCTGAGCGTAATGTCAGGTTTATCAGATAGGAGATATTCCTATCTGAGCCAGGGGATCTTTCTGAGTCGCCACGTGGTTCAGAAGACTTTTTAAGAGATTTCTAGTGTGAAAAGAGTAAGACTGACTCAAACTATAGTGTTTGACATTTACAGTGACATTCAGCAGGCACGTCTTATTCATACTTTTTTTTAGCTGTGCTTTGACGTCATCTCAATCAGACAAAGCTGCAAAATGTGGTTCATGGTGTTTGTGGTGTGTGTGTGTGTGTGTGTGTGTGTGTGTGTGTGTGTGTGTGTGTGTGTGTGTGTGTGTGTGTGTGTGTGTGTGTGTGTGTGTGTGTGTGTGTGTGTGTGTGTGTGTGTGTGTGTGTGGCATTGCAAAGACTAAGTACAGTAGAACCTTTGATCTTAAGCGACTGCTATCCATAAAATCAACATTTCAGAACAAGAGACTAGTATGCAATCACCAGCTTTATGTGTTTGCGCGTGATAATTACAACACAGGGAGGATTCTTACCAAAAATAGTTTCTCGACTGCTGATACAAATTTGCTGTGCAGAGCTTTTGTGAACATTTGTGATCCCGGGGTTTGATAGAAGCCAGTGCCATGAAAAGTCACAGATAGACCAGCCTGCAAGTAGCATGTAGTAAATGGATAGTGTTGTTAGATTGTACTGGGCTCAGAGGTCATGCTTTCATTGATCATGTGGCACTAATCAATCAATCAATAATCATCCAGAGGACAAATATGCTTTTAGACAAAACAGCAAAAGAAAATTTAAAAAACATATCTTGGGTGCATACATACAAAGTGCATGATTTTAAAGATATACCACACTACACCACAAAATGCCCTCCTACTACAGCATCAGTGACCATATTAACCACTTGAGAGTGGCTTAAGTTAGAGAGAGAAAATCTTCAACATGTGACGAAGGTCTTATGAATTATCAAAGGACAACTGTTCCTTTTCAACAATTTTCACACACAAATGTTTGTTTTGTGAAAGCTCTATAGCTGGAAAAAAAAGGATCTTCACAGACTCATATGACCTAAATCAGATCTGTTCTGGCTCCTTTATTTTAAAACATGGGGATTGAAAAGCATGCCACAAATGTAATACTGTGTGCCATTGATAGTTAATGTGAATGTGGATGACAGGAAGCCAATTGTTAGATGAGAGAAGTGTGCCTGTAAGGCAGGTCAGCCGCATGCTGGACTCAAAGCTCACTGGTTAAAAGGGCCAGAGGCTAACATTGACCACCTCATATATTGTGAATCAATAACACACACCACAGTGAGGCAGACACAACTGTGTTAGGATCTATAAATAGAACACTAAAGTGAATAATTTATACTGAGTACTGTGCATACATCTGCAGTGTATGGAAACGGATTGAGAAATGGTTTCAGCATGTTTAACATTCATCATCTACAAGCAAATGGATGATAGATAAAAGATAATAGTGAGATCAATACAAGTATGACTCCAAAAACTTGTGCCAAAGTGATATTTGATTTGTGTGAGACATCTTTTATTGATTCCTGTTGAGAAAATCTTTCTTCACTAGTACTCTGCAGTGATGTCCGGACACGTTGTCAGCTGGAGAACAGCTCCCCTGCTGGTAGCAGGGCCTTGGTGCATTGCTCAAGAATACTAAGGCAACACAATAGCACGCAGTTTTACAATCTAAAGTGTTTTTCTTTTATATCACATATTAGTTTGTAAGGAGCTAAAAATGCAAGTTGTTCATATCAGATATTTAAAAAAATATGTTTTTAATGTTTTCTTATTGATTCCAGTTGGATATATAATTGTATCTATTTAAAATGTCCTTAATTAATATTTAAAAAATCTTCTAAATTCTTCATACAACATGTTTATTGTTGAGTTCAGAACTGTAATTTTTTTTCATTATGAAATCCCATCTTTTTTTTTAATTTTGAATTCACAAAATCCACATCCAATTTACATATAACACAAATAATACGTTTTTTAATATAGCAACAATTTATTTGTATATGTATAGGATTTGTCTGCTGTCAAGAATTAGCATCTCAATTTTTGTAATAACATTTCTGGTATAAAGCTGATATTTTAATGAGTAAAAACTGAGTTTGTCACACTGACTGTAAAGATTAAAGGCTAAAACAGTTTAATATTTGTTGAGAGTACCAAGCTGAGGAATGTTCTCTCTAACTTCTGATACCATTTCAACTTTTTTTCTAGTAGGCCTGAATTTGATATTGTTTTTAAAATTATCTTTCTTAATCATTCAGTCCAACCAAAAATATTTGCAGCTTTTGTTGATTCATGGCTTGTTTCATGTTTGTTTGTTTCCATGAAGAAGAAAAAGAAGTGATGCTCTGTGGTTGACTGACTCCCATCATTAGGTTGAAGCTCGATCCATCACTGCCCCTAACTGTCGCCTTGTTGTCTTTTTGGCTTGTTAAGAGAATGGATAGGGAATTCTCCTGCACTTGTCAGTAAATACATCAGAGCTTATTGCAGTCTACCTTGAGTGTGGGCTCATCTGTTTCCTAACTCTTTGTTGCATGTTTCACACTCCAATAGCACTCTGAATCCCAGTGACAACTCGCCAGTAAACAACAGCACTGAGCAGCAATAGCAGATAAGATGAACGTCACATCTGTTTATTTATTTCATTTTGAAAAGATCTTGGTCATTTAAAATGGTTAAGACAGTGAACATAGCATCTTTACAGAACACAAACAGCAATAAATGAAAATCAATGTGTTCATTAGGGCGTCAAGTTAATTTTCTGTTTGACTAGCCCTTATAATGGGTGAGCTACTGCTTAACCTTGTTTTGTGTGTGGAACAGAGATTGAATGAAGACCATAGCCCTGTGAATGGCACTTAAAGAGGTGAAAAGTGTGGAGACTGAGCTCATTCTAATTCCCCACCATCAATGGGGATCATTCCGGCTTCACACTGCCAGGAGAATTGTGTCAAAGAAGCCAATACTTGGAAAATCACAGCCACTTCTCCAAATGATCCCCAATACACCAAGGTAATTTTGCTGTGTCTGAACACCAGCAGCTCCAGTTTCTGAAATGGACACCTGCTTTAACGTCTAAAATAAAGAGGGAGGAAATCACTCATTAACAGAGTAAAAAAAAAAACTCTATGGCAAAGCATTCTGTATCATGAGCACAGGGTGAGGATTGCAAATAATGGATTATCTAACACAGAATGTTAATAACGTCACAATGACATTTAACGTTTCACGATTTTTTTTATTATATCTACCTTTTCAAACAATATCCTTTTCAGTGACTGTAAAAAAACGGCTGTGATGGGAAAGAGATACTACTATAAAAATCCACTGCACATATACAGAAGCTTATTTAATTTAGCAATACACATACATCCAACTGTGTATACAAGACATTGTCTTATTATATTGTCCGTTCAATAAATACTGTACTGTATATAGAAATGTTCAATTGTACAATTGAACATTTCTATATACAGTATACAGTAAGAATCTTGACATGTATAGAAAAAAGTGTTTTTGTTTTTTTGTTAATTGCTATACATTTCTGTCTATACACTGTAGCTCTATAACTCTTCTGTATTTCTTGTTGTCTACATGTTTTTTAATCTAGTTTGCCTGTATCTTTCTTTAGCAGTAATGTCTTTTCTGTCTAATCTTGGAAGTTGGGATATATAAAATGCATTTAATCTATGTACTTATTACATTTCATTATCAGGTAGTAATTATATTTACAGTATTTAATTTACTATAACTTATTTTGTTTAGCAGCATTTAAGTTTGTATGACTTTATTGTTGCTTAATCACTTTGTAATGTGGTTGCCTTCATTTTTCAGGACAGGCTAATTTGCGAAGAAAACCCTTATTTCTCACTTACTGACTGTTTTTGCATTTCACGCTCTTCCTTGCAGATGGAGTTTGCTCATATCTTGTGGAGAGGACTACGTTTTTGCATGTTATTGCGGCCGATTGTATTTTTCAGGAACTCAAACAGGTATAGGATCACAATATTGCCACTCTGGCTGTTGGTTGTTGCGCATTTCTGCGCAGTACTACCGCAGAATGACTCTACAGAATCTTTACCTTTGACCTCGCTGCACGAGGAGGAAGTTGAACCAATCGTGTTGCTCGTTGTTGAGAAGTGTTCAGGTTTCTAGGAGGCTGATACCCTCTCGTCAACATGGTGAGTACAACCATTCAAAATAATATATTAATAGCAGTAAAATAAAAGTAAATAACTGTAAAGATGATATCTGTACTTATTTGGCGTTGGGTTAACAACCGTCTCGTTATCTTCACGATGCTATAATATTGTTGCGCGTCCTATAACATCACAGGTTAGCATGTGGTGTTAGCTTAGCGCTGAGCTATGGTAGCGCCACACACATACTGTCATGGTTCCGACTATGTCCTGGAACTGATACTTTTTATCAAATATAGGTAGAGGCCACTCACATAGTTAACTTTGGTTATGTATCACATTGTTAAATACGTCTAACGGTATTCAGAAATGTAAACCATAACCAAAGGCTGATAAAAGTCGTGTTTAGCTAGCTGAATAAGTTAGTTGGCTAACTAGCTAACGCTAAACGCTCACGTTAGCTATACGTAAACCATTATTCTTCACCAGGTTTTAGACAGAGCCTGTAGTCATTCATTACGTACAGCATTGTACACGGTAACCGTTACCTAGTAAATTAGCATTACACAATGCAAAGGTGACGTTAATGCATCTCCGTTATCGTTTAACGTAACATATAGGTTAACTGAATTTAGGTTACCATCCCTTAAGTAAAGTTTCATAAGCCTAAACCAATGCAGTCTGCAGCAATATTAGTTTAATTTGAACATTTCTCTACGAATGAATGAGTTAGGTCAGCCAGACTCTCATGCATAAAAGTTGTAATTTTCTAGTTAACGTTCGGGATGTTATTAAACCTTAAAAACGGATGTACATACCCTTTGGCTATATATAACAGATTGTTGAGGATGTATTACTCTCTTATATTCTGGGACTATGGATGTACAGTGACGACAAAATATTTGAGAGAGCTCAAAATATAATTGAGCGCTACTCAGTCCGCAACTTCAAGAGCGCACAGGAGTTGTAAGAGAAGAACTAGAATTGAGTCCTGAATTCATCAGATTATTTCACCAAGCAAGAAGAATTGTGTAGCTACATTTGCGCTAACAATATAGTCTCTCATGCTCATAATGTTTTAAGTCTTAAAACCCCTGAATGCAAACTCTCCCCAAAGAGTTTACAGCAGTTGGCATCCTTAGTTGGCATTAGCCCACTGCCTCCTTCTGGATATAGTCTCATTAAAAAACGTTGTGTAATTAGTCCGGTAGCAATCCTCAACCAAAATATAAACGTCCCTCCCTCCACACCTCGTAATTGTGTGATCCTCACCTTTTTCTCTTCTATATATTTCCTGAATTTTACTCAAATATGCTCCACTGACTTGTTGGATTTTTTCCCGGATAATTAAAAGTGTCTTTGTTATGGTTTCGGTCTGCCAACTGCCTCCCATTCTTCTTACCATACCCAATTTGGATGCTATTTTGGTTTGAATGAAGGTATCGTACTTAAGTTGCACTCTCCCATTAGTGTTGCCAAAGTTTTTCTCCACACTGCTTTTACCCGGTGGGGTCTTTGAAAAAGACTTTACATCCAGATGTGGGTGTGTCCTGTTGTCAAAAATGGCTGGCAAGAGACCTTTTGTCATCTCAGGTGCTCAGAAGCTGCCAGAAGAGCTAAAGGAAATTGAGAGATCTTGCTCAGAACCGATCAAGTGTATAATCGAGATTGCATCCTGAAATCTGATTCTGCTCTTATAAATCCATGCCTGTGCGCTTACAATATATTGCCGTGCAGACTGAATAGCGCTTAGAATTTGTTTTAGTGCATGCTAATACAGTCCTGCATTAAATCATCATGGAAGTTATAATGTTGATGTTTTATAGAGGTGTTTGATTTCACCTAATGGTAATTTCGGAGGCTGTAGTTTGTGGTGCTGTTGAATTGTTCTGCCGTATACTTAAAGGTGTTCTCTTATGTTGTCCACCCTCTTTAGGAATATTGTGGAATAAAACTAACGTGTCAACTTTAATTATTTATTCATCTTAACTGCAGTATTAATTGTAATATTGTAGCAAGAAAATCTAAACAGCATTTTAAGAATTTACGGACATATTTGGAGAAAAGGCAATGGTGGCTTTATTGAATTAGGCACGCTGATCATTTTGCGTTACACCACCTGCTGTTTTGAGTTCACTAACTCTGTGTGGTGTTTCTTATTCATGACAGTCTTCATCGGACGCTAATAATGGCCCGAGCCAAGCGCCACCTTATCCAGGTGTACCGCCCTCAGGGATACCTCCCCCATTTGTAAGTCAGTGACAGAAATGTTTATGACCATTAGGTTCTCACCTTTTGTTGCCAGCCGTCAAACCGGGTTAAACAGAGTGGTAAATATTAAGCTCTTTGTTCATTTTAATCTAATCATCCTTCTTTTTCTCCATATTAATTTGTCTAGATGGGACCACCAGGAATACCGCCTCATTTCCCTCCCATTGGAATGCCCCCAATGGGACAGAGACCGCCCAGCATGACTCCTATGCCTCCTGGTATAATGCCGCCAATGGGGGCACCACCAATGGGACAGGTGAGCCATGTAGGAAGCTTGTAGGTTTGTCTCTAATTAATTGGAGTTGTTAGTTCTAAGGGCTTGGTAGCCTGTGTTCCTGCTCCTCTCACATCAGTAGACATCCTGCTCCTGAGTACTTACCACAGTACACATCCCAAAGCAGATAAGTGAAAAGGCTTGGTGGCAGATGTTATTACTTAAATAAAGAAAAACACTTGGTTCACAGCGTTTTAGGTTGATGTTTTTCAAACCACTGCACTGCTAAAATAACTTCTTGTTTATAACGACTTTGCCCCAAACAAGTTTCTTAGCCACTCCGCTGTTGATCATGTACAGCCTTAAAAAGTGAGTGTCAGTTAGGGAACGTTAATTAAAGTTACACTATGTTTCATTAGAAACATAGTGTATGGGCATTACACATGACTGGTCAGAAGAAGAAACCTCCATGTTATCACATTTTTCTGGTTTAACTTGAACCCTTTGTAGCTCATGGATTTTCCTCTGCAATGAGGGACGATTAGCGACATTGCGCTGTGTTCACTTTTGGTGTCCCTCGAAATAAAGTTGCAGCTAACCTGTCGAAAAATAGATGTTTGCTGGTTTAAGTTGTAATAAACTTTCCTTCAACTCAGTCATGTGTTGGTCATTAGAAATATTAATTGTAACTTCTTTGTTTTGTTTGGCACTTCTGCACAGAAGATGTGTTCAGCTTTGACATATATCAGTTGAGAAAAGATACCGTGCCCGTAGTCCTCTGAAGAGATGCCATTTAACTTTTGCATCTTTTTGAACCTCTACCATCAGCGGACTGAATACTGCCGGAGGCTTTATGTGTTCAGGTTGTCCGTCTGTCCTATTTTCGTGAATGCAATACCTCAGGAATGCATGGAGGGAATTTAGTGCAAACATCCATTTTTCACTCAAGGTTGAGTGGTAATTGGTAAATAGACTTGTGTTTGTATAGCGCTTGTCTAGTCTTCCGACCACTCAAAGCACTTTTAGCACTACATGTTCATTCACCCATTCATACACTGATGGCAGGGGCTAGCTGCCTGGCCATCAGGACTAACTAACCATTCACACCACATTTCGGGTTAAGAGCCAGGGATCGAACCGCCGATCCTCTGATTGAAGGACGACCCTGCTCTACTACTCAGCCTCAGTCGCTTTGAACAGATCATTATAACAACTTCACACAAATGTGTAATGGGACAAAATTATGAAGTGATGACATTCTTGACAGACGTTGGATGTAAATTGTAACCTGACTATTCGGTGGAGGCATACAACCGCAACAATGTAATTCTAGTTTTATTTATTTATCTTTTGAAGCAAAAATGGGTCACATTTAGGAAACATATGTGTTCCTTTCATGCTTATTAATAAGTGTGATGCTGGAGGGTGTTTTATCAAGGTGCCAACACCAGCCTAAAAAGGTGACGAAGGGATGTAGTTCTGTGTGTTTCTGCTTCACAGGTCACAAGCGATGGCATCACACCATTCAATACGCACAGCAAACTCTGTCTCAGTCTCACCTTTTCCCCCCAGTTGCAAGCAGCCTTTCACACAGACACCAACACCACGTCTCACACTGTGTCTTCATACGTCTTCCTGCACTGGGTGGTATGGAAATGCCAGATGAATATTTCATGATTCTTTTATTAGATGCCAGGCATGATGCCACCTATGATGCCAGGGATGATGATGCCTCCTCGCATGCCAGCTGCGGCTGTTCAACCAACGGGACCGGTAACTCTCCTCACTACTTCCATCAGTGCTCCGTTTCACACTTCTTAAAATTCACTGCAATCTGTGACATGCTAAGGGAATCATCTGCACTGCCAAGTAGCACTGTTGGATGTGAATAGTTGTCATTCACAAAAAATCTGTACATTTTTAACCAAAACGTAATTATATACAGTGACTGATTAAAATGTCCCTTATTGTCACTGTTTTGTTTTGGCTTTGCCTCCGCTGCAATCGTAATGATGCACGGTTCTGTCCATTATTCTTTCATACTGAGAGATAAGCAAATTATGCAAATGAGTAATATGATCTATGAATATTTTGTGACAACGTCGAGGTGGCTTAGAGATCGTAAGACATCCACTTCATTATCTCAAGTGTGTCGTTGCATCTTAAGAGTTTGGAGGTTTGTTCTAATTAGGAAGGCTTTGTCAGTTACTGTTTTGTGAATGATTAGTCTGTATTCTCAGCTGAATTCATAATTTCTTGGAGTGTTTCTTGGGGAAATAATTCACAATATTTTTTTCTTCTCCTCAGCCCGGTGTTGACTCAGGTAAGAGCCTTAATTTGTCACTTTTCATATTCTTGCATAGTTTGTATTCATTAGAAGTAAAGTGTCTGACTGATTTGTGCTTTTATCCTCACAGCTGCTGCACCTGGAACAGCTGTAAGTGAAGCATAATCTTTCTTTATATGCAGTAATTACAAGTTTACAATTGCGACATTTTAGTGTTCTTATCATTAGCTCCAGACTATTGTCTTCTGTCCCCTCAATAACTGAAGTCTGCCAACATTTCATTTGTTGCTTTGTCCTTGCAGAGTACCACAAATGGATCTCCACAGGACGACCAACCAAAGAAGGTTTGTGCAAACAAACGATAGTAAAACGATTTAAAATAGAGCCAAAGATGAGTCTTTTCTGTTCAGAACTGAACCAGCTGATTTATTTGTTGTTTGTTTCTGCCTCAGAAGTCCCTGTGGACAGAACACAAATCATTGGATGGGAAGACGTATTTTTACAATACAGAGACCAAGCAGTCCACATGGGAGAAACCAGATGATCTGAAATCTCCTGCAGAGGTACTAACCTTTATCTCTTTCACAACATGTTTACAGGTGCTCCATAAAGATAGAGTGGAGTTATGTCTACCCGAGCAGAGAATGAAGCCACACTCCTCCTCCCTGTGTGCTTCTACTCCGAGCTCCTCTGCGCTTTGTTTACATAGCCGGTCCGTGAGTCACAGCGTTTATGCCCCACTGACCAGCTAATCGCTGCCGCTTTGCGTTGTTCTCAGAAGGTGGTTACCGCTCACCCACAGCGGTGTTGAAATTCAACAACGACCGCAATGATGGCAGAGAACTCGGCCGCAGAGAGAGTAACGCCGTGTCCTAAGTGCTGTATGACGTGATGTAAACAAACCGTCTACCTATCAGCTGTTCGTTCAGATCAGACTTGAGATGCAACTACTTAAATGATGGGTAAAGAAATAGTACTTGTAGTATTATATAGTATAATAGTACTCTTCCGATGTTTGTACTTTTTAAACAGTATATTGTGTTATTTACTCTAAATTACAAATAATATAGTCAACATCAAGTAGGAAACTTTCAGGCAATCTCCCTCCAGCCAGTGGTTATTATATAGATAACTCCTGACCGTTCCTCACCCATTGCAGCGCTTTCAAAGCGAGCAGGAATAAATAGAAAGTTGGTCTCCACCAAAAGTTCAGCTCAAAACGGTGCGATGTGTAACGCTGCCTCCCTTGCGGCCAGTTAGGACACGGTGTCATGAAAGTAATACGTGTGAATTGTTGAAAAATAACACAAAATATTAGTTTTACAGTGTTATTTTGTGTACAATTTATTTTGGACAATGAAATACAAAAGCAAGCTAGCCTACCACTTTTTTTTATGTAACTGGCAGCATTTCTTTTATTTCCATTATCCTTGAAGTCATTAAGAATTGAGAAATACTAAAAACATTTTAGTAACATTTTGTTGTTGTGTGCAAGTTTAGCTTGAATACGTTTTGACTGTTTACACATTATTGCCATCAGTTGATGTAACTTTTTTCAAATATAAAAACTCCATAATCTTATACACACTTTACACAGCTTTCATGTCACAAATCATTTTGAATTGAATCGTGGCCGATATTTCTTTTCATATGGATCATAACATCACACTAGTTATCTTTGTGCTGTTTATCTAATTGAAATACCTTACTCTTTGTTTTGCCACCTTTTAGCAAATGCTGTCCAGGTGCCCTTGGAAGGAGTACAAGTCGGACACGGGGAAGCCTTATTATTACAACTCTCAGACGAAGGAGTCCAGATGGACGAAACCCAAAGAGCTGGAGGATCTGGAAGGTAAAGAACGGCTTTCTGATGATGTCAAACCTGTTGTGAGGAAGGATTTAATGTTCCATACTGATTTGTGCTGCGCTGAATGGATGGGCCTTTTAACAGCTTGATGAATGGTAGGCCGCTGGCCTGTTATACATATAACGCCATGCATTAGAGGGGGTCTGGGGTTTGTTGACGTACAAACACAGGAAGCACGTTGTGGCTCCTGCAGTACATTAACTCTGTGCTGTTGTCTTATCAGCAATATGCTTTGAAATGAAAACAAGTTCCCTAAAAGCTGTCACCTCTTTTCTATTCCAGCTATGATCAAAGCAGAGGAGAACGGGTAAGAGCTTCCTGTTTACCTTCGGTTACTCTTCAGTGCTGCATGTGTTATGAACAACAAATACAGCTGTTTTATAATGAATGTTTTTCATCTTCATGTCGTGATCCTTTATATTCCAGTCCGCTACATTGCCCTGCTATTCTTCCTATCATGTGGTGTGGTTTGACTCGTCGTGGTCTGGTTTTCAGGACGGCAGAGGCGATGGCTCCCGGCATCGCAGCAGCTCCTCCAGTGCAAGCAGATAATTCAGCCGCTATGGTAACCGTGATGGAGGCAGAAACTGCGACAGCGGTCTCAGAGGAACACCTGTCTCAGGCGGCCGTGCATCACGCAGCTGAGATCAAGACTGCAGATGCACCTGTGGCTCCCTCAGAGAACACAGCCGCCACAGAGGCCACAGCCAGGTAAACATACTGTCTCCAGTACTCAGACACACACTGTATTCATCCAGCCAGGACAGGAATAGAGCCATTATGACCCTGGGTTTATGTACAAAGCACCCTTTCAATGTAATGTATTCACGGATGAGGAGGTCTATTTTTGCGTCTCATAAATTTATTTAATGTTGTCATCTGCCGATGTGATGAATGCTCAGTGTCTTAAATGCTTTATGCAAACGCAGTTAAGTTAATGCATTAACATCTTCCTGTGCCCTCAGTATTGAAGTCACAAAAGAAGAACGGCCAGAGCTGCAGAAGAAGACGTACAAGTGGAACACAAAAGAGGAAGCCAAGCAGGCCTTCAAAGAGCTGCTGAAGGAGAAGGTGAGGCTGTCGTATAACAAACACACACTGTAGGAGAGAGGCTGTGCTGTCTCCGTCAGCCCGGAGTAACTGCATTTTGACATTTAGCAGGTCAAATACAAAAGAGTTGCTCTTATCAGAGTGCTTGCCTGGACATACATTAGTACATATGAATAATTTAGACTTCATTTTGCATGCGCCAGCTACAAAGACTGTAGGGCAGACTGCCTCGTCACTTCGGGTGGAGCTCTGTTTCCAATGCAAAATATCATCAGTAAAATATGCACACATTCGCAATAGCTGCGACCTTGTACACGCTTTCACGGTTCATGAGTTTGGCCATGAAGTGTTTAGAGCAGGGGCCACTAATAGGTGGACTGGGGTCCGGACCCAGACGCCGTTGTATCCGGACCTGTATATACCTGTATATTGAATTATTCAATTTTGACGGAGCGCTTCGATTTTAACCGGCGCAGCTTTTCCAGCCTTTACGGCACTCGTTCAGCGGTCCAGGAAACACACCGGCCAATTGCATGTGTTGGAAATCACATCACGTGATGACACTCAGCCAATCAAATATGTGTATTCCGATAAGCATCGCGGCTTGAGTGAGATATAAACAGACGGGAGAGAGTGGACGAGAGGCCGAACAGTCGGAATAGTAGTGAGTCAGAGAAGTTATTTCACATGGACACCTTAACCAGAACCTTTAACCAAGAATGGACCGACTTTTATGTTAATTCTTCCTCCCAGCAGTTTAAAACCAGCGTCTCATGTGTTCAGAGACCGTGACGATTATTAAAGAAACGATGTGAAGCGTTACTACGAGACAAAGAGCAAATCTGTTGAGCAAACGTGCCGACTCACATCTATAATGAAGGCACAGAAAATAAACCGAACAGCCCAATATGATCAGAATCCTAACGCATGAATTCATGCCCAACAATAACGTTAACGGAGAGAATAGAGCTGAAACAAGTGGTTTAATAACCACAGATAAAGTCCATGCTCACAGATTTATCTTATTAGAAGATGAGAAAAATATAATATCGTGTTTTTTTTGGTTGACATCACTTCACACCTGAGTGAACTGAATTTAAAGCTGCAGGACGATTCAGTTATATTCATTTTTTTCTAAAATTATTTAGAAAAAATTATTATATATTATTATTATTATTTTAAGATAAACATTTTTCAAAAGCTTTCTGTAATATTTTATTTTTAAATCCAGCCCATTTATTTATTATGAGAGTATTTATAATTCAACTTTCTTTATTTGATTTGACAGCCAGTTGTTGACCACACACGGACGTGAATACAACTGCTCAATAATTATGGCACTAAATCATTAGTTATTGTGATGTTCCGGACCTTTGCGTGAGGAAATTGTCTCTGAATGGACCTCGTTGAACATTAATTGAATAACTCTGTCCTCGGGCGATAACTGCTCACCGAAGGGGGGGGGGACCAACTGACAGAGTGAGCTAAAGAGTGGCTGGTCACAGTAAAAAACTAAAATTCAATAACCAACCGACCAAAACACTGGTTGATAATGATCATGAAACAGCCATGTTATTACTAAATGAGGCGTTTTTGGATATATGTATTATACACTATCTATACATTTTATATATATATATACCATGATACATAGGTTTGTTTTCAAGGTTAATTCAATCCGGTCAGTCTCTGTTTACCAGCCCATCCTTTGCATTGTGATCTGGATCTAACCCCCCGCCCCTCCTCACGAGACCCGGGCAGGTCTTAGCTCCATTGTTAAGCTTCACCTTCCTGCCGTGGATGTGTTGTGTGTCAGGGCGCCCCAGCACCACCCACCTGGATGCTGCTATATTTAGGCTCTTTTTAATTTTGTGCACAAAGCTCTCCCTCTGAGATTGCTTGCCATTTCCTGCAAGATCTTAATGGCTCTTGTCTTTCTGATTAGCTTTATTGGATCAAAGGCACAGGGCGGGCTGGGATTAAGACAGTGAGAGAAAAGTGGCATGCCTCAGTGAGTTCGAATAACTGTGACAATTTACAAGACAGGCCAGCGGTGGAATCCGTTCATAACGGATGAAGGAGTCACTCCCTGAGAGAGGCGAGTGGCAGAAAGGGCGATTACATAAAGTCCTCGGCAGCGCTTCTTTGAATTATTGCCCCTCCACACCTCTTAACCAGATATCTATTAGTAATTAAGAAAATGTTTTGGCTTTTAGGAGACAAAGCAGCGCTGCTCATTGTTCCTCTACCCGTCTCTTGTGCTTTTTCTAACCAAAAACAATCCGTATGTTTTAGAAATACAAACCATCGTGACTTTAAATTTCATTCTCTGTATTTCAGGGTGTGTCCTCAAACTCTTCCTGGGAACAGGCTATGAAAATGATTATCAATGATCCTCGCTACAGGTACACTATTCTCCTTGGGTTGGTTTATCCTATTTACTATAGCAGGGGATGATAACGCCCTTCTGACCTCATCTTCTCCCTTTCCCTCGTCAACAAAGTGCCCTTCCCAAATTGAGTGAGAAGAAACAGGCGTTCAATGCCTACAAAGTCCAAACAGAGAAGGAAGAGAAAGAGGAGGCCAGGATTAAATACAAGGAGTCCAAAGAGACCTTTCAGAGGTTCCTGGAGAACCACGAGAAGATGACCTCCACCACCAGATACAAGTAAGAGCGATCTCATCAAGTTAGTTTTATTCTATATTGATTTATAGTTCCATGTATTGTCGATATGATTATGCAGATGGGATCAGTGAAAGGTCACCAATGTTTTTTTGCACGCCATCATGCAGTTCCAGCATTGTGGTCCTGATGTCGGGGGTTAAGTGCTTGTGACATTTTGGATTTGGATGTAATTCTCCACAACTAGAAATAGCAACTTTTTCCTAAATGTGTACTTATTAAGGTGGCTCAGGGCTAATTTTTCATCGATAAACATTCAGTAAGGAGTCACGCTTACATTTCAAATGTCTCAGCTTTGATCCAGTTCACTCTTTGGTTCGGCATCTGTGTGAAAGTCATCGTGGCGCACAGATCGACCAGTGACCTCGACAACGAGCCAGATCCAGCATTCTTCTAGCGGGGGGGGGGGTTGTTGTGGTGACGGACTGTAATCTGGGATGGCACACAACAGGCAGTGTGACTTGATCGATGGGCTGATCGTGTGCCTCCTTACATTTAATACTTCATTTCTCTACAGTCAGCCATCGCCTCCTCTGACTGTCATGTTTAGAGCTTCAGTGCACATCGTGAAAGACGGCTGCACTTAATGACTCCAGCTGTACTTTTTCTTTTCATTAACATGAAATTAATTTTATATTATTGCGACGCATCTGATGACTTGCACTACGCATTAAAAACCAAATGTGTTGGAGGTAAAATTTCCTGTGAAATGCTGCCCTCATGTGGGTTATTGTATGAAAATATCCTGATCGTGTGTGTGTGTGTGTGTGTGTGTGTGTGTGTGTGTGTGTGTGTGTGTGTGTGTGTGTGTGTGTGTGTGTGTGTGTGTGTGTGTGTGTGTGTGTGTGTGTGTGTGTGTGTGTGTGTGTGTGTGTGTGTGTGTGTGTGTGTGTGTGTGTGTGTGTGTGTGTGTGTGTGTGTGTGTGTGTGTGTGTGTGTGTGTGTGTGTGTGTGTGTGTGTGTGTGTGTGTGTGTGTGTGTGTGTGTGTGTACCTGCAATCCAGGAAAGCGGAACAGATGTTTAATGAGCACGAGGTGTGGAGCTGTGTACCAGAGAGAGACAGGCTGGAGATCTATGAAGATGTTTTGTTCTACCTTGCTAAGAAAGAGAAGGTACGGCTTTGTTTGTCTGCATGTTTACCATAATATTGTAGAATCATTCAACTTTCTGTCAGTCATGTTACTTTAAGAAGGGGGGAGGGGAGGGGCTTTGTGAACACTGACACAGTTAACATCCTGCTTTCCTCTTCTCCAAAATGTTTCCAGGAGCAAGCCAAGCAGCTTAGAAAGAGGAACTGGGAAGCTCTGAAGAACATTTTGGACAACATGGCCAACGTCACATACCGCACCACCTGGTCTGAGGCCCAGCAGTACCTGCTAGACAACCCGACCTTTGCAGAGGACGAGGAGCTGCAGAGTATGAGAGCATAATGTTTTTATTTACTACATTAGTTTGGAGCTAACAGTAGTGAGAAGACACAGTCTCTACCTCATTATAGGTTGACTTGGTTCTCAGTTCTCCCTGTTGATACGTGTCGTTACCTGCTGACAGATATGGACAAAGAGGACGCCCTCATTTGTTTTGAGGAGCACATCCGAGCTCTGGAGAAGGAGGAGGAGGAGGAGAAACAGAAGACTCTTCTCAGGGAGAGGAGACGACAGCGCAAGAACCGAGAGGCCTTCCAGGTGAGAGGGAATGGAGGGTGAAAATATGTGCATCTCAAAACACCGGGGACAGAACTGCCACATTCTATTTGTATACCTGCATGTCAGTTGCTGTCCTGAATTCTTCTTTTTTTCTTTCTTTTTTTTTCTCAGAAATTCCTGGACGAGCTCCACGACCACGGTCAGCTTCACTCCATGTCTGCCTGGATGGAGATGTACCCGACCCTGAGCTCAGACATCCGCTTTGCCAACATGCTGGGCCAGCCGGGTAGGACAGCAGGCCACAGCCACACGAGCTGAGTGATCTCAAGCATGTGGTTGTGATATGCAGACAGCAGCACATGACATGAACACAGAAATAAAGCGTACACAGCTCAGGATGTAAAAACACTTTCTACACCATTAACTTCAGATACGTTTTGTTGTTCATACATTTAACAAAACATTCAGCACACAGATTTCTGTATAATGGTTCTGGTTGTGTTTGTGTGTTCTGCTGTTGTCTAATATTTCTTTGCAGCATAACATATTGTCGACATCTTTTGACTTATCCTTTCTGTTCTGCAGGTTCCACTCCCCTCGATCTGTTCAAGTTCTACGTGGAAGACCTGAAGGCCCGCTACCACGATGAAAAGAGGATCATCAAAGATATTCTGAAGGTAAGTGTAGCTGTGGTGTGTTTCTATCTCGGGACAACACTTCCCATCTGCTCAGATCAGTGTTTCCTTTAGGAGGCTTGTTGTGACACTTTATTCTTTTATGTAACAACAACTTGTTCATCTCCTGCTTCCTTTGTGCTGCCAGGACAAAGGCTTTCTGGTGGAGGTCAACACTGGCTTTGACGACTTTGGATCAGTCATCAGTTCAGACAAGAGAGCCACCACACTGGATGCAGGGAACATAAAGCTGGCATTCAACAGTGTAAGACTCCTTTGCTACGTCCATGTTTTTATTATCTGTGTCTTTCGGTCTCAGGCTTAAAAACGTTATTTTAAGGCCTTTTCCAGGTTGTAATATTTATTAGATTAACACGTTTTTCCACCTATTTGTGTGTAGTTACTGGAGAAGGCAGAAGCCAGAGAGAGAGAGCGAGAGAAGGAGGAGGCGAGGAAAATGAAAAGGAAAGAAGCAGCCTTTAAAAACATGCTGAAGCTGGCCACACCACCACTGGAGCCAGAGACTTCATGGGAGGGGGTACGTCCTTAATGCAACATATATTCTTATCGTTTCGGAGCACCAACTATTCAGTTCTAATAATTTCTAAATTACTCGTAAAAGCACTCCACAGCTTGTCCTTAATGTTTTGTGATGGTTTCAGATCAGAGATCGATTCCTAAAAGAATCTGCCTTTGAAGACGTGACCCTGGAGTCGGAGAGGAAAAGGATATTCAAAGACTTCATGCATGTCTTAGAGGTGAGTCTGCCAGGACGGTGGGAATGCGCTGACATTATCAATCTTGATGACAAAGGTGATGCAGGTTTACCGTGGCATGTATTTTCTGTTAACAGCATGAATGCCAACATCACCACTCCAAGACAAAGAAGCACTCCAAGAAGTCCAAGAAGCACCACAGGAAACGATCCCGCTCTCGATCGGTTAGTAGTCCTCACTGCCGTGCTTAGACAAGACAATCTAGCAGTTCATAATCTGCATGAACACCCTTTGCCTTGATGTCAATACTTCATATCGCGCCTCGTTAATCTCTGGACAGGGCTCCGAGTCTGAGGACGAGGAATACCACAAGAAGAAAAAGAGGTCGCAATCCAAGTCTCCCTCTGAACGCTCATCCAGTGGAGAATCCGGTGAGTGGATTTCAAAGCTCTGAGGATCTGTTGATCATTGTGCAGCACTACTGACATTTATTGACATGTTCTGCCTGAAACCAGAGAGAAGCTATAAAAAATCCAAGAAGCACAAGAAGAAGGGCAAAAAGAGACGTCACAAGTCTGTAAGTATACAGGAAGAACCCCCCAAATCATGTGTGTATATACGTATAATCTGAATGCGTTTGTATGGGAACTGATGGTGATTATGACACACAGGCATCGCCAGACTCCGACAATGAGAAGAAAGGAAGAGAGAGAGCGCGAAGGAAAGCGTGAAAAGGACTTAGAGAAAGATAAAGAGAACGACAAGTCTCGGGGGAAACCTCGCTCAGACTCTAAACAGAAGTCTCCGAAAAGAAAAGCTGCAAAAGAGGAGGTTGGTTTTATTACTGTACAAATGAAATATTGATCAAACTGATGCTTTAATGGCTGCTGTTAAGGTTACCATCAACCACTGTCATTTAGACGTTGTATGTGACACGTCAGTGACTCACTTTCTTTACAGCAGTTAACTTTCATCTCTCATAGTTTATATAATGCTGAGTGTGTGTGTGTGTGTGTTGTGTTCAGGGGGGCTGGGATACTTCAGGCAGTGAGCTGAGTGAAGGAGAGCTGGAGAAAAGGAGAAGAACTTTACTGGAACAGCTGGATGCACCTTGATGACACCTCTGCTGCTCTTTTATTGTATTTGTACACTTCTACAAACATGCATTCCCCTCCAAGCTCATGTGACTGTACTGGGCGAACCACCCTGGACGGAGTGTGTGACATAACACCGTTCTCTGGTATTCATGGGAATGTGCGACACTGAGCTTACACACTTATTTGGTGACTAATTTGATATCAGGAAACTGATCAGCTGATCAACCTTAAAATATCAGGTTGTCTTTTTGTTGCTTTTGTTAGTATTTTTTTTTAGTTGACTGTAGCTGTACATGTTTTCCATTGCCAATAATTTTTATATTCAATTAAAAGTATATCTTGAATGTCACACTGATTGTCTTTCACCTGGAAAAGTAGCGCAAGAAGAAATAGGTTTAAGGACACCTTTCATTATCTCTGGATATGTTCAGAGATAATGAAATAGTTTTGATTTGGTCTAACTTAACTAGCTGTATTCTCTAATCATCCAAAAAGTTTTAATTTGAGCATCTGTTTAAATTGATCTACTGTAGTGAAATGTAATAAAATACTGTTTCAATGGATTACGTCTTTACTTGGATACTTCAGGAGATCAACACGATCAAAAGTAAATGTTTTTATGTACTTGTGTAATTTCCAAACACTGCAGTTCTACAGGATGTAGTAATAATGGACCGTGTTTCATTGATAAGCAGCTGATAGGACAACTAATCAGTGGGGTGATCCGTCATATGACCGGTATTTAATTCAGTTCAATAACGAATAACACTGCCAGTTCATTAGATACATCCAGCAAACACTAATGCAGGCGAATACATTAATAATAAATAAATGAAATCCAGATACAGTGATTTGGGTTTATAGCCCAAGAAAGAGAAGACAAGAATTACAAAAGGCAAACTGCTTTATATTCAATGTAAATACTTTATTTGATCATATTTGTTGAAAATCTCATATCACCTAATTTTTAAAATAAAGCTTGTTATTTTGTAATAAGCACAAACTGCCTAAAATACATTTCTGGTGAAAGTAAAATAGAAAAACATGCCAGTATTATCCAGTTAGACACATGTTACGATTACAGACTGAAGTTGAGAGAAAGAGATGAACGGCAGCACATCACTGAGCCACAAAACCAGCTGATCACAGGTCAGCTAGCGGAAACTCGTTTGATTAAACAGTGTGATGGATTTTGGAGTTTAAATCTGTTCAAATTTACAAACAATTTAAAATCCGTTGCATGTTTTTGTAGCTGGCTTTGATGCACCTGTGACCCACCCACATGACAGACATGACTTTACACTAATGTAGATTCTGGCTGCATTTGGCTTAATTAAATATACAAAAAATGGAAACAAAAACTATAAGTTAAAATAACATTCAAGTTGTATAGCACAAGGCAATGAAAACTTTTGTTTGAACAATATGTACAATATTAACCATCTGGTAATGTGAATTAAGAAGAAAAAACAAGACATTGTAGCAAAATATCTGTACATTTAGGAAACATGTTTGTGTTGTGTACTTTGTTTTGCCATGTTTCTAATGTACATGGACACATTAGATGAAAACAGGAGCTTAAAGAATTCCTTTCAGTGGTTAAATACTATACATTAAAATTACAATAAAGTGAGTAGACGCAGTAGCCTGGAATATAATTAATCAGTAAAAAAAAAGACAGAGATGAAATGCAAAGTGTGATCCAGTCTCGACAATGAGAACCATTTAGTAGGGTTCCGTATCTTTCGTGCAGTTTCTACGTTTAATAGAAATAGTTTTTTGTTGCTTTACAAGCTCGTTTACTTGTAATTTGTTCCCAGAAACCAGACGGACTGCTGTGCTGCTACAGAAATGCAACATTTTAAAAGGACGGTAAAGTTTTACTTCTATGGATCAAGAGCTACAAATTGAGGCTTGATCCATTTAACTGAAGTAATTCTGAAAGAAGTCAGCATGGAGTGGGCCCGATATAGATAATTCACATTAGCCCGGTCTTGTTTTGAAGTGGTTTTGATGTCTTTTTCGTTCATTCTTCATCATTATACTTACTTTAATACAAATATAAAGTCCTAATTACTTCACCTTCTTCATGCCTGATCATCAGCCCTTTCAGTAGAAGTTGTAAAACCTCTTGAGATGTTTGAGCACGTTTGTATAGTCAGAGGAATGGAAAAGAGCACCGGAATGTACCAAGATACCACAGTGACAAACCCAACACTAAAAGATGTCATTTTTGTAACAGCTAAAGGGAACGCGTCCCATACATTCTACAATACGTTTCCAAGGAAGCATCTCTTCACGTGGCTCTTAAGGCCACCGCAAGTCCAGTTTTACACATCTTAAAATCAAAGCAAGGTCAGGTTGTATTGCTTGAAGTGGGTAATATTAAAAAAAAAACAGTCCTCAGACAGGAGACGGCGTGACATCAGCCCACAAAAATAAGCTCAGGCACTTGGCTTGTCTAAGGTTTCTGAATCAACCTTTCAGACACTTACAATTCAGTCCCACACATGTCCCAGTCCTTCATAGTGAAAAGCTGCTGCTGTACCACAGACATGGAGTAACATGTATTCTTATGTAATATATATATATATATATACACACATAATCATCTCTATGGTTGCTACACTTGTCATCTTTCACTTATCATCCTTCACTCTGCATCGAACCTCCCGTCTCTCCCTCTCATACGCATCCTCACACACCCCCCCCCCCCCAGCACATGCACTGCTCCCTCGTCACACGATCACTTCGCCGTTGTTACTCGGCCGCAGGTTCTGATCATCAAAGCGTCTCCTGACGCTCCTCCGCACAGCGTCTGCTCGCCTGTAAGGCTGATTCCTCAAATCTGAAGAAGGGGGGGGGGGGGGGGGATAAAAGAGCCGTCAGTCATCTTGTGGAGGCGTTTTGGTGAGCCCACATACCCAGAGTGCTGGCAGCCTGTCTTTCAAAGCAGCATGAGTTCTACACAGAAAAAAATAAAAAAGCCTTGCAGGTCATCTGTCTCTTGGTATTACGACAGAGACAGGCCACAGGGTTTTGACTTGTGAGTAGAAAAGCTTACATGGATCTGGTGAAAACCAAGATGCACCTTTGCCAATAAAATGGGTGAATTATCAACCGAAAAGAGTTGATATTTTGTATCGTTAGACATTCAAATGTATTGTTATGAAGGTGACATAATGAGTGGAGAACAGAGGAAGAGGTAGGTCAATACTGAGTGAACCTTGAATGAAAATACAGTAAAACAGGAAAGGGAGGTAATAAAGAGATGCTTGCCAGGTTTGGGACACAGCCACCACTACAGGTGTGCTACTGGAGGAGTTCCTTACCCTCGAGTAGACATTGGGAAATTTAGTAATATTATTCTTCTTTAGGGCTAGATGAAGAGAAGACAAAATGGAGGTTAAAAATGGAGGAGGAGGAGGCTGACCGGAGCATGTCAGCCCGACATTCACCCCTGCTTTGCTAAGAGAGCGCTAAGAGAGCACTGCGAGAGCAAAGCAAAGTGGCAGCAGGGGGGGGGGGGGGGGGGCAGAGGAGGGGTAAGGGCATGAGAAGGGACAGAGCTGGAGGATGTTAACTGGTTCATCTGGCAGCGAGGAGGATCAAAGCTTCTGTGGTTTCTTATTTTTCTGTGTTATGAACTCAGTCTGCTTTGCAGAGTGGCTACCAGCAGGATAGAAAAAGAGCCCGTTTCAAACTTCCAGTACAGAGAGATTGTGAACTAAAACAAACAAACAAACATGGTTCCAGGACACAGCAGGATTTGTTACATTCAGCAGCATCTTGACCAAAAAGCAACCAAAGCATGCATGCAGCAGGCCAACACTGGATGACAGGTAAACTCAGTGAAACAACCTGGCTGCATGTTAGTAGCACACACACACACACACACACACACACACACACACACACACACACACACACACAGACTGCTGCAATGTAAGTGATTATGCATACGTAGACGTCATGCAGAATATTAGCGAGCCTGCCACACCACAGAGAGTCATTTGACAGAGAGGTGACCTGTCAGCCGGCGGCAGGAGCAGGCACAGCATATGGGCTAACTGGGAGAGCAGGGATGCATTGTGGGAAAGCGTTAGAGATGAAGCAATCAGCATGCAAGAAGCGGTTTCAGCAGCAGTGATTAAATGTGATAACGAACACACGAACATTCATTTTTCATTAAAACACTGATTGAAACACAAAGAAAAGCAAGTTATAATGCCACAGGCCCTTACACAATAATGACATCAGTCATACCTGTGACGTGGATGATGACTAAAGCTCACATATGTATATTTTACATACACACACTGAATTAAATAACCATTCAATTTGAATCTAATCAGTGATAAACGCTAAAGTATTTGACTCATGAGTCAGTATTTGTTTTTAATCTGTTAGCACTAGGTGGCAGCACGCAGCTTAACTTTTCTACTCCAGTGCTTGATGAGAAAACGTACAATCGTTCACCGATTCTCATCTCCTGTCACTGCAGATACAAGTATGAACTTGGAGACAGTTTCCTCTGTGACATTATGGTTTGCCATGGTTGATAAAATGACGGGGTCACACTTCATGCAGGTGGGCAGAGAAAACCGTTACACTGAGTCATGCTCAGGAGTGAGAACACACACACACACACACACACACACACGCACACACACACACACAGGTGTGTGCGCAAAAAACATGAGATCGGGCACGGTGCACAAACACAGGTCCGAAAGTGTGCGGGTTGAGTGTGACGGTTTAAAAAAAAAAGGGAGGACGTGTGAAGAGGCATGCAAGGATGGAGGAGAGAGACATAAAGAAGAGAATGTTTTGTTCCAGCAACCTTAGAGAAGAGAGACTACAAGCTTAGTAATGGTACTCCTCATTGAGGGCGGGCTCGCAGAAGAACCGAGAGCCACGCTTGGCTGTGCGGGCGGTAAAGGGCACTGTCTTCAGCACTGCATTGAGAACAACAAGGACAACAGCCAGGACAAACACAGTTTAAGAAAAGCAGACTCCTACAGGGTTTTAGCACTGGTTAGCGCTAAGCAAATATCTAACAACAGCATCAGGAGGGGCCAGGAGACAATGTCTTTATTCTAGCAGTTAATGTTCCACTGAAGGGTTTACTATAAACTCTCTCTGGCTTGGTTTGTAAGAACACAGCAAAGTTCTATTGTTACAGAGATCTGAATTGCCTGAGGTCTTTAACGCTAGAATCACATTTACATTATTACTGCGGCTAGCGGAGGAAAACATATTGAGAACTTTTACTCTTTACTTTAAAAGGTGCAATACTTCAGTGTAAAAATACTCCATTACAAGTAAAAATCAGCAGAGTTTAAAATCGTAGTTAACTAAAAGTACTATTAACAAAATGTACACCCAGTTTTACATGATCATATCATAATATTATATTGTTAATACTAATACATTAATATGTAAGTAGCATTTCAGTGTAACAAAACGTATAACAACGCATTCTATTAACTTATCACGTTCTGTATGTAAAATGTTATTTTTCAGAGTAAAGTATTAGAGCTAGACTTATGTTGGCTGGTATCAGTTTATTACAAATATAAATATATCTTACTGGTGTGACTCTACTTTGTCCACCAGAGAGCCCTGACAAGTTTATTGTTCAACTTTAAAAATGCTCCGCTCAGTATTTAACAAAAACTAATTCAAGGGATCACTATCACGATTGTCTGTATGTTATGCGTTTATGGCCTAAAAAGTGCAACTGTACTTAAGTACAGCACATCAGAAAAGTGGTGGGTAAATTCCACCACTGCCTACGGCAAGTTTATCACACTTCAGTAAACAGAAGATGTATTTATTTATTCCAGTATAATGAATTCATTTCCTAGGAGCTAGTCGCAACCCGGCCCCGTCTACGTACAGATGGTGTTACAAAGAAATGACAAAGCAGATAAGATTAGCAATGATCATCAGACACATCTGGAGCTGAATGTCTCGATTAGCTGGACTGTCAGTGCATGTTTGTACTCATTAGGTTATACACCTTTAGTTCTCAAACATCTGACAGCTGAATTTTAAGAAAAGCCAAAGTCATTGTGTTAGTTGATTTAGATTCCCTTTGTTAATGACTGAATGTATAGCGTCGGAGAGGACCTTCATGCAGAGCGCCCTGTACCGTGTGTGTGTGTGTGTGTGTGTGTGTGTGTGTGTGTGTGTGTGTGTGGCAAGAGACAGGTCCAGGTGATATTACCCGTGATGATGTCTTCTATCGCTCCATCTTTGCCTTCGTAGACGTGTCTGCTGTCTTTCACCTGTTTCTTCCTGAGCTCATGGATCAGCTCCTGTTGCTGCCGCTTGTTTTTATGAGATGGAGACTGAGGAGACACACACACACACACACACACACACACACACACACACACACACACACAAACACAAACACACACGAGACCTCATTTAACATGTATTAATAAGTCATACGCTGAGACATGAGTCCAGTATAATATACAAAGGATTCTCCCACCCACGATTTATTTGAGCTTAAATGTGCTTTTGCTCCACACATCGCTTCACTCTGTAGGTTTGTGCACGTGTGAGCTAAGTGAACCATTTAAGAAGTATAACCGCTGATCCTGAGTCGATGTGATGTGGCTCAGTGGGGTGGCAGACTGTAGAACCAGATATAACTACACCCGGCAGGCAGTCAGTGCTCAACTAATCCTGTGATCAGGAATCTGGAGGAAGGAAGGATGAAGCGGAAAGTGGAGGAAGTGGTCTTCATGATCCACTGTAACCACCTGCCCTAGAAAGAAGGGGGGGGGGGGTATAGGGAGGGAGGGGAGGGTGGAGGGGGTTGACAGTTGAAAGAACGGCGACTCACCTTCTGGTCTTCCTCCATCATGGCCTCCTGTTCAAGAAGTTTCTCCATCAAAATCTGCTCCTGTCTCTTTTTATGCTCATTGTCCTCTTCTGCTTGCTGAGGATGTCACATAAACATGGCACACAGTTACAACTTGTTTAAATATACTGCTGTTACTATCATAGAGAAAACTATGCTGTTAATTAACATGACATAAAAAAAAACTCTCATTTCAAATGCATGGAATAGTTTCGCCACATGTGCTGTGCAAGCTGAGACTCTATTTCGGCACCATGAAATGTGATGAATGAAGTCATTAACACGGTTTGGAGGAGTTGAGGATGCGCTAAACAGAGTTGACACAGCAGCTGTGAGAGAAACGTCTGGAAACAGTCAAGAAGCTGTGAGTAGCAGTAACACATGGTGTGATGGGTTTTTATTTATTTATTCATTTGTAAAATACGTATTAGTTTTGGTTTAGAAGAGAACACTGTGCTGCAGTGATAACACCAGAGGGCGTGTTGATGTCTAGTCACCTACTCTCCATATGGACACAATACACAAGCATTAACACATCACACTCACCCTGTAAGCCTTCACAAATCGCACAAACACAGGGAAGAAGACGGAGGGCGGCGTCGTTTTGGCGTTCTCCCCGAAGAACTTCACTGCCTCGTCAAAGGCATCCTTCCAAAGACAGACGGTTGACTTACTTAGAAAACACTCCGATGACTTCATTTTAAACATTGTCACAACAACAGGGTTTAAAAAAAAACCCAATAAACAAGGCATTAGGTTTGCAAAGCGAGGCGTGCTCATGTTACCTGTGCAATCTTGGCATCGTCCTGCAGCTTCTTCAGCTTGTTCTCATTGTGTGCGATGAAGTCTTTGAGCATGGTGTTGTGGCCGTGCATGCTGTACTCTCTTTTGGTGAGCTCCATGCCTCTCAGCAGCTCCTTAACATCCAGCAGGACGTTCTCCAACGACACTGTGGAGACACCAGCGGACGTGTGAGTACACGTGCAAAACGCGCTCAACTGTAAAAAGTCAGATGAAGAACGACACGTGTGCACTACGCGACTCACCTGCTGCAGCTTTCTCCACATAGTGCAGCTCATTGTAGAAGAGAGAAACTTGGGAGTATTTCTCCTTTACCACATTGGCTATGTAGTGTAACAACGTTATCTTACGGTCCGTCGACTTGGTATCAAGTAGCTGTGGAGAAAGTCAAACACAAAACTTAGGAAAACATCTGTGTAGAAAATGTAAAAGGCTTTAACGTCAGAGGGAGGAAACCTACCAAGTCTAAACTTTGCAGCTTGAATCCGTACACCGCTCCTCTTTTGCTGCTGTTCATGTAGTTTCCCAGTGCCAAGATAATCTGGCGAACAAGAAGGAACAAGAATGTGTAAGAAAAACCCTGCATTCATTTAACATCATGTTCGGATATAAATAAATGAGTTACCTCTAGAATTTTCTTTAGCTTCTGTGACGACTTGATGGACACAGATGCTGCAATGACTGCATGAATTTGCTGCGGGGCAAACGAAGGAGGATGACATGAGAAGATGTGAAATTCAGTAAACGTTCTTTGGTCACAGCATCCCCGTATAGACCGCCTCTAATCATATCCAGTGTTTTACTGTCGGAACATATTGTCCTACACACACACACGAGATCCCCGTTCTCACCGGTGTGAGCATCTGCACGCTCTCGCAGAAGTTGCCGATGAAGGCCATGATGGTCATCTTCTGCATGAGCCGCTCGATTTTACTAAACTGCATCATGAAGCGGTCCTCGTCTGTCAGGCTCTCCAGGGGTTTGCGCTCCTTCTCATACTGTCGCATGCTTTTAATCTCATGTTCCGTGGGCTGGAAGCGCATCAGACACTCCACGTAGTCCACCGGCAGAGTTCGCAGGTCAAAGCTGGAAGACGGCGAGACAAAAGGAATACGCAGAGTAGCTTACATAGACCATTTGATATCTTATGTTGGAAACCTACGATACGAAAATGAAGGACATCAAATAAAAACAAAGAAGGTCTTTTGTTTTATTAGACTTACATCTGAATGGCCTTGCAGATCTCCTCAGGAGGCTTGCCCACTTTCCTCAGTGTGATGGCCAGGTTCTTTGCTCTGTTGGAGTCCAGCAGCGTCACCTTGTTGGGCATCTTTTGGATGATCTTCTGCTTGCTCGAGATGAGGTCGATAGCCGGGCCCTGAGCTTTCGTCTTAAACATCTCCTCGAACTCATCCACGTTTAGGTCCTTAAAGATGCCGACAAAGAATCTGTTAATGTTCCATCATCGTGGAAACGAGGCAGAAAAGGGGGGACTAAACGATTCAGACTCTCACCTCGAGTATCCTCTCATCATCGATCTCATTAAAGACAGTCCCGTTGATCTGGTTCGGTTTCAGGGCTACCCAGTTGAAGACGGGCATACGGAACTTAGTCTTGATGGGCTTCTTGATCTTAACAGCTACACAGGAAACAGAAGAGTTAGCAACACGACCCTATCTCCTATGAGAGGACACACACGCACATTCACACACACACACACACACACACATTCACACACACACACACACACACACACATTCACACACACACACACACACACACATTCACACACACACACACACAAGGTTGGACAGGTGACAAACGTGGATATATGACTGTTTTATCTCTAAAACGATACATCCCTACTTCCAGTTGAGTTTTAAACAAAATGGACACTTGGTCCTACTTGAAGCAGAGTAAAGCCTGTCAGCCTCTGGCAGGTGAACACGGCCAAAGTGTATGTACCCTGTACAGTAAATGGTGCACATGGCGAGGATTTCCTGCCTGGCCCGGTGACACACTTTATCGGACAGATTATGGCTATTTGTGGCCACTTGGGCTGATTCACCGAAGCTGAGCATCAAGGTGGCGCCTGGTTTAGTCACAGAGACGAGGTGTCAGCAGGGACAGAAAGATAAGGCCGTCACGAGAGGGCAAACAGCATTCCAACAGCTCTGCGTAAAGCCTATCACTTTCTATCCTCTGCGTGCACCAGCAGGTCACCGTGTCTCAGCATGCAACCAACACTGAGATGTGGCGATATTTAATTCAACGCACACACACACACACACACAAACACACATATATACAACAAGACTACAGCAATTTTGAAATGTGGTATTTTCTCTGTTATCTTAATGTTTCACAGAAAGTCTCACTGTGAGAGCAAACATAGAATTCATGAAGCCACAGTTCACTGTTTTTGGAATACGTGTTTTTATATGCTGCCGAGGTCGTGTTAGAAGTGGCAAAAAGAAGAAAAAGAGAAAATGTCTGAGAAACATGAAAACAATTATGAACTATATCCAGGAGGCTTGAATTGCACAAATGGAAGTTGTTTGTTTGTTTTCTATTGGGATTCAGAGACTGAAAATACCATTTTCCAAAAAATGTTGTCCTTGTGATAAAGAAAGGGAACATTGGAGGGACAAAACACCAAACATGACAAGCAGAACCTACAGAAAAGTTTGATGGGTCCCTCTGGTTGGCAGAAAAAGAAACAATTCAAAGAAAAAATCATTAAGAAATTGGCAGAGTTAGTGAGGAAGCTTACACGTGCACATCGCAAACACACTTTTACCATTAAGCAGCTGCAAAAAGTGTTGAGGTGGGAACAACATAACAATTTTGCAATTGACAAAAGTAGTTGGAATATAATATAATATAATAAAAGTAACACTGTTTTGCAGAAAATATCTGCACATTACTCTATTTTCACCTATTGAAACAGTTCTTCATCACATAACTCACATGTACACACAAACTTGACTCAATGTGTGTATTTTACCTGCTAACCCAGAGTTCATGATGACCGTGGGCGTCCCACAGCCGGGCAGCGGCGGCGCTACAGGAGGAGGCGGCGGAGGCATAGGTCCTGAGATATAAGAGGCTAGCCCTGGAGGGGGAGGCGGAGGTGGAGGGGGAGGCGGTGGAGGTGGGGGTGGGGGAGCTGCAGCTGGAATGGCTGACGATGGTCCGTTTAACACTAGGAGAGAGGAGAGACGCTCAATGCTTAGCATCACTTTTATATCGACGTACAAACTGTGTATATTCCCTCCCATTTTCTCTCTTCTTTCTGCATTTCATGATTAACAGTTTACATGCTGATAAACTGCACTAATATTAAACCTACATGTGCCGTTCACTGGCAGTGGGGGGGGTGGAGGAGGAGGTGGTGGAGGAGCCGGCATCCCAGCTACGACTCCCAAGTGATTTGGAGTGACAGCTGCACCGTTTCCTCCCATCACAACACCCGGCAAGCCACCCACACCGGAGGATGGCGAGGGCAGGATGGAGATGTCTCCGTCTCCCTTCTTGTGGATCTTGATGGTGCCTTGTTTCTCCAGTTCGTGGATCTTTTTCTCCAGGTTGCTCTGTCGCTGGATGGCCTCGTCCTTCTCCTTCAACATCTGCCGCAGCGAGTGTACCTGCGAGCTGGTGTCTTTGTAGACTTCCTGTGTGGGAGAGGGGGAGACAGGGGGGTTGAGAATTGTTAATAAAGTATTGTAAAAACATATTTAATTTTTATATTTCTGCCATGAGAGTGGAAACCTTACAACCCCAAAACTACATGTCAACAGTTGGCAGAACAGTTGGAGTGCTTAAATGGATCCTTAAAGGATGAATGTGAATGTTCAGAGGTGGAGTCTGACCCTAATCGATTCAAGGTCCTTGTTTCTTTGCATCAGCTGCTTCTCAAGCTCCACGATCTTGGACATGGCCTCATTCTCCGTATCCTGCAGCTTCTCTGACATCTACAAGTACAATAACCGGGAGTGACATGAACTCATTGCGAAACATCAAACTCAGTATGTCAACAAAGAAATCTGAGGGCATGTATATATATATATATATATATATATATATATATATATATATATATATATATATATATATATATATGTGTATCAATTTTGGATTAAAACAAATTATGAAGACTTGAAAGTTATGAGCGTTACAAAAGTGTGTCCATATTTAGTCCATATTTAGTGTTCCTTCCCAGTCTTTTTATGGTGGATTTTATAGCAAATCCCACGCTGACATCAATACACAGCCGTTTGCAAGGGGAAAATAGATGAGATTTAGGAGTCAGTTTTGTGGATTTTCAGAGAGTAAAATCAAAAGGTCGAGGGCTCTCACGTGTGACATGTTCTCCTCCAGCTCCTCCACACGCTCCAGGGCGGCGTTTTTGGTCTCCGCATCCTCCAGAAGAGCTCCCACATCAAACACGTTATCCAAGTAGGCCTGGATCTGAACCTGCAGCTTATCGCTCTCTGTATGCTTTAGTTTCTGGAAAACAATATGCAAAACAAAAAGAAATGCCGTGATGATAAGAGTGAGGCGGTTAGGGAGTGAGAGGGAGGAGACATTTACTTCTTCAGTGCAATGCATGAGACCGACATCTCAGACCCAAAGGCCCAGCATTGATCTCACCTGTGCAGTGAGACGGGAGACAAGGATTTACAGAACTGACAGATTTTTTTTTTCCTCAAGTAATGGAAAAGCCATTATCGACTGCGTTTCTATGGTTGCTGTCTCGGGGGTGCAATAATGACAACCTGTGCTCTGGATTGAGCGGAGTATTAAGAGCGGGAGTGTTTGGTCTGTCTGTGAATTTTTCCTGCAGCATCATGACTCAACTCACGTCTAAGTAGTCGTCCAGACACAGCTTGGTGAAGTCGAACTGTAGGTGAACTCTGAAGTTCATGTCCTCCACTGAGTGAACGACTATGTTGATGAACTGCATACAGGCCACCTGGGGAATAAACACAGAAGAGAAACAGTGAACGAGGATTCTCAAACCTGCATATTATGCATTATGCATTAGGCACTGTGTGCCTGCTGACAATACATGGTACAAAATTGTCAAAAATAAAACAGATTTCAGGTTCAGTCTGGTACTTCTATGAAATGGCTTAATGCTCATTATCCCATTTAATTCCTTTTAATATGGCTTGCACTGAAACTGTGTGTATAAATCCTCATTACTGTGCTTGCTTGGCTGGCAGACTGGCTTATCTGGTAGATTAAGAGGATGTGGAAAAAACAAATTAACAAAATCAGCCAGTTCAACTCCATCAGCTGCCTTATGGGCGCCTCTGTAAACAGATCTGGGGGGGGGGGATCTCCTCTTAGTGTCTAATGTACACACTTCTTCTCACCCTGACACTGGCTTAATGAAACTTGCGGTAAGAAGCTCGGTTGTCTCGGTGCGACACTGCAGCTTTGACAAAGTCTGTTTGCTTTAGCGCTGCTGTCAGACGACGGCCCACCAAGCGACTGTGAGCGGACTCGTGACAGAGTTCCTATTGAAGTCCTATTCAAACACAGCAGCTGTTGGTTTTCACTCACTCACACACACACACGCACGCAGCATTTGCTTCACATCAATTAAAGACACCTAGATGGACACACACGCTGAATAAAATACTGTCTAAGTTGGCACTTTCTTCACAGTGTGTTTTGCTCTTATCTGTCGGGCTCATTAGCACTACTTGGCCTGGCAAGGGTTCCTTGATTAGTGACACTCCAGTTTGATGTATTGCATCACATATTTGCTTGCACAAAGACTGATGTTGCCCTGTGAGTGTGTATTGTGAAACTGGAAGCAAAAACTGAATACATTTTTAACAAACCTATCAGGACGCATGTGCAAAATATCTATATATTTCTAAGCAGCTGAAAAGTATGCTGGTTGCTCTCAAAGACTGGATCGGGACCCACAGGTGGGTCGCAGGAGATTTGATTAGGGTCGCTAGGTAAATATTATTTTGTTGATATCCGCAGAACACCTTTGAGCCACATGAGGGAGCCTGAATGTTCATAGTGTTCTGATAATTGCAGCCTACTTATAACATTGAATCACACCTGAAAGGCTAGCTTACATTGTGTTTGTTTTACTGATGAGACGAAAAGTACGAGAGTCTGTTAACTCCACCTAAATGTATTTATCTGGTGTCATTTACTAAATATTTAACATGAGCATACGTTTTCAATTACACATGCTTAGATGTATACGTCTTCAAAATGGCTAGTTTACCTATTCAGTATTAATTGCAGTGAAAATGGTCAAGAACGTTCATTTACATCCAAATTTGCTCTACTAAGTATTTATAGATAAGGCCTGTTGTGAATTGGGTTGCTTCACTCAAAAACCTTCATTAGCCATCTGTGGTTTGCCTGGTGATGTAGGATTTCAATAGTCATTAGGACTGAGTGTGTGTGTGTGTGTGTGTGTGTGTGTGTGTGTGTGTGTGTGTGTGTGTGTGTGTGCGTGTGTGTGAACATACCATAAAGTCGATGTTGTTGTCCTCGTTCTTGAAATACTCCATTAGCCTCTCAAACCGCTGCGTCTCCACACACACCTGCAAAACAAACAACTTCTGACTTATTGTATTTATTGGAGTCTAGATGAAGAGAGCAACCCACAGGGATTCATTTATGCGAGCAATCACTGATTTGCATAAATGACACCAACCGACTCCTCGTTATTCACACAAACCAGGGCCTGAAACAAAAAAAAACTCCAAGTTCAGGGTTAACTTTTGTGCTGCCCGTACACACAGCGACACTAGAGATGAATGCTCTTCACTGGCAATGTAGCCGTGACTGTTACCTCATGAACGCTTTTAACATATTCATGAACTGCTGCTGAATGTAGTGCATCTGTGTTCAATATTGCTTGTGGTACAACTTTTACCACTTCTACTGTAGTTTTTGGTCCTGCCTATCTGAACTCAAATTTGTGAGACAGAAAAGAACAGAGACAGATAAAAAGAGAGAGAGAGAGATGCTCGGCAGTTCATCTGGAGGGCAATGAGGGAGATGGAGCATGATGAAGAATTGAGAAGGAAGGGGGAGAGGAAGAGGAGGGCTGCGTATCCAAAAAACCTCTGAATAACGACTCTCAGCTTGCAGCCCTTTCATCAAACACGGGATATCAAAGTCGCTGAGCAAACTAGATCTAATGACGCTTTTTAAATAAAGAGAAAACCAACTGAAAACTGCCTTTGCACCGCGAAGAGATGCGAGTGAGTCCTCAAATGCTTCCAGCAGCCTACACTATTATGACACTACCCTCCATCTCATTAGAGAAGCGACGTTCTCCCTAAGCCTTATTCTCCCACTAATGCCGACGCCACTGAGAGCAACACTCAATATTTCATTCAGGGGTGTAAATATTGCATTAACTGCAGTCGGCCCATTTTTCGCGGGCCGTACAGTGTGCATCATGAACCTCCTACTCTTTTCTCAAGCAGCCAGAATACCTCATCCAGACAGACAAGGGTCAGGCAAGGCTGACTGTTGCATCTTTCACTCTGCTTTTCTGAAATCTAGTTAGCACACTTGTAACCGTTTTCTCCGGAAGTCAAGTGGGTCCTGCTGTTCTATTCAGCTAAAGTCTGTGTCTGTAATCTGTTGACAAAGAGCTCATTACTAGATGCTATCCTGAGGAATCTGCTGGTCTGACATCTGCCGGGGAAGCATTCCACCAGGGCTGAGTCACTGTTTGAAATTGCACATCTCCTTAGACCCCACTTCCCCTCTCCGTGCAGCTCGTACCTCCTTAAAGTTGTCGAACGCAGAGAGAATAATTTCGTGGCCTCCTCTCACGAGACAAACTGCCGCCAGGAGCTCCAAGACCAGAGCTTTAGTTCTGTAAGACAGGGAGACAATGAAGGCGGGAATGGTTAGCAAATGACAAGTGCCAGCGCTGCGGCAAACCTTGACTTTAACACGGAGCGAACAAAGAGGAAAACAGTGTTAAGATCCCGCCAATGCTGAAACCTCGGTGTAGTCCGGATCTACGTGGTGTTTATTACAATTAATATATTTTCAAGTTTATACATCTTTAGAAATATTAATTTACAACTTGAACAAACTTTAAATAACTTGAAAAAAGTTTTGTAACATCACAACCTGAGAGGAAAAAAATAAAAGACCTCCACATTTTCATCTTATCCACTGGATTAAAAAGGCTGCATGAATACTTCAGGCCCAGTCTGTGTCTGTGTGTGTGTGTGTGTGTGTGTGTGTGTGTGTGTGTGTGTGTGTGTGTGTGTGTGTGTGTGTGTGTGTGTGTGTGTGTGCAGGATTGCTCTGCCTGGATGAGATGATATGCGACAGGTGATGCTGAGTGGTTTCACATCCACTTTTGAGGAAATCCTTAAGCCTCTGGGCAAAAAGTGAAAACACACCGACACACCGACACACACACACACAATAAGTGAGTCCTTCTGGTTGCTGTCTCAGTGAGCAGCTGCCAGTGAAGTGTGCCAGCGGTGCCCTGACCCGTCTGTCAGGATGAATGTGCCCCTGAGCTACAAAGACACTCACTCTGGATCAGACTGTGCAGGTGCACTGAGGCTAATGTTGGACTCTGGATGTTCCATTATGGGTCTCAGTCTTTGTTGGTAAAATATCTGGATTTGTTGAGCTCCAAATATAAAAATGTGACTTGAAAACATGCAGGTATTCATTTAGATTAAGAGCAAACAAACTATCTATCTGGAAAAAACGTTTTGTTTGAACTTACCTCGGGTTTTTATTGTTGAGACTTAGTGCAATTTCATTCACAGCATGTGGGTGAGACATGACCATGTTGAAGCCATACTGGGAGATGAAAAACAAACCACAGAGAGAGAGAGGACAGAGACAAATAAGCTAATTAACAGAGGAGAGGAGCCGCTGAATAAACAAGAGGTGCATTCCTCTGCATATCAAATGAAACATGGAGAACTAGCAGTGGAGCAAATTGAATTTGGCTTCAGTTAGATAAGTATGCTTTAGTCCAGAGGGACATGCAGGGGGCTGACCTGGTAGTTCATGATGGCACGCAGGCACATGATGCAGACGTGGACATCGTCTTTCTTGCAGACCAGTCTGGAGTTTTTCAGAGTTCTCCGGCTCGGCAGTGTGTTGCAGCTGAAAACAAAATTGTAGAAAAGACTAAACAATTCAGTGATAATAGGAAAGTGTTTTACTGACACAAGTGTTGAGTCTATGAGCTTTTGGACACAAACAAGAGTGACCGAGGCCCGGATTAATAATAAAACAGATGCCATTTGCAATTGAGCCTCCATCCCACACCACCTCCTTCACATAGGGGAGGCTGTTAAACTGCCACAGCACCTTATATACCTTATAATCTACAACCTCGCCAGCGGCCACGGGACTCCCGCTTTGTTTTAATTTTATGTCCTTCACAAAAGATATCACTTACAGCTATTACAATAGAAGCCAGTCATTTGCATGCAGCCCAGAGATTGTGCCGCTTTATGTGGACAAAAACAAGGCCTTTTCTCCTGGTGCAAGAGAAATGCTGGAGCAGCAGTATTACTGAATAATATGCATAGCAAGTCAGAGCAAAACGGTTTATTTTCAGACTTTCGTCATGAGGTTCAATTACCGGCCTGAGTTCTGAGGAGAAATGTGTCTTCAGGCTACTGATAGACACACCGATTTGCATCAGCTCCCATACTTAAAGGCGTGACTCCTCTGCGAGTCACAACCTGGCGTTTGTGTGAGTATGTGTGTGTGTGTGTGTTTGTCTGAAAAAGGCTACAGCTTTCATGGAAATGTCAGCAGTTTTAAGGCAAAGATAGAACTATCTTTAATTAGGCAGGCTCACGTCGAAATAAGATGGAAAACAGTAAATCCTGCTTTGAAATTGTTGTGTGTCCGACATTGACGTGAGTTTTTGTATCTTTGTAATTATTATGGGCATTCTACATGTGTTCAGCAGGATGTGGTACCGGCCAGGTGCAAAACAAGTTCCCTGACATAATTGCAGTCAATTCAGGTGACATGCCGCTACTGCTGCTCATGGCAGCATAAATCTTAAAAGAGTTCATCCAGGTTTACTCAACCAGTTAATCAACATACAACTTAAGGCGTGGCACCGCCGGGAGGAAATGAGTAAAACTGTTTCTTAATCTCATACCAAGGTTATGATAAGGGATTACACAATACAATCAAAATGTAATACAGTGACCTGCTTTGACTTGTCTGAAGTTACTCAACTTACATAACATAACACACCGAATCAAATATGACTCGGAGGAAACTGGAGGAAGAAAAGAGGTGAGTCGTCCTAGGTACAAAACATGAAAACTAAAGAATCCTGGCCATTTTTCTCAAAACGGCACGACCACAAACAACAGAGCATGTTCTAAAAAAACACCACAGAACAACATCAAACACTACAACTATAACTACAGTAGAACTATAAGATACAGGTCTAACGCAGCTACGAATTTCTAGCGAACTCCATACCGTCTAATTTGAGAGCACTTTGGACAGCTCAGCGTGCTTGGTGTCCTTCAAGATGGCAGTTTAAAGAAGACACATACAAATCGTATTTTGACACCAAGTTGTTCGCAGTTATTGAGTTTCCCATTATTCTAATTTAAAGCTAATGTAAAGATTAACAGAAAAAGGGGCAAATATTCTGTATAATGGACAATTAAGAATTTATAGAGCAAATGCTTCATAATTAGTGTGACCTCTCTTATCAACCAGGACAACAGATAATGTATCCAAAATACAGAAGATGTTTGGAGGCTACCTAAGCAGAGTAACAGCCCTCGCTGTTACAGGGATTTTGTGCAGAAACTAGGCTAGTTTCTGCACAGACTGGCATTTAGGGAGCCACACAAGCAGCACACAGGCACAGAGACAAGAACAATGAGTGCAGAAAAAACATTTGCTCCAAGGAAAGGAGACTTCAGTCTCCAGCGCGGGAGGGGAGGCTAGCAGTACAAATAATTCACATCCCCGACACAGACAGCGGGACAAATAAACTGGGCAGCGCTAGCGGGGCAGTATAAAATACAATGAGGCAGGGGGATTGTGTGTGTGTGTGTGTGTGTGTGTGTGTGTGTGTGTGTGTGTGTCGTGGGAGGGAGAGCAGGGATGCAGGGTTTAAGCTCACTGTGAGCCAGCAAAGTGAGAGACCCAAGACCTGCCTGCTGTCGAAGACTGGCAGACAGAGGAGCAGACGACTATGGAGGAACACCAGGACAGAACAGAGGACACAGTCAGAAGACACTCTGACCTGTTTGACACACTCCACATGCTGAAGATACAAGGGTACATCTGGAGGAGGCAGATGTGTAGCGAACGTCAAGTTATGGGCCAATATTTGATATTATAGGCGTACCAATGAAATAACCATCAATGAGTCACAGATTAAATGAATAAGGATGAAAGAAGCCCTGACTGTCTGTCTGATGATAGTTGGATATTACAAAACTGAAGAGGTGTTTTAACAGGGTTTAACAGGCTTTATGAACAGGACACACCTTTTATATCTATGACTGTCTATGATTTATGGCAAACATGGATTAGAAGAGAGGGAAAAAAAAGCATGCTAGTACTCTACGTTAACTTATTTTAAGTACTTTTGAGACAATAGGCGATAGTAAACAACTGACTTGATTATCATGCAAGTATAATATTAAAGAGACATGTGCCTCCCTAAATCAATAGTGCTCTTTGTGTAAAAAAAGAGTTCAAACTAGAACAGATTAGAAGTCACAGAAGTCAGGGCAAGTGCTGTACCGAAACATCAATAGAACGACGGATTAGAAAAAGAATGCACAACTGAATAGGATTTGTGCTTCAGAGCACATAAAGCATGGGTTTATGAATCAAATCCACTGTGCATAGGATTCTGTTTGGTGTTAATAAAAACAAAACAGAACAGATTTGGTCCACAAATAAAGATTGTTCCTTCTGCCGCATTGTCTGTCACATGAAAAACTGTTGTCAAGCATGTGTCATAACCACGTGCAAAACCAGCCTGACTTCAAGCCTAAATATCCACACAGGAACAAGGTTTTAGCCTCCTGCTGCAGAAATGTGTCTTAAGCCATTTAAAGCCTTACAGACCTCATGACTGCATAAAAGAGGCATCATATGAAAAGTGTGACTTCTCAAAATAGTCACAATAGAACCACATTGCCCCGGCTGAACCCTGAAAGGCAAAGTTAGCTGTAAACGCTTACAAATCACACAAACACACATGGGTAATGGTGAATCTTCTTAACCATCAATATGCGTGTGTGTGTTATACCGTATTGTGGAATGCCGGCCAGCACGTGTGAGGCTGTTCCCAGTAATGGAAGACGGTAGGGTGCCTCCTCCATGCAGGTCTTCTATAGAGCGGCTCCAGGGCTTAGACTTATCCATAGGGGCCTCTGGGTTGTTCTCCACACTGTCTCCATCAAACCTGTTGCACCATGAAAACAAGACATGAAATCAGAAACGTGCCATTAAACCCTATAGTGGATTTCAAACAAATGATTATTTGTGAACAATAAAAATAAAAGAACAAAACAATGCAAATACAATTATCTGAGGTTTTCAACACATAACATAGACAAACCATTTTCACGGGTCCCTAGTTGGTTACTTAACACGCTAAATCATGAGGAAAATAGTGTCCAAGTTAAATAATAGTGTGCTGGCAGAGGTGAAAATGTGTTCAACTCCAGTGCTACCGCCAACATTCAGGTTTTCGGTTTGGACATAATAGGTAGGCAAAATGTCTCATGTTATATGATACTTGGCAGAAACCTTGGAAAGAGCTAGTAGTTATGGCATACCTGTTATGATCTATTTCAGCTTTTAGACTGGTCGTTTTCATGACTTTTAATTGCTGCCGAGGTGGTACTGAGGGTAAACGCACTTTAACGGCTAACCATTCATAATGTGGACAGACCATAATAACTTATGGGGAAGTGGGGAGGGGGAATAAAACTTTTAACTGCGTGGCTCTTTGGCCCAGAACAAGGACCTTGTGACTGACTAATAACCACACCATCAATCTTTGAATAGAAGCCTATGGTTGGTAGAATACACCCCGAGTGACTGCAGCAGCAGCAGCAGCAGCGGTGGTGGTGGAGATGCATCAGCGGCTGTGCAGAATAGCAGCATTATGCTGGTTGTCAGTTCTGCATATAGAGTATAGTGGTACAGAGAGAAAGAACTGGGAGTGACTTACGTGACGGCATACTGTGCAAAAGAAAGATACTCCACCAGCACGTCCAGACCTTTGTTCTCCTCATTTAAGAATTCTCTCACCCACCTGAAAAGAGAGACGGACAAAAGTTGATCAGCACACAAACTCTTATCAAAATCATTCAAACCGTTTCTAGAAAGAGCACACGTTCAAATATGCTTGATCAGCAGTTAGAACCACAACCAGCTTTTATAATAGTGTGAGTTTCGGAGTTGAAAAACCCAAACTCCTTTGGGACAATCACAGCTAAAAGAACTCATCTCTGAGTCTGGAAACAACAACTAAACATGTTTTGATAGACGAACTTGAAGAATTTCGATATTCTTTTGTCTCTTATCTGGAGAGAAACATCAACAGATGCTTCATAATGAATGGGTAGCACTAAACCTCAACGTCTTTCCTTTCTTCAAGCCAATTTGTTTATAATACGTTTTTAAATCAACTACACCTGCACATTGTGACAAAAACGATCAAGGTTTAACATAACACTGTAATCGACATGCCTCAGCATCACAACAATACAAAAAATGCAATAAACCGTACAAAAATTGCATTTGCTCCTAGATCTGGAAAAGCCCTCGCTGTTACAATGACACGAAGATATTTTTGAGATTCCTATTTTAGTGTATAATGCTATGCAGGCTTTGACCATACCTGACCCTGGTACACAGATGTTTTCAGATCATTCCCCCTCTCTCCCTGGATTTCTACCTCCCTTTGCCAAGAAGAATTGTAATGACCTGTTTGACAGACTTCAAAGCTTCCTGGCTCAAAGCAGCAAACATATCCATGCATGTGATAGCAAGAGCACAGGCATCCACACACATATACTGAATCTCATTATTGAGTCTGCCTGTTTTGTTTCCCTACCAAACAGTTTCTAGCTGTGGTGAAGACAAGCACCCAGAATGACCCAAAGCCCATTCTCACCTTCCTTACAGGCCCTGAAGTGGGCCAGCCATTCAGCACTCGGCATGCTTTCACTTTTTATTCTGCACAGGGAAAGCTCCCGCTACCGTTGGCATGTGCTGCTCTCCCTCCATATTTAGAAGCAATGTGAGCCGAGTCACAGAAAACCTTTTATTTTTATTTTTAAATTGCTTCCCATAAAAAGGTGCCTTTCACTGGTGATTAGAGACATTTGCAGTGGCATAAACATAATGACACGCGGGCAAGGCTTTTGAGTGGTACTGTGCTGATGAAGATGTAAGGTTAAACTGCTTTAAAAATCCACTAGCTGCTTCTTTATTAGCTCCCCTGTGGTTTGACTGCATGGGAGCGAGTGAGACAAACGAGAGCGTCCGGTAAAGAGGTGCCTGGTGGGGCCCGTCATGTTTTTAAAAAAAAAAAAGGGCTTGTCGGGCCACATGGTAATCATTACCGCAGGACACTAACTAACAATCCTCCCATTCACCACATGCTGATGACCACCAAGCAACATGTGAGGAGCTGGCAGGAGGGGAGCTGGGGTTATCTTCTGCGGCGCTCATACAGGGACAATCTACCCATTATACACAGCCGACATGATAGATACATTTCTCTGTTTCACCTCTGAAAAGAAGCAGCAACTATTCACTGTCTGAGTGGGTGACATCTTGCTCCCCCCCCCCCCTCCCTCCCTCCCCCTGTACTATCTCAATCTCTCTCCCTGTCCCTCTGCCATTATGGTAATGCTTTGTCTAATCTAGATTAGGTAGATTATTCATGTAATCTAGTTTACCAACATAAGGCCTCTAAAAGGAATTAATCCATGTAAACAATGCCTCGACCGGTTTGCCAGATGGACATCGTCTCTGGCTGTGGTCGCAGTTTATTTTGGTTTGAAGAGCAGAATCTGATCGTGTGTGTGTAAACAGTGTGTAGGAGTGTGAGAGACGGTGTTGTCGGGAACATGGCATGATTTGTGCGAGAGTCGGTGAAGCAGACAAAGGGAGGTCCAGTAATATGTGTGTGTGGGAGGGAGAAGAAAAAAAAGAGAGAGAGAAACAGAGGGATTAAGAGATGTTGTCTAGATTACATGTATGTGTATTAGAGGTCTGGTGATGGTTGTGTAAGCAGCGTATCTCTGTCTGCGGCCAGTGGACGCTCGTTCGTTGCTGCCTCGTCCTGTCCCAGTCATGCTCTTTATGTCTCTTGTGACCGCCCACCTTCAACACCCGTCCCGGCTACTAGACCGCATCCTCATTCCTACCAAAGAATCCTAAGCCTCATTTATGCACAGTGTTGTGCTTAAACCATGGATACGCTAGCTGTTCACACAGAATGGAGGTGTCGGTGGGTAGAGCGGGTTGTCCTTTAATCACAAGGTTTGGCGGTTTGATCCCCAGCTCTTCCTGTCCTCACATCCAAGTGTCCTTGAGAGAGACACTGTTACAGTATAAAACATGGGTTTTATGCATGTGATGATTCAAATTGTTTAAGTTTAGATTCAGAATTGAAAATATGTAGTTAAAAGAGCATTGCACAACGTATTCAAACTCACAAATGGACAGCCATTCTTTGTTTGACCATAACATTAAATAATAATAGTATCTTTATTTGTTTAAAAGCTGCCTTGATTAATGAGGCGCCTTGATCCTACAGATCCCAGAATGCATTAGGCCTCAATAGTGTTGTTGACTAATCCATCACAGTCTTTAACTATCAGGGTCTGTGATCACAGAGACGGGCGCTGACTATATATATCTATAGCCACACAAAGCACTGAGACATTGTGTGACGCTCATTGAGATATTGATCTCTCCTTGACGATGACTGTACAGCACTCAATCAATACCAACTGCAGCAGGCTGAGGCTTGTTATCCCGGAATACCTGGAATTACACATGAATACCTCGGGGATTTTATCTGTTGTGAAATCATGATCTCTTCAGTAACATCTACAATAAGGCCTCTTTAGGTCGGCAGACTGAATAATGTCAAGATGGGCAGCAAGACAAAAAATGTGTTTTCCTTCCGCAGGCCGTTCACATGTCAACCGCCTCAAACAATTAATCGATTCATCTTTTCTCCATCGCCACATGGCTTTTCTGTGAAATATTAGGCCGGAGCACTGAGGAGAGTGGGGGACGGTGGTGGTGGTGGTGGTTAGTGTCAACGTCTGCGTCTCCGTGTGTCTGGAATGTCAGACGTTTCCCCCTGAATCTAATATAACAAGGTGCGGGACATTCAACACTTCACACAGGAGTGACTCACCCTATGTGATTGGTCCGCAACGAAATTTCCAGTTCTCTCAGGACTTGAGTGGACTCCTGAACTCTCCGTCTGAATTTCTGTGGAAGGAAAGAAGGTAGGGAGGGGGGGGGGGGGGGGGGGTTAATATTTCATCGTACCAGTAGAACTGTAAATCATCAAGTGGAAGCCCAGCGATGTTTTGGCTGGAGAAAACTTCTTCTGACTGAAAGGTCAGACAACACAGACACAACCACGGTGACATTCAAATGTGAAAGCAGGCCAGCTGTGCACCGATTACAGAATAAAGAGTCGGGATTGGGTTTGTTCTCATGCGATTTTTAAGTGGGCCGTTTACTTGCCAGTAACCGTTCAACAGGCTAACAGAGAAGGCGAGCTGACTCATTGGAAACTGTGAATATGGAGTAGTTCCTGTTATCTTGTTTGCTCACATTGGTTCTTTATATAGCAGTAATCCCTCCTGGTGGCACTGTGATAAAATCAAGTAACCTAATTGGTTACCTCTCAAGCCCTACCAGCAGCCACACACACACACACACACACACACACACACACACACACACACACACACACACACACACACACACACACACACACACACACACACACACACACTCTCTGTCCTGTTACTGTGGCTACCGCTGTAAGAGAGTGAAACGTGTGTGAGCGACATGCATGAAGGTATGAACTGCCAGTAAATGAAACAGAAAGCAACAGAACATGAGCGGGTTCCTCTTTGATTTCAGCTTCTGATAGGAGGTGATCTGCGAGACCAAACGAACAAAAGGCCCTTCAGGCTGTTGCACAACCGCAGCAACAAGACGAGCAGAGTGAACGATCGGTGGGGATCAAACAGGAGAGAGAAATCCCTGATGAGAGGGATTGAAACTGTTGAATCAGAGAGGAGGGTTCATAGGAAATGTTCCGACGCCGATCAAACAAATCAACGGTCATATATTTTAAATAGGAAAATATAACAATAAAGAGAAGACTTATTTAAGATAAAACATTTTTTTAACTATTTCTGTAAAACATTATTGAGCCCCAGGCCAAACTAAATATAAACATTTCAAATAATCATGATAAAAGTTGAAACGATTAACCAATTAGTTGATCAACTGAAAATTTATAATTTTTGGCAAAAATGCCAAAAATTCCCTAATTAGAACTTCTCAAATGTGAAGATTTGCTGTCTTTCTCTGTGTTACATCATTGTAAATTTAATATGTTTGGGTTTTAGACTAAACAGACATTTGAAGATGTCCCCTGGGATTCATGAAAACTGGGATGGACATTTTTTTTTTTTTTACCGTTTTCTGTTATTTAATAGATCAGGCGATTAATCGATCAATCTGGAAAATAATTGTCTCGACTACCTCTAATCATGAGTTCCCGGTCAAAATTTCTACATCAAGATTAAAAGGGTTTTTTGATTTATGTTATGGGGTTTTCTGCACATTTTTCTAGCTACAGTCAAAAGAAGAGGATCCACCCAGAGTTGGAGGGCCTGGTCACTTTCCATGATGCGTTTGTATGAGGGAGGAAACAGAGCTCAGCCCTGTGTTAGCCTATTATTAACATCCACAGAGAAGTGAGCCGTTCCCATAGCTAGGGTCGCTCTCTCTAGTCTGCGGTGTCTTTGGGCTTGGGCGGTGTGTGTTTGGCACATGAGGAGATGAGAAACAGAGTGTTTTTATTAGGGTGGAGCCCTTTGTGTGTTTGTGTGGAAAGCAGAGCATATTTAGGGGTACTGCGCAGGCTCCCAGAGGCCCCCCCCACCCCCCCGCCCTCTCCTCCTTCTTCTTCTTCTTCTTCTTCTTCTCCCACCAAACGCCCTACACTCCACACTCTTAAGTACTACCAGCTGTAACACAGAGAGAGCAGGATGGAAGAGAGGAGCCGACAGTGGGGGAAGAGGGTGAGGACGGCATGAAGGGAGAGAAGAAGAAGAAGAAGAGGAAGAAGAAGAGGAGGAGACAGGGAGGGATCAGTGAAAGGGGAAAGTGAGAGAAGAGACACAGTGTGGACAGGAGGGAGGGAAAAAAGGTTTTTGGGGAGTGTGAGCTCAGGAGGGGTCATCCTGGAAACAAATCAATGGCTGATACATTCTCGGGGACTAGTTGGACTGCAGCTCTTCCTCCTTGGCTGCCTATTGGCTGGGAGCTGCCCAGAGGAATGCACCGGAGCCTGCCTATGGAAAGCAGAGGCAATGACCTCCAGCTCTCTCACAGCGGCACAAAGTGGCAATTGTTTTGAGCTTGAAGAAAAGGGGGATGGAGCAGGAATGTAGAAAGAAGCCCATAACTCTCTCTTTTCCTCCGTGCTCTCTCGTGCTTCTTTTTTGTCTCTCTCTCTCTCGTTCTCTGTCCATCTCTTTCTCCCCCTCCAACCCCTCACCATCATTTATCAGTCTTCCTCCTTCCCTCCCTCTCATTTGCCCTTCTCACTTTACTCTCTCATGAAATTCCTGTTTCCTTGTCTGCTTCGAATCTTTGATCAATGCCAGGAATAGGTAGAGGCAGCAATTCCCGCCAGGATGATTTTTTGACAATACCAAGTATTTCTGAAAACGAGACGACGGATAAACAAAAAGAGGTTTGGGCATGTCTCTCAACAGTTGCCCCATCTAGAGTGGTTTAATACAGACCAAACAACCAGTTAGTCATGCAGCCACAGATGAGTTCAACAAAGAAATGTGATTAAGATCTTAGAGACAAACAAACATTAGTAAATGCTGTCTAGTCTGTCTAAAGTCTTTCACCCAGAGAGCTTTAAACGTGGTCACCATCTACTTCATATATCCGGTGCAGCCACCCTAAATCTCTTACTGAGACAGGACCTCTGCAAAAGTGTCCCGTTCCGCATACCGACGGCCACCGACTGTCTCCCGTGGGGCAGTTGGACGTGCCTTGCTCAAAAGGACTTCAGCAGTAGGTGTAGAAGCAGGGAAGAGGAATACTTATATTCACAGCCACGCTAGATATTCAAATCAGCTGTCAACACGCCTGCGTCATAACCTTGAGACTATCGCTGCCTCAGCACAAACTGTTGAAGCCACGCTTTATACTTGACAGGGTTTTGTCTGCTTCAACCTGCGTCAGGCTGCTCTTACTTCCTGCTTTTATCAGCTCTGTGTGTATAATCTCTCAGGTGATATGCCCCACAGGCCTGTCAGATCAACTCAAGTAGCCCTTCGTCGTCACTACTCGTCATGTTCCAAATGTTATTTGGCACTATAAATGATATGTTCACTCAGTTGAACTGTCAATGTTTGGTAAAGTTTGCATTTGTACTCGTACTCAAATAGCAACACATGGTGTCCAGGTGTTATAGCTGACTCAATATGTGGATACCTTTTCTTTAATTACTTCATTAATGATCAGGGGAAATGCATTTCCTTTTGCTATTGTAGTAAAGTAAATCTTTCCACATACCCCTGGCAAAACAACCCAACTGGGATTTCATTTGGGAATCATTTGGGAATCACTGTCCTGCACATCAATAAAGCAGCTGTGAACCATATCACACACAGGATATGCTGGCCGACACATTTTTGCAACAACTCTGTGTTTGCATGTGTGCCGAGATCAGCAGTAGTGTGTGTGTGTGTCACTACAGCTCTGTTCACGCTGCTCTAGCCGGCATATTGTGATGTAAAATCTTAACTCCAGTCAGTGCCAATGGAATTATTCAGCGATTTGTTGTTATTCTGGCACATTCTATTGGTTGGTTTGTTTATCACAGAGAACGGTCTCCCAGCACTGCCCCCACAGCTCTCTCAGGAACAACAAGACTTCACTTTGGCAGAGCCTGAAGGCTGGCTGATGCTTCATGGAGCCCCTCCTCTTACTCTTTGCTGCTCCCTTCCAAGCAGCCAGGGAAACCGATGACATAAGAACATATTCATCATGTAGCTAAGACACTTCTGATATCTCCTGGCTGCAAGGCAATGTCAATGCAGAAATTAGAAATTAGAAATCATTCTCTCATCTGTCTTCAAGTAACTCTTATTGTGTGTTTTTCACGTCGCTCTTCCTCACAGTGAGTTCAGAGCATATTGTCAGCCACAGAACAGCCCCACAAGGGATCGGTAAGGAGTTCAGTTTCCTATTTAATGACACATCAACTGGGCAGAGGTTTCTCAAACCTGGGCGTTCCAGATAAACAACTTTATTTAACAGTCTTTATTCTCACTAAGTCACCCTGTTGACTGTTAAGTTCCCAAGCCGTCTGCCCCAGAAGCCACGTGTGCAATCTTTTCTCAGCTGTAAGGATATCCTGGACAAGTGATAGTAGAGTTTCCGAGGGGAAGGGAAAGCTGCGGCAGTGGAACAGGATGGCGTGTTAGTAAAGGGCACTCACCTTTCTTGTGACTGCGGGGTCTAGATAACTCCTCAGCTTTTGGAGGTACGCGTGAGGCGGGTTTTTCACTTGGAATCGCTCCTGTGAAAAGAAAAAGGAAAACAAGACGAGAGGAAGAAGACAATGACAGAGAGAGTTAAACATTTGCAAACCTTTGGAGTAACAAGGACTGAAGTTACACTTAATGTAAAATTCATGAATTTAGCTTTCATTTCAGGCAGTTATGCAGCTTTTTTTTAATGATGTTTTGTTCATTCAATGTGGCCACACATGAGGTAATAACAGAAATCACACCCTTACAAGTCCTACACATCACCAGTATTAGGTAAACTGTTGTAAAGTCATCAGATTGAAACTGAACAGGCTTTGAGTAAATTACAGTCATCGTGAGTCATCCTTCAAGAGCCTCAGATTATGTTCTACTTAAGGAGGCGGAACGGATATAACAACAATGATCCCTGTCTTCTAGAGAGGACATGACACACCTTTGTGTGACGAAGATCTGACTGGAGATCAGCATATACTTTGCTTCTCGGGAAACCATTCAATGATGATTGTGTTTGATTTTAGAATAGCTCTTGTGTGGACGGTTCTACTGTCCTGTGACTGCAAATGTAATGATTGTTAGAGGAGGAGTTTGGCACAACATGAACTGTCATCATATTTCCATTCTTCAATTAGCAAAATATTCAAACGCGTAACATCAATAGTTCTGTTTAGCTGACAGACGGGTAGATGAACTCCTCAGATGTGACGACATGAGATCATGAACGATCTTGCAGCGGGTGATCTTGATGAGTTTTAACGTGCTGTAAAGCGTGACCTGCTTGGGGATTGCTTCTAAACGTGTGTGGCTGTGTGCGTACATGTCATGTGTTCACAGCCAGGAACAGGTTTTTAGGTCAAATCCCCTCTCGCTTGCGCTGTAAATATAAATACAAGAGATTAGTGCTGGATTTGGATCGGTGAGTTGAGCGGGAAACAGTATTTAGACCGGACTAAGCTCCACACCGCAGCAGCATGAATGGTTCTGTTAGGTTATTTACCACACTGCACCAGAGAGTGAGAGGCTGGAGAGCATGCCATTGAGGAAATGTATTCTTTATATAATGTGGGCAAAGACACTGAAGACACTTCCTGACTTAGTCAACATACTGCTACATATCAGCCATTTTTGATTTTCAATGCATACCAGAGTATGCAAAGATCTCAGATGCACATCTAAAGGAAAGTACAGCAGGAAGTCACACATTCATTAATTAATTTCCTAGAAAGCATTTGGTCATTTTAAGCTGATGGCCATGGACTTGTTGAGGAGAGGGGTGAAGGAGTTTTTCAGTTGACAAAAGGTATGTTTATTTGGAAGGTGTTCCCTCTGTATACGATATGCAAGTGATGCCAACTAACAGAAATCCAACACAAGAGCACCACAGAAATACAGCTGAAAAATAAAAACTCCTCTCTGAAAGTCGCCCTCTGTATACAGATACTGAGATCAGATCAAATCTCTAAACTACACTGCATTTTCAGAAACATCACATGTATCACTGCCAGAGTGTCTGTCTCAGAAAAACAGGAAAGACAACAGTGGCGTCAGGAAACAGACGGCTCAACCCTATTTGATACGTTTCTCTGCTAAAGAATTATCTGCGAGTCTGCAAAATAAATGAGTTGACAAGTGCTGTACATATCCTGTTGCCTGCAAAGATATGTGAGGAATGGAGGGCAATAAATACATGACGCACGAGACTAAATCATAGAGAACGCACGTCTGTATTTTAGAAGCACATATCAACAGGTTCTAACATGCTATATGGCCGTAAAAGAGTTTGTCTGGGGGAGCTGGTTGGGATTATATTTGAGAGGTGAGGTACACTTCTGCACTTCAGCAGTTGTACCTGTCATCTCTGCCTCCCTCCATCACTGTTGTCATGGTTACATAAAAAGATTGACTGCAGCTATGACACAGAGAGTGCTTTACTCCCAGAGCTGTGTGTGCTGTCATGAGTATAGGCGTGTTGGGAAAACAAGAGAGGAATAAAGACATTGGAGGAATAGTTTGGCAATATTCTTGTTTTTTTTACATTAAAACATTGATCGTCTTACACCTTAATGTCAACTTCTCTCTGGCACTTTATCGACCAGCTATTATGTATCATGCTGTGTAGTTAAGAAACGTCACACCTACAGTAGATACAGGTCATTTTAAACATGGACACACTTCATTTGCATTTTGTTCTCTTTCAGTGAGAGGATCAAGAAACCAAGATGCCCGTCACCAAAATCACAGGGAAATGTTTTTGGAAACTGCTTCACTGACAATGAAAGGGAAACCAATTATTTTCCCTTCAGGTCTGACAGAGCAACATAGAGTCCACTTCAAACTGAAAGAGGATCTCTGACTGCTGGTCATCAGCCTGCACCGTTCCCTTCAGGGTCAGTGGCTATCAATACAGTTTGAGTGGGTTGTGGTCTTGATCTCGTCTCAGTTTTTTCTTCTCTGCTCAGAGAGGCAGAAAAACTCTCTGGCGGGGAGGTTGCAGGCTGAGTGGAGCCCTCAGACCACAGCTCACTGCACAACGTGCACCCTTCTGTTATTTCCTACACGCAGAGCCGACGGCAATAACCGACTGAGTGCTTTAGCGGATATTTGCGCCCTGCTGCGTCGCTTTACTCTCTTGACCAGGGAAGCCTGGGCAGTGTGTAAAGGATAAAGGCAGGGCAATGGAGCAGGGGTGCTGTGGTCACGACACACACTGAATTACATATTCAGTAGACAGGTGAGATAGTAGATACAAGGATCGCTTTGTTAAACTGTATCAATGGCTGTTTAAAGCCATACAACTGTGAACCTAAACTTAATTACTTCCACATTTTTTCTGGTAATTATGCAGGCATGGTGCATTGACTTGCACAGAACTGCATGGCACCCTATCATACAGACGAGAGGTTGATGCCCACCTGATCGCAGATGAGTTCCCACTTCTTCTCGTTGTCGTACTGCCGCAACAGTCGCGCTTTGTCTGGAGGAAGATTCATCGAGTTCTGAAAGGGAGGAAAAAAGGTCACAGTTAATTGGATGTGGATAATGAAACGGCTTCAGTCACATGAGTCCGGTAAAAACTGACATCCCAGATTAACTAAAAACAATGAAGCTCATACACAGGAGGGAAAAGTATGCAGGAGAATGGTCTGTCATTATTAGTGAGATGTATCTGGTGTAGAGAGAGCAGATCTTTCACAGTTTTCATTTACACTATCAGAGAATCTACCGCATTCAAGACATCAAATTGAGCACCAGACAACGGCACTTCGAGCATAAACTGATGCAGAGCTGCATTTGGGTTCCTCTAGTTGGACATTATCTTCTCACTCAACACTGATATGTGTAGATCAGAAAAAGAGTTATATTAGCCAAAGTGAGGGAAAGGTTACGTGGTCATCTAAATGAACAGTTTCTTCCTCTCTGGAGCAAGAACTTACAAAGAAAACCTCGTGCTATTCTATTTTCAAGTTACAGTTCCTCAATCTTGGCTTGTCAAGAAACTTCTTACTTCGAAATCTCTTTTTTTAATTATTATTTTTTTTTTCACTTACTGTGTATATTTTCCGACAGTCGAGGATTCAAATTCCTCCAGGTTGAAACATCTTACATAACTATTTTCCCTTTCATACAACCCAGTTACCACAGATATGGTCGACACAAAAAGCCACTAATGAGACAATCCCAAAATATCTGCCGAGGAAATCTTACAACACAGCTGGGAGAAGGAGGTGTCTCCTTAATGAGAGTTCGGTTGTGACACAGACGCAGAGAGTAGAGAAACATCGAAGCTCTGCTGTCTGAGTCAAGGCTTTGAATTTGACAACCAGGCGACTGAGTTCAACCCCGGCACACTGAACTGCATCACATGTACCCGGCAGTCACTCAACACCCGTCAGATGAGCAGAAATACCAAGAATTAATGCGTTTGAAAGAAAGAATTACTAAATGTTTTGTCGGCATTGTCTCATTTTCCTGATTATGATAAATACTATATTCCTCTTTCATGATGCAAGAGTGATTTCCTGAGAAGTGTGTTGTTCAGGACAAATCTAATCTGACCCATGTGTCTGAAAATAAGCCCCAATCATCCAAAAAAAAAAACTCCTTTCTTTATCCTGTATGATTCACCCCGCCCTCATGTGAATTAAAAGAAGCTTGAAACAATTAACCGGCACTTAAATCGTACCACCTACTGCATGGAGAGCACAGGACAAACAAATATGTCAGCAAAAAAAAAAATGGAAATAAAACGTGTGTCGCAGCTGGAGATTGGTTCGCCAACAAACACTTCAAACAGAGAGAAAAGAATCCAGAGAGAGAAAATGTACATTAAAAAACGTGAAAAAGCTGTCAAGTCAAGGCTACAAACACTAAGTCTTTTTATCCGAGTCCTTCATCTGCAGTTTTCAGTTATAAAAGACATGTTTAAGTGTGAATGTTTCCACTGCTTCAGTGTAGAAAAAAGGGGGAAATGCGGCCCATCATGCACCGCTCGGCTTGAGGTTCTTTTCCTCTCCACATTCGATGGGCTGGATCATTTATCAGTCTGCATTCAGTGCTCAGACTACACTTTTTTCCTCCGCTGGATTTTCCAGCCAAGCTCGCAGGGGGAGCGAGAGGAAGATGGATGAGGAATATCCTGGGATCCAGCCTGTTTCCATGATCAAGTAATACCAGGACAGAGTCTGACACTGAGCGAGTGGTCTGATCCACAACTTGCTTTGGAGTTTTCAAAGTGTTTCATTTTTTATATTACCATATGGCTTTGCTATTGATCTATGCAATCATTCATCATTTTAAGAGAGCGCATTTGTAAAAGCAAATGACTGCAGAGAGAGCTGCTTAGTGTGTACTAGCAGGGATAGGGCTAGTACACATCTCCTAAAAGGAAGACTGATGGGAAGACAAACAAAACTAGATTCATACAAATGAGTTAACTGATAACAAGCGAAGCCTCAGGATTACGAGTTAACCAAGTTTGTAGACTTTTAAGCTAACTGATAACGTCATTATGTTCATGATATCATGTTCCTTCCTGTTTGCTCTTCTAAATAGACACTGATGAAGCTCAATCGATTCCCTCCACAGGTTTGCCAATAAATCTCCTAATTTAATTGATGTCTTTAGATGCATCAAAATCAATTTAAAGCACAGCAGTTTGGCTTTATTTGGTACAAATAAAAAGGGTGTAGCCCGTCCAGTCTCTTCTACGAGAGCGAGCGGGGTATTACATTAGTATTCAGCAGATGCTGCCAGCCGGCTGATTGCTGCTGTGCTGACTGCGGGGAACTGGGAGTCGGAGAAGCTCTGTTGACTCAGTCTGGAGGCTAACCAGAGGACTAGAGTTAGTACCCACTTTCCTTCCCTAAACACATTAAAACACAATCTGATACCAGAGTACAACGTGACATTTAATGACAGAAAGCCACTAACAGTCTCACTACATTACACAGAAAAGTAAAAACAGAATGTTACACTTTGTGGGCTGCGAGCTCAAATTAAAAGGAGGGTAAATCATTAAGTTATTTCTAGACTTCTGTGTTGTTATGTTAGGATATTGGAGAACTGTTGGCCTGGAGACAAATGGTTTGAGGTAATGATGTAGGTGCTGTGCTTCTTGCAGACTGGTGGTTTGCTGAGTCGCTGTGGGTGCACTGAGCTGCGGGCTTCCTGCTTGGTGAGGCTCCAACTAAAGCAAAGAACCACTTCTACCAGCCTTCATTTCATCCCAACGCTAATGGCCTGTGACAGGCACTCAGCTCGCCGGGGTCAAGTTACCCTACGTCTACAACCACAGTAGTTCTGCGTCTGCGTGTGTGTGTGTGTGTCTGTGGCATTAATGGGGTGATGTTGAGGAGGGTGTGGCAGCTTTTCACCAACACCTGATGGCCGACCACCCTGACAAATCCACACGCACCAAAATGTCACGCATTAGGAGGATTTTGACCCATTCAACAGGCACCAACGAATTGTGGAAAATCCAAAAATGATCACATGGTTTGCCCACAGTAACTGGGGACGCACTGGTCCAACATGCAGTATCAGTGTTGTTCTGAAACAAGCCATGAACACTAAATCTGATAGCAGAATAAATAGTTACAGTCGGATATAAAACTAGTGACAAACTTAACTCTAAGGGGGGGAATCATGGACTTTACTGTGCTGGATGAGCAACCCTCTTTCTGTGACATGTGGGGTTTCAACACGTGCTCGTCTCCAGCCTCTCTGCCAATCGGACATTTTATCTCCAGAGCAGCTGTCCCACATCTGTAACGGCTAGTGAGTGAATTTATTTGGAAAAATTTAATTTCTTATTAATTCATAACTTTGTATATTAAAAAGGAAAAAAAATGTATCCGATTAGTGGATTATCGGCAGATAATTATGGTTGCAGTATTTTATCAGAAATATAAAAAAAATCTGGTTCCTTCTCACCAGTATTTCTAGCCTTTTTTAGTTTTAGTGTGCAAAAATCTTGCTGAGTAATGGAGCCACACAAGTTGATTACAAAGACACCCGGCCAAAGAAAGTGCTGCATATCTTAAAAGGCATGGATAATAAACTGCAATAAAAGCCATATAAGTTATTGCTGCAGGCTTTGTAGGAGGCATGAGTATGCCTGTGTGTGTGTGTGTGTGTTTCAGCCATCTCTGAGCGTTGGCAAAAGGATGCTCGTAAAAAAAAGACACTCAGCATTTGATGCACTACACTGTTAGTCACTGTGCATGTTGTAAGCCAAAACTCTTCACCCTATTCTTACGTTGGAACGAGCCACAGACTGTTATGGTTCGGCTCTCTGCTCCCAAGCAGGTTGACGAGCTCCCAAGGTGAGAGTGGTTAGAGTCGACGCCTGTGAGCTCAAAGTATGCCACACTGGACCAGTCGAAAAACGTGTAAATACTACAATCAGTAGCTTAACTTTAACAGCTGCTACTGATATCAATAAATGTCAATGGTTAACTTCACATCAGGCCACGAAGGCTGAGAAATAAGGACAGAACTTATTAGTGTGCATGTATCCTCTCATTCAGCAGTTTGAGTCATAAAAAGAGTAAAAATAGACAGCCGGCTCAAAGCCTACCAACCAGCCGCTACCTCCGAGGAGGTCTGCGGAGGCACAGCCTTCACAGCACAGCTGGCTATAAAAGCAAACACACAGCCCACATGAAGGGCCTGCTTTGGGTGCTCTCGCTGTGAAAAGATGTGGACTATGTTAACAAAAAAGAGAAGCTATCCATTTGAATAGCACCGAGTCTAAATGGAATATATTCTACAAGCATAGGTGTGTAAACAGACCTGATCTGAGCTTCTACAACCCGGAAAATAACATACGCTCACACTTACACGTGTATGTTCCTCCTAAACTGTTGCCAGACCAGCTCAGAACAAGCCGTCTAACAACCGGTGAAAAGGTTAGACCCAAGTCTTAAAGGAATATTTGTATATCAATTTTTCGTGCACACCTCCATGGAGAATGAAGAATCTGCAAAACGTCATACAAATATTTTTGATATAGAGCAGTTTTGCTGTTGTTAAACCTAGCCTCTATTTACTTTGATTCATCAAGGAGTTACTACAATTCCGCCCGTTTTTCAGAATCTCCCTTCACCGTGGAGGCATGCAAGAATCAATGTTTTCTTTTGAAGAATTCAACATGCCGTGAGTAATTGATACACAAATGGTCATTTTCAGGGTTGCTGAACACAAGTTCCCTTTAACGCTGTTGTGCCTCTCATCTCCTTGCAGAGAGTGTATGCACTACATCACCAGGAATGAAACTCTAGTACACTGAACAAAGTGGACGCTTAGTTAACTTCCACATCATCACTTGACTCTTGAGGAAAACTGTCTAGAAGTGCTCTTGAACATAAAATCAACTTTGATTTGAGTGCCACCAACAGAAGTTTTTTTTGGGGGGGGGGTGGAGTTGCAAAGAAATGTGATGACGACATAAAGCAAAGTCAAAAATCAGAGGTGAAAGTGAGTGAGTGAGTTAATTAGCTCCCGGCTCATGCCCCATTAGATAGCCTTCTTGTTCCAACACAATCTAAAAACAAACCTATCAGGGCAAGAAAACTGCTTTAAAGAAAAGTAGTTTCGGTGATTGAAAACAGACCCATGCTTCACTCTGTTAACTTTCTCTAATATACGTATTATACACATCAACAAGAGACAGAAACAGACACAAGTGTGCAGTGCAGCGCCTCTCAGACACCCAGCCACCTCTCAGATATCTCTCAGAGCAGGGATTGATCCGTCCTTGGGGACTTTGAGGCACACTCACGCTCTCCTCTTTCTTCCAGCTGCTAATGCACCACAACCAGAAGGAACCTCGTATCTTTCAGACTGAGTCAGCAGACCCAGTAGTATGTTTTCTCCTCTCTTATAGGCAATATTGACAGATGATAATCAAACTAATGACCTCAGAGGACTCCATTTATTCCTGTTGTCAACACCCAGTTTGCATCATTCTAAACAATGTTCCAGCCTCCAATGTATTGCTGTTCATAGATACCTCCCGCTGCCTTTTTAAAGGAGCATGACAGACAAAGAACTATAGACCGCAACAAGAAAACATCTGACTGCATCAGTTATTGATGACTAGTCATAACAAATATTTTCAAATGGCTCAACACTCCGGAAATGACTGGATGCTGTATTTGTTCTCTCCCAATGCTTGCTTCATCAGTCCCTGGGGTGTTGTATGTTCTCAAAGCATTTGCACATTCATAATGACGTTAGCAGGCTAACTCTGCGAGTTGTGAAACACCTCCACAGGTGTACCAATGCGTGACCGTTTCTCTTCTCGTTTACCCCGCAGGGGAAGTGAAGGAGCCCTGCAGCTCACACATATGAGAACCAAAATATTTTTCATAGTGGAGGAAGCGAGCGATAAGTGCCTCCATAAGGGAGAAAGGAGTAGGACGGCCCCGGGGCCCGCGCTATCCAAACCGAGCTGTCCTCCCCTCATTAGCACAGCGTGGGTCCGTAATCCTTGGCGTTCTTTGAGGGCACAGGTGTCCCCCGTCTGTTCTCAGATTAGTTCGGTAATCCTCAGGACCCCCTGCTCAGGCTCAGCAGCCCCCCCCCCTCCCTCAGGACAGTAGTGTTTGTTTGTGAAGCTGTTCTCCAGAATGCCTCTCGACTAAATGGTGAGTTCAAATGTTTGAGCCTGGCCTCTCATCCCCCCCCCCTTACGAGCACATTCCAATGAAATTCCTTTCATTTACCTCAGTGTGAGGACAGTATGATCGCTCTGTACTTCTGCCAAAACCCCATCCACCAACAGGAGCTCATCAACAGCTAATCTTGGTGAAGGATATCACCTCATTGGTGTACATTTTCTCAACACACCGTCCCTACTGTCATCATTCAGTGAGCCTCGGCATGCAACATCATACTGCTTATGATTTATTACACGGCGAAATCAATGGAGACGCACACAGCAGCTGCAAGTGGGAGGAATCAAATGCAACTTCCTCTGTGCAAAGATATGAAAATGTTTGGTGTAAAGCCAAGCTTCACTATAAGAAGACATGAAAAAAAAAAAAAACACTACTTGGCTGCCAACACACAAAACATTGCAAAAAGGCTGGTGTAAGGATGGCTTTCGTGCTGGACATTATCCAAATAACGAGAACCTTATGGAGATGGTTTGGAGCAGCAGGAAGTTGTCCAAACAAAACAAGTGATACATGAACACAGATGAGTTCCAGCCAGGCCAGATGTTGCGAGGTTGCGAAAGTGTCTGAACTGAGGTGGAGTCCATGTTCTAAGCGCAAGTGAAAAAAAAAAAAGAATAGGAATCAGAAAAGTTGTTTATCTGTAAGATAAACAATGGAGCGTAAATGCAGCGGGCTATTGAATGAAATCATTGGTTTACTTGAAATTTGGTAAATAAGAGTTTGGAAGAAAACACCTTCAGATAAAGTTTTATTTGCACAACCTTAAACCTTTTAGTAGGTGGCAGTGGGATCAACAGGACATTTATGAGCTCACAAATAGGAGGCTGACTAATTTAATGATGCTGCTAAGTATAATCCTTTAAGGCTTTTAAACCATCTTCTATTAACTATAACATCCCATGACGACCACACAGTCAACTGTAAAGTAGTGACGTATCAATATGTATCTATAAGTCGTGTTGATACATATTGGATATGTAATAAAGTGATCCTATTTTTGTCCATGTGTGTGTGTGTGGGGGGGCATCTTCTCCTCTGTTATGGGAACGTTTTCGATGTAGCACAACATTACATAACAACTATAATGAGATGTATTCTAGACTCATCACACTGGAATGGTTTCTGTGGTGCAGTAAACGTCTCCTCCTGCATTGAGGCCACAATCAAGCGACCGTCCCCTCAATACAAGCCATAAAGTAAATATCGTAACAATAGAATAGTAGAGTAAGTGTAGAAAACAACTACTACCACAAATAACTATAACAGACTCAATACAACATCTCATAAAAGGGTGGAAAATAAAATGTGATTATTTCCTTGACATCGGAAAACATAATCTCTCCAACACATAATCTCTCCAACACAAACGGAACATGCACTTCTTCTAATGACATAATTAATGCAAGCTGAATTGCAGGTGGCCAACACAGAAATGTGCTTCTGTTTATGAAATTATTGTATTATTTATGAAATGAAGAATGGCTGAATGGGAGCTTTATGAGACAAAAAAAAAAAAGACATGGTCGCTGATCACATTGCTACCTTTTTGTCAACAAACAAATCAAGAAAACAACTGCAGTCCTTCGGGCCAGGCAGACGTTCATCAGTGAGGACAAAGTGCACATTTAGAAGTTCAGAAATTAGGATTGGCCCAATTCCAATTTGTGTCTTCACGGTCATACGTGTCAAAGCTAAATGTCGGACTGAACCTCCTCACGAGTCTATAAGAAACAGATAGGTCTATTAATGTGTCCTGCATTGTGACTCATGAGCCAGTTATTACAGACTTTTCATTGAATGTGACGTTTGACTTTGGTGATCCTGTCATAGTAAGTTCTGTGATCTGCTGTATTTTGTGTGATAATTATATAAATGTGTTTTTAACCACATAAAGTAAAGTGGCTGAAGCCCCCACTGTAGGAAAAACTAAATAAAGCCTACAAAAGCAATAAGGTGCTGTGTATCTTCAGACCCTCTGACATTTGGTCAAGTCCCTGCTTTGGCTTTTGAGTTTTACTGGAAATACATAATAACTTAATCTAAATCCTAACCCATGACACTCTGCTTTGGTTTAATGTGGGGGGTCCAGGGTGAGAGGCCATTGAAGCCTGAAACAACAGACCGCTGCATTGTCCGGAGCTGTGATGAGGCCTATATCACACTCTGGCGAGGTCCTGTTGCATGTGAATGTACTTCAGTGATCGTATATTCAAATGCAACAGCACCTCCCATTCTGTTCTGCAGATGTTAATTCTGGCAAGTCGTTACCCGACAAAACCTGCCTTTTTGACTCTGGCAGTGTCAAAAGCAGCATATGTGCCACGAAAAAAAAAAAAAGGTTCAGGAAGAAAAGGCCAAAGAGAAACTAGGCTACTTTAAAGGGAACTTCTGTGTCTTTTCAACTACAAAAATATTAGACCACAAGTTCAAAAGGATATGGTGTTATACTGTGTGGTAAAATGCAACATTGCAAATTAAGTGTGCAGACATAGCACAGATAATGTACAAGGTTGTAAAAAACAGACTATTAGTGTGATTATACTAACCCTAACCCACATTACGCAGATGCAACAAACAGCAGTAAGTAAGTCAACAGAAAACAACGTGAGGTTCCTGCAGATCAGAGGAGGCCTAATAGCAGACTGTAAACATACTCAACATGGCTCAAGGCCCCTAAAAGAAAACAAAATAATAATATTAAAGCCACAAGATAAAGCTGACCCTGAAGCCACAACACACCACTCATTTGTCACAATGACATTCGAAGGCTTTTCTGGAATTGGCTTCTGATAAAAAAAAAAAAAAAAAGCTCAACACAATGAACACCAACATCTGATTCTTAACAGCTCACAACACAACGCCCACTCTTGTGCAGCACTTTGGCCAATGCAATCTCATTTTATTAGCACAGCTGCCATCTTGGAGCCGGGACAGATCCTGCCCATAATGCACTCCTCCACAGAGTGGTGACCCTCCTGTTCTTTTGTGTGGCCCTTGGCCCGGTCCTGCCGGACAACACTGGAAACTGGCTGTGACCGACGTGAAAAGGACAGAGCCGGCCTGTTCCAAGCTGCATCATCGTACACCTGCTCCTTACGCAGGAAGACCTACAGCAGAGATATTCATGGCACGAGTACGAAGCGACATCCACTAAAGCCTGACTAAGGAGTGACGACAAAATGTTTCTTTCTTTCAGAACAGTCTCTTTTCATAGCCGGCATTCAGTAATGTTAAGAAGAAGAAAAAAGCTCAACTGCTCTTGTTATTCGGTAGCTCAGACGGAGGGCCGCTAAGCCTCCGGAGACTCTTCTTATTACTCCAGCACCCAAACAAGGGTCAGGGACTGTCCTGATCAGGTATGGTCATTCTGATTTAAACGTCATCACATGGTCAGTACTCGCTGCCACCCACGCTGCAGTGCAGAAAACCAAACCACCCCCAAAAAGTGTGCATGTCCAGACTGAACCGGGAACAACAACGGTGATTAAAGCCCCGGTGGTTTCAACTCAGCGGTGCCTGCACACAGCCAAGAGAGACCTGTTCCCACGTAATCATCTGACCCTCTGCCAGCGAGACCAGATGCCTCCAGGCTACGCTTCTGGGTTTTGAGCAGCATATTATCGCTCAACGCCGCAGCACCTCGCATGTCTTCTGAGAGACTGCGGAGCCCCAGCAGCACACTGGCTGCAGAAGTACATTTCATCGCTCCCCAAGCATTTCATGCTCAGCTCTGTTTACGGCTAATTGGTGGGTGAGCATCCCGGGGCTTCGACTACAACACAAACACGCATGCATGTACGCGCACACACACACACACACACACACACACACACATATTTGGGTATGTGTGGTGGCCTCTCGCAGCCTGCCGGGTCTGGGTCCAGTGCCAGGCTCCGTCTTGGGCTCTCCACAGAATAAAGAGCAGCTCTGTTTCCTGGGCCTGCAGCAGGGGATTCAGCCAGTGTTCACCCTCTGCTCCTCAGACAATACCCATTGTTTTGCTTTTTAATGAAGAAGAGTCGACATGGAAAAACTATAGGGTTAGCTTAGTCGCTTCCTGGGCCCCATGTAGCAGCGTAGGAGATGGATGGACCACTGTGCTCGCACAAAAGGCTAAAAAGTACAGTAAGTAGCATTGAGACAAATCACAAGATAACAGACGGGCTGTCACTCAGAATAAAGTCAACGTGTGTACATAATGCCACTATCTGAGTTAATTACATGTTTATCTTGTTCTTCTCAAGTCTGTGAAACTTCACTTTGGGGATAAACGTGTGTACTGATGGTGGAAGACACTAACATCTTCAATTCAGGTGGTTTGAGATGTGGTGGCAGCTCAGTGTACATGATTGTTATTATTTTATTATGAAAATATTCAGCAACTCCTCATGCTCTATTTCAAAGCATCTGCATCTCCACTTATTTATTCAGTTTTCTCTTTAATCTGGCATCTTTAATTATGGCAATTTTAGACAAGGTATGAACAAACGTCAACAAAATTGATGTTTCCACAACAATATAATGTTGGAAACAATAAAAATAAAAAGCAGCATTAATTGATGTTTCAGGCTTCCCTGGAGGCACAGAGGTGAACATCACACACACATTTGACACACGGTCAGTGTGACAAACTACACTTCAATTAAACGTGACGGCTACTCGTGTGATTGATCCGAGGAGTACATTTCAGAAGCACAAAGAACAGCAGTTCAGGGTGCTTCAGCAGCCTTTCAACAAAGTAGCTTAGACGTAATCTGGACAGACTATTAAGAAGAGCAGCTAGAACAACAGCTAAGCCTGTAGTCCCCATATGGCATTTGAGCAAATAATGGCCGTAAACCTCCCTGCCTCCCCTGACAGCAGCAATGATATTCAGCAAACACTGTCGGCCCTGAGACTGAAGCGGACGGCGTCCTGGAGATGCGGGTACAATTTCACTCGATGTCAGCTCCGTGGGCCAGCCGAGGCAGAGGAGCAAGACATGAGGCCTGAGCTGAATTCCTGTTGCACAGAGTCATGTTCCTGTGGTTCAGCGTGAAGCATACAGACGAGCTCATACTGTACATGTGAGTCACAGAGATTGACTGCAGTCATTTCACAGGCTTTCAGCCAGCGTGCACTTATAGGCCAAGACACTTTGTAAGCGTTGCTTGTACCCTCTCTAATGGCTGGCTGAATGACGGTGTGGGATTGACTCGGCAATAAGTGCTGAGCAGATTGATCTACTGGGTAACGATATGACCGGTAGATTCACTGGGATATATCGGCGCTGTGCAGAGTTAACGTCCAGAGGGCTTCCCCCTGAGCTTGGCTCATCATCATGTGTGAGCCATCTTCTTTCTTGTAGACTTGTCTCACCAACACTATGGCAACCACAAGAGAGGTGAAGACTTGCAAACATGCGCTCCAGAGTACGGCGCCAACCAGCAACATTTACAAGACACACAAAGCAAAGAGCAGGAATTGAACACCGCAGCCACTGCTTATGGGAAAAACGTGTGAACATTAACAATGAATGAATTCCGTCGTACACCTGCATGGTAATCCTTCCCCCGATAGCGCTTGAAACAATGAATATTTGGGTTTAAACTACACCTCACTTCATGGCCACGGTCACATGTGAATTAGCCCCTCTTATCACGGCAGAGGCCGTGCATGACAATTAGGCCCGAGTCTATTTCAAAGATCAGCCCGTGCCTCAAGGGATTCATGAGACTTCAATGGGAGCTTTTCATTTCGTAGAAAACGCCGACTCAGGAAGCAGTAAACCTCAACGAAAGAAAGTAGTACTACAGCCAGATCACTCACCATGACTTTAAGTCAGGCGGAGTTCAAAAATCTGGAAATACTGATATGCCTGCTGAAGAATGTTGGTATGATAGCACACAGTGTTAAAAGCTTTGAACGAGCTGAAGTCAGTTTAAATTATGTTTGGTTTTGTTCAATGTACTTAGTTTGGAAATGCATACCATATGTATGCTAAGTCGATAGTTTTTGGGCTGTGTTTTATTAACTGGCAAACCTGTCTTAAAATGAAACACTGTCTCTTTAAAAAGACAAACATGGCCGTGGTAATAAAAGATATTTCCTGGTGGAGACTTCCGTTTCTTACTGTTGTCCCGTAAGCAACGTCAGAGCGTAGTACAATATGCATTCGTGTACGTAGAAAACTCACTAAACTTAGACATAATAAAACGATAAAACACAATCATCATTGAGCGTTACGGTTCATTATTGACCTTGGCATCAGCAGCTGACAATCTCCACTCTGGTCCACTTAGACACTTGTTCCACAAGTTCCTGGAGCTTTTGACCTACAGTGGACATGGTTTTGTTGACCACATTTTCCTTATGTTTACCGTCGGGCTGCCACCTATTAGTCGATCAGTCGACTAATGGTCCGTTTTGGTCTCAGTTGACTGAGAACTCTTTGGTTAAGTAAATGCTTTTTTTCCATACAGAATGACTTAGTTCCTAGAAACTTATGAGCGCATCTCTGGTAAACACAAGCTCTCATGGGATTCTTTGTGGAGTTTTACAGATCTGTCGATTAAATCAACTCATCGTTCAGTCGTCAGAATCGTATGAGTGTTAGTCAACTAAGAATCGATTTGGTCGAGGACAGCCCTTGTTTACTGGCATTAAACGGCTGACAAGTTGGTGGAAATTGTTTTTTTATGACTTTTGTTGATTTATTCTTTGATAGGACGTTTTCTAATCTAAAATGAGGAACATTTTAGGTTGTTTATTCAGCTAAGAATCAAATAACTTGTACAGCTGATGACAATTCTTACTGTCGGATTTACCCTTATTCTGTATGTGTGGTTACACACATACCTGGTCTGCTCAAATGATGGAGGTCACGAGTCAATATTTGAAAGGAGCCTTTTCACATCACACAGCATGGACCCAAATTCAAATACCGTACGTCCTTGATAAGAAAAATCAAGGGTTTAGTGAGGTGAGTGCATGAGTGAGGTGGCACACAGCACGAGCCTTTAATCTAAACGGCTCCCCACTGGGATCCAGGACTTGCCTGTTGATCAAACATACGAGGAGTGGCAAGTAAACAGTCCTGCTGCTACTCTATCACGCCTACGTCGAGGGAAAACTAGCATCCAAAATGTATGTAATTGTCAAACAAAAATGGTCTGTTAAGTATGTCAGAATTGATAAAGGAACCGATGATTAGCGAGTAGGTGAAAGGACCATTGATCAGCAGCCAAGCACACTTTAAATATTGCTTCATCAGGTCTGGGAGCCACTGATGGGTTGGGATACAAAGACAATTGAGAGGCGATGGTCTTAATCATCCGCTATTCAAAACAAAGTGAGGTCATCAGAGTCACACAGTGCCACTCGCTCCCGCAATCAATGGAGCCAACTGCCATCAGGCACGGCTGAGACACATTGGGGTTTAAATGGCAGTAAATAACACTAAATGCTGTGATTATAGCACTAAGTTCTTCTAATACTGGAGGGCTTCCATCCCGCCAAGAGCTGAGGCATCATGCTGGCAGCAGTGGGGGGGGGGAAGGGAGGGAGCGAGGGGGGGGATCCTGACGTGCTGTGAGGATCGGCTTTTCTGACAGACAGACCACGAAATCCTCGAGTTAGACAGGTAGGGTTTGTCTTCTAAAAAGCATAACAAGGATTAGTTTTGCACAACACATTTGTGGATCCTAATCGTTCTCTCATCCCCGACAGTTACTGCTGTTTATGAACCCAGATGCAAGCGGGGAAAACCTCGATGCTCAAAAAAACTAAAAAAAGTAGGTGATTCTAAAAGCAGAGGTGATTAAGAAGAAGGCCCAAATCCCTCTGTGTTGTGACGTCAAACCTCTCGACAACCAAAGACGGCTGCCTCCAGGCGCAGAGCGGGATTCACCAGTGTCTGACACACAGCAATCGCACCCAACACGGCCCATGTGTGGATTTAACTTCCACCAAAACTTGATCCCCTTTTCTGTGATGGGCTTACAGGCTAAAAGGTCTGTGCCCAGTAGAGAACCAAACATGAACCAAAACAAAAAGGGGAACAGATATAACACAAAACATTTCAAATCACGCTGCCGTGAGAACCTGCTTGCTCAAGTCAAATTCCCCTTACTGAGCAGATCATGTTTATGAGAGCAGTGGGCCAGGCGACAATCACATTTGACCCACATTTCGCCAGCTCTCAAATTTCACCATCGCTGCACTGTTCTTCTATTTGGGCCTTTATCCACTGACTGAGGAGCAGTGTGCTGGAAATGCTCCTCATCAGCTATTTATTACTCACAATAATGGCCTCTTAGCGCACCAGAGAACATGGTGAATAAACGCTTTAGTCCTTCCCACAAATCAGTCAACAGATCGGCGAGGGAAGTTTTAGTCAACCATCAACATAAACACTTTTCCTCCTCCTATAAACTGACCTCACGGCACTTTAAAGTCAGGAGGAGCTGTCAACAACACCAGGAATGTTCGGCGTTCACTCCCAGGTAACATAATTGTTGACAGGCGCTGCTGACGCTTTATGATGTGACAGATGTTTGGAAAGGAGCTGGCATGCTGGGCACTTTAGAGCTTCAGTAGTGAGCCAGCGCCTGGACTCATAAAGTTGGGTAAAGAAGGCTGCCATAAAAACAATACTTTGATTGCAGGTGTCTGGGTGCCACTATTACAGAAGCAATCCAGGGCTGGACGTAGTAGGCTGCTGAATGAAAAGATCACTGTGCTGTAAAAACATTTTGTTATCTTGTATTTTTGATGTATTTCCGCAATGTGTGGCCAAAAGTTGAGAAACTTAATGAGTCAAAAATAAGACTAATTTAAAGTGACAATGTGCTTACAGTCCAGCTGTAACTTCATCACTACTTTGATAAGAGTTAAATAGACTTTACTTCACCCTCACAGTTGTATTCTAGCAGTGCAACAGATGCTATTGTACCTCTGACACAAATGGCTTTTTTTTTCTCGGAATACCCCTTTTTCCCCTGAACAACAAAGGACAGGCGTGCTGGACAAACAGAGGTCCAACCTACACGCACAGCTGTCCCGTCCCGGGACATCGAAGCATGGAGGGGAACAAAGAGAAGACAGATGTAAAATGTTTGGTTTTTTTTTTTTCTCTCCTCTTACCAAAACGGTTGCAAATCGTTCCTCCAGTTCACTCGGCTCGGGCATGGGGAGTTTCAGAGGCATGTTGTGTCCTCTGAAATCAGCGTGCTGGTCCATGCTCCCCGCGTTCCCCATGTTTTCCTCTTTGAGTACAACTTTTCTCTCTCCCTCTCTCTCCTACTTGAGACAATCTCCGCACGGCGAAAAAGTAAAGTAAAAAAAATAAAATTATCCGCACGTCCTTTGGTTTTTGTCGCCCTTCCACTGACTCCTTTTACCGGTTTGTATCCTGGTCACTTCTTCACCATAAAGCACATGTGAAGGAGGCAGGGGACGGGTCCGAGAAGAGGCAGCAGCGGCGTGCGGCAGCAGCGGAGCCTCTGGTGAGGCATTCTTCACGGCGGAACGAGGAGACCTGGGGAAACTTGACTCGATCCGCAAAGGACCTTTCGTCTCCGTTATCCGTATCTTGCACAATTTCGGCTCCACTCCCAGCCGGTAGTAATGACGACGACCATGATTCACGCTTATTGCAATTTCCCCCCCCCCTGTTAGTAGTGAGTGGAGCTGTGCTTCACTAATCCCTCCGCTGCTGACCAGCTAGTTAAGGAGGAGGGGGGCTCCTCAAACACACACACATGCACGCTCACACCGCGGCTGCACACACACTCCCATCCCTCTCTACAATGAGTTCTTTCAGGGGCAAGCCTCCCTCTTCTTCTTGGGGCGTAGCTCCCAAAAGCCCGTAGCTAAGTAGATGATATTTGTCTGTGTTGCATTGTGGTACTTCGAGTCCATGGTGAGAGACAACAAACTTGGGCGCTATAGGTGAATTCATTATTTATTATTTGTATGTGTTTTTTTCCCTCAATTTGTGATTGAGGTACCCTTGATTATAGGGTCACTGCAGTCAATAAGATCCTGGAACTTTGCACACCTGGATGTAATGCAGTAATTATTATTATTATTGGGTACACCTGTGTTCTCAGTAACTTCTACTGTAAGTTAAGTACATGTGTCTTAAAACAGCAACATTGGTAGCCTGAGTTAAAACATGTCTGGAAAAACAAAGCATGAAAAGCAAATATTACAGAGCCTTTTATTCTTACAGATACAGATATGACTTGTGGTTTTTAACCTTCTTTTCTTATCTATTGTGTGTATTTGTTTATCTGGGTTGTGGCAAGCTGAATACGTTTGCTCTTACACGGGTAAATAAAGTTGTATTGTAATATAATTTACTTCTTCATGGTGCTCCATGAGATGTTTTCAGTGACAAACAGAGAAACATGTTTTGTTTATTTAATCTATTTTCTAGAATTGAATTCTATACTCGGAGGGAACCTGTGATTAGTTTAACCTTTCCTGTCTCCTACTCTTGACTCTAACATCTCTCCTCAGCCATTATCCACGGGACAAAGCCTTGAGCAAATACAGACAGGTCTTTTGTCCGGATTCTATCTGAGGATTTATGACTTTCAAATATTCCCTGAGTGAGAGCAATGTGCCTTTTCTTTTACCAAAGACATTTTGACATGAAAAGAACAGGTGTTTTCTTTCTATGACAAGTCAAAATGTCTAAAAACAAGTTCACCCAAAGTTACAACAACAATTTTATGATAACACAGCCACTGACACGTTTATACTCCCTCAAGATCTCTACATGCATCGGAGGGAAATCTGATCTGCCAACAGGGTGGGGACCACATTACGCACAAAAGGGTGACATCAGCATGCAGCGCTCTGGAGACGATCCAGAGGTTGTCCAGATGCACAGTGCTTTCATTCAGGCTGCTGGACTGATTCAGCGAGGGAGGGTGTCACATCTGACGATGCTGGCTGGACACATTGAGGATGCGAAACACGGCTGACTGACCTCATACGATCATTATGTGTTCCAAGTTCAGCTGATTTGCTCTGTCTGAAGACCCCTCCTCTTGTGTTGTGTAATGTATGTACGTGTGTACTACATGTTAATGCACTTATTGGATTTTACTTACGGAGAGGACGCTGTTCATTATGATGTTCATTCGAATCACACATCAATAATTCAACTACCACTGTGAAGGAAGGAGGTGAACGATCAGAATTCAGCCCAACAAATACAAATATAGCACCAGGGTTTGGATGAAAAAAATAAAGAAGAGTCGTCATATTAGCTTTAATGAAGACAGATAATGTATCAAGTAATTAAATGGCATTAACTTAATGAGTATTGTTTATGTATTTAGAGCAGCTGGCCTGTAATGTAAGATTGTTGCCCTTACTTTCATCATGTGTATTACTTTGTTACAGATTACAGCCGAAGCGTTGTGTTGAATGTGTACACTAAAGTGACAACAAAAGTATAACAAATAATGGGTAACTGATCACAAGATAAGGAAGGAACTGTGGAGCAGGTGGGCCTATTAACCCCCTATTGCTCCCCTACTCTGTGCACGTGTACAGTATTCCTATGATGGATTATTACATAGCCCCATGTTTGCTGTGTGGTAATCTCATTAAACACAAATTAATTAGTTTTTTTTTCACATTAGCCATCTTAAAGCAGGCCCCACATGAAGGCTCTTATCTTATCAGTTTAAAATGTGCTTCCGGGGCGGTGGGGGGTCTGGGGGTCCGGCTGGTAATAAGACTTGTGAAGGAGGACCAAGTTTCATTCACCAGCATATTTTGTTTTAGTTCTCATACAATTCTGTCTTTCATACACAGAAGCCTATATATTCGTTATTCATATGAACATAATTCATTTTTATTCAGAATACATGCGAGTGACTGTGTAGTTGGACTCAATAATCCACCTATTATCTTGTCACAATAGTAAACAAACAATCCTCACTGTATTGTGACAGCAGAGCCGTGCATGACATAAGACAGACTATGTCTGTCTGAGCTTTAAAACAATAACGATAATACAAAGCTTCGCTCCATTATCTGCAGTGAAAAAACAATTGAGCACATGTGGTTCCTGACACAGCTGATGGTGACTCACAGCACCAACTAACAGCAATGCCCTGACGATATCTTGAATTAGTTAACGTCTGAGTGCTTTTATATAACATGCATACTGTACGCAGACTCGTTGTTTTTTTTATGTATGGGTGGAGGGGGCACCTTTCAGCTGCAGCTCTGGGACGTCTGGGGGAAATACGAGAGACTCCAGATATATCCACAAGGAAATATAAAATGCAAAGAAGATGCCAGAAATAAAAGGCAGCACAATCAACCCACTGTGTGAGGAGGCTCACAGGGAGTTCATTTGGCTGCTCAGTTAAGTAACATCTGTGAAATGAAGTTCTCTTAAGCAAAAAGAAGGCCCGTGGAGTTATGGCCCCCACAAGGCTGGAGTGGAGCAACAAATGTGTCTTTGTGTTTTAATTTAAGGGCTGGAGACGTCAGCGATTCAAACAAGTAGAAATGCAGATCTAGCAGAGCAAGCAGTGATCCTGAGTCTTCAGAACAACAGCGCCCTCTAATGTATGTAAAGAGTATTGCCTCCTCTGGATCAAACAACTTTATTAACACAAACATTTTCAAGGCACTTAACAAATCATATAATTTTGGGCTTGGTGAAGTCAACCTGTTCCACGGTTTCAAATCTGGAAACAATCACTCTTTAGTTTCCACGATAGCATTAATTAGGAGGCCAGAATGTATTTGCCCCAATGGTTACATGAATCAAACCACCGTCCAGGAGTGTAGTCAGCCCTTTAACTGCATGTTGTTAGAAGAGAATATTTTAAAATACTTGCCCTGTATCATGCTAAAAGATTCATCTTATAGCACACAAATGGAAGGTAATATACAATGCAAGAGGCTGAGTATCAAACTATATTTATTGTATACAGTATAGGGACAACAAATAATGTACAAATCCCAAAACAAAAATGGGGAGGGGGGGGGGGTGATCTGCCAATGTCACCCTGCAAAGCTAACAAATGAAGACACAAAAATGAAGGACATTCTTATAAAACAAGATTTCTACTTACCAACACACAAGAGTCAAACAAACTAAGGATGTTTGGATAGATGTTGGACAAATGTATTCATATTGGCAACACAACATTGACTCAATATATATTTATACACGGACTGAATTATATAACCGCAGATGGGACACTGGTTTAGGTGAATTACTTTTATTCTGAAGTTCTGAAAAGGTGGAAAGAAATCAACATCAAGAGAACTGTTTTGCTCACAGTAACCCTTTACATCTACATATTATATATTAACCAAACCCTTTTTTATAAAAGAACACTTCATTTAGCTTTTTGGTCCAGAAACATGACTGTACTTTATTTACCAAAGAGTCAAGGGTGACAGTATTGAGGTACACCAGCCACATGGATCTTTCTCAGCACAAACAGTTCTTTCTTGGGCAGGGATACATCAAATCATTTTCAATGTTCCTTAAAAAAAAAAATAGACTACTAAAAGTGTATTACTTGAGGAAGTTGTCATTATGTCTTTCCCCAACTACAGAGAGAAACCACAGGCTGCCATCTAGCAGCTGTCCTCCAAGTACATGAATTAAAAATAGTTGAGCCCACCCTTAAATGCTCACAACAATCTGGAAAACATAAACAAAGAGGGGAAAAAAATAAAATAGGATTTTGGCATGTAGTTCAGCTTATGGTTTATGAGACATGCATGTGGTCATTTCAACATCAAAAGAACGCAGTGTGTTATTTTATTTCTTCATTACAAGCCATATCTGTCTGAGACGTGTCCCTGCCTTGGACAATTACAAATCATCCATTTATGTGAATAAAACACTTTTTAAAAAATTACCCTGCATCTCAAAGTTAGGATTTGGCCCCAAATGAAAACCCTTCTTTTATGTTGTGAACAGCCTGACCAAGCACAGTGGGGGGTGGGGAGGGGGAGAATTAAGAGAAAACAAATACAACATGAAAATAATGATGTGGATGTTCTCCCAAGAGTCCACATCCGACTTAAGAAGAAACTCCTCCCGTCTGTTGTTGAAATACATCAATAGTGTCCTCATCCTCCATCTCCAGCTGAAATAAACAAAACAAAAAAAGAGATTATTCTACAGCAAATATAGAATATTTATCCTCATAAGTAGAGCTGGGTATAGACGCCTAAATACCCTTTGGTACTGAAAGCAATGTGTCCTGCACTGAGTATTAAAAAGTACCATAAGCTAGCATTACACGTCTCGTTAGATCTACTGTAGTTCCTGATTCATATAAATATTTTTAGACAAATGTATTTAGGTAATGTTTTTGGATGGCTGCTTGTAGTTTGACAAATTGTAACCATTGGATTCATTTATTTTAATGAAACAGTGTTTATTAAAAAAACAACATGTTCATGCTCACAGTGAGGTATTGAAGGAAATGATTGCTTCGGTTTCAGTACGAGAACTCTGGTATCATACTGGTAACATCTTGGGCAAATATAAAATGATACCCAACCTTAAATGGACAACTATCTTTACACTGGGTTCTTTCTTAATTTAACCGTGATCCAAATTGTTGCCAGCTACATGCACTTTTTACACTGATTAAACAGGTGTGCTCACACCTGTTTAATCAGTGTAATCATGCAGCTTTGCAGAAACTATTCTTGTGTGCTTTCTTGACAAATCAAATTTTAGATCGAGATCATGTCTGTGAACTAAAGATTAAGCTACTGCCATCTGGTGATTAGCCAAAACTAGAACGAATGGCAAAATGCTAGCCTTGGTCCGTCCAAATGAAACAAAATCCTGAAGAGAGAACTGAGAGTTACCTGGTTAAAATATAAAATACTGACCAAGACTGAATAAATGTATACTCTACTAACCAGAACCCTTTCCATTATTTCCCCATTTCATTTATGTCTTGTTACACATCTACTCTCTACCGCACAGATCAAGAGGAGTAACAACACACACACTTCACCAATTTGGACAGTGTACAAAAGGTCAGCGACATGACACACACTAGTGTTCTGACGCATTACCCAATTGTGCCTCGAAATAAAATATAAAACTTGATTGACCCGAGAACAGTTTGCCCTTTCGGGGATTTATGAAGAGACCAGCTTTCACCAACCTGTGCAGGTGTGTCCGTTTCATTAATTGGCTGTCCATCAAACCTAAACCGTATCTGACGAATTGACAATCCCTGTAAAAGACAGAACAGAGAGAAATAAGATATCAATAAAACAGTTCTATTGTTAGCCCGGGAAAATGCACATTTATGTTTCAGTCTTTCAGAATGACTTACCTGTCTTTCGCAGTATGCTTTCATTAGTTTGCTGAGTGGAGTGTGCCTTTTGATTTTGAACTGTACGACTGACCCGTCCTGACCAGCTACCTTGAGGTTAATGTGGTCGTTCTCCGTCTTCACTCCCTCCTGCAACAAAACACACTCATCAGTGGAAGCACCATAGTTGCGTTATGAGACCATTATGACAAAAACAACAAAAAAGGTGGATTGCAGCAAGTACTATAAACTGCATGGTGTCACAAATGAATACGACAGTATGTTGAACAAATCAGGTGGCTGAGCGATGAGAGGAAACACACATGCAGGTTATAGTTGGCTCCTTCCTGAAAGGCCTGGACACAAATGACTCCCATATGCTGATTATGTTATGGGGGGGGGGGTTCACCATTCAAACTGCAACTAGTCAGTCCTGCTGTTAGGTTACACAATCTCACTCACCTACACATCTAAGAGGAGTGTATTGTATTGGATATGTTATTCAGAGAATATACAGATCATTCGGGAAGAAAGCTCTGCTTCCTCATTACGCTCTCAACATCTACCGTCACAACACGCTACCACACATCAGGCCATCAGTTAATCTGACCCGAGTTGATCTGGAACACCGGTTCCCGGTAGAATGACGTTCGTCTACAACAAACAAGCTAACTTAACTAGCCGGCTAACTCCAGTTAGCTGCCGTTACATTTAACAAGACACGAGTGGTCCGTGGGGGCAGGCTTCGTTATCCAAAACACTGCACTCACACTCATTTCGGTTCTCCATTTGGTTAGCATAGCAAAGCTAGTCCGTGTTCAAACTGGCGCAGAAAGCCACAATGGCGCAAATGAATGGAAAAAACACAAATCGTGCATTTCATTGAAAATCGCTGATGCAGACGTTAGCAAACATATTAATTTAAAAGTAAACTAGAGAGTTACTAGCAGTAGCCGATGTTTGTATTGGTGGGACTCTGTAAACACAAAACGGAGCGTCTAAAGCCAAAATATCCGCAAATTGGTCAACCTTTGTTTTCTCCGTCGACCCGCTCAAAATGCGGTAACTGTAGCCTGGAAGCACGGCTAGCTTAGCAGAACGTGCTAGCTAACGTTAACTTGCAACTAGCATCATTAGCAACTAACGGCAAACATGTTCAAAATGTTGCTTCGAATAAACTCAGTAACGTTACCGACCTTTGGCTTTTCTTCAGACATTGTGCTATTTTCCCGGGGAATATATTAATAACGCAGAGAGACAGACTGTTTGCGGTGAAGTGGGTTATCGGTTCCTCCGGCGTTTCGCTTGGACCAGGAGCGCGCACTGAAATTTAAAATACAATTCGACGAAATGGGTCACGTGCTCCACCTTTTCTTCGGGGCCGCGGATACGTGAGCGCGCAAGCTAATTTGCGCACTCCCGCGACATAGGTAAAACAAAAGGGCCGTTTTGCAAGGCCAGGCTTTAGTACAGGCCAGGGTCGGTTAAAAGCATTGAACTGAACCTGCAGTGGGAGTCAGAAACAACAACTACACAAATGGTCTCAGGATATTTAACATTTCGTAGTCATGGGATGACATTTAGGATTTTACATGGTCACACTAGTCCCTCACAGTATTCATAACTTGTAGACATGCCCCCATGGATCTCACTTGTAGTCTTCAGGAGACTGTATTATCTGTTTTTCTGAAATCTTTGAAGGGAAAATTATACTCAGGCACTGCAACATGAGTTTTTTCTGAAAGGTGATAGATCTAGAAGGGTGAGATGGAAGCACACAGATAACATTGATTCCAACATGGGAATTATGTTTCCATACTTTCTCTCAGTTCTGAATAGCTTTTTTTTGCCATCTCTTGTTTCTGTATTTGTGTTGGGTAGATTGGGGCTTGAAGTAAATGGGGGAATTTGGAAATTGATTAACAATTAAAGTCACAAAAAAATAAAATTATTCATTTTATTTTTAAATGGTCACAATTTGTTTTTCACAAAAGCTGCACAAAAATCAAATCCCTCACACATAGTTACATTTAGTTTATCCAGGAAAGTTCAGGACTATTCTGATCCTGATATTTATTCACAGATAAAAAAGCAATAAGCGTAAAATGAGTTACATGTGATAAATTAACTTTTTATATAAAAATAAATGTTGTACTTGAGACATGAATGGCGATCAGTAAAATAGTGTGTATTACTGATATAGTATGACAACGATACTGCTGGTTATAAAAGAAGCACCACAAACTCTGATCAACTCTTGAGTTATAGAAATCTAACAATAGTGCATGTTATGCAAAATGACACAGTAATGTTTGCATATCATGGTGGACAATAGGTTTTGACAGATTTACCCTTACATCCAAGTTTCTTGTGTGGACAGAAAAACAAGTTAACGGAACACATTCTCCTATAATCATTTATATCTAATTAAGGCATAAGAAATATGAATCAGGTATAACAACAGAGCGCAACGTGTATCAAATATGAAACATTAGGTGAATAGACTGTGTTTGAAATATAGTGCACACTAAATAATTTCAAAACATCTTGGTGTTTTTTTTGCAGACACAGAAACCAAATCAGATGATCACAGTTTCTTATATGCTACATATGTATCTCAATGTTACTGGCATCAATAAAATCAATTTAAGGGATTTGCTTATGGAATACTTCTCAACGATCATTCATACGGGCGTATGGATTATCCTTTGCCATACCTGTAAAAAACAATGGAGAACAAATCTTATAACCCATTGTATGGCATATTACTGGATTAGAAATACAACACATCCGGACTAGTTAGCAAGTGTTTGCTGGTTGCATACAATTTAAATTGTGGGTTAAAAGCAAGTAAATCACTGTATTTCTAAAATCCATGTCTCACAAAAATCAAAGTAAAAAGCGTTAGAATTGAATTACAGTGTCTCAGCTTTGTAGTATCGTTTGTATCCAGTAGATGGCGCTACTTGATCAAAATTGTGGTTTATATTTTGACTCTTTCTCTTGTTTTATGAAGACTTTTCTTATGTTGTTCCTAGTTTCCTCAGCTCAGGTTCCATTATCTTTAGCTTATGTTATCTATCTTATCGTTCCCATACCCCGTTATGCATTTTGAAACTCTTTTAGTACTGTGCATGTAAGCAAAGCTTTGTGAAAAAAGCATATTTGATACTCCAAGCATTTACATTTAAGAAATTAGTCTCACCATATTTCTGCCTGATTTCATCGTGTCTCAGCTGCATTTCTGTACTCCTGTAAGGGACGACACAAAAGACAAATTGTTGGACAACAGAGAACACTGGACACACTCACGCCTACAGTGTTTGAATCCTCACAACATAAAGTACTGCTGTAATAAGCTGATGGTAAATACCACAAAACCTATTTATTCATTTTATATACCTGCCACTTAAAAATACACAAGATAAAATTACATTTTTGAGACGGCAAGAACATTTAGCCTCTTTTATCTTGAACATTTATTTATTAACATGCTGACGGGGACAGTCCACAATACGTGCTTTAGGAGACTCCCTCTTATGTTATTTTATGGTTATTGTTATAATGACACTTATATAAACAAATATGGGTTTGTAGTTTGTTTATCTGAATATATATATATATATATAGTTATATTTGTTATTTTCGTAGATCCCCTCCTCAACAGTTACTTACTTCGCCTTCTGACGGCTCTTCCTCGCACGGGTTTGTCGCTCCACTTTTGCGTCTTCTCTCTTGTTCCTAGAATAAACAGTTATATTATTATTCATCATAGTTGTGTTTTTGTAAATAAAAGCTTACATTGCAATATAAATGACAATAGTGAGACCAGAAGTCTGATGTGATTTTCTTTTAGCCTCATACAACACAAGTAACAGTCAGTTAATCAGTCTCATAGTCGAACAATATTATATATATATACACATATATATGTATGCCATTGTTAAGTTAACACGTTTTTAAAAGAGGCTAGATAGAAAGGCTAAATAGAAAGTTCAATGTTATTATTTTCAGAGCTAAGCTGCAGTTACACATTCTGGCAGGCGTTTGGAGACGGCGGTATCAGCCCGGCCTCGCACAAAAACGACCCATTGTGTTCCCCGTCCTCCTCCTTCCATGTTAAACCAGATTTCCCAGCCAACACTTCATGTGACTCCATGCTCACCCATTTCTTTCACACTTGCAGCAGCGGCAGCAGCAAACAAGAAGGCCAATAATGATGATGCCACCGAGCACTGACATGGTGATGATCAAAATCTGGAAGTTTACTGGAAATCAAAGGCAGACACAGAGAGAAAAAAGAGCATTGCATCATATTATGAATCATAATAAATAGACACTACTGCCCCTTTTTTAACTATTGGTAGTCCGGGTCTTAGTAGACTTAGGACTAGTCAATTAATTGACATTACATGATTATTAGTAAACTAAGATGTTCTGGAATTAATTTAATTATTAATTATTCTGCTGATAATTGTTTCTATGGATTAATCAATTGTTCAACTTCTAAAATGTCAGAAAATAGTTTATACTATTTCCTAAATCACAAGTTCAGGTCTTCAAATAGGTGTTTGGATATTCACTTTACTTTCAAGTAAGAAAGAAAAAAGCAGCAAATCATCACTAATTAAAGGCTGTAACAAGAGAATGTTTGGGCAAAATGACTCAAACAATGAAATAGTTGTCATTTAATTTTGCAGGTTATACCCAGATGTGAGGTCTAAGCTGTAGTCAGTCTTACCCCAACACAACCCCCATCGTGCATCACTCAATGGACACACACTGCTGGGGGGCAGGATGTTCCTCACTGGATAGTCTGTGCATTGTTTGGTTGGTGAGCACCACAAACACTGCAACAACAACACTGGGCTTAGTATTGTTATTCTATTGTTATTATATATTTGTATTTGGCTGGAGTTCATGAGACTTACTGCCACATTCTGCAGACATTCAGCACAACTGGTGTTGGATCTCGAGGCACAAGGAGCTGAAACAGAGATAAAATACAGAGTGTTATATTGTTTTATGGCATTCTGGTCCTCTTTTTACTTTGTAGGTTCAAGCTGTTGTATAAATGGCCTTACAGGAAATACAATTTTAATAGAGGTTGAACTTTATGCCCACAGTGACAAATCATAAACAGAGTTCACAGTTATTACGACACAAACAAACTAAGATAAAGTTTGCTTGCGAACCATTACCATGAATTGAGATGATTATCTTTGCCTCCCCTGGTTAGTGGAAATCCACTTTTTTCTGCAGTCATGTGACCACCTCCTGACCCAACTCTGGTAATACAAAACAAAGCACGACGGCTAAAAGCTGGAGAAAAAAAACACACACACACACACACTTACCCGGAGCTGGAGAAGAAGTCGGTGTCTGCGCCTCTGTTGTCAAAAACACTCCGTAGAAAATCAAGATAAAAGCAAAGGCTGAAGCTCTGTAAACTCCGGACATTGTGAGACGAGTGCAAACCACCGACAGCATGGAAGTAACTGACCAAACTAACGTTTCCGAGGAGTCAAGACTGGAGGGTGGACCTCCTCGAGGGCTGACGTCACGAGCTCCTGACGCTGGTTCATGAAACGGCCGAAGACTGAAACATCTTACCAAAAATAATGTCTTTTGTGAAGCCAGAAAATGCTTATTAACAAAAACGTTTTGGGTTGCCAGGTTGTGAAAAACCTCGAGCAGTTTCTCCTCTTTCAGCACGACACATTGTTTTGTCAGACAATTACAGACAAGTGGTCGTAAAAGTCCTTTATTTTATGTGTCGTTTTAGAGAACTAACTCTGAAATAGAGAAACCTTACCTTTTTATTAATGGCCCCTTTTAACATTGTTGACAGCAGAATTGATGGCGGATTGGAGAAGTACATCCATTACCCTTTAAATATAATTTGCTACAATTTGTAACTGATCCATAAAACATCAGTGAATCATTTATTAACATTATAAAGTTGTAAAAAGAAAAGACTTTATTGAAGGTGCCTTTATTGAAGGTGCCTGTAAAAAGCATTTACCTGGAAGGTTTTCCTTCCTTCACAATTAATCAAAATTATTTTAGTTTACAATAAATTAAAAAACAATAGCCACAATATTCAATATCCAGCCCATTCCAACATACCATGCAGAATCCTAAAGGAAACATATCAACTCTAACAGTATTTATCCTAATTTACTGTAACCACATGCAAGATGAGTTCTCCACAGACTGATCGATAGAACAGATTATCGAGTAGGTAATTTAACAAAAGCTTCATCAGGTTGTTAATTTGGTTTGCAGTGGGATCGTCTTGGAATAATACATGAACCTCTTCAAGTTTAAATAAATGGAGCTTTTTCTGTTTCTCTAATTCTGCCAACAGTGCATGATGCAGCATGATGACGGGCAGAGCTGTGATGATTATAAGAAGTCACACTAATAAGATTGCTAAAGGTGTAAATGGTCCACTCTAACAGACGCAAGCACAGACTGTTAACGCCCAAACAGTTAGTTTTGGCACAATTTAGCAATGCATTCATTTTTATTGTTTATTAATTCATTCTTTTTTCTTCTTCATTTTATATACAAAAATGCACATGGACCAATTCCAGCTTTGGTGTTTCACCCACCATTGGTATCAGCCGTAGTAATATGTCGTAATGTGTGAATATTTTTCACCTGGTTCATACAGATTAACATGCACAGATTTACTGTACATACTATTTTGTCCCCCGTGAGACATGACAATGAGACAGTAATAACAGCATTTTCAAATACAATAATTTATTAGAGCATCTTTAAATTCTGATATAAAACATTTTCAGATTTTTCTTCCTCAAAACAATCAGAAATCTCAGAAATACAGTCATCGTCAATGGCTAGATCAATCTCTGGTGTGGCCGCCGGCAGCTGACCAGATCGCCTAAGTGAGTACGATTGGAGAGCGATGGAAGACAGTGATGCGAAGTGAGGTAAATACTAAGCTCAATATGTTTGGATCATAACATGAACTATACTGTAAGTCAACTGGCATAGGCATCCTTTGTGTTCATTTACATTGGAAGAGAGAAATATCCTATTAGATCAATAAAAGGAATTGAGCATGTTGGGTGTCGAGGGCAACACACTTCGGTTGTTTTATGTTGACAAAAGCTCAGAAACAGGGCACAAAATGGAGAAAAATCATAAGTAAGTTATGAACAACTTGTCTGAATCTACATTTCGGTGTCCAAGAATGCACAAATAGAAAAATCAAAAGTATTAGGACAACTGCGTCACAACATTTCCAGCACTCTGTTCACCTCCGCTTGTTCTCCCAATCCATTGACACTGCCATAAATAAATACCCCACCCTTACAAGGCCTATGACATCACTGAGAAAAACACAGTAAAACTGTCTTTAGACACAGACACACTGAACAAGCACTATCCTGCTTGTTTCTAAAAACACAACCTTGGACATCAGTTTGAGTTACATACCCTCAAGTCAGTACACAATAAAACAGCTCAACAAAAAGTACTTGTTCTAGTAGAGAAGTATATTTTGGTTGGATTGATTTTTAGTAATCGTGCATTTTGAGAAAATCCTCGACTGCAGTGGTTATAGACGATGCATCTCCACTGATGCAGTGGTTATTCATGTTGAATTTTCTTTTTTAAAAGATAGGGACGTGCTTTTGTAGCAAATGCACCAGTGGAGGCCATACCTACCACTGACCACTATACTCAACACCCCAAAATTTAAATTCCATTCCTGAAAGGCCGCATATACACTGAATCTTTTAGTCCAGAATAGCTCAAATAAAATCTTAAATAAGGCAAGATGAGGGATATCTCCCTGGGACAGTTGCAGTTTCTGACACATAAACCTGAGGGGATCTCCATTAAGGAGAACATTCATTATAACGGGGCGCAACATCTGTAGGAAAAACACTTGGAAAAAGGTGACAACACAGTCAAGTTGCCACTGTAACACATTCTAGTTTGGATGCATGTTTAAAGAAAATCTACACTTTTAGAAATTAAAAAGTCTTAATTCAGATGTTGAATAAATGTCTGTTTGGAAATTTGAGATAGTTTTCTTGGATATTTAGCAAAATGCCTGAAATACATTTCAAGTAAGATGTGACATATGAGCAGTGGAACTAATGAGACTGCATGGAGGGCAGCAACACTTGGACTGCAAAGCTTAAAATGGTGCCGATGCTTTAATGTTCCCACTTTCGTCACAAGCAGTAGTTCCTTTTTTTTGTGTGTCTTTATTGAAAGGAATCTTTCTGGATGGAGTTTGTCTGCGTTGCTAAGTAGCCAGTCAAAAGCTCTGAAACACAATCTCTGTGGAGGTGCTTTGTTCCTCTTGCCATCTCTCTACATCTTCTACTGTAGCAGAGTACATGTCGAGTCCCGTCAGTGAATCACCGGATCCAGTTGGTTCCATAACTGGACACGGACTTCACACTGCAGCGCTTCTTCACAATCATGTTGATGTAGGCTTTCATAATCTTTGTGATCTCTCCAACCTGGCAATGTACAGATGAAACACACACAGTCAGCAGACATCCTGTTTCCTCTTACAAACAAACTGATATCTACAGAAAAAGTGGACGCACCTGTGGTGTTTCAAAGAGCATCTCTCTCTCATCCACAGTGATCTTGTAGGTGCAGGGCTGTGGAGCGCCAAAGAAAATGATGTGCTCATATGGGAAGGTCTCCAGAGGCTTGGGCTCTCCTCTCTTGTAGACTGACACATTTTCAGCGCTCACACTCAACCAGAGATCGTGAGGGAAGCCTCCTTCTTTGCACTAAAAAGACACAAACACAGGGAGTTATAAACATCATCCAGTGTGTGCAGTGGAGTCGCAACTAGGGACGCACTGATCCTGATCTGCCGTATCAGTATCGAGGCTGATACCGACCGCGTTGATCGGATCGGGCATCAATCAAAGACGCGTAAACTTACCTCGACGTCAAACAGTGTGGATCCATATGCAGGCCACTCCTTGATGATGGTCATGTACCCGAGCATGGCCTGGTGCTGGTCCAGACCACTGAGGCGGGACCATTTCTCCACGATGCTCGCCCTGGTGGCAGACATCTCCTCCTTTATCCACATCTCCAACATCTGCTCCTCCTCCATGCGCTGCTTCTTCATTGAGCCCGTCTTCAACCCCCGTCGCAGGGTCCCGTCCAGGAAGCTAGTCCTTCGGCGCTCCAGAGTTTGGCCTGACCCCGAGGCGCCGCCCACCTTGGTGAACTGGAGGATGCGGCTGCGCAGACGTCCCACGGGGTAGACGTTTTCCAGGCTCCAGGTGACCTTCGCTTTGTCGCCAAACAGAAACTGCAGGCGTAGAGCGGCCAGGTGCTGCAGGGTCTCCTCGCGGGAAGGGAAGTGGCCCCGGGTCAGACTCTCATGGGCCTGGAGGAACAGCATAAGAGTTATCATCATGGGCACCATTGTGATTGAAAATAGTCAATAAAGTGCGACAGGATGAGTAAAACACACCTGCTCAAACATAAACGCAAACTCCACTCCCTCTTTAGGCATGCTCTCCACATCCAGGAAGCAGTAGAGTTTAAAATAGAGTTTCCATTGGCCTTCATCCTCAGCTTCCTCACTGCCAGCAAGCCTGGTGGGAAAAGCCACAAACTCGTCACTTACATATAGATTTTGGTTCTTTCTTATCAACGGGGGATAGGTATCCTATGTGACAGGACCCTGAATTTATAGTAACATTATCAAATATTATATGTAATGAAGAGTAACATACCTTTCAAATTTAGCCAAAACATCAGCCACAAGAACCCTGCTTTCTACAGCTCTGTCTATAGTGTTGTTGTGTTCAAAGAGTGCAAACATGTTCCTGCTGTCCTCCATAGCCAGACCTCGGATCAGCTTCTCCACCACCTGGACAGAGCAACAATCACAATGCTTAGTATGTATTAGCACAGCGCCTCCTCTTGCCTCGTTATAAACCAAAACATCTGTATCAGCGTTTGTGTAAAGTGATATCTTGCAGAGGGATATTTTAAAAACTGCTTGTGTTGCAGTGACGACGGCTCTCTTACCTCTCCGGCGGTGGTGTGCGAGTTAATGGAGATCTTGCAGGAGCCTCCTCCGTGGCAGTACACTGTGGTGGTCATTTCCTGTCTGGTAAGCAGTGCCACGATTTCCTCTTGAGAGGGAACAAACTCTCTGTTCTTGGTCTTCTTCAGAGACTCACTGATGAAATGGGCGAACATTTCGATCTCTGTACCGGGAAACAGCTCCTTAATCCTGAAAACACACAAAGACAGTAAAATAGAAGTTGCGACCCGTTGTAATCTCCGACCATGGGGTTGTTTTGAATCACGGCACGTGCCCAGAAATAGACTGCACCGTTTGAGGTGAAACTTGAGGTAGCGTAGGATGCCTCGGCTGGGCAGGAAGGTGCAGCACATAGAGGTCAGGAGATGCCAGTGGGCGCGATTGGCGGGACTGTTTGGGTGCGGGACGTGATTGGTTTGTTTGATCAGCTGACAATAAACCTCATCTCTTAATGACTTCAAGTCTTGACAGGTCTGTAGGATTCCCTGGATGATTGGGACAGGGTCTGACACAGCCTCCATCTCCTGCAGTGAGTTGAAAATCTTCACCGCTTCATCCTGCAGGCTGGTATAACCCTTTTCCTTTTGCACTGGGACAGATAGACAGAGAGGGTATAAGTCCAGTCCAACCAGTTAAAGCATTTTTTAACTACATAAACATATTTTCTTAACTTTATACCTAGTATTAATTCAATTTCAATAGACCACTTCACTCACAGAGTACGCTGACATCTCCATAGGGCAGAGGTAGAAGAGGGGAGTGCAAAGGATGCTGGGTATATCTCAAGATGGGGTTCCTCCAGTATGTCTGCTCCACAGCCTCCACGTTCAAACTGCTCTCCTGGACAGACAGAAAAACTGGATCAGCGATCTTAAAGTAAAGATGTCATGACTTATCTTTACAACAAAGTAAAGCACCATTAAATAGGCAGAAGTTTGTATTTAGGTGACTTTATTACGTCAGTGTGGGAAAAATAACAGAGTAGCAATATCAGTGATGGATATTAATATTGCAGTAAAGCTAAAAAAACAGCTATTTGTGAGGAAAAAAAAGGTAAAAACACTTCAAGAAGATCACAGCACACACTCAGTGAGTACAAGTACCTCACTTTACTACAGTGTGTGTCCCTGCCAAAGGTTTGCATGACTGAAAAGAATCGGAGTTCAAATAACATCAATGTGTTAATGACATCGCAAGCAAGTTTTTGTAAATTATTATTAGCACATTTAGTGTGGCACATAAAACCTCATGGTCAGACATTGCACACAGACTAGCAGTTATTAGCATTACAAGGAGCAACAAGCAAATTAATCCTTTAATACCTTGATGTCCCTGATGAGTTGCTGTGTTGGCGTTTCAATGGGAACTTTGCTGTCTATTGCTCCCTGTATGGCATTCGCCCACCGCATGGCTTCATTCAGCATTTTGGTGTAAAGACGGTAAGAGTGTTTACGTCCATGGACGATTATATTCCAGTAACCTGGGTGAACAAGACAGACGGTAAGTAGAGGCTAAACATCTCCCTGGTGGAGCTTAAGACAATTGAACAAATCAGAAATATCTTTGCTCGAGACGACTGAGAATAACGTCGACCATGAACTAACCAGTGTCCTTGAAGACCTTCTCGTCTGGCTGCACCACAGAGCAGAGACTGTTGAGGACCAGAGTTCCGAGTTTGGAGGCGGTGCGCTCTGACGACTTGTAATAGTCCAGAGAGTTGGTGGTGAGAACAAACCAGCGCTTCTTCAGCTTGAGAGAAGTGCTTTTGGCTCCTGACTTCATCTTTTTATGTAGCCAGCCTGAGGGAGGATAATTATGGAAAAATATAAATGATTGTTTATCCTTTTTTATATTTCCTTCTCTCAAACAAATTATTTTTCTTCTGCGCAGAACCTCATCAGCCATGAATGGAGCTAACCAGAGGTATCCCACCGCAAACTTAAGTACACGAATCAACTCCGAAATCAGAAACATCCCAGAGTGTGTGTGTGTCTCAACTGACTGACCTCTGACTAAGAACTCCTGTCCGTCAACCCTGAGGTCTCCCTTGGATTTCTGCAGCAGGCCGATCCAGTGGTGCATCTCCTCTGGTGTGTTTGAGTTGCAGTGGATCACCCGGTTGGCCGTGATGATCACAAACGAGTTTGGTCTGAAGGAACGGAACACATAAAACACACACGTGTAGTTACACCGATGGTGTCGTACTACTTAGATTGCAGTTTAATAAATATAACTTTTAGGTTTGTTAGCCGTTCCTCACCTGTCGGGGTTGTCTGATGCACAAACAGAATCAATCAAGCCCACATCCAGTGTGCCCTGGACAGAGAGAAGAGGGGAGGATGGAAATATTGAAATGTTAGTAGCTGGTTGCCCATTTGCAAATATTTTCCTTGGTGGATTTTCTTCAAGGTGAGTTGAAGGCAACAAGCACACCACTTGTCTGCCGTGGTTTCAGGTGACGACCATGAAATGTAATCTTCTGCTGTATATCATTCCCCTTCTCTCTCTCCTATAATTTCCTGTCATCTCACTAATGCACTTGAAAATAACACTTCTTGCTGTAAAGTAGAGCTTACTACTACTGGATAATACTGGATAATTGAGAGTCGGGGTGAGATAGTGAAGAGGTTCCAAGGGTAGTTTGGTTTATTGGGAGTAAATGCCAGGATAGTCTGTAACTTCTTTCTATGACATTTGGCTTGCATGTTTGTCTTTCCATCATTTTGTTAAATTACATTTCTAGCTCATTTGATTTCATAAATCTGCAAATGCCATTAACTCCACTGCGATCTTTCAACGTCCATAAAAATGACACACCACCGTGTGTATTCTGCTTCTTCAGCTTAAATGACTAAGTGACCCACATCTGAACCGTCATACTGAAGCCAATTCAGTAAATGCCCTTCATCTTTACTGCTGAAACCCGGAGTTGAGGCTGGGGCCCAGGCACTGGAGAGGTAAAACAGCACTAACCACTGCATTCTTTGGGTTGGCCTGTTCGTGATGCATCTCCATGAGTTGCTCCGGGCTGGCGCTGTGGACCCGACTCAGCACATTGAACCAACCACTGGATGGGGTCAGAGGGAGTTCAGAAAGTGAAAGTCAGCAAACATATAATTGAAAATTACACCGTGAGCTTCCACTGGCAACCACAAGGGGGAACTTTATTTCCACACATCACTTTTACAGACAGTACCACACAGCAACATCTAGTCAATGATTTCTATGGTACTATGGATATAATGTACCTGGCATCTTCTGGAGACTCGGCATAGATGTGGTACGTCCTCTCCTCAGTCACAACATTCAGTGCGTTTTCCTTCTCATGATTGTCCACTATCTCCCTACAGACAGACACGACACGGAATAGAACAAAACTTAGTGAACCGCAGACTTTTCCGTCTCTTTTGAGCAATAATTAAGACCCTCAGATACCCCAATGAGAACAGGATCTTACTTGGCTGTACGGATATCGATGGTTCCTTTCAGCTTCTCTTCGCTGTCGCTCTCAAAGTACATGAGCTTTGACTCCCGCAAAACAAACCAGCGCATCTTCCAGTTGCGCCGAGACAAAGTGGACATTCCTCCTCCTTTCTTGTAAAGCCAACCGGACTTGACGGAGTCCTGCTTGGCCCGAAACCACATGAAGGTCTCGTCCTTCAGGACACACCAGCGGCGACGCCACGGGATCATCAGACCACCTGAAAGAGGGAAAGGTGCGGAGAGCAGAGGGAGACAGAAACTATGCTTGATTACTAATGTATCATGTGGAATCTCAGCATGATGGGAGTAGTAATAACAGACACATTAAACACCTTAAAACTGCTTTAACACCTCCCAGCAACACCCATACACACAGACATTCACACACATATGCATGCATCCTCTGGCAACGAAACACGCCATCGTGCAAAACAACAATAAACTACATTTAACAAAAAAAATACAGTAGACAATGTAAGCACTAGAACATAAATAAAGACAGCAAACAACGAAGGCCTGTCAGACATTTCTGAAAGTGATGAAACAACGAGACGAGCTGCGTTCAGCTGTGCAGAAGTCATCCTGCTGGGCGGTGGTTTGGTAAAGCTACTCACTCTTCATGTAGAGGTAGCTGTGGAAGTATGGAGGCCCACTGCCGTTCAGCATATTCACTCTCCCATTGGAGACTTCCTCGTCCGTGTCCACGTAGCCGTCGTTGTCCTCATCGCTGTCAATGAACTGAAACACAAACACCAACATTTAGGACGTTAGCTGTCCTCCATTAGAATGCCACGTCCTTCATAAATTACAGTTCATATAACCTGCACATTAGTAAGGGAATTTAAAGAAAGAGACGGTTGTTTTTTAGTTTTTCTGAAAATTACTAGAAGTTTCACTACTTAAATCCGTGCCCAAAATCTGTCTTGACCTTGTGTTGTTGTAAACAAACACCCTCCTTTCCCTTTGACATTGTGCTGATCAAACAGTGTTATCTATGAGCTCTCTGCTTGACTTGCAGTATGCGGGAATAGATTGACACGCTCATCAGCAGAGCCAAAACAAATAACTGCAACAGTTGTTTCACTGTGATTCTAACACGAGCGGAGCCTTTTGATATGTGAGGAGGAGATTCAGGCTTGCACACGTGCAGGCATAATCGCTGCATTTGCACGGGGGAATTAATATACCCAGAAGGAAGCTAGGTGTGTGTCAGTGTACATGTGAACGATGGCTTTCACAGTTTGATCTGACATGGGAAAATGAAAAATGCAACAATTCCATGTTTGGGTTCAATTTGAGGGCAAAACGCATTTGTTTTTTGGTTCAAAAACTGTTTACAGTAAACACTGATACTCCGAATGATTACCCATCAGGATTGGATCTGTAGCGTTTGACAGAAATGCTTCTCAGCCTGTTAGTTCTCACCGAGTCCGAGCTGCCTCTGAAGGAGTCCAGGCTGTTTTGGGTACAGGAGGATTGTCGCAACACCTCCTCATCTGTGATATGGCCGTCATTGGTGCTAGCACCTGAGCTCCCATGAGCCTCCTCAAACTCCTCCTGGTCGTAGTCTGACTCGGCGTCTGGCAGGTTTGAGTGGGACGGCTCCTCGCTCGCAGGCTCAAAGTCTGACCCTCTGCTGGATCTGTGGCACGGTGCCCTTTCTCTATTAGTGACTACAGGAGGAGGAGGAGAAGGAGGTCTGGAGGCTCGGGAGTCTGTGAGAGCAGGGCCGTGACTCAGTCCGTTGGGGGTGAGTGGGGAGAGCTTTGCCGGTGCAGGAGCGGAGGGAAAGGAGGGGGTGGCAACTAGTCCTTCTGCAAAGGCAGGCGGAGGAGGGGGAATACTTTGGAATACTTCCTTGTCCAGAGGAACTGCAGCCGGAGGCGGGAAGTCGGGTAAAGGAACACACTCGTCCTCGGCGTGGAAACCCTCGTCCACCTCGTCCACCTCCTCCTCGGCCAGAGGGGCTGTAGATTCAGTCGGGTCGTGGAGGTTCTCCTCACTCGAGAGGGATGGCTCTAAACCACCAAAGTCCAGGAGCTCCAGAAACTCAGTAGCCACGCGGGAAGCTTCCTTCTCCAGTCTGTAGATCTCAGCGTCTCTCATCTGCCGCAGCTCCTCGTGGGAGACGTCCCCGAGAAGGGACACGCCGTCTTCCTGCTGCTTCTGCAGACGCTCGATCTCCCTCTCCAGCCGCAGGATCTCCTCCATCTGACGGCTCTCCTCCTCAGAGGTGTGACTGTGGGACAGAGTCTGGGACAGCTCCTTCTGCGAGTGGACAAGGAAAGAGCAAATTGAATTACGTTACTCCACCCCATACACACCTCATAATGTGTTTTTATTATTTGAATGAAAGTTTTTGAAAAGGAATTACCTTCTGACAAACACCATTTACCAGGGAGTTCCTAAAAAATGAAATAAATAACATTTGGGATGACAAATGTGCATATAAAGGAATGATCATCTGATCTTAATAAATGCATCATCAACATGTTACAAAGAGCGAAAAAAACTACCTTTTCTCATCTGCTTTAGCTGCCATTTTCTGCGCTTCCTCTTTCTCCTTCATCAGTCTCAGCGTCTCTTTCCTCATCGACTCCGCCTCTTCCTCCCGCCTCTTCACCTCCTTGTCCATGAGCCTCTGTCTCTCCTCCTGCTCCCACTGTCTCTTCTTCTCCTCCTGCTGTCTCCTCTCCTCCTCCATCCTCCTCCTCTCCTCCTCTACTCGCCTCCTCTCCTCCTCTCGCTTCTGTTTCTCCTCCTTGAGTTGGCGAAGGAGGGATCGGGCCAGCTGGCCTCTGTGATGTTTCTGCAGGACGATGGAGGCGAAGCGCAGCCGCAGGAAGACGCGTCTCCAAAAGTGAGCGCGGTAGTTCTTCTGGATAGTGACGACGCTGGACTGAACCCTCTTATATCGTTTCCTGGTGAGAAAATCAAACGCACACCTCTCAAGTCAACCACAGACGCATATTTAATCCAATGTTGTGTGTCACCACAAAGTTATTTGTGACGTTGCACAGCATCAAAGGAGCTCACTCTGTTTAAACAAACACACTGGTAAGAGCGTCTGTATATTGTGAACTGAGCAATGTTGAGAGTCTGATGGGCTTGTGCTGTTCCATTGTGGCCATGTGGGCTGCTGTGTTTAGCCCTGTGACTCAGCCCCATCACCCACACACTGCACATGCATTGAGTACACACACATATATGTGCACACACACACACAAACACAAGTAACTTGCAGAAGGACCACACACACTGCTCTGACTCTCTGACCCGTAGCCTGGCCTAGTCTCCACAGTAATCACTCCGTGGCCTCTGACTGGTCTCAGGACAGCGATAATGTTACATATAATAATACAAAGGCTTTGCTTGGGTTCTTTAGGGAACTTCCCTTGCCTCTGTCTTTAGCATGAGTGCCTCTGAAGTGAAGGGAACTCACAACCTGAACACTGTCATCAGTCCCATTATACTCTCCCAGCGGAGCCTTCAGAGGACTGTATCTGACATGATATGTTGTAGCACGCAGGTGCAATTAACATCCCTGAGGGTGTCTGCATGTGCACATTTTTGAACCGCAACAGAGATGGATGCCCTCCTGTCTGACAGGGAGAGTGGAGAGGGGGAAAACTTGCTGCTCAGGCGGAAAAGACTGAGATTTATTCAGTGAATAAAACAACATCGACCGCACGGAATCCGCCTGCACTATAATATCTTGACACAAGTGAAATATTTGAGCCCAAGACTCTATGTGTTTTTAATGGCTGCACCATTACATCATATGGAAATATTCTAGTTGTTATGTGCATCATTTTATACACATTCCTCCAACTGTGTAGGAATAAAAAAAAAAAAAAAAAAGAAAACGGGATTGTACTTTTACCTTATACGTTATTGATAAACTGAGATCAAGTGATACAATTATTATTATTATTATTATTTTGCAATCAGACTTTATGATTCCACACTCCTACTATATGACTTTCTGGAGTACAGGAAATTTGTAGTGAATTTTCTCCAACATTATGCATGACTTTTTTAATGTTCTGTAGATATGAACAATGTAATGCATGAGTTTGTAATGACCGGCCAACCAGAAGTTGTATGAGTTGAAATAACTGAACATCTTTACTGCACTGATCCTGTATAACCCACACAACACTCACACAGACAAGTAAGAGGGCATGCACATATTAACCTAACCCCCCTCCAAAAACCACGCACACACAGCCTGTATACCTCTATTACAAAACTAAACAATGACAGCTGTCGCTGCCACTCAGCCCCCCCCCCCCTCCACACTCCACCACTCACCTTGCCACATAGCTGAGGATGTGGGCGCGGATCACCATGCCAGCCCTGCGCCGCACCTCTTCCCTCTCCTTCTCCAGCCTTTGCTCCAGGGCCTCCTTCAGGAACACCTGAGGGACGAGCAGCGCCACGGCCGACAGGGAGTGACAGAGACAGAGAGACACAGAGAGAGAGGGAGGGAGGGGGGGGAAGGAAACCGGATGGGTTAGTTCCTCTTCTTGGTAAGGGCTGCAAAAAGAGGGCCAACAGAGATGTGAAGGGCCCCCCTGTTGTCTGTTGGCAGCACCCTGTGCCCACTGCAGAGGAAGCTGTGGTGCAGTTAAAGGCTAGCAGGCTAGCTGCTGCTCTGCCTGGCTGCAAAGCGGAGCAGAGGGGAAAACTGGCACGGGGACTGCAGTGTTGCTGCTAGTGCCGCTGCTGCAGAGCCTCATTGTGTTCAGGCGTCCTTCCTGAACATTTCTCTACTACTACTGCTGCTGCTGCTGCTGCTGCTGCTGCGTTGGTAGCACGACTGACGTGCACAGAGAGGGAGTGGAGAGGTAGGGAGAGGAGGGATGGAGGGGTGAGGGGGAGGGATGGTGGCTGGTGTCCAGACAGAAAGCCACACCCCTCCTTGCTCTTGTGAAGGAAGGAGAAACAGTTTAGTTAACCCCTTCCTCACTCCTGGAGACTTTTTTAAAAAGTTGGTACTGTGGGACAAATGACAGCCAACAGCTCATCCTAGACTAAAACACTAAAACATAGAAATGAACAAAGAGTGGTAACACAACATTATATATCATCAGTTTTATAACGTCTGACCACGTTAGCAGGCTGGGAGAACCAACCAGCTGTGTTATCTGGGTTTATGTGATAATGCGATAACTGTTGCTAGTCTGGAGGATCAACTGGGGGGGGGGGGGGGCTTTGAGTGACTGTGTGTGTGTGTTTGTGCCCCAGATGTTCCACTAATCAAAGGATCCCACAGCTGCAGCCCTGCCTGCCTCTGGAAAGTCTGTGAGAGGAGGAAGCGTCCTCTTCGTCCACATCCTTCCCTAGTCTGTGAAACAAATGTCTCGCAAACACACACACACACACACACACACACACACACACACACACACACACACACACACACACACACACACACACACACACACACACACACACACACACACACACACACACACACACACACACACACACACACACACACACACACACACACACACACACACACACACACACACACACACACACACACACACACACACACACACACACACACACACACACACACACACACACACACACACACACACACACACACACACAGGTTGTGCAACATCACCCAAGCCCCTAATTCTGGGCAACACACTTCCTCTGCACACAATCAGAATGTACATAATTACACACAGATTGTTTCTCCAAAGGAAATGTAGCCCCCATCTGTCTCTGAGCCCCCTTTCCCACAACCCACACTACCCTAGTTCCCTGAGCCCAAAAATATGACGCTGCCATCAAAAACACAACCATGTGGACAAAATGACACAGACTCAGTCTTAATTGAAAAAAACTAGTCTTGTTCTCCTTCTATTTTTATAGTTTACGGAGTGTAAAGTGAAACTCTTCTGCCTCATCAGCAGAGGCAGCAAAAGGTCAAAATTCTCACCCTGGATGCATAATGAAGTTGTATCCACACAGAGGAAACACTTATTTCTCTCTCTAAAGTCTGTGACACACAGTGACTCTGGAGTTTCATACTATGTGCATGTGTGAGAAATGCAATATAGATAGGCATGTGCACATTAGTGGTTATGCTCTGGTTATATACACAACAAGAACCAACACATCAAACACATTAAACATTTCTGGTCTCGACGTGTATTTCAGCATGTGTGCAGCAGACACTATTCATCCAAATGGGGTATTACAGCAAAACGCTCGGACAAATTTGAATGTTTCAGTGATTTAACAGCTGCAGAGGAACCACAACTTAGAGCAGGAAGTAACAGTGATTTCATGAAAGCCTATAAAACTGTGTTATTTATATCCCTTTTACTGCGGCGTAGAGGCCATCGATGCCGAGTTCAACATGAAGAAAAGAGGTTTCGCTGTCCAGAATCGAACTAGTCATTAAAGGTTAATCATTCAATGGGAGTGCAGAGAAAAAGAGAGGCCTTTGCCGAGGGGAGTTGATGATTGTTTGAAATAAAGAGGCCAAGAGAGAAAACGAGAGAAGATAAACTGTGTTGCAACAGATGGAGATCAGAACGCTGCAACAACCTTTCTAAAAGATGAATGCGTGACTTTCCTGTAACCTCTGCAACGCTTCATCACTGCCTCCAAATCACTCGCTGGGAGTTTAGTTTATTAAATCAACAGCTCGACGAGTGTCAGGAGGCCAACGCTCTTCCAGCTACAATAAGGCTGCCTCAGGATTACCGTAAGCCCCGCGCTGGTTTACAGTTACAGTAACAGTTGTTGGTGTCGGGGGTTTTTAAGGAGTAGCCGTGTAACTCTGTAGTTGTCAACAGGAGAGCAGAAGATTGACCACAACCGGCCAGAAACATGTTTGGGACATGAGTCACAGTTTTGGGCTGTGCAAACTGTGGCACACATTAACAGCTTGGGAATGACAGCAGCATGACTTCTTGAGGGAAAATCACCAGATTGAACCAATATGCTTAAAAACTGTTGAACACGTTTTCAAGAGCTTGGCTGGTCCATCTTACAGGGAAACATATGTGTGGGTTTTCCCTTGTATTAATTACATTCTGAGGACAAATATCTGTTCACATGTGTTGCATTATGGGGAATCGTCTCCCATTTTGGAGACAGAAAGCTGGTCCTTCCAATGCAACACATACAATTTTAGGGTTAAGACTTTGTTTTTGGATAATGTTGGGATACAGTTGAGGGTTAAGGGTTGGGGCTGGTTTTGGATAGTGGTTATGGTTACTGCTGTGAGTATCCAGGGCATGACAGTCAGTCAAAGCAATGTCCTCCTCAATGACAAAAACAAGTTGGGGCATATTTGTGTGAGTGTGTGTGTGTGTGTGTGAGAGAGAGTGTGTGTGTGCATGTGCTCCACCTTTGACTTCCCCAGTTGCCAATCTGTTTTGGCTTTGTCATGAAGTGTGAGAAGCTCCGAGCAGCTCTGCTTCTCATCGTCTGAGTGGATTTTGTTATTCAGGATCATCTTGTACCTGTGGAAACACACACACACACACACACACACACACACACACACACACACACACACACACACACACACACGTTTAGATTAACAGCAGAAGACAAATATTGGGAATTTCAGCACCTGAGAGATTGATTTTTTTATTTGGCTTTTATTTTTATTTTTTTTCCAGTTGTCAAACATAATTCAATCACTTTTGGATGACTCGTCAGCCTCAGTGTGTTCAGTATTTTCTTGGTATTTTGCTGACCTGCTGTAGAAGTCCTGAAAGGTTCTACGGACGGGGAATCCAGCCCTGCGGATCTTCACAGTTTCAAGCATCCCAGAGTATGTCAGCTGGTTCAGGACTACATCAGGATCAAACTGGTTGGCCTTCTGTAGATGACAAACAACAAAACACCATGAAAACTACAAACAACCAAAATGCCTCTTCAATCCTCTCAAATGAGAACAACACAAACAGTTCTATGCTTACAAGTCATTCTCAGCTATGCATTGAAAGTTCAGCACAATTGATGTTTTGGTGACTATCTGCGAGTGGAAGATACGGGACAGCAAAACACTTAAGGCAATGGGGAGTGCTATCAGTTTACATTAACAATCAGGTTACTGCAAAGAAAACACACCCCATCAGAGAGAAACACGAACAATGTTAAACAAGACCTGGACAACTGGGTTTGGCCTTTCTTTCTGGAATAATCAGCTGCATTGTTCACAGCTCCGTGTTACAGATGATCCTCAGGTCTGCTTATCAGAAAGCATCTGTGATATCTGCCGACTTAAACACCTACACAGGCCGCCTGACCGCTCACAGGGACCGCACGGAGGCCATTGTCCCCCAGAGGGCACGCAGTGCTGGATAAGCCCCACATAGAAGCACAGCATTCCCCAAATGTGTCAATCTAATAACGGGCTAATGCTACTATGCATGGAAACACACACTTGTATGTGTTCATGTTCATAATCAAACACACACAGACATAAATGTGCACCACTCTGAGCTCTGAACTCTGCTCTTTAGCAGAGGATTTAGGCAGCTGAAAGAGGTACGGCATGTTGACTTGTTTGAGCGAAAACAAGCTGACCCTTCCCTCAGTGACATATTTTCCAAGGAGGGTGGGTGCATGTAAATCATACAAATACATTGTGCGTGGTGTCTGTTTGCATGCAGCAATCCTGTCATTTCTGCAGGATTAACAGAGGCGCGACTTGTTCCATCTTGACCGACTGAGGCCAGGTGAGGAGCGAATGCAAGGCAGAGCCAGTGCCAGCAGGGGACGGGTGAGAGAGAGAGAGAGAGAGAGGGTGAGAGAAGAAGACTGTGCAGTCAGTGTGGAAGTGTGGAATGACGCCTAGGAGGAGTGGGAAGGAAGGAGCTGACAGAAGAGGACAATCAGGGACAATCAGACATGCTGGGTACATTAATAACTAACAACAATAACAGAAAAAATGCTACTGGATTACGAGCAGCCAGCTCAGTCGCTTACACAGAGAAAACATAGAGAAATATAATTCACCAATTCACCAACCATTCAATATCAGAAAATTGGATAACAGTGAAAGGGTTTGCAGTTATCTGGTAAAGAGCGGTGGAGCAATAGAGGCCTATTAAATAAACGTCCCCCCTGGTTTCACTACAGCCACAGCACTGTGGTCTTATCTTGGCATTCCACTGATGCAGCCAGATCAGCAGAGCATCAGCCAAGCTGCTGCAGCTGGAGTGGCCAACAGTGACCTCTGACCTCCGGTAAAAGGGATAAAGTGGTCGGAATGTGCTGGTATGCAGCCCTTTTATTAGAGGAAGTACAATGGGAGTCTTTGCACCAAAGCATGAGAGCGGTATCAGTAAAGAGAATTTGCAGCAAAAATAAAAAGAATAGTTACTTTTCAAGTGGAACATGTATCTGACTAAAGATTAGCTCTGGGCAATGGGAGCTATCAATAGCATCAACGAGGTTTAACTTTGCAGGCGCTGACCTTGACAAGACCTGACAGGGTTTCTCACATTTTCTTTCTTTTTTGTGTAATGAAATTTGCATGACCTACCTTGTCCATGTTTGGTTTGATGCAGCGTACAAAAAAGGGGTTGGAGGAACTTAGTGTTGCCATCAGGGAATGGAGAGAGTCCTGAAACACATCAGTAACAAGAGGATTAAGATCAAGACAGCAGAGATTCTATGTAATTAAGTCATTAAATTCAAAATATATTACTTTAAGTCTATGCATGTGCTTCTCATCTTGTGGACAATAATAAAAAGAACTAAGAAAAGTTGAAATCTAGACAAGCCTGACTTTATTATTTGTTCAGTGCTTTGCGTGAGTGTGAGAATCTTGAAAGAAGACAGAATGAGGGATTGGTGCTTTAGAATCTGGAAAAATGTCACTTTAATTTAGAATATTCATAAAACTAGGTCACTTCTAAACAGTTGACATTGTCTCACTGCAATGCTTTTTTCACCTTTCTAAAGAAACTAAGACTTTGAGGATAAAATTACACAAATGACTTGATAACATGAAGATTTTGTCAGTGGTTGCATGATGCAGAATGTTAATCTACAAAGTAGGACCAAAAGTACAACATTTCTCTCTGAAATGAGTAAAAGTACGAAGTGACACTATAAATGCACCACAAAATTCCACTTAAGTACAGTACTTGAGTAATTGTACTCCACCACTGTCACAGGGCCTATTGTAGAATACGTTTTCAGACATTGCTTGAGTAAAAGTAGCATAAAAACAATATAAAAAGTCCTAAAATTAGAAATGTTAAAATAAACGTGTATAAGTATTGTTGACAAAATGTATAACAAGGTACAGATTAAATGTAATTTGCTGCTTTCTGTTTCTTTACTACTCATAACTCAGTCCATATAAACCATAACACACACACACACTCACACACACACACATGTACAAACACACACACCGAGGACCCTTGAACCTCGCAGGCTATGTCAGCCTCGCTCTCCTCGCTGCCTCAGACAGTCTGTCTCCAGCGAGGCCTGGCCTGGCAGAACTGAGCATGATTGGCCCCTGGTTGGCCCCTCTCTGCCCAGCCATCAACCCTAATCCCTTGGCTTTAGGAACTGTAGCCCAGGCAGCCTGCCAAATCCTCCCCTGCTCCTTCTCTCCCCACTGCAGTTAGGACATGCTTAGATAAGCCCTCCACTGCTCCCCCTCCACCGCCACAACCACATATTTTATACATCCCATCACCCATCATTCTCTGCAGATCAAATACACTAGCAGCATTCTCCTTCCCCCTTTGTCTCTCCATGATTTCTGTCCTCCTTTTTTTTCGCCTGAGTTAACAGGTTAAGTGATCCTCATATGCAGCAGCACATGGGAGACTATTAACTCGTTGTGTAACATCGTCTGTGTGATGACACAATCATGCGCTGAACTGGGAGTGACAGTTAGGTCACGGAAGCTTCGGTCTCACCCTGAACTGAGAGCTGACGGTGGGCTTGCGTCGGGCCGTGCCCATCTTCAAGGTCTCGTCTCCATTTCTGCTACCGACGCGCTCAAAGAGGTCGTAGATGAAGTCAAGCCTGCAGACGCACAGGGTGCAGAACAGGAGGCGTGAATGTAAAAACTTGCATATGAACTGAATCATACCGGTGTGTGCTCAGCATGCTGGAGGACAAGAGTGCGATATGCTCACCTGCTGTCTTTGAGAATAAACAAGATGTCGTCTCTGAAGGTGTCTCTGTTCTTCTCCAGGATCCCGCTCACATCGTAAAGCACCTACAACAGACATGAAAACAAAAAAAATGTAAGGAAGAGCAGAGTGTGTTTACATTTAAAATAGGATAAAATAAGACAAGACTGTATTGATGTTGCAGCAGTACTCGAAAAAAGTTTCAAAAGAGAGTTATATAAAATATTAAATGCAACAAAATAGTAGAAAATAATCTACATGAGCAGAAGTAATGAATTTGCAATTTGCTTCAGAGTGATTTGCAACATTATCCAAATATAATACAAGTTTATGATGACTGAAACTTTAATTAGAACTATTTGTATTCAAACATGTCATCATTTCAAATGCTTACACGGTTTAATGTCAATCAAGCACAGAGTAGAAAGAAAAGGAAGCTCTTTTTGTCTGTATTAATATGCACTATATTTATCTTCTGGAGGCTCATTATCCAGACTGGGTGATTCATGTTTTCTGATGACATGAGTGGGGGGCTGTAAATGCATGTTTTGACACAGGGGGGGCGGGCCAGCCTCTATGTTAATGCAGTCACCTGTTGAGTTCTGTTCAGCCTTCATCTTAGCCACACGGCATTCCTCTGCATTGCCCTGACCCACATGTAATGCACTCTGAGTTTGTGTGTGTTGCTGGTTGCACGTTTGAAGGAAAATAAAGTATTTTATGCAAGAAAATGCATGGAAATAATAATAAAAAAACATACTGTAATCTAATCACAGAAACATTTGTGTGTACATGAGCTTGTAGTCACAGCTGTGTGTGGGTAAACTATAATCCGATAACAACCCCCACCCCCCATTCTCAAGCCTTGAGGCTCATGGGAAGCCATGCGATACGAACTTGACAACACATGTATTTATAAATTACAGGCACACTAATTACACTCCACTCCTCTCACACTGGAGTAGACTCGTACAATAGGCTGTCTGTGTTTGTCACTTTCAATGTTCAGTTAACTAGGACGGTCTCATGATGCAACAATGAGACCAGGAAACGAGGATTTAACCTTACAAAAAGCGCAAAATAATACAGGTGCACAAACCATGCAAGCATCCGAAATGCTGTATTTGCAGAGTGGCTTCTTTGCATTCTTGCTTTTCAACTCCTGAGTTCACGAGGTGTGGCGAGTTTTTTTTATTGTTGTTGTTAAAGTTCACGTCCGACAACGAGAACCCCCCCCCCCCCCCCCCCCAGCATCCCCGGCACCACGCTGATAATCAAATCATGGGGAGGACGCTACTATTTCCCCGCTGAACTCACAGCACAGTTTCAGATAACAGAAGGAGCTTTCAGAGAGGCGACTGAAATCCCCAGAGAGACAAACTGGAGAGAGAGAGAGAAAGAGAGAGAACAACTGGTTGGCCTGCCTGTCCTCTCTGAACCAAGTCATTACCATAGACATCCATGCCAGGCTTGTGACTGAGCTGCCACACTCACACTGAGGAGACCTTGTCTGAGGAGGGCTTCATGAGGCCATCCACCACACACACACACACACACACACACACACACACACACACACACACACACACACATACACACATCCCCCCTGCCCTATTCACTCTCTCTCTCTTCCCTGATCTCTTTGACTTGCTCTACACTTCCTTTAAGTGAGTAAGCTCTGCTTATCGTGTAAGCAAAGGAAGGAGAGGACGACAGTGAAGCAGTTTCTCCTGACTCAGGGAAAAGCTGATTTTGGCAAAGAATGCCCTGCTGCCCGTCCAACAGCTACCTCACTTCCCCAACACACTTGTTCAGGAAGCAGTCGGAACCTGGTTTTTGCCCTGTATCTGTGATTTTATGTATGTGTGTGCAGGTGTTGCTAATTACCTCTCCAGCGTAGTGCTTGATGCCAAACTGGTGGACGGTCACTCTGGGCTTCACATAGTATGGGTTTGTCTGAGGAAAAAAGGACAAAGAGACCACTGACTTTTAGAAATGTTGTTCATGTGCTTAATCAGTGATAATCAAATTAAGCAGAGTACATAGCTAGGGGGAGTTCAGCTGTGAGGTTAGTAACACATTGAGGGCGACAACTCATGAAGATTGCCATCAAATCACCCTCGTTTTCATCTTTTTTTCTCTAAACTGATGAATTGTAGAAATGTGGAGAAACTTTGTTTGAATATCACTCTATTTTATTTGGTGTTTACATTTTAATTGAGTGTGTTTTTGTGTCTGTTCATTTGACTAAATATAAAAAATAAAGGACATTTCAATTACGCAACACTGAGAAAAAGCTAGGTCCTTTTTGCATTGATAATCAAAACGGCTGTCGATTAGTTTTAAAATGTTCTATTAACATCAACCAATCAAGTAATTGACTAATGATTTCAGCACTAATCAAGTTGCCTGCATGAAGTGACAAAGCTAGTCCTTCCAACTAGGTGTCACTTTAGACCTCTTCTGTTTTTTCCATGAGCCATAGAAAACCCAGCAGGGTTTTTCTCCTCTTTTCTCCTGCACTCTTTTCTCCTGCACACAATGCTCATCAGTCCCTGAGAATGGCTGATCACATTTCAGCATTGTTGTGTTTGCTTGTGAGAGCGCTCGGGGGCGTGTACAAGTGCTGCACAGACGTTCAACCCTTCACCGAAGTCAACAGGCGATTCATCGGCCCAAAGAGAGGTTTAAATCTTTGGGGTTGTCTGAGCTGGTGGGAGGGGTGGAGGCATTTCTTCAGCTTCGGAAGGAGGGATACGGATAATTTGTATGTCTTTGTGAGGGTCTCCCCGGCATGTGTGAAAGATGTTTTCACGTGTGCGTGTGGACTCACTGCGTGTCGGCTGTGTAGTTTCTCCAAAAGGGTGTAGTCCGTGCCTTTGGGGAAGCGACTCTCTTCATTGATAAGAGCCAACATGCCCAGCTTCTAAAGGGGAGACAGACAAGAGGAGCAGGGAGGGTTAAACACAACGCAGTCATGATGAAACTAGTTATAATCCTAGTGGGGCACATCTGGCAGCTTTTATCATAACAATGCGTACAGGAAACAGCATAAGAATTCATTCAATTTTCTTTTTTCTTTACAAAAAGAAGGTTCAGGGAGCAGGCACGGTGTTTGACAGTTACACATAGTCATACCAATAGAGCAGAAATCCTCTTATAAAGGGCCATCAAGCCCGATTGAGAGTATAAGTAGGGATAACATGTTTGTAGTGTAGTCCTTTTGCTTACCCTGAACTTTTCTCCAACGTTTGTGATTTTGACCCAGAAACCTTTCAGACACAAGCCCACCTCTGTAGAAGCTCATTTTTCACCATCATTATAACTATGGTGGTAAAATAATACAAAACGTCTTAATGCTTCACTTCAACCGTACCTCCAGCCACTGACTGGTGTACGTTACTGTGCACACAACATGCAAAATGAGACTGTATAAAGACAGAGTAGGAGATGGAGGTCAATGCAAGCACAGTGTGGCGTCTAGGTCGGTACGCTCTGGCTGGCGGTTAGCGGTCGACCCCGGTGGCGACTTTGCTCCCTCTGGGTTACCTTTTCTATGAGATCCAGACACTCTGCGTTATCCATCCAGTCTATGGCCTCCCACTGGATCCCCTCCCTGAGAGGACAAAGACACACACACACACACACACACATATTCACCATGTATATATATACAAATATAAACAACTATGAAGACACAATGGCTGTATTGTCCAGCATGAGCATGTGATGAAATGAGCCATGTCCAAGCTGCTGGCTCATTATACAAGAAAACAACTGTCTGGGCAAGAAACTGAGCCGATCCCCAACCTCTGGCAGTCTGCCTGTATCGCCGTGAGGAGGCCCAACCCCCGACCCCCATCCGCAGCTGTATCTCCAGCACATGAGTCTTGTTTTGTTTTTCACTGTATTCACCAGCAAACAAGCCCCCAATCTGAAGACATGGGTGTCTCTAATTGTTTAGATATGGGTAAACATCTTTACCTGTTGTACTCCAGCTGTTCCAGCGAGAAGATGTGCTTGTTGAAATACTCCTGGAGTTTTTCGTTGGCGTAGTTGATGTTAAACTGTTCAAACCGGTTCACCTACAGGATGGAAGAGCACGATTTAAAAGACAGTTCTGTCACTTAAAGATTCGTTTTTACCACTGAAATATTCAATTACTGTGATAAAAATTCATAAAATCACATCTTCTCTGTCTCCCTAATTGAAAAATCCAAAATCTATGAACATCAAATATGTTTTTCCTACAGAAGTTTTTCTACTGGACAAAGTGTCTCTTCAGAAAAACGTCCATTCTCAGTGTTTATGCACTGGAAGTTTTGAGTTTCCACACCCCACTTGTGTAAGTTGCATATTGGACAACAATTCACAAAATCCTGCCCGGTAAAGTGATCTCCCTTCTTTAAAATATTTTAAGTTTTAAATGATGATTTTTAAATCCCATTTAAACTTAAACAGCAATACATTTTCACAAAACATCTTCTGGTATTTATTTAGTAGTTTAACCCCCCAAAACATCACATTTGATTGACAGTGAAAACACACCAACTGTTATCAGATCTTGACTCAAAACATTGCCTAATCCTGTTATCAAAGTAGAAAAAAAGTGGCACACTATCAAAGCAGTCAATGTCTGTTCGGCTTCATATTTTATCAAAATATTCTCGTGCCATGTTTGTAAATGAGCGTGTCATTCCCCCTTTTTTCTTATTTTTTTACTAACAAGCCGGCCCACTTCAAACCAGCAGGAAGAACACAGAAATGCGGGGGTATATAATGCTCATTTTCAGGTTCATACTTGTATTTTGGGTCTCTAATAGAACATTGGTTGGTAAGCACTCCAGATACCCAAATGTAAGTGTTTAAGCACTAACTTTTTCATTATGTGTCCTCTTTAAAAGCTTAAATTAGACAAGTGAACTTTCACCTCAAAGTTCTCAAAGCCGAAGATGTCCAGGATGCCGATGGACTTGAAGTTGTCTTTGCCTTTGATCTTCTGGTTGATCCGCATTATGATCCAGGAGAAACACTGAGAATAAAGTGCCATGGCAACCGAGTCCCGCGAGTCCACCGCCTGCAAATCATGACACGGAGAGAGACGAAAAGGTTACCACGGATAACAATGCAGGAATAAATAGAGGACACTTTGCAGGCTGTGTCTTAAACACAACATACAGTTCATCACCGTGTACGTTTTCGTCAGTTCTGTCAGATGGCAGATAAAAACGTGATTGAGTGTGATGTGGAGTGTGAGGCCGCGGTCGGGTGTCTATAAAACAAGAAGTGTATTTTGTCGGCGTCTGTCTGCAAGCAGCAGGTAAGGCAATGTTTGTTGTCACAATAGACAGCGTCGTTCATCACCTACATATCTTAAGAGTGACGCACCGCAGGCAGTATTTGTTGTTCTATTTCACAAATCCAGTGAAAACAAAGACAAATGCACAAACCCTTTTTAAACCCTGCACCAGGAGATGACACGTATAACTTTCTTCTCACAAGCTCCAGAAAAGAGAGTAAGTGGACTTTGAGTAATAATGATAACATCATAATCTATCTAATCGACTCTACTTTGATTGATTAATGAGGCAGCTGTTGTAATTTGTGACAAACTCCCCTAATTTAGCTCTCCACACAAGACGAACAAATGCCAAAATATGACAAAAAAAACATGAGACACAGCTCTGATTTTCTCCAGCTGCCGTGAAGTCGGCCTTTCAGCCAGACAGCATCCGTGTGCGAACATAAAGAAAGGCTTGAGCTTGCCAGCTACACTTCCTCCACGGGCATTGTGCTTGAATTGAAAACAAAACAAGACTGTCGCGGTGTGTACTGTATTTGGGGCAACAATGCTCCTGGGCTTTTTTCAGTAATCCATCATTGCCCCGTCACCTCTTGCAACTAGCGGGTGTGAACAGAGCGCTGGTGGCTCCAGGATCTCCGTCACAGCGGTGAGAAGAATGGCTGTTTGTCCAGGATGGCGGGGGAGAGGGGCTAGTGCAGGCAGTCGCGGGGTGGGTGACCCCTGGCCGCTCTGAGAAGAAGCCATTCTTACCGAGTCCAGGGCTGGAATAATGAACTCTATTAAGACACAAGCTGCTTCAAAGGCTAGGCAGAACAAGCAGCAGCAGGGTGACAGCACAAGGTCTTTGTCTGGTGATGAAAAGTAAAGGTCCATGCTGCATATTCGCGGGTATTTATGCATATGAGGTGGCTGAAGGCTTGAGCTCAGCCAAAAAGGATTGTGTCATACGTCAGAATGTTCTTGTGGCGTATGGTGAATAGGATAACACACACAGATACAGACTTGTGAAATATTCACATTAATTACAGAGCACGACGTGGACATGTGGAGCCGAGAGAGAGAGTTATTACACCGACGTCTTGGTGCTCGGCTGCGCTGCCTCCAGAGGAGAAGGCTGTCGCTTCACCCTCAGTCATTGGCTCTATTGTGCTTTTGACTCAGATCGCTATCACGATGGGTTTATTGTGCCAGGAATCTGGCAGACAAAAAGCAGGAAATGGCTGGGAGTCACGCAAGGGATCTGGAGAGGCATGCGGGGGGAGAGCGACAGAGAAAGGCTGTGTGTGTGTGTGTGTCACCAGGACAAGGGGAGGGAGAGGGGGAGGGGGGGGGGGGGGACAGGGGGCAACAAACAGGCATCTACTGTATGTCTTTTATTCAAGAAAAAAAGATGTCTGAACAATCCCTAAATTCTGGGATATAACGGAGCTGTGTTACGCTGTTTGATTCCTGAAATGAGAAGTTTGGATGTGTCGTTACCTGCTCCACAGTGAGCGGTGAGCAAATCTCCTCTCCTCTGAGGATCATGGAGCGTTGGGTCAACACCTCTGAAAGCTGGAAGGAGTCCAGGCCAAGCAGCTCGCTGACATTACTGACAACTGAAACACACATATACAAACAAATGTCTCAGGTGTAGTGTATATATATACAGTCAGGTGTCTCCTATTCATGTCAAACAACAGACGTGACATATAGCCTGTGATCCTATACAGTCTATAGGTAACTCTGCTCTGCTGGCTGGGTTGTAGTTCTCTGCTGTCACTGTAGTTGACTGGTTCTTTAGAAAAGAGGTCAGACACAGCAAACAAAGGAGCCTTGAGCTCATGTTACAGCCTGTTCAGAGCTGTCTGCTAGTGCAATGTCAATCAAACTCAGGGGCACGAGGAGTACAGCAGAGTTCGACAAACATCAGATACATTTTGTATCCAGCTTTTCCAGCTATGTATTCAGTTCCCTCAAACACACATTGCCGTTATGTTTAGCGCATTAGGTTGAAGAAAATCTGTCTGGTTACTAAAGCACTGTGCTCACATGATTAAAAATACTTTGGTTTTCAAAGGGAATGAGTAACTTCAGATTATCTGTCATTTCCAAATCATTTCATAATGATTTCCTACTTAGTGTCCTAGAAATAACTAGTCGTTTAGTATTATTTACAGGGGGAACAGGAATTTCCTTCTAGGATTTGCTCCATTTAAACCCAAGTAAATATACATTTAGTACTTGAAACTTCCATACCTGTTGACAAATCTTTTAATGAGTGAGTTCCAAATGACAACTTCCTAGGAAATTACTAAGAAATAATTCAGAAATTGCAGAGGTAAAACATTCCCAGAATTTCTTATTTTAACTCATCTGTCTCCTTCAAAGTTTTGACAGTGCGGTACAGATGGAAGATGTGTATAACAGGATTAATTTAACGTACTCTGTGTAGTAGATCTGTTATATATCAACCTCTTAATTCCTTCCCTTACCCCCTTTGGAAGTGATCTGAGCTCCACCAGCAGTCATGAATTCAATGTTTCCCATCTGGAGGACAGCCGACAGCAACTTGAACACGTCTCTGATCTCCTCCTCAGTGAACTCCATCACGTTCAGGGCCTCCTGCAACACAACACAGACAAAGTTAGACAACATTTCACTAGAAACACACTCGTCCCATTCAATATGTGACAGCAGTTAAATCGTTTTTTAAAACACTTATATGAACATAATACATAATGTTCCTCCGGAGCCAAAGAGTCTGTCTTATTAGGTGTTATCACACTCATGATAAAGGCTTATGGCGCCCTCTGGGGTTCAAACAAACTACCTACACTAACCAGATTTCCCTCTCATCTTGTCCTTACCATCACACTGTCAAAGAGCTGCTTGTCATCCAGACTGCCGTCCTGAACGCAGCCTGACTGGCTGAGGTAGTAATGCGACTCCGGGCCCTCTGACAGGAGGTACATGTCTGCAACACACAGACACGAGGAAACTCACACTAAAATAAATCAAATGTAACCGTTCATGCCTAACAGTGTGAAAAAGCATGTAGTCATATAGATGCAGAGGTTTCTATCTTTTCTATCTTTTCCTGTGAAAAGGTTCTCCTTTTGTTTCTGTTTGTTCAAAATGTGGATTATTGTTTTTATTTTATATTTTTTATGTAATTTTTTATAAAACTTCAGATGGAATGCCTGTTGTTAAATTACAATAAAGCATTTCCTTAAGAGCTGTTATTAAGCGCTTAAGAGATCATTTTTATAACTCTGATATTTTAGGCACATGTTATCAGTAATAAGGGATCGAGTGTATGTTTAAGTGTTAGTACCCAGGAAAACCTGTGACTTTGGCGTCTATGTTGGTCAAAAACTGACAAAACTGTGTATTCTTTTACACAAACCTCTGTGGTCTTTGTCTGCTCCTGCTAACAGAGCGTAGAAAATGTGGTAGTTCCTTTCTCCAGGATTCTGTCGAACAACGCGGTTCTTGGAGAGAGAAGATGGTTAGAAGAAAATATTAAAAGTATGTCGTGAGAGAATGGATTTTGATGATGACTGAAAAATTACACTTGCTGATCTCAGTCGCTGCTACCGAATGTTTCAACACAAACTTACCTTTTCCAGCAAATCTGATGATTCAAAGTCAAGGAGAACAATGAAAACGTACAATACGTCGTCTGAAACAGACACTATGGACATGTGATTTCTTAGAGCATATCTAAGTGAACCGTTGAAGGATACAGTCAATGATGCAGCCTCCCTGAATGTTTCCATTTTGGGAAAAGTGAAGCTGGATAAACTTCCCAAAGCGACTGGAGTTATTGTTGTATACGGTCTTAGCATTCCCGAAGGCTTCCATGATGGGACTGCAGAGAGAGGAAATGCAAATTACTAAATTCAAGGGTTTTGATGGGAATGTGATGGCTAATCAAACTAATATATTTCAATATGGACGACATCAAAGAGTAACAAGATTCATTAAACAAACGCCTAAACACATCAACATATGCAAGTCATGCAAGAAAATAACATGACTCTTGAATTCAAACAGTACCTGCTCTGGACGAGAGCCTGCTCCACCCTGGTGGTCCTCTCTGACAGAGGAGTGCCTGCTGAGTTTTGACTCATCACCGAGAGAAACTTCAGCAGCAGCTTGGTGCTCTCCGTCTTCCCGGCTCCACTCTCCCCACTGACGGTACAAAGACAAAAGAAGGATCTATAAAATGTCCATGAGGAGTTTCAAAATGCTATATGTTCATGGATTTGTTTTTTAATACTTTTGTCATAATTGTATTAAATGTGGATGCTCACCTGATGAGAACACACTGGCTGTCGTGTCTCTTCCACAGACAGCGGTAACACTCGTTGGCCACGGCAAAGATATGAGGAGGCAGCTCCCCCATCTGGTGTTTGCTGTACAGATCGACTGCAGTGCCGCCATACAGGCCCGCTATCTGCTTATAGGGATTTACTGCAGCCAGGATCGAACCTATGTTGGTCTGAGGGAAGTGATAAAGCAGACAGATGTTCGAGGGAGGAAGAGGAAATGAGAGAGGAAGAGGGCAGGAGGAAAGATGACAGAATACACACATGGTATGAAACGAAATTTTTTTTGTATTTTACATTAGAATTTGCAACTTTTACATCATGTACAAACTTCTGCATGAGATTTACTGTATCATTACTCAACACTACCAGTTCTGTAGATTCACCTAGTTTCCTGTGTAATAATCTTAAAATACTGCATATGGCCTAGTTTGCACGGAGGCTGGTAGTATTTTAGAATCCATTGCTTCGCTCGGGTAATCGCTTTGGGGAGTGCTCAACAAAAGTGTGTTTGTGGGTCATCTTTCCACAATGATATCGTTCTGCGACGCCATGCAGACGGACCAGAGATCAGATTAGGAGATAGGATTTAAAAAAAAAAAAAAAAAAAAAAGTTACCATGTGACTGTGTGCAATGATTATTTTAATAAAGCCTGGGTAGTGTTTCAAGAGGACTTCAGTACCCTGCAGTGAAAGTAATCCTGGGAGTGAGACAGGGTCAAACAAACACATCTGAAATGTTAATACTCTTCAGTGCATTATTATCCATAATTATGATATTTAGTATTGTTATCTTTGGTCTGCCTCGCTTGCTTCTGTTAAAGTTAGTTTTAGTAACTTATTGCCCTCTGACAAGCCCCAAAAAACTGTGTGTAAACTTGTTTTACCATGTTGTTGTTGCGTTGCATTTGAAATTAAAAAAAAATTCACACCAAAAACGGATATTTCTGGTTGACGTTTTTGATGGTTTGAGATTTCTTACACTTTGAAATCTCTGTCTAGCTGCGCTGAACATCCAGGTTCCCATAAACATGAAAAATACACCCCTGACCAGGACAATAGACCCCCAGCTTCCAGGTACATCATGGTGGTACACGGTAAATGCGCTCACAGATTAGGACAGTGTGGGGCCTTACATAGATGTTGTCTTTCTGGTAGCGCAGGAAGAGGTTGTGCATGATGGCAGCTTCATGCAGCTCTGCCAGTGTGGACATGTCCTCAACTCCATGGATGCTGCTGGGGTGCATCGGGTACACCGTCTCCCTGTTCAGCTCCGCCGTCTGTAGGTAGATCACCTGGAACAACACAAACGTCCAAAAGGTTTCACAACCCTGTATGTCTGTGCTTGAATGAACTAGACCGGCAGTCTGCATAGCATGAACATGCATCATTTAGTACTAAAACAATTAACAGACTGGAATGGAAGGACGGCAGTTGAATACATTCGAGCTGCAACTAACATTTCATTAGCCATCATCCGTTGTTGAGCCAATTCTTCGTCTAGTCTATAAAATGTCTGAACATAGTGAAGAGACCATAACAATTTCCCAGGAAACAAAACACACAAATATTCAGTTTTCAGTGATTTAATGTTTTTATTTGATAAATTAATCTACGGTTTATCGATTTAGGCTTTCCACCAAGGAACACTTTAGCCGTGGTGACACGCCGACCAGGTCCTGGCGCATATTATCACGTGATCAATGTAATTAGTAGATGACGGCCTAAACAGCAGCCACACTCATGAAATATATGACCTTTGCAGTGTGATATGGTGCCTGCCAGCCGTGCAATTATCTAAATTGTTGACGATCGACAGATCAACATATAAGTTCAATACAACACCACTGTCAAGGTGAACTGCACCGTATATATATCTTAAATACTAAAAAGAGGACGAATTCATGCTCACTTTCAGTAACTCCCATCACAGCTGACAAGTCCTACTAAACAGTCAGCCTCAGGGTCTGAACAGCTTGATGCAGAAGAAAGGCAGGTCGACATGTTTACACAGATATGAATCTCTTTTCTCTTCTACTGTGGCCGTGGCGCTGCATGCATAATTGACAGCAGATTCCACCCATGATACAGAAATAACAGATTGAGTCCCTGATGTGTGCCTGTCTGTGCGTGCTGCCAAGCATACCTGACAGCTAGAGAGCCCCCCCCCGTCTAACTCATGGCCGGACTTCTCTCCTTGATTTGATCGATTCCCTTTTTAGTCTCTGTACAACAATCCCTCAACACGTCGCATTCCAGCAAAAAGGTAGATAAGACGCAACAGTAGAGTAAATGTGACGATTGGGGATGTCCTTGACTGGACATTAAAGACACATTGTTTTGAGTTGTGACTTGAAATGGATCAAATAGTGAGAAAGACAAAGGAAGGAATACGCCTCATAAAGCAACATAGCTCCACAGAGAGCCTCACAGACTTACTGGCTATCAGAAATCTAATGGAAGATACACGAGAGAAGAGAACAGACAACTGTGCCGGTCACTTGATGGGAAGCACTGTTTGGATCAATACTGATGGACAAGGAGCTGGGGGTTGTGGTGTCCCAGTGCATTAATTCTGGCTCTTTGTGTCCCAGTTGGGAGCAGACACATGGTTTTCACAAAACTGCTGAGTCAGCACAGGATGGGGGGGGGGGGGAGGCTGCTTGGAAAAGCTGCTGAGGTTTGTATTTTAAAAACTGTAGTAGTGATTAATTGCGTTGATATGTATGTGTGGATTCTATCTTTTGTGAATCTGTATAAAAGTGTGGAAAGGGCCTTCCACGTATGTGAGATGATGGCCATTAGAGAATGGGCGTACGCTGGGGCCATAGCACAACAACAATGCAGTCATCAGTGGGTTGCTACATGTTTTTGGGGTATTAATGTTTGTGAAAGGGTGAAGAGGACCTCGGGGAGACAAGCAGCACGTGCAGTGATGTCATCCACCGGGCAGGAGGTTGCAGATTTACAGCCAGATGTCCATAAACATTCAGCTTTAGCCCCACCCTCTTCTCTCTGACTAATTGGCCCCGATTCACCAGGCAGGGCCGAACTGATAAATCAGACAGGCCTTTCGCTTGTTTTACGTCCTTAACCAGTATTATCATTTTATATTCAATAACATCGCTCGCACTTAATGTGATTGATGTCAGTATCAACACCTGGGCTCTGGAGGATTAGTGACTAAAGTGTCATACGAATCGATATTCAATCTATTTCAGTTTAAAAAAAATCGGCACATTATTTGACAAACGCATCAAAAAGCGCAACTGCAAAAAAACACTTTTATATCTACATCATTTTAAATGGATAGAATATCAATTAAAAGCAAAGGATTTTGCTCATGACGCCTGATCTTTAAAGGTATAATATATCATTTTTTCACATTAAAATTCATGACTTTTAAGCCACATTTTTATGATACATTTTTCAGATCATTGGTCATTTAAAACAAGAGACTGTATTTTAACCCGATGAAGGATGTTAGTCATCAGACATCTGGATCTTAAGTTATAAGAAAAGCAAGCAGGGCAAAAGTTTCAGTGACACGTCGGCCCGCAGCACCGCTGGGACGTCCTGTGTCGGAGAAACATCGATTTTTAAAGTGAAACTGTTTAACCACCCGGCTCCCGGTAAAAACCTCCTAAATGATGAAGGAATCCTAACCAGGAGAAACTGACTCCAACGTAGACAATTGTTGTGAAGACAACAACTCCCATGATCCCACGCTACGTCACGATGTCAACAAACTTCTTCTTTTGTTATTTCTTTGATCGAGAGACCCCTAGCAGCAGAAAATTACATCTTGTGCGTTTCAAACTTTGTTGTAAGTGGCACTTGCTGCATAATGCTAAATATAAAACATAAAAGTAGCACAAGAGAAGAGTCTATCTTCACACAGCAACGTCTATCTAAAGTTTGCTAACTGTTTATCATATTTTCTTTCATACATAATATATAAGGAACATGAATTCAATTCTTCACCCTTTCATTTATTTGAAAATACTACCGACCTCCCAGGTGTGAGTTCACTTTCTGTTGACAACGACGGAGAGACTCAATACAATCTTTTGCCTGTGTTATTCATTCTTCACATTCCCAAAAGCACCGATTCAAAGATACATTGAGGTGGCTGTGGTAAAAGGATATTACAAGATAACAAGCAGCGAGGAGATGGTACACTCTCCATTGCAGTGGGGACCTCAAGTTTCTCAAGAGGAAAACAAATACGGCTGCAGAAATATATACGACACAAGAGAGAGGAATTGTCTCGTCATATCGTTGTGCGTGTGTGTGTGTGTGTGTGTGTGTGTGTGTGTGTGTGTGTGTGTGTGCAGATACTCTGCAGTATGTCTTGTTTCTGTCTCTGTCTCTACATCATATAATGTGACCTTTGTTTTTTTTATTTGCTCTGGATAATTTACTGTTCAGATTTCACAGAGTGTGCCTCGAGCGACTTTTTCGTGCCAGGAACATCAGAGATGTACAGAGAAAAGAAGCTAAGCTGGAGTCTCCAGCTTCAAAAGAGGTTTCACATTCCTCAGTTTTTGGTTTCGTTGTTGGTTTTATTCCTGTGAGATAAGTCACCGAACTTTGTCCCAAAGCATTTCTCATCCACATCCATTTTTGTTTCCAAATGATTTACAACACTTATAGCAAACAACAGCAGACACGGCTAAAAGGAAACTAAGATGGAATATGAGAGCAGATAAGGTCTAGACGCAGACTAATACTCTTTGCTATTTCCATTTCAATCCTTAGGAGGTACAATAATGCTCTGTTAGTGTCCATTAAAACAATTAGACACACTGGAACATTTTCCATACAGGGAACAAAAGCCTGACTAACCCAACAGTGATGTAACAATGTGTCTGCTGTTATTGAACAACTTCCAAAAAAACAAATCCCACTTTGGATCCATGAAATTGCCCTGAATTCATGTTCAAAACACACTAAGGTTATTTTGAGCACACATTGGCTCTAATTAAAGTGGTTGTTTCATTTCTGCCCATCATTTCAGTCAGTGCACGTCAGACAATTATCACAGTGTTTGCAGCCTCATCAGTGTTAATGATCTGAGCGGAGTAATGACGGCTGGAGATAATTTCATGCCACTTATAACAACATGTGACTCGCGATTGATTAGTGAAAATGTTCACTGTTAAAAATCAATCCTCTCCAAATGGAGCCTGGTGTTGACACTCGTACACTACGCCGTCGGCCACAAGGCTGGACGCAAAGCAGACAAATGAACAAACACTACTCACTGAAGCTTTTGCTGCTATGAAATTCACAACTTTCTTTGAGTCTTGGATTTTGTGATGAAGGTTTTTAAACGCCTCAGCTGTGAGAGACAGACAGTTGTTTCTGCTGGTGATTAATTTTCTTTATTTCTCCTTCTGTGAGAAAACAAAAAGCCACAGCCTCAACACAGCATGTAGAGGGTTCATGTAATACATGTATCTTGATATTTGTCATTTTGTACTTTATAACAGAAATCAATGGACAAATAATTATGATAAATATAAAACAATGAGTGAAATTAAGTATTTCCAGCACTATTAAAGTTTGATCTGATAAATAAATAGCAAATAAAAAATAATCAGCAATTATTCTTATTAGTAGATTATGAAATGTTGATTTCAGTTGGGGCAGTTTTCCTGATGACAATGATGAAACAAAAGCAACAATATACATTTTAAACTTTGCTGCTGATGTAACGCTCTTCCCTTTTGTTCCCTCCTCACTGAAACCACACCCTGCTGCTGCTTTGTTCCACCAGCTCTGCTGAATATTCACATGTGGGCGGCGTCAGGCTCTGTCGCTCTGTGGCCTTTTACTGGCAGATATATTCAAGCCTTTAGAAACGACACATGGGCAGATACAGAATCACAGGCTTGTGTGTGAACACAAACACGTCTTATTTAGCTTCTTTTTTTCTTCTTTTTATTTATTTTTTACTTTGACTCTCTCTCTGTCTTACAGTGAATCCATCTGCTGATGGGAGATCCCACCCAGACCCCCGAGACATGGGGGGGGAGGGAGAGAGACAGGAGTTAGGCTTATTAATGGGGAAAATTGTAAAAACAAATAACAGAGAGTTTTACATTACATCCTGCTCAAAAATCCAACTATATGAGAAAACATGACATAGAGCTAGCCCCAAACTTAAAAACATTTGTTTAGCACACACACAGATGCTCACAATAACGTTTGAGAGTGCATGCTATTTCTTGTGAATACACATCACTCGCATAAAGACTCACATAATGGCTCCATTGACGAATAATCCACCAAGAAAAAACTGAGGGGCCATAAAAGACCTATTTTAAAGCTCAGAGACTGTTTGGCTGCAGGCCGTGGACAACTTCAGACAGCACACTTAGTAAGAGACACATTTTGTAAAGCAAGGCATCGACACAAAGAGTAATGTTTATTGTGTAAATATTATTTTGTGCACAAGATGACAAAAACATAAGAACCAAAACCGAGGAGAGGAGCTCTTTTATCTGTGGTATCCTTCTTTAGCAAAATGACTGAATTAACTAATTTATTAAGGGCTGCAAATAACACTTAATTTCATAATTGATTCATCTGTTCATTACTTTCTCAAGTAGGTACCCGATTACATTTGTTTTTTTAAATACAAAAAAGGCCATCACCATTCCCAGCCAATTCTGTCATCATCAAATTGGTTGTTTTGTCCGACAAACAGTCAGAAACCCAAAGATTTTCAGTTTAATATCAAATAAGACAACATTTAAAAACTGTAAGTGGAGGAAATTCATGGAATTTTTTATTGAAAATGTTCTTAATTCATGATTAAATGACCAGTACTTGTCTAATAATAGATTAATCGACAAATTGTTTCTGCTTTGCATTTATTACAAATCAAGTCTTTTTTTACAACAAAAATAAAATATGAGCTTTAGCAATAATATGTACTGTATGTGTCAAATGATTGATGCGTAAAAATGGTATTTGTGGCTCATAGACCGACAAAGTTCAATCGTATCGTTCAGGTAGGCAAAGATGACATCACCAGCAGCTATTCAGTTCAGGTGACAGAGCCTCTTTCTGCTTCTCTTTACATGTGCGCCCCTCTGGGGATAACTCACACACTGTTAATCCAGCTGGTGCCATCTGGCCAAGACACACACACACACACACACACACACACACACACACACACACACACACACACACACACAGACAGACAGATGCAAACACACACAAAGCCACAAGAAGACATTTATCTCAGCTTGAGTGCGTCTGCTGTATAATACTGGTCCACTCAGGTCTGTGGTGTACCGGGGATGAGACAGTGATGAATGCTGATATGATGGCTAATATGACAGCAGCCAGGTCAGCCTGTAAAAGCCGATGCAGTGTGGGTAAAGACACACTATTGAGTCTGCAAGATGAGCACTCAGGCAGGGAGCTGCACCTTGTGAGCGCTGAAGCAATGGATAATGGTATATATCCCACCCCCCCCCGAGGTAAAATGCTGCCAGGATACATTTGCCAAACCACCTCTGACACTGCACACAGGAGTAAAGACACCGGGACAAAGACAAAGACAGACAACACACACACACACATAATACACTTAACCTACTGGAGGAGCTGGGTTAAATAAAAGGGATAGTTTGGTTGTTTTGAAGTGGGGTTGTATGGGGTCCATAGTCAGTGTATTACCTACAGTAGACAGCAGTCTGCACACCCTCAGTTTGGTGAAGCAGACAGGAGCACCAGCATGGACACAGCAATGTACTGCTGTGGGCCCGGGCAGCTGAAATGTATTTTAGTCACCTAAAAGTAAGGCCGACCTAGAAAAAATCATTATCAGTTTAAGTGCATAATAAAATGTTATTTTCCGACAGGGAACTGAACTTAAACTGTTTGCTTTGAAGAGAGAATGTATAAGTTTCACGTTCAGATCGGTTCCTCGTCATTAAGGGCTGTCTGACAGCACGGTAAAACTGTGAAAATATGCTAAGTATCACATACATTTAAATAGATTTAGATTTTTTTTTTTTTTAATGAGCCTTTCTTTGAGGTGTCTAAAATACGTTTGGCTGCTTCCCCCGTCCACAGCAGTTCATTGCTTTGCTCCCGAGCTGGTACTCCTGTCTATGTCTCCAAACTGGGGGCGTGCAGACTGTCTACGGATAATTATTACCTCATACAACCCCACTTTAAAACATCCAAAATATCCCTTTCAACAGAGATTACAACTTCATCAGGAAATGCAAATAAACCTCAGCAGATACGTCATTCAGAAACAGGGGATCCTATGACGTCAGCCGGTGATCCTGAAGGTGGAGACGGGCTGTTTTTCAGTCTCACATTCCTGTCATTCTGGCTGCAGAGTCTCAGACCATATGCCTGGCCTGATGAACCAACACATCCCCAGCTTGCACGTGAGGATCATATGAGACAGTCCAGCTTCAGCTCAGCTACACCCAGTCACATACAATGTGACGTCACTTCGACCAAATGTTATTTTTTCTAGTCCTACTGAGGGTGGTGAAAGCAGCACCCAGTGGTATTCTCCGGTCTTATTACGACGGATTCATTTCTCAACCTTTAACCTGGTGCTGTGGATCCTCTCTAGCTTTGCTAGATGGTGTTTCCATTGGTCGGAGTTATCCCCGTCCCTTTGAGAACACATGGTTGACTTCTCACACTACAAGAATCCCCAGTGCTGATTATAGAAACATCAAACACATATGCTCAGGATGAGTTCATATGTTCACTCTCTACCTTTCAACCCACCGCCGTCAGCCATCAGCCTCCGCTCCAGCCATGCAGACCAACTGGGAGAACCAACATGCCAATGCTTGGCGACCTCTCTTTCATATGCCACCCGTCTTCATGTGAGCATGCGAGGACTCCAGTGAAGGAATAAAGCAGGGCTTCGGCTTGTGGTTTAGGACGATGGCCATCTGGGTGTGGATATGATGTTGTGTGTTGAGATCCTGCAGAAAGAGTCCGTCCTTGGGCCCTACCCTGTTCCTTCCTGCAGCCCTGACCTGACCAAAGACCTGCGGCTGACTTTAGACAGTCAGGAACTAAAGGACGATTAGATGCACTGCTTTTAGGGTTTGACCCACACTCGACATTTGCCGCCTCTATCTCTCTCTCTCTCTCTTTCTCTCTGACAGGATTTCCTCCAGACACAAAGACCACCCTGCACTGCCGAACAGATAAGCTCGGGCCAATGACTTGACACAAGGAGCCCATTCCTGTCATTCTTATTTTATTACAAAAGGTGTTGATTCCACCGCTGAGCCTTTGAGATGAAACATGTGGTCAAGCAATTAACCTTCTCACATGCACACTGGGCCACTCCTCTCCTACGTTATACTACAACCTTGTAAATTATAAATGAAATACGAGGGGAGGCTTCACATGTACATTACATCAGTTAAAGCCTGCAAATGTATTGATATGACTTGAATGAACAAGTGGTTTTTTTTCCTGACTTTAAGGGGTTTGTGTGCAGACACAGCGAGACTTTTGGGGTGGTTTAAAGTGACTTAGGAAGCATTAACGCTTCAGCAACGAAAAACAAGTCTTCTTACCTTCCCATAGTCGGTGGTGAGGACCAAGGTCGAGTCATCACAAGAGCTGACGGTGGAGGGGAGGAGCTGCTCTTTGTGTCTCAGCCAGACACGGGCCCCCTGCAACACAATAGCCAGAAAAACACCATTAGCATCTGGACACATCCAGTTATCATATTGAAGTCATCGGTTTGAGGAAGAACTTTTAAAATGTTAACATTTTAGGAACAAGAAAAGGCAAAGTTCACTCAGAAGAGTCAGGAGAGGTATTCTAAGCAGGGATTTTTTTCTTCCTTCTCTGTCTTTCCACCTTTTTCTCTTTTTCCCAGCATTACTCACCGCTCTGCCACACAGCAACTCCCTCACCACACTAAACTGGCACACGTATCCTCTTATTAGAGTGTCATTGCCTTTTAGTAGAGGAAAGATGTGTGTCAGGCCTGCATGCTGAGGGTGTGTCAGAGACTAAAACTACCACTCAGAGTCACACACTCTGTAAAACTGTCAAAAAGGCTTTCAGTCTTTGATTGCGAGGGCTACTTTACTCCATAAAACAGAAGCATATGTACCCAAATGAGCATTTGCCACTTCAGCAAAGCAATCAAAACAAATGTGTCCATGGCCCCCCAATTCTTTCATTTTTTTTCTATTCTTCAATCAGGCAAACCACAACACACTTCTTGCCACCGTCCCGGATGAAGTCCAAGTTCCAGGTGGAGATTATCACCAGCACTAGCTGATCTGGGCAGCCTGTTCTCCTGTGTTTGTGTATCCATGTGAAGTCACCGGCCTTCCCAGACATGTTTGTTAGCAGCTCAGTAACCAGGAGCAATAACAGGAATCTGAGGCTGGTTGCTCAGACTGACTGTCATTTCCTCACAGTGTTGGAAGATACATTTATAGAACCGGCTGCATTTTAATGACCGTAGTGGAGGAGAGTGAACGCCTGTGCGGTCGGAATTGTAAATCTTTTAGGATGACTAAATCCACACTTGTCACGGTGAAAAACAATAAATGTGGCCTTTGGTTAAACAACATAAATGACTGTAAACTATCTGATGATGAACGTATTATCTTTAAAGGAAAATTTTTAGGAATGTGCTTATTCTCTTGCTTGGCGAGAGTTAAAACGAGAAGATCGATGCCCCGCACAAGTTTGTGTGTTAAATATAAAGCTAGAGCCAGAATATCATTAGCTTAGCTTAGGATAAACACTGGAAACAGGAGGAAACAGCTAGCTTGCTAGCTACTTTGAAGGTAACAAAATGCACTAGCATCGCTAAAGCTTACCAATGAACAAGTCCTATCTGGTTTGTTTAAACAGTCAAAAACTGATGTGCAAAACTGACAATTTGTGGTTATGAAAGTCAGCCTCTAACTTATCTTTCTGCGAGAAAGCGTACTTTAAATAATGTCAAACTTTTCCTTTAAGAAGCTTTATTTTTTATTTCCTTAGTTTATGGTCTCAACTGTAAATAATGTCACACAAATTGAATATTTTGGTTTTCAGTGTAACATTTATAGGATGTGCACTTTGAAGAAATTCGGACTGTAAGTCACCCTCTCTTGTTTGACAAACTACACACCATTAATCCTCACCGCCATTGAAGTGGCCGGGGAACACACGCACAGCAAAAAAGGGAATTGTGTGTCCAACAGAGCATAAAACTGAAGAGATCAATATGCATGGATTCCTCTAGGAAACCTTATACAAGGTCATCACATCCAGACATCAATCCTCATTAACTATTAACAACAGGCTGCCACGTGTGTGCACACATACTCGCGTACGTGGAACACAAATGTGTTTGCCATCAGGGTCAGAGCAAGGTTCGAGATGCTTTTCTTTTAATAGTGAAATGCAATCTGCTCGTAACATTGCTGAATCACAGAGACAAAGAGGAAATGGTTCAGTAAAGAATTACTCCATTCATTTAACTTGCTCCACCGCTCAGAGTGATGATTGGTCTCGATTCTTTGCTTTATTCTGTGATTTAGGTTTCCTTTTTGGACAAAGGGTCACTCAGTCCAACCAGGCAGTCTGCAAACCTACTTCCATCATCAAGTATTTTTTTTTTTCCCCTTTCAGTCGGCTAATGGAGTGCAGCTAAATGTAGCTCTCTCAAACCACGAGGGAGGGTGGTGAGTGGGATAAAGGGGGTCGTGTAAATTAGGAGGAGGCTGAGAGGGGGGGGGGGCGAGAGGGGAAAGAGGAAGGGTGCAGGCACCTGATAATGTCCCGCCTCCCATTGTCTGGAGAAAGAGGCAGACAAACAGAAACATCAGGGCACAAATATAACAGAGGTATTCTCCAACACGTGGCCACACAAACAACTCAGTTTCTACTTCATATGAGACGATTGGTGACTTCCACACCAGCGGCCGACTGTGTCTGCCTGGTACAAGCCTGGCATGCACGGCCTATTCAGGGAAAAGCTGCTTCACGTGAGCTCGCTGAGGTCCAGTGAGGAGATTTACTCTATAGATTTGAAAAGGATCACTTCTGTTATGTAACTGCAAATCACAGGGACTTGAAATCAGCAGAATGTAGCTGGTACTAGTCGTCTCGTAGAGGTTGTTTGTACTCAAGACTGCAACAGTGGAGCTGACAAAGTAAAGAAACATGCGGGGAGTGGGTTATAACAAAAGGTAGATTATATGAGATGTTAACAAAGACTAAAGCAGCAGACAGGCCAGGGCATGGAAAGCAGTGAGACGGCTCATAATGCGGTGGTTTTTCTACACCACATCGTGGTTTTGCTTCATTTTCAGTGACGCAAATATTAAAAGACAATTTTTCCAAGATTCGAATGGTTTTGTTGCTGAGTCATAGTCTCATAGGTTTTCCATTCACATGAATATAGAGAAGCCCCGGATACAATTTTATGGATAAAGTCAGATAAAACTCTTCACACAGTTCAGGAATTAAGAGACCCAATAACTCACATAATATCTGGTTAATTAAATGAGTCAACAATATAGGGTGAACCAAAAGTCAGCAACGAGCTGGCCCATAAAGATGCCAAGTCTGGCTTGGCTTGCTGCACCAGCGTCTGTGCAGAGTGACTTGCTCTCTGGAGAACTGCCCACCAGGCACTATAATCTAAATTGTGCTGAAAAAGCCACATCAGTAGTCGCCTAACAAACAAAAAGCTGTGCTCGTTTAGTGTTGCACATCTATCAGATTCTACCAATCATTTGTAGCTCACATTAACTTTTTTATTCATTTTAACATTTGTTCACATTGTACCACATACAAAATACAGTCTTCTGGCTTAGTGATTCAAAGGTTTTAAAATGTTTATATATATAATAATTATAGCTCACATTTATAACATTTCAACTCCAAAATGTGCACGGCTGCCACAAGCCATCGCAGAATGAGGAAACATTCATTGCTGAAACGTCATGTTATCTCAGGAGTCAGCATAACACCATCAGCTGTCATTCACTGTAAAACAGTCTATCCTCAAAACATTTGGGTATTTAGGTCTTCCTCCAACATACGCAGGGATGTGTCTGGATGACTGATAGAAGAAGTGGTGTGGTTCTCCAGTGACCTCAGCACTCAAGACAGATAACACCAGACGTGTTTGTCCATTTGTTTGCGTCTTTGTTTGTGAGCGTGTGTGTGTGTGTGTGGCAAAAGAGTCCGAAGCTGAAGGGTATAAAGTAGAGATGAATTGTCTCAGCAACAGATGGTCTCACCAGAACTCCTCCCCCTTGTCCCCTCCATCCTCAGGAGCTCCGTCACTAAAGTCAGGACAAAGGCAACCACCTCTGACTGAGAGCTCAGAGGTTAACCAGGCGGAAATATCCCAAACAAAAGCCAGCTGGGACGCAAAAGGGACACGGGCATCAGCTTCTGTTAAGTCCCCTAAACTTGAATCACCTGCTGCCGCACAACTAACCTTTCTGACTAAACTAGTGAATCGGAAATGTTCTTGTTGCAGAAGAATCATTGAAAAAGTGAAGCGTTAATCTCATAACGAAACGCATCCTTCACTGGATGTAATCGAGTTAACCTCCACTCCCATGCCTCTGGTAACCAGATGTTTTAACAGCTCCATTAAAAAAAGCAAAGCTGAACTGCTGCTGTGACATTTCCAGCTCAAGCTCATTTAAAAATTCCTAATGCTGCATGTCACTGAGCCTGAGTAGCACGGCGAAGGCAGAACCCAGCTGACAACAGTAATCCAACCCACCAACACAGGCCGCACACTGACGTCCCATCATGCTCTCTGACACAGAAACCACCGGTTGGAGTTGGAGGCTTGAGTTTCTGCAGCTTGTATTATGACATCCAGCTCAGAGATTTGCTAATGAACGAGCGTTAAATATTAAAGGGCATACACAGTAAAAGGTGCCACGGCTCTTTCGATGCAGTCTGGTGTAGCGTGAGCACAGGCGGGTATCGGGTGATCGGATCAGCCAGAACAAAAGAAAAGCTAATTAACTCATCCTGACTTGGACACGGTTGAACAGTTAGTTATGACAAGCCAATTTCTTGGATCACAGCGTGGTTTTCGAGGGGCGGGGCGAGTGAACACCTGCCCAGCAGAACCAGCAGGGCAGCAGGTTCAGCTGACTGCTGGCCAGGACTGGTGCCTGGCTGAGGAGACGAGAACATCCAGCTGGATTCAGACCAGCATCTCATTTGTTGTGCTAAGATAAACGTAACACCGGAACGTATTCGTCTAAAAGAAACTCGAGCTGTAGCTGCTTTCACTTGTCTCTCTCAAATGTGGCCTTCTTGTGTTCATTCAAGATTACTGGTGTTTGTCTAAGTTTGTCACATTTCTCAATGCGTCTCATTTAGAAGCAGATGTTCAAAAACACATCTGGACCATCGTCCAGCACGTCATTTACACTTCAAATACCAAGACGTAACAGCATTATCATAACAATAGAGAGGCATGAGGCCGGGGACCCTTTGTGACCTCACTTGGGCAGATGTGCAGTCCAGAACACTGGCTGGACGGATAGCCTGCATTTAAAAGGTCAAACGGCATATTGACACGTGCACGTTTCCTGTATGTGTGCATGTGTGAATGTGTGAATATCTCTTTTGTAGGAAAAATTATTATTTGATATAATCAGTATTTGCAAGGAATAACAAAGCCACATGAATGCATGTAGCCAGAAGAATAAACAACAGTTACAATGGAGGAGTTTATCGCTTTGTCCATCAAAAGGGAGACGAGCCAAATTCATGGATTGTAACCAAATCTCCTGAATGCGGAGTGAGTGGAATGAGGAGGAAACGGCCAAGTAGCCGGTGAGATTAAAGAAATGGGCTGACTGCAGCTGAGAGGGGAATCTGGGCAAAGATCCCTCTGTGTCTTTGGCCACACACTTCCCAGTGGGGCAAAAGCAGGACGTCCTACGTGTTATCTACACATTTTATATGTACTTTCATATTTTCTACTGTTCTTCTGAGCAGCTCTTCTGGGCCAACCAAGGGTTGAGTGCCGTTCTCAAGAGCTCATTAGTAGCAGTTATTGAGGATAATTTATTGCACCGGTTTTCAAAGGATTCAGCCCTCTGGCAACATGCTATCTATCATCACGTTGCATGTGATTACTGACCAGTATAAAAACTAAATCAAGAATAAATAACAGTGATGTAATACAACTGTGCTCCTGTGTGTCCCTCAAACATTTTCTTTGTTTCCTTGTTTCCACTGTGACGTCTGCCTGCTGAGGCCCACGACCAGCATGAGGCGAGGGCGGGGAAGGGCAGGTTTATGTGTGACCGAGGGGAGAAATCATATGATTAAAGGCAACCGTCAGCATCTGTGCTGGAAGACGTATGAATTAATGATGGCGGGAGCAGCTGATCAGAAATTAGCTAATGGGAGGAGGAGGAGGAGTCCCTTAGGGGAACAGGGCTTCCCCCTAGTCTGTGATGGAGGGGGGGGTGAGAGAAGAAGAAAAAAAAGGGTGCAGTTCATCAATTGTTCTCGAGGAGCTGCCTGCACCCCCTGCTGAGGAAGCTATAAACAGATTTAAAGCAGGAGGGCCCCGGAGGCAGCAGCCTCACCAGTTAAACCCATGCTTCATCTGCATAATCATAGACTGTTTTTGTTACAGGAGAAGCTCTGGGGGTGATGAAGTTATGAATGCAACTGTGTCACTGGGTTAATGGAAATCAAACACATGCAACACAGCAGCAATTTGCTGCCATCGCTGTCTTTTAAACTATTTTCATTAACATACTAAGTGGAATCACAAGAGCAAGTTAAGCAAATATGTGCAGGTTTACGTGTGTTTGGTAGTGTGTTTGTCTGTTGTGTCTGTCTGTCTCTGTCAGTGTGTGTCTGGGGGTTAAATAGCACCTCCCCTCTGTCATCGTCTGATGTAGCTAATCTGCCATGTTGCTAATGAGTTTACTGAAGAGAATTTGCATAACAAATCGTCAGTCTTCAGGAGCACATGAAGAAGAGGAGCACTTGACGCAAGCTTCTGTCACAGTGTCCTGCTTTACATGCTTATCCCGCGCGCACGTATTTCCCTTTCACTACTGATCTACAGTGATCAAGGTATTAGTGTGATCCTGTGCTCAGGGTTATGATACATTTTCTAACAGCTGAATGGGTTCCAGGCTGGAGACGAAGAGGCAACAAAATGATGCGATTGCTGCAGGTTTGATTGGATTGTCAGCTAAGCTTCAATGACTTTGAATATATCTACACAGCCACCTGGCCTTCCTCCTCCTGTCAGCCATCTACATATCTAGCCTCCTCTGAACTCATCTGTTGACTGTTGTGGGGTCACACAGCGGGAATCCGAGAGCTATTCCAGGAATGCTGCTGTCAGGACTGAGTCATCTGGGGGACAGACCAGTGGGAGGAGTGGTTGTTGAGGTTGAGTGGAGCCATCGCTGGAGGACCTGGGTCCTGTTACACTGACGTTGACCTTCACTCATACCTCACATTGTCACGGATTTATCACTATGGCTCATGGAGACCGTCCTGTCTTACACAGTTTATTCATTTTGGACATGTGTTTTCTTGCCAACACAAATTACTGATGAATCAAATGACCAAAACGTGATGTCTTGACTGTCTCAGCTCCTCAAATATGTGATGTGCTTGCTTTTCATCATGCTCATCCTTTTTGCCATTTTGTTGACTGGGAGCAATACATTTACACACACAAACACAAACACAGACATATAAAGAAAATGAGTCAGTAGATTAACTGCTATTTTTTATCAATTAATCGATTAAGTTAACGAAAATGCCAAACATATTCAAGCTTCTCAAATGTTAAGATTTGATTAATTTCCTTATGTGAAAGTAATCTGAATATCTTTGGGTTTTGAACTGTTGGTCGGACAAAACAAGCAATTTGAAGAAGTTATGTCAGAAAACTTGACAGAAAATGTCATTTTATAAACCAAATGATTAATCCATGTACAAAAAAACAATGAAAATATAGAAACTACTTCCAACACTGCCACATGCATCATGTATCATGGTCAGCAGGGAGGGAGCATTGGTGGTCAGGATGACGTATTGATTGGACACAGTGGAGATATGCATGAGCTTGTGCAACATTTTAAAATTCATGTGCTTTCTTAAGGAATGTGGGGAGTATTTTATATATAGTATGAGGATGTGGAAGGAAGGTTTGGGCCCAAGTGGGAGAAATAAAACACTCAACATTGCTCCACATGCCCGTCTCAGTATCTCCGTGTACGATCCTACAAACAACCTCGGGCCAAGCCACACACACACTCATGTCTAATAAAACAAACATGGGAGTGGATGGGAAAGCTACCCGGTCATGACCGTGGATTGTGCCATGCTGTGTCGTTTGCCTCTTTAAGCACCAAGGTGCCAGTTAGACTCTTCAGGCCATGGCAGTAAAGGCTCATGCAGTGTGGGATGTATAGTTGGGCCCAGCGGGGTGTTCCTCCTGCAATTAGTTCTGAAAATACAACTGTAGCAGTCACCTCATCACGAAGGGAGTCAACAATTTTACAGTATATTCCCTTGTGAATGTTGCAATGTGTTTAACCAGGAAAATGTAATATACAGGCAAGTGTGTGGAGACATACTCCATGCCGTAATAGGCTGCCTCTGAGCGAAGTAATCATAGGGGGCTAAAAAGGGAAAGTCACCATCTGGCCTGGGAGCAGTAATCACAGGTTGGCTGTTATTAAGCTTCCAGACGAGACCTCTGAACTCAGAGGATTTAAGCTATACACTTATTACCAGCTCGCTGTGTCTGTCAGGTAGGGCGGCCAAGATGAAGGCCAACAGACATTTTATTGTGTGAGGCTTAAGCAGTGATAAACAGCGACTTTCATTTTCTTTGCGTAAAGAAATCCTGCCGCACAAAATACAAAGCATGCTATTCTGATAAAAGAAAAATGAATTGTTGTGTGGTGGGATTGACCTGTTTGAGAGTCCAGATTCACCCGATTACTGGAAATCTTATTGAGACATTAAGAAGAGACAGAACAGCATACTAAACACAGACAGTGGCCAAAGAAATACCCTTGCTGAGAGTAAAATGAGCAGATCCAAAACTCCCTTATGTCTGCATATGTGCAAATATGAGACTAGAGCCAGCAGCCGATTAGCTTAGCTTAGCAAGAAGTGAAACGAACGAGACACAACATGTTATTTAGGTGGATTTTGTTACTTATGGCCAGAGCCACGCTGTTTTTGAAGTATTTGTGCTAAGCTAAGCTAACTGACCACAGGCCTCAGCTATTTTCATTTAACTTTAATGTCAAAATGTCAAACTATTCCTTTAATTAGTTCACGAGTGTTTACAACTGGATTCAAATGTAAACAGCGGCCTCTCAAATAGTTGTTTTTCTTAACTCCCTTGAAGAAATACGCCCCTTGTACTCTTCCATGTCGCTGTTGCTTTGTCACTGAACAAGGTGAGTACATCAAACCATGAGCTATTGCTTTAAACAAGTCCCGACATAACTCTGCATGACTGTACAAAGACGTCTTCCTTTCATTCTAGAGTCACAGATATAGCAGACGATAGTTGAGGATGTTCTCTTTCATCATGACCTGAGATGACAGAAAGTTACCAAATTGCGCAAGTGCTCCAAGTAACCTATGATGATTTATGTTTCAGAGGATGACACACCCAGGACTGCCCTGATATGAATAGACACACACATACACACACACACACACACACACACACACACACACACACACACACACACACACACACACACACACACACACACACACACACACACACACACACACACACACACACACACACACACACACACACACACACACACACACACACACACACACACACACAGTGAGAGGGCAGAAAGGATGGGTGTTGGAGATGGAGAGTATTAACTTACTGATATGTTTTATGAGCTGCGTCTTGTGAACATATAGGATGTCAGTGAAGGTCAGCTGAACAGTTTTTTTCAGAAATAGAATAATTCTCTTTCTGGCCAAGAATTAGATGATGAAAAACGTTGTCACAGCACTTCATAGAGCAACTGTTTGTCCATCATCATGAGCTCATAGACAGGAAGACAAGCTCCTGCGCTGCGTTATTTGTCATTTGTGAACAAACTGTGGAAAGGTGTTCTTTTCCTACTATCACAACAAATAGACAGCTTTGTCTGAAAAGCTCGGTAACGTAGCAGGTTGACGCTAAAGTCAACAGCGTGGCGTCAGCGGGAGGTTATCACAGCACCGAGCTGGGTGACGGTCAGCTCGCTGATAGACAGGGCTCAGGTTACTGATAGAGACACAAGAAATGCAAACACAAGGTAGCGAGATTCACACTACTACCAAACAGCTGATTCTAGTTTCCAAGCAGATCTTGAATGTAGAAAACTATTTGTTATGTCAAAATGGAAAATCCAACATTCCAACAAATTCCAAAATTTCATCATTCATCATTTTCATTAACCTAAACCGCCTCCCCTAATAGCACGCATCTGTGTCATTATGAGAAATGTCATTGTTTGAAAAGTCCCCTCGTTTGATGTGACAATGCACACAATAACCCCTTCCGAGTATAATTACATGTTAAGACAGAAGAAAAAGGCAGGATCCATTAGTCATTTGTGTACCTTTCCTTCCTTTCTTACATCCTATACTTCCTGACTTCCTTCCTTACTCCATCCGCCGTCTGCGTGGGTTGGAAGCGGAGAGCAATGATCTCAGATTCTCAGCCCTCTAAAGTGGCAGCTGGAGGAAGTGACAACTGGGTAGAAAAGACCCCGGGTAGAAAAATAGTCCAGCCTCCGGAGCAGGTTGGCCTTTCTCACGTTACCCATTTCAACGCAGAACGCTTACCGAGCATGCGGACCCACGGCTCCGGCTTCAAAGAACTAGACACAAACAGCACATAGGGCTGTGAGCGATGTTTCAGGATGGGGAGAATGTGTCTGTGTATGTGTGTGTGTGTGTGGGGGGTGGCGATGGTGTGAAACCTAAAGCCTTGTCAACGAGGCTCCACAATGCAAGGATGACAGGCCGGCCATGACCTGGGAATTTCAGGGGTCAGGGCTGGGAATCTGGGCTTCCCTCTGTCAGAGTATCTTTAAGAGAAAGGTATTCGGTGTGTAGTGCAGGGAAGTAGTTAACGGGTGTGGAAAGGTCCTCGTGTGGCTTTACAGTGTGTAACAGCTGATGCTATAAAGGAACTGATTACCAAGTTTAGAAAATTCACATAGCTGGGATTTTACTTCATCAACAGGAGGCTTCACGAAGACGTAAAGATTCTATTTTCAAACACGCATAAAAGAAGCCACAGATGTGGGAATATTATCGCAGGGATTCCTGACATATGAAAGTCTATGATGACCAAACACAGCAGCCTGGCAAACGTTAGAAGGCAGGGACAAGTTCTGTAACACACTCCAGGTATGTGTGGGCGTTTAGTGGGTCGTATCCAGTCAGAGGACGGATTGGGTGTGGAGTGGAGGCAGCGCCGCTGAGGGTTTTACGGTGTTGTGTCAGCTCCTGAGAGGAAAGGCTTGGACAGGATGAGCTTTCAGGATAAACCTCTGAGCACACACACTCGTACCTGCCACTCCTCTTTCTCCATCAGCACCTTCACCATCGCCAGTGACATGCAAGGATATAAGCCCAAGATTAGGACTAAATAAACTGACTTTTGATAAAGGCTGCATGGTCAACGTTTATTTCAACTAACCGGATTTGCAAAAGAATCTCTTCTCAGATCGAGAAGCACATTCAAACATGGCGTTACATGCAAAGAGTTGAAAAAGACGATCATATAATTTATGTGTTGACACCAACATCATGTTAGCTGTCAAAATCAGACCGACTGATCCACTGGATGCACAGTAATGAATCACGCCTAAGATTTATCCTGCTGCACGGAGTCTGGTTTAATCCTCGTCTTACTTCACTTCCAGAAGTCCTCCTTAATTAAATCCACACTGGTTGCACTGAGGAGTTCAGGAAGCTGATTTCTTTCCTTGACCCAGAAGTCATTTAAAAAAAACAGGACAGTGCATTTATTCATTTTGATGTAGTTTTCATAAAAGTGTGAAACAACCACCATAAATACCCGTTTTGCTACTTTTTCTACAGTTGCTGCCAATAAAGATACGAGGTAGAGTTTGACTTGATGTCAGTTGAATTGACCAGGCAAAAAACATTGATGAAATTTAACCAAACTACACGTTAAGACTTTGTCCTTTCCAAATAAATTGAAGGCACAAGACACAGGAAAGCATTTTTGGGTTATATCACAGGATGAAAAGCTAAAAAATATACTACATAACCACATTAGGAAAATAATAAAAACAAATGCACCTTGGATGAAATTCAAATACATGTTTGGGGATATCAGATATTACAGAACGAAGGACACACACCAAATAACAACAATGCTCTATGATGATCTGATCTGAAATCATAACCTTCCTCTGGAAAGCATATCACTTATTATTATGACCCAAAATCCAGTTCACCTCAATCTGTTCGCTACACAGTTGGTTTATGCAACAGAATATTGAAAACTATAGGTTGCATGGGCTTTTTAAGGTTGATGTCTTTAGTTCTAGACTGAAGTCACAGAAAGACGCTATTTTGTAGGGAAATATCACTCGGTTTAACCACTACAGTTGTAAATAGGGAGCAGCACAGTGGGAAACAGCATGGACCAGGAGTCCCCTCTGAAACACTGTACCTACACTGAGTCACAACACAGCTCATCACTGAGGGCCAAGTCCAGTTGATGGTAGAGATACAAGGAGGTGAGTGGAGGAGACTCACATCTGCCTCTCTCTCTTTCCATGTGTGTGTGTGTGTGTGTGTGTGTGTGTGTGTGTGTGTGTGTGTGTGTGTGTGTGTGTGTGTGTGTGCCCTCCTCTGACTCAGGGGAGGGTGAAAAAGCAGACCTACAGCCAGTCACTCTCTACACAGCCTCTATACGTGTGAGTCGGTGTCTGGGCTGCTTTGCAGATGACACATCCAACCTACAAGGGCAATACACTCAGCTTTTACAGCCAAGTTGGTAGGTCACTGGATTCTCAGTCATAAACTATAAGAGGAACCAGGGAATGGCAGAGATGCTTTCACATAATCCTGTATGTCTTTGGCCAGTAATGAGATTATCTGGGAATAATTGCAGGAGAGTGTTTTTTATTTGGGCTAACACACAGCAGCAATAGTGTCCTTAAATGTAGCTTGTTGGGGCATTACTGCTCCCATTACAGCTGCATCCTGTAGCCCAGCCCGGTGCTAGTCTGGGATATTTATATTTCAGTGAGTGAGAAAACATCACAGAGATCAAAATCATAGCAGATTGGGTGTCAAAAAGTGGTGCTTTTTTTGGAGATAAGTTAACTAACTCTACAGATAAGCCTCAAACGGGACCAGCCAGACTCAGGCACGCGCACAGCATAAGTATAAAAAACTAAACAAAGACCGTCGCGGTCGCAAAATATTTTGGGAGTCACTTTTATAATAAAGAGCAAATACAAAAAGACCGTCGCTGTATGGAGAAAGTCATTTGAATTTACCTCTGAAAAGAATGTATCCATTTTCAGCAGTGCCCAAACCTCTCGTCCCTTTGTAGTCTGAGTTCAGGGTACCACGGTTGAGGAGGAGAGGAAGCTGTACTCCCAAGTGATTTCCATCCGCGTCGTCGGGATTAAGAAAAAGTTCTTCTTTCCGTCCCCGTCGCTCAGAAGACTGGAGCCATTTTGCGGTCCTATATTCTTACACTTCAGAGTTTTTCTTCCCCGTTTGACGAGTGTCCCGTGAAGGCTGTGTGGTGCCGTGCTGCTGTGTTTCTGCTGTCTAGTCGTTTCAATGAAGCCGGCACATTATGCAGAAAGGCGGAGCCTGCAGGGGCACAGCCCTCCCCTCGGCATACGCCCTTTTTGTGTCCATTCCTACAAAGAGTCTGATGGTTTTAAAGGATGTGCACGTTTCCCCTACGTTATTCAACACACACACATGTTGACACTTTAAGGAATATAAGACAGGAATATGTGTACAAAGGGAGGAATTGTTGCAAAAATGAATAACAGGTCAGTTTCTGCAGCTTACTGAATTCACTCCCAGTTGTCCAAGTGTGTGTGTGCTATAGACTGAGGATGAGAAGAGTCATTACTTTGACTTCCTCCTTGGGGAAAAATAAACTGAGAAGGAAAAGGAAGAGGCTGACCAGCGGTAGCGGGTCATCTTAGTCAAAGATGTTTACCAAGTGATGTGGGTCCCAGGATATGCAGATATTTTTTTTATTTTATATAAATGCAATGTTATACAGACATTTTCTGATAAAGGCTGACATTTTTTAGACTGGTCCAATAGATGGCACACTGGCTGGGGTATTGTACTTAAATATGGCTCTAGCACCCAAGTACGCTGTCAAATTGTCAAGTACTGAAAGATGGCATTCAATGGTTGGTAACACAGCATAGTAGTTTTGTACCGATAATACAAATTGACTAGCTAGTGAGAAAAAAACTGGGATTTGATTATGTTGCAGTCATACATTTTAAACACAATAAACATTGAACTAAGCAATTCCAAGAACCAACTAAAAAATAGCTTGCTAACGCCCAATTCTGCAGCTGTTAGCTTTTAATTTTAGCTCATTCTGTTGGTTTTCTGGCCCATAGATTTATTTTATTTATTTATTTGTGAAGGACGAGTACAGGGAAACAATGACAGTTGATATAACCAAAGCTAATTTCCAACACCAGTCCCATGATGGGTATTTATAGTTTAAGTAATTTTTACAATTTCATGCTACAGTTTAAAATCTTAATAGCAGTGCATATAGTAATCTAAAACATGTACAGCCATTCATGACAACACACAAACAAACAGTCAAAATGACGAATAACAGAACGCAAAACATTTCTAGTACATAAAATGAATACATGAATAGTACTTTTGAATCTCGTTGCTCATACAAACCCACACAAAGTTCTGTTCTCTCACTTTTGAGATAATAATTACATAATAATTAATCCAGTGAGAGTATTTGCATTGCAGCAAACAATAGCGTTGGAGCATTTAGATAATTGTGCACAAGCTAAACTAAACAGAGCTTTATTATTATTGTACGCTTTCCTCACAGTCACCAGATGGAATCTTACTGGTTGTCTTTTAAGCTTACAATCAATTCAGAGAGAAAAAAAAACGCAAGCTTTTTAATCTGCTCCCTTATGCCAGTAAGATCAGCCACCCACTCATGACCTGGGGATAACAGTGGATAGACTGACACAAATTAATCTATATGCAATAGTCATGCAAGAGATCCAGACTGGCAAATTGTGTCACGTCTGTTATGTAATCAGTGTTGACTGTGTGGCAACTAAAAAAAGTGACATGGCAGAGCGCAGTCTCTGAAATTCCTTTGGTAATGTTGGTTGGAGCTCCCAAAGCTCTTAGTGGCTTTTTTTTGCATTTTGTTCTCCCATCTGGATACTTTTTAAAAACAGAAATGCATCTTCTTCTCTATAAACTAGGTTGGACTTCTTGGGATTTGTGTTTTGAGTATATAGTAAAATGTGGTGATGTAGTTTTTTGGATGTATTAACAATAGTTAGTAGATCAACATTACAGTAATATACAGACGTATATTAGTATTTTTTGTCGGTACAAAATTAGACAAGTTTAATGTAGTGAGTCAGTAATTCCGGATTTTGAAGTAAGTAGCAGCTTTAATAAGAACAACCTAATCATTGTTTCGTGTTCTTGTAAGGACTTTAAGAGAATCATGTTGCCGTAGCCAAAGCTCACAGACTGTTTGACTGTAGCAGTATTGAAAGAGGGCTTGTCCAGACCATGGATGTATAAGGTTCTGGTCCAGACCAGACAGGTTCTCCTTTCACACTCACTGCAAGTTTTACTTCTGTGTGGATAATTATATTTTTAAACTAAGTCATTTTCTGTCAATACTTGTAAAACAGAGATATACTGTATATGAGCATAATGTTATATCATAGGACATAAGAGATATGGACATAGCAGTAGCATTTGCATAATATTTAATGAGTATGGTTAACATTTCTTTGTAACTGTGCTGATTAAAAAAAATGGATCATATGCATTTGCAGTTTATTTCATAGAGTTTATAAATGTTTCTTAGAAGGAAATGATGTGCAGTGCTAGCTACATTTGCTTTTTGTTTGTAGTTGCTATCTTCACAAAGGCTTAAAGTTACAGTCATATTTAGTTCTGATCTCCAACCACAGTTTATTACTGAAACATGCACAGTGTGCTTTGAGGAAGTTTGAGGATTTGTGAGTGGTGTATTGGGCAGCATTAGGAATGTACCTTGATGACCAAATACACTTTGTGCAGGAACAGTCCACATCATGTCTCAGGTGATCTGACCTTAATCATAAAATCCTGGATGAATGTCAGCTCTGACTGAGAGGAGTCAGGGTGGCATGTTGAGGATATTCAGCATTGCACTGACTCAGCATTACCCATTACACATTTGCCAAAACCAAACAATGGTGAAAGAAGTGCTCTTTGAGTAAGTGACTAATTTGACCCCTTAATGTGAAAATGCAGCAGGCAGAGAGTAGATTTCGAGAAAGGCTTTCTTTCACTCTACCTGAGAGGACAAAGAGCGCAAGAACAAAACATCCATTTGGTCATCAAGATCCCCAGAGGGACCGGGGGAAGGGACGGGGATCATAAGACCTGCTGTTGTTAATTTCCGCTATGGTCTCAACCAGTAAACATTTGCTGGTAGGGTCCTTTGAGGAGAACAACCGTGCAGGTGAAGGATTCAATATTGAAAAACACTTGTGGACCGTCGCAGCAGGACAATGGCTCCCCATGTTAAAGAGGGAAACAATCTATTTTTGCTCACATAAGACCAAGCACAACAGCATTATCTCAGAGCCAATAACACTAAATTACATTGTTCTTCCTGTCTACAGCCTTTTATCTCATTGCTATCATTGTCAGGGAGGTATTCTGAAAAGTGCATGTGACACCATATATTTTTGCATTACGTTTGAAAACGCATCTGTGACCCTATATATACTTACTGAAGGGGACGCCAGGCATACCAAAGACAACCAAAAAATGATCAGCTGAGTGTCAGGTCTGCAGGGTTGATACTGAACATTTGTGTTCAGCGTGAAATTGAAAACCACGAGCACATGTGCTTCCATAATGGACGACGGTTATCAGTCCTTCATCGTGCAGGAGCAACAAACGCCGTAAGGAGGTCACATTTGTATTATATAAAGGAAAAACAAAACACAGGAAGATGGAGTTGTAAGGCACATTAAACGGTATTAAAATGTTTTTAAAAGCTCTCTAATGTTGCAATTTGCAAGCTGTAAAATTAAGAGGCAGCACTAATATGGATCTACTTTACAATCGTTGCATGCACTACATTTGTGTAAAGATCTGTGGCTCCAGAAATGGTCTCTGTGACCACATGCAATGGCACCAACAAACAGAGCCAGGTGCTATATATATGTTGATGGTCTGCTCCAACCCGGGGTACCAAGCTGAGGTAATGTGATTATTTCAGATCAACGGCTCTATTAAATACATGTGCTTAAGCATGAAAACAATGCATGAATTGTTAGGGACTGTGTACGTGGAGGGCTGATGGAGTCTGTGATGACCCTCGTGTTAGCAGACGAGACCTCAGGCAAAGTCATTCAGGTCAGGTGAAGGACACTTCAGCCTCAAGTCAAACAATGAAGTCTGGCTCCAGCACATGTGATGGAGGTCCCACTGGCTGATTGTGACTGTTTGATTAGTCGCCCAACATCCAGACCTTGCTAATCACTTAACTGGAGGTTGCTTGATTATGTAAAAAGCACCCATCCGTGTATTATTGCCTGAACCCCGAGTGCCCTCTGAACAACAAGCACAAACATTGATCTATGCTCAGTTATATCATTATATCACCGCCTGCTTTTTTTTGTTATGACGTATATGCTTCAAGCAAAGTCAGTGGCAACATGTCAAATTCAATACTTCTACTACTGAAAATTCACTCTTTCGCTGAAAAAAGAAAAGAAAAGAAAAACCTTAAGAAAAACAAAATGACAATATTTTGTAAATAAAGTATAAATATATAATATTAAGTAAATATCATGTGTAAGAAGAGTGGAAAAGGATATATTGTGTGAAGCTGAAGCTACACATTACGAGATTAGTCAAGTGGTCATTGCTTATTCATCTTTCAGGATGGGGGCCGCTGTGTCTGGGGAGCAGTGGTTTATTGGACACACCCATGGAACAAAGCAGACAAAGAAGGAGGGAGGGAGAGGGTATAAAATTGATTGAAATAAATGTAGTTTAGATAAGATGGATGGCAAGAGGAGAGAAGAGAACGTGAACATTGAGATAAAAATGGAACGTCTGACAATATCATTAAACAAAGGCGATTCAATCTTTATTGGATCACTTTCGCTGGCAGCGTCACTTTAGTGTGTAAATATGGTCAATGACAAATCCTGGTGCCACATTTATTAAATTATGTGGCTGATCCTGGAACACCAAAGAGCCAACAGGTCTCCAACTGAAAGCATTACTCACACCTCTGTCAACAATGTCTGCTGTGTTCATGATGGAGGGCAAAAGATGATGGAACGAAAATATTCCGTAATTGGTAACGATTCAGTGGATTCAATTATAAGTGTTTTTGTTTCAATAAAATGTTTTTGTTTTGTTTTTGTTTTTTTCCTGGAGAATTTAACAAAAAAATAAATCCCAGTTATTAATGCAAGGAAAACATCTAAACTAATCTACAAAATCTAAACCAACTTTTATTTTGCAAAAGAAAAATGTTAAAGACTCAAAGTAGAAAGTAAATGATCGTGTGTTTCATGTGGCACCATATCATCTGAAACCAAGGGGAAAGCTGGTGTATTTGACATATAGCTGTATATATTTTTAGATTCTGTACTGCATAAATATCTTTAATCAACAAATACAGCTCTGCAATACACGGATTTAAGGGAACAGGAATGCAAAAAAAAATCTAAACAAATCAAATAATAGTCTACAGCCATGCTAGCAGCTCTGTGAGGCTGCTGAACAGCGGGAATTAATGTAAATACAGAATTTCATGGCAATCCTTTTGATAGATGTGTCAGTCTGAACCAAAGTAGTAGACCAACTAACAGACTTTTCCATAGAGCCCTGCTGCTAGTATGGCTAAAAATAAAGCTACAAATAAACTGAGAAAGCTTATGGATTGACAGATCAACAAATGACAAGGAGACAAGGAGGGTAAAGAACGGAAGAAAGATGTTCATCACTGTGACAAATTTTGCCTAATAAGCCTCCATCAGATTTGACAGCAGGGAGCAGGATTTCACGATATGTCTCACCACAAACATTCCTCCTCAGACGTGCTTGCACCCCAAACGCATACCATACCTTCCTCGAGGCTGAGGAATGGGGCCCAGCTCACACACTTCCCATGCTCCCCCGCACTGTCAACTTCCTGTTTGTTTATAGAGCTTCATATGTCAGTGCTCCCACAGTAAGATTGTATTCTACTCACTATATCGGTTCCTATATTGTGGATTAACTGCTTTAAAAGGTATCTTCAAAAATGAAGTAACTTTTTTTCCAAAGTAACTAAAAAAGTAACTTTTTTTTCAAAGTAACTAAAAAAGTAACTTTTAAAAAAAAGTAATTATAAAAGTAACTTTTTAAAAAAAGTTATTAAAAAAGTTACTTTTAATGACACGCTGTACTATGCCGTTCATAATTGCAGAAACTCCCTTCATCAACACTATCCCGCTGGACTCCAGCGGGATTATGCCTTATCTGACCTCAGCATCACCAGCTCTCGATTGTCTTCCTTCAGGATTTTATTTTTTATTTTATTTATTTATTACAGTATATTTATCCCTTCATGGGGGACATTTTTCTCTGCATTTGATATATATACAGGGATGGGTCAAATGCAGAGAAAAATTTCCCCCATCCCTGTATATAGGGAGCAGTGGGGTGCCAATGACAGGCGCCCGGGGAGCTAGGGGTACAGTGTCTTGCTCAGGGACACTTCGAGACATGACACGTCCCAGTCAAGGATTGAACCTTCGACCTTGCGGTTACCAGACAACCCTCTTAACCCAGGGAGCCACGGATGGAGGATGGAGTCCAATCTCCAAAGATGTTGCACTATTCAAATTTGTACAATGTGTAATAAATTGTGAAATTCTAATGAAGTCTCTCCTGGTTGAATGACTTTTATATGACTGTTTTCGACATTATATAATAAGACTGTTTTTGACTTTTTTCGACATGCTGTACTATAACTAAGTTAAGTTGAGTAACTTCAAAAATGAAGTAACTTCAAAAGTAACTTTTAAAATGGGTACAGTGTCTTGCTCAGGGACACTTCGACACATGACACGTCCCAGTCAAGGGCTGAACCTTCGACCTTGCAGTTACCAGACAACCCTCTTAACCCAGGGAGCCACGGATGGAGGCCAATCTCCAAAGACGTTGCACTATTCAAATTTGTACAATGTGTAATAAATTGTGAAATTCTAATGAAGTCTCTCCTGGTTGAATGGTTGACTTTTATGACTTTTTTCAACATGCTGTACTATGACTTGTTAATTAAATTAAGTTGAGTATCTTCAAAAATAAAGTAACTTCAAAAGTATCTTCAAAAATGAAGTAACTAAAAAAGTAACTTTTTTTCCAAAGTAACTAAAAAAGTAAAACAGTCTTGCTCAGGGACACTTCGACACATGACACGTCCCAGTCAAGGGCTGAACCTTCGACCTTGCAGTTACCAGTCAACCCTCTTAACCCAGGGAGCCACGGAGGGAGGATGGAGTCTAATCTCCAAAGACGTTGCACTATTCAAATTTGTACAATGTGTAATAAATTGTGAAATTCTAATGAAGTCTCTCCTGGTTGAATGGTTGACTTTTATGACTTTTTTCAACATGCTGTACTATGACTTGTTAATTAAATTAAGTTGAGTATCTTCAAAAATAAAGTAACTTAAAAAGTATCTTCAAAAATGAAGTAACTACAAAAGTAACTTTTTTTCCAAAGTAACTAAAAATTTAACTTTTTTTCCAAAGTAACTAAAAATTTAACTTTTTTTCCAAAGTAACTAAAAAAGTAAAAGAGTCTTGCTCAGGGACACTTCGACACATGACACGTCCTAGTCAAGGTTTGAACCTTCGACCTTGCAGTTACCAGACAACCCTCTTAACCCAGGGAGCCACGGAGGGAGGATGGAGTCCAATCTCCAAAGACGTTGCACTATTCAAATTTGTACAATGTGTAATAAATTGTGAAATTCTAATGAAGTCTCTCATGGTTGAATGGTTGACTTTTATGACTTTTTTCAACATGCTGTACTATGACTTGTTAATTAAATTAAGTTGAGTATCTTCAAAAATAAAGTAACTTAAAAAGTATCTTCAAAAATGAAGTAACTAAAAAAGTAACTTTGTTTCCAAAGTAACTAAAAATGTAACTTTTTTTCCAAAGTAACTAAAAAAGTAAAACAGTCTTGCTCAGGGACACTTCGACACATGACACGTGCCAGTCAAGGTTTGAACCTTCGACCTTGCAGTTAACAGACAACCCTCTTAACCCAGGGAGCCACGGATGGAGGATGGAGTCCAATCTCCAAAGACGTTGCACTATTCAAATTTGTACAATGTGTAATAAATTGTGAAATTCTAATGAAGTCTCTCCTGGTTGAATGGTTGACTTTTATGACTTTTTTCAACATGCTGTACTATGACTTGTTAATTAAATTAAGTTGAGTATCTTCAAAAATAAAGTAACTTAAAAAGTATCTTCAAAAATGAAGTAACTAAAAAAGTAACTTTTTTTCCAAAGTAACTAAAAATGTAACTTTTTTTCAAAAGTAACTAAAAAAGTAAAAGAGTCTTGCTCAGGGACACTTCAACACATGACACGTCCCAGTCAAGGGTTGAACCTTCGACCTTGCAGTTACCAGACAACCCTCTTAACCCAGGGAGCCAAGGAGGGAGGATGGAGTCCAATCTCCAAAGACGTTGCACTATTCAAATTTGTACAATGTGTAATAAATTGTGAAATTCTAATGAAGTCTCTCCTGGTTGAATGGTTGACTTTTATGACTTTGTTCAACATGCTGTACTATGACTTGTTAATTAAATTAAGTTGAGTATCTTCAAAAATAAAGTAACTTAAAAAGTATCTTCAAAAATGAAGTAACTAAAAAAGGAACTTTTTTTCCAAAGTAACTAAAAATGTAACTTTTTTTCCAATGTAACTAAAAAAGTAAAAGAGTCTTGCTCAGGGACACTTCGACACATGACACATCCCAGTCAAGGTTTGAACCTTCGACCTTGCAGTTACCAGACAACCCTCTTAACACAGGGAGCCACGGAGGGAGGATGGAGTACAATCTCCAAAGACGTTGCACTATTCAAATTTGTACAATGTGTAATAAATTGTGGAATTCTAATGAAGTCTCTCCTGGTTGAATGGTTGACTTTTATGACTTTTTTCAACATGCTGTACTATGACTTGTTAATTAAATTAAGTTGAGTATCTTAAAAAATAAAGTAACTTCAAAAGTATCTTCAAAAATGAAGTAACTAAAAAAGTAACTATTTTTCCAAAGTAACTAAAAATGTAACTTTTTTTCCAAAGTAACTAAAAAAGTAAAAGAGTCTTGCTCAGGGACACTTCGACACATGACACGTCCCTGTCAAGGATTGAACCTTTGACCTTGCAGTTACCAGACAACCCTCTTAACCCAGGGAGCCACGGAGGGAGGATGGAGTCCAATCTCCAAAGACGTTGCACTATTCAAATTTGTACAATGTGTAATAAATTGGGAAATTCTAATGAAGTCTCTCCTGGTTGAATGGTTGACTTTTATGACTTTTTTCAACATGCTGTACTATGACTTGTTAATTAAATTAAGTTGAGTATCTTCAAAAATAAAGTAACTTAAAAAGTATCTTCAAAAATGAAGTAACTAAAAAAGGAACTTTTTTTCCAAAGTAACTAAAAATGTAACTTTTTTTCCAAAGTAACTAAAAAAGTAAAAGAGTCTTGCTCAGGGACACTTCGACACATGACACGTCCCAGTCAAGGGTTGAACCTTCGACCTTGCAGTTACCAGACAACCCTCTTAACCCAGGGAGCCACGGAGGGAGGATGGAGTCCAATCTCCAAAGACGTTGCACTATTCAAATTTGTACAATGTGTAATAAATTGTGAAATTCTAATGAAGTCTCTCCTGGTTGAATGGTTGACTTTTATGACTTTTTTCAACATGCTGTACTATGACTTGTTAATTAAATTAAGTTGAGTATCTTCAAAAAGAAAGTAACTTAAAAAGTATCTTCAAAAATGAAGTAACTAAAAAAGGAACTTTGTTTCCAAAGTAACAAAAAATTTAACTTTTTTTCCAAAGTAACTAAAAAAGTAAACGAGTCTGGCTCAGGGACACTTCGACACATGACACGTCCCAGTCAAGGATTGAACCTTTGACCTTGCAGTTACCAGACAACCCTCTTAACCCAGGGAGCCACGGAGGGAGGATGGAGTCCAATCTCCAAAGACGTTGCACTATTCAAATTTGTACAATGTGTAATTAATTGGGAAATTCTAATGAAGTCTCTCCTGGTTGAATGTTTGACTTTTATGACTTTTTTCAACATGCTGTACTATGACTTGTTAATTAAATTAAGTTGAGTATCTTCAAAAATAAAGTAACTTAAAAAGTATCTTCAAAAATGAAGTAACTAAAAAAGGAACTTTTTTTCCAAAGTAACTAAAAATGTAACTTTTTTTCCAAAGTAACTAAAAAAGTAAAAGAGTCTTGCTCAGGGACACTTCGACACATGACACGTCCCAGTCAAGGATTGAACTTTCGACCTTGCAGTTACCAGACAACCCTCTTAACCCAGGGAGCCAAGGAGGGAGGATGGAGTCCAATCTACAAAGACGTTGCACTATTCAAATTTGTACAATGTGTAATAAATTGTGAAATTCTAATGAAGTCTCTCCTGGTTGAATGGTTGACTTTTATGACTTTTTTCAACATGCTGTACTATGACTTGTTAATTAAATTAAGTTGAGTATCTTCAAAAATAAAGTAACTTAAAAAGTATCTTCAAAAATGAAGTAACTAAAAAAGGAACTTTTTTTCCAAAGTAACTACAAATTTAACTTTTTTTCCCCAAAGTAACTAAAAAAGTAAAAGAGTCTTGCACAGGGACACTTCGACACATGACACGTCCCAGTCAAGGATTGAACCTTTGACCTTGCAGTTACCAGACAACCCTCTTAACCCAGGGAGCCACGGATGGAGGATGGAGTCCAATCTCCAAAGACGTTGCACTATTCAAATTTGTACAATGTGTAATAAATTGTGAAATTCTAATGAAGTCTCTCCTGGTTGAATGGTTGACTTTTATGACTTTTTTCAACATGCTGTACTATGACTTGTTAATTAAATTAAGTTGAGTATCTTCAAAAATAAAGTAACTTCAAAAGTATCTTCAAAAATGAAGTAACTAAAAAAGTAACTATTTTTCCAAAGTAACTAAAAATGTAACTTTTTTTCCAAAGTAACTAAAAAAGTAAAAGAGTCTTGCTCAGGGACACTTCGACACATGACACGTCCCAGTCAAGGATTGAACCTTTGACCTTGCAGTTACCAGACAACCCTCTTAACCCAGGGAGCCACGGAGGGAGGATGGAGTTGAATCTCCAAAGACGTTGCACTATTCAAATTTGTACAATGTGTAATAAATTGGGAAATTCTAATGAAGTCTCTCCTGGTTGAATGGTTGACTTTTATGACTTTTTTCAACATGCTGTACTATGACTTGTTAATTAAATTAAGTTGAGTATCTTCAAAAATAAAGTAACTTAAAAAGTATCTTCAAAAATGAAGTAACTAAAAAAGGAACTTTTTTTCCAAAGTAACTAAAAATGTAACTTTTTTTCCAAAGTAACTAAAAAAGTAAGAGTCTTGCTCAGGGACACTTCGACACATGACACGTCCCAGTCAAGGATTGAACTTTCGACCTTGCAGTTACCAGACAACCCTCTTAACCCAGGGAGCCAAGGAGGGAGGATGGAGTCCAATCTACAAAGACGTTGCACTATTAAAATTTGTACAATGTGTAATAAATTGTGAAATTCTAATGAAGTCTCTCCTGGTTGAATGGTTGACTTTTATGACTTTTTTCAACATGCTGTACTATGACTTGTTAATTAAATTAAGTTGAGTATCTTCAAAAATAAAGTAACTTAAAAAGTATCTTCAAAAATGAAGTAACTACAAAAGTAACTTTTTTTCCAAAGTAACTAAAAATTTAACTTTTTTTCCAAAGTAACTAAAAATTTAACTTTTTTTCCAAAGTAACTAAAAAAGTAAAAGAGTCTTGCTCAGGGACACTTCGACACATGACACGTCCCAGTCAAGGTTTGAACCTTCGACCTTGCAGCTAACAGACAACCCTCTTAACCCAGGGAGCCACGGATGGAGGATGGAGTCCAATCTCCAAAGACGTTGCACTATTCAAATTTGTACAATGTGTAATAAATTGTGAAATTCTAATGAAGTCTCTCCTGGTTGAATGGTTGACTTTTATGACTTTTTTCAACATGCTGTACTATGACTTGTTAATTAAATTAAGTTGAGTATCTTCAAAAAGAAAGTAACTTAAAAAGTATCTTCAAAAATGAAGTAACTAAAAAAGGAATTTGTTTCCAAAGTAACTAAAAATTTAACTTTTTTTCCAAAGTAACTAAAAAAGTAAAAGAGTCTTGCACAGGGACACTTCGACACATGACACGTCCCAGTCAAGGATTGAACCTTCGACCTTGCAGTTACCAGACAACCCTCTTAACCCAGGGAGCCACGGATGGAGGATGGAGTTCAATCTCCAAAGACGTTGCACTATTCAAATTTGTACAATGTGTAATAAATTGTGAAATTTTAATGAAGTCTCTCCTGGTTGAATGGTTGACTTTTATGACTTTTTTCAACATGCTGTACTATGACTTGTTAATGAAATTAAGTTGAGTATCTTCAAAAATAAAGTAACTTAAAAAGTATCTTCAAAAATGAAGTAACTAAAAAAGGAACTTTTTTTCCAAAGTAACTAAAAATGTAACTTTTTTTCCAAAGTAACTAAAAAAGTAAAAGAGTCTTGCTCAGGGACACTTCGACACATGACACGTCCCAGTCAAGGATTGAACCTTCGACCTTGCAGTTACCAGACAACCCTCTTAACCCAGGGAGCCAAGGAGGGAGGATGGAGTCCAATCTACAAAGACGTTGCACTATTCAAATTTTTACAATGTGTAATAAATTGTGAAATTCTAATGAAGTCTCTCCTGGTTGAATGGTTGACTTTTATGACTTTTTTCAACATGCTGTACTATGACTTGTTAATTAAATTAAGTTGAGTATCTTCAAAAATAAAGTAACTTAAAAAGTATCTTCAAAAATGAAGTAACTACAAAAGTAACTTTTTTTCCAAAGTAACTAAAAATTTAACTTTTTTTCCAAAGTAACTAAAAATGTAACTTTTTTTCCAAAGTAACTAAAAAAGTAAAAGAGTCTTGCTCAGGGACACTTCGACACATGACACGTCCCAGTCAAGGTTTGAACCTTCGACCTTGCAGTTAACAGACAACCCTCTTAACCCAGGGAGCCACGGATGGAGGATGGAGTCCAATCTCCAAAGACGTTGCACTATTCAAATTTGTACAATGTGTAATACATTGTGAAATTCTAATGAAGTCTCTCCTGGTTGAATGGTTGACTTTTATGACTTTTTTCAACATGCTGTACTATGACTTGTTAATTAAATTAAGTTGAGTTTCTTCAAAAATAAAGTAACTTAAAAAGTATCTTCAAAAATGAAGTAACTAAAAAAGGAACTTTTTTTCCAAAGTAACTAAAAATGTAACTTTTTTTCCAAAGTAACTAAAAAAGTAAAAGAGTCTTGCTCAGGGACACTTCGACACATGACACGTCCCAGTCAAGGGTTGAACCTTCGACCTTGCAGTTACCAGACAACCCTCTTAACCCAGGGAGCCACGGAGGGAGGATGGAGTCCAATCTCCAAAGACGTTGCACTATTCAAATTTGTACAATGTGTAATAAATTGTGAAATTCTAATGAAGTCTCTCCTGGTTGAATGGTTGACTTTTATGACTTTTTTCAACATGCTGTACTATGACTTGTTAATTAAATTAAGTTGAGTATCTTCAAAAAGAAAGTAACTTAAAAAGTATCTTCAAAAATGAAGTAACTAAAAAAGGAACTTTGTTTCCAAAGTAACTAAAAATTTAACTTTTTTTCCAAAGTAACTAAAAAAGTAAAAGATTCTTGCACAGGGACACTTCGACACATGACACGTCCCAGTCAAGGATTGAACCTTCGACCTTGCAGTTACCAGACAACCCTCTTAACCCAGGGAACCACGGATGGAGGATGGAGTTCCATCTCCAAAGACGTTGCACTATTCAAATTTGTACAATGTGTAATAAATTGTGAAATTCTAATGAAGTCTCTCCTGGTTGAATGGTTGACTTTTATGACTTTTTTCAACATGCTGTACTATGACTTGTTAATGAAATTAAGTTGAGTATCTTCAAAAATAAAGTAACTTAAAAAGTATCTTCAAAAATGAAGTAACTAAAAAAGGAACTTTTTTTCCAAAGTAACTAAAAATGTAACTTTTTTTCCAATGTAACTAAAAAAGTAAAAGAGTCTTGCTCAGGGACACTTCGACACATGACACGTCCCAGTCAAGGATTGAACCTTCGACCTTGCAGTTACCAGACAACCCTCTTAACCCAGGGAGCCAAGGAGGGAGGATGGAGTCCAATCTACAAAGACGTTGCACTATTCAAATTTTTACAATGTGTAATAAATTGTGAAATTCTAATGAAGTCTCTCCTGGTTGAATGGTTGACTTTTATGACTTTTTTCAACATGCTGTACTATGACTTGTTAATTAAATTAAGTTGAGTATCTTCAAAAATAAAGTAACTTAAAAAGTATCTTCAAAAATGAAGTAACTACAAAAGTAACTTTTTTTCCAAAGTAACTAAAAATTTAACTTTTTTTCCAAAGTAACTAAAAATGTAACTTTTTTTCCAAAGTAACTAAAAAAGTAAAAGAGTCTTGCTCAGGGACACTTCGACACATGACACGTCCCAGTCAAGGTTTGAACCTTCGACCTTGCAGTTAACAGACAACCCTCTTAACCCAGGGAGCCACGGATGGAGGATGGAGTCCAATCTCCAAAGACGTTGCACTATTCAAATTTGTACAATGTGTAATACATTGTGAAATTCTAATGAAGTCTCTCCTGGTTGAATGGTTGACTTTTATGACTTTTTTCAACATGCTGTACTATGACTTGTTAATTAAATTAAGTTGAGTTTCTTCAAAAATAAAGTAACTTAAAAAGTATCTTCAAAAATGAAGTAACTAAAAAAGGAACTTTTTTTCCAAAGTAACTAAAAATGTAACTTTTTTTCCAAAGTAACTAAAAAAGTAAAAGAGTCTTGCTCAGGGACACTTCGACACATGACACGTCCCAGTCAAGGGTTGAACCTTCGACCTTGCAGTTACCAGACAACCCTCTTAACCCAGGGAGCCACGGAGGGAGGATGGAGTCCAATCTCCAAAGACGTTGCACTATTCAAATTTGTACAATGTGTAATAAATTGTGAAATTCTAATGAAGTCTCTCCTGGTTGAATGGTTGACTTTTATGACTTTTTTCAACATGCTGTACTATGACTTGTTAATTAAATTAAGTTGAGTATCTTCAAAAAGAAAGTAACTTAAAAAGTATCTTCAAAAATGAAGTAACTAAAAAAGGAACTTTGTTTCCAAAGTAACTAAAAATTTAACTTTTTTTCCAAAGTAACTAAAAAAGTAAAAGATTCTTGCACAGGGACACTTCGACACATGACACGTCCCAGTCAAGGATTGAACCTTCGACCTTGCAGTTACCAGACAACCCTCTTAACCCAGGGAACCACGGATGGAGGATGGAGTTCCATCTCCAAAGACGTTGCACTATTCAAATTTGTACAATGTGTAATAAATTGTGAAATTCTAATGAAGTCTCTCCTGGTTGAATGGTTGACTTTTATGACTTTTTTCAACATGCTGTACTATGACTTGTTAATGAAATTAAGTTGAGTATCTTCAAAAATAAAGTAACTTAAAAAGTATCTTCAAAAATGAAGTAACTAAAAAAGGAACTTTTTTTCCAAAGTAACTAAAAATGTAACTTTTTTTCCAATGTAACTAAAAAAGTAAAAGAGTCTTGCTCAGGGACACTTCGACAAATGACACGTCCCAGTCAAGGTTTGAACCTTCGACCTTGCAGTTACCAGACAACCCTCTTAACACAGGGAGCCACGGAGGGAGGATGGAGTACAATCTCCAAAGACGTTGCACTATTCAAATTTGTACAATGTGTAATAAATTGTGAAATTCTAATGAAGTCTCTCCTGGTTGAATGGTTGACTTTTATGACTTTTTTCAACATGCTGTACTATGACTTGTTAATTAAATTAAGTTGAGTATCTTCAAAAATAAAGTAACTTAAAAAGTATCTTCAAAAATCAAGTAACTACAAAAGTAACTTTTTTTCCAAAGTAACTAAAAATTTAACTTTTTTTCCAAAGTAACTAAAAAAGTAAAAGAGTCTTGCTCAGGGACACTTCGACACATGACACGTCCCAGTCAAGGTTTGAACCTTCGACCTTGCAGTTAACAGACAACCCTCTTAACCCAGGGAGCCACGGATGGAGGATGGAGTCCAATCTCCAAAGACGTTGCACTATTCAAATTTGTACAATGTGTAATACATTGTGAAATTCTAATGAAGTCTCTCCTGGTTGAATGGTTGACTTTTATGACTTTTTTCAACATGCTGTACTATGACTTGTTAATTAAATTAAGTTGAGTATCTTCAAAAATAAAGTAACTTAAAAAGTATCTTCAAAAATGAAGTAACTAAAAAAGTAACTTTGTTTCCAAAGTAACTAAAATGTAACTTTTTTTCCAAAGTAACTAAAAAAGTAAACGAGTCTGGCTCAGGGACACTTCGACACATGACACATCCCAGTCAAGGGTTGAACCTTCGACCTTGCAGTTACCAGACAACCCTCTTAACCCAGGGAGCCACGGAGGGAGGATGGAGTCCAATCTCCAAAGACGTTGCACTATTCAAATTTGTACAATGTGTAATAAATTGTGAAATTCTAATGAAGTCTCTCCTGGTTGAATGGTTGACTTTTATGACTTTTTTCAACATGCTGTACTATGACTTGTTAATTAAATTAAGTTGAGTATCTTCAAAAAGAAAGTAACTTAAAAAGTATCTTCAAAAATGAAGTAACTAAAAAAGTAACTTTGTTTCCAAAGTAACTAAAAATGTAACTTTTTTTCCAAAGTAACTAAAAAAGTAAACGAGTCTGGCTCAGGGACACTTCGACACATGACACGTCCCAGTCAAGGGTTGAACCTTCGACCTTGCAGTTACCAGACAACCCTCTTAACCCAGGGAGCCACGGAGGGAGGATGGAGTCCAATCTCCAAAGACGTTGCACTATTCCAATTTGTACAATGTGTAATAAATTGTGAAATTCTAATGAAGTCTCTCCTGGTTGAATGGTTGACTTTCATGACTTTTTTCAACATGCTGTACTATGACTTGTTAATTAAATTAAGTTGAGTATCTTCAAAAAGAAAGTAACTTAAAAAGTATCTTCAAAAATGAAGTAACTAAAAAAGTAACTTTGTTTCCAAAGTAACTAAAAATGTAACTTTTTTTCCAAAGTAACTAAAAAAGTAAAAGAGTCTTGCACAGGGACACTTCGACACATGACACGTCCAAGTCAAGGATTGAACCTTCGACCTTGCAGTTACCAGACAACCCTCTTAACCCAGGGAGCCACGGAGGGAGGATGGAGTCCAATCTCCAAAGACGTTGCACTATTCAAATTTGTACAATGTGTAATAAATTGTGAAATTCTAATGAAGTCTCTCATGGTTGAATGGTTGACTTTTATGACTTTTTTCAACATGCTGTACTATGACTTGTTAATTAAATTAAGTTGAGTATCTTCAAAAATAAAGTAACTTAAAAAGTATCTTCAAAAATGAAGTAACTAAAAAAGTAACTTTGTTTCCAAAGTAACTAAAAATGTAACTTTTTTTCCAAAGTAACTAAAAAAGTAAAACAGTCTTGCTCAGGGACACTTCGACACATGACACGTCCCAGTCAAGGTTTGAACCTTCGACCTTGCAGTTAACAGACAACCCTCTTAACCCAGGGAGCCACGGATGGAGGATGGAGTCCAATCTCCAAAGACGTTGCACTATTCAAATTTGTACAATGTGTAATAAATTGTGAAATTCTAATGAAGTCTCTCCTGGTTGAATGGTTGACTTTTATGACTTTTTTCAACATGCTGTACTATGACTTGTTAATTAAATTAAGTTGAGTATCTTCAAAAATAAAGTAACTTAAAAAGTATCTTCAAAAATGAACTAACTAAAAAAGTATCTTTTTTTCCAAAGTAACTAAAAATGTAACTTTTTTTCCAAAGTAACTAAAAAAGTAAAAGAGTCTTGCACAGGGACACTTCGACACATGACACGTCCCAGTCAAGGATTGAACCTTCGACCTTGCAGTTACCAGACAACCCTCTTAACCCAGGGAGCCACGGAGGGAGGACGGAGTACAATCTCCAAAGACGTTGCACTATTCAAATTTGTACAATGTGTAATAAATTGTGAAATTCTAATGAAGTCTCTCCTGGTTGAATGGTTGACTTTTATGACTTTTTTCAACATGCTGTACTATGACTTGTTAATTAAATTAAGTTGAGTATCTTCAAAAATAAAGTAACTTCAAAAGTATCTTCAAAAATGAAGTAACTAAAAAAGTTACTTTTTTTCCAAAGTAACTAAAAATGTAACTTTTTTTCCAAAGTAACTTAAAAAGTAAAAGAGTATTGCTCAGGGAGACTTCGACACATGACCCGTCCCAGTCAAGGGTTGAACCTTCGACCTTGCAGTTACCAAACAACCCTCTTAACCCAGGGAGCCACGGAGGGAGGATGGAGTCCAATCTCCAAAGACGTTGCACTATTCAAATTTGTACAATGTGTAATAAATTGTGAAATTCTAATGAAGTCTCTCCTGGTTGAATGGTTGACTTTTATGACTTTTTTCAACATGCTGTACTATGGCTTGTTAATTAAATTAAGTTGAGTATCTTCAAAAATAAAGTAACTTAAAAAGTATCTTCAAAAATGAAGTAACTAAAAAAGTAACTTTTTTTCCAAAGTAACTAAAAATGTAACTTTTTTTCCAAAGTAACTAAAAAAGTAAAAGAGTCTTACTCAGGGACACTTCGACACATGACACGTCCCAGTCAAGGATTGAACCTTCGACCTTGCAGTTACCAGACAACCCTCTTAACCCAGGGAGCCACGGAGGGAGGACGGAGTACAATCTCCAAAGACGTTGCACTATTCAAATTTGTACAATGTGTAATAAATTGTGAAATTCTAATGAAGTCTCTCCTGGTTGAATGGTTGACTTTTATGACTTTTTTCAACATGCTGTACTATGACTTGTTAATTAAATTAAGTTGAGTATCTTCAAAAATAAAGTAACTTCAAAAGTATCTTCAAAAATGAAGTAACTAAAAAAGTTACTTTTTTTCCAAAGTAACTAAAAATGTAACTTTTTTTCCAAAGTAACTTAAAAAGTAAAAGAGTATTGCTCAGGGAGACTTCGACACATGACACGTCCCAGTCAAGGGTTGAACCTTCGACCTTGCAGTTACCAAACAACCCTCTTAACCCAGGGAGCCACGGAGGGAGGATGGAGTCCAATCTCCAAAGACGTTGCACTATTCAAATTTGTACAATGTGTAATAAATTGTGAAATTCTAATGAAGTCTCTCCTGGTTGAATGGTTGACTTTTATGACTTTTTTCAACATGCTGTACTATGACTTGTTAATTAAATTAAGTTGAGTATCTTCAAAAATAAAGTAACTTAAAAAGTATCTTCAAAAATGAAGTAACTAAAAAAGTAACTTTTTTTCCAAAGTAACTAAAAATGTAACTTTTTTTCCAAAGTAACTAAAAAAGTAAAAGAGTCTTACTCAGGGACACTTCGACACATGACACGTCCCAGTCAAGGATTGAACCTTCGACCTTGCAGTTACCAGACAACCCTCTTAACCAAGGGAGCCACGGAGGGAGGATGGAGTCCAATCTCCAAAGACGTTGCACTATTCAAATTTGTACAATGTGTAATAAATTGTGAAATTCTAATGAAGTCTCTCCTGGTTGAATGGTTGACTTTTATGACTTTTTTCAACATGCTGTACTATGACTTGTTAATTAAATTAAGTTGAGTATCTTCAAAAATAAAGTAACTTAAAAAGTATCTTCAAAAATGAAGTAACTAAAAAAGGAACTTTGTTTCCAAAGTAACTAAAAATGTAACTTTTTTTCCAATGTAACTAAAAAAGTAAAAGAGTCTTGCTCAGGGACACTTCGACACATGACACGTCCCAGTCAAGGTTTGAACCTTCGACCTTGCAGCTACCAGACAACCCTCTTAACACAGGGAGCCACGGAGGGAGGATGGAGTACAATCTCCAAAGACGTTGCACTATTCAAATTTGTACAATGTGTAATAAATTGTGAAATTCTAATGAAGTCTCTCCTGGTTGAATGGTTGACTTTAATGACTTTTTTCAACATGCTGTACTATGACTTGTTAATTAAATTAAGTTGAGTATCTTAAAAAATAAAGTAACTTAAAAAGTATCTTCAAAAATGAAGTAACTAAAAAAGGAACTTTGTTTCCAAAGTAACTAAAAATGTAACTTTTTTTCCAAAGTAACTAAAAATGTAACTTTTTTTCCAAAGTAACTAAAAAAGTAAAAGAGTCTTGCTCAGGGACACTTCGACACATGACACGTCCCAGTCAAGGGTTGAACCTTCGACCTTGCAGTTAACAGACAACCCTCTTAACCCAGGGAGCCACGGATGGAGGATGGAGTCCAATCTCCAAAGACGTTGCACTATTCAAATTTGTACAACGTGTAATAAATTGTGAAATTCTAATGAAGTCTCTCCTGGTTGAATGGTTGACTTGTATGACTTTTTTCAACATGCTGTACTATGACTTGTTAATTAAATTAAGTTGAGTATCTTCAAAAATAAAGTAACTTAAAAAGTATCTTCAAAAATGAAGTAACTAAAAAAGTAACTTTGTTTCCAAAGTAACAAAAAATGTAACTTTTTTTCCAAAGTAACTAAAAATGTAACTTTTTTTCCAAAGTAACTAAAAAAGTAAAAGAGTCTTACTCAGGGACACTTCGACACATGACACGTCCCAGTCAAGGATTGAACCTTCGACCTTGCAGTTACCAGACAACCCTCTTAACCAAGGGAGCCACGGAGGGAGGATGGAGTCCAATCTCCAAAGACGTTGCACTATTCAAATTTGTACAATGTGTAATAAATTGTGAAATTCTAATGAAGTCTCTCCTGGTTGAATGGTTGACTTTTATGACTTTTTTCAACATGCTGTACTATGACTTGTTAATTAAATTAAGTTGAGTATCTTCAAAAATAAAGTAACTTAAAAAGTATCTTCAAAAATGAAGTAACTAAAAAAGGAACTTTGTTTCCAAAGTAACTAAAAATGTAACTTTTTTTCCAATGTAACTAAAAAAGTAAAAGAGTCTTGCTCAGGGACACTTCGACACATGACACGTCCCAGTCAAGGTTTGAACCTTCGACCTTGCAGCTACCAGACAACCCTCTTAACACAGGGAGCCACGGAGGGAGGATGGAGTACAATCTCCAAAGACGTTGCACTATTCAAATTTGTACAATGTGTAATAAATTGTGAAATTCTAATGAAGTCTCTCCTGGTTGAATGGTTGACTTTAATGACTTTTTTCAACATGCTGTACTATGACTTGTTAATTAAATTAAGTTGAGTATCTTAAAAAATAAAGTAACTTAAAAAGTATCTTCAAAAATGAAGTAACTAAAAAAGGAACTTTGTTTCCAAAGTAACTAAAAATGTAACTTTTTTTCCAAAGTAACTAAAAATGTAACTTTTTTTCCAAAGTAACTAAAAAAGTAAAAGAGTCTTGCTCAGGGACACTTCGACACATGACACGTCCCAGTCAAGGGTTGAACCTTCGACCTTGCAGTTAACAGACAACCCTCTTAACCCAGGGAGCCACGGATGGAGGATGGAGTCCAATCTCCAAAGACGTTGCACTATTCAAATTTGTACAACGTGTAATAAATTGTGAAATTCTAATGAAGTCTCTCCTGGTTGAATGGTTGACTTGTATGACTTTTTTCAACATGCTGTACTATGACTTGTTAATTAAATTAAGTTGAGTATCTTCAAAAATAAAGTAACTTAAAAAGTATCTTCAAAAATGAAGTAACTAAAAAAGTAACTTTGTTTCCAAAGTAACAAAAAATGTAACTTTTTTTCCAAAGTAACTAAAAAAGTAAAAGAGTCTTGCTCAGGGACACTTCGACACATGACACGTCCCAGTCAAGGTTTGAACCTTCGACCTTGCAGTTACCAGACAACCCTCTTAACCCAGGGAGCCACGGAGGGAGGATGGAGTCCAATCTCCAAAGACGTTGCACTATTCAAATTTGTACAATGTGTAATAAATTGTGAAATTCTAATGAAGTCTCTCCTGGTTGAATGGATGACTTTTATGACTTTTTTCAACATGCTTTACTATGACTTGTTAATTAAATTAAGTTGAGTATCTTCAAAAATAAAGTAACTTAAAAAGTATCTTCAAAAATGAAGTAACTAAAAAAGTAACTTTTTTTCCAAAGTAACTAAAAATGTAACTTTTTTTCCAAAGTAACTAAAAAAGTAAAAGAGTCTTACTCAGGGACACTTCGACACATGACACGTCCCAGTCAAGGATTGAACCTTCGACCTTGCAGTTACCAGACAACCCTCTTAACCAAGGGAGCCACGGAGGGAGGATGGAGTCCAATCTCCAAAGACGTTGCTTTACTATGACTTGTTAATTAAAATAAGTTGAGTATCTTCAAAAATTAAGTAACTTAAAAAGTATCTTCAAAAATGAAGTAACTAAAAAAGTAACTTTTTTTCCAAAGTAACTAAAAATGTAACTTTTTTTCCAAAGTAACTAAAAAAGTAAAAGAGTCTTACTCAGGGACACTTCGACACATGACACGTCCCAGTCAAGGATTGAACCTTCGACCTTGCAGTTACCAGACAACCCTCTTAACCAAGGGAGCCACGGAGGGAGGATGGAGTCCAATCTCCAAAGACGTTGCACTATTCAAATTTGTACAATGTGTAATAAATTGTGAAATTCTAATGAAGTCTCTCCTGGTTGAATGGTTGACTTTTATGACTTTTTTCAACATGCTGTACTATGACTTGTTAATTAAATTAAGTTGAGTATCTTAAAAAATAAAGTAACTTAAAAAGTATCTTCAAAAATGAAGTAACTAAAAAAGGAACTTTGTTTCCAAAGTAACTAAAAAAGTAACTTTTTTTCCAAAGTAACTAAAAATGTAACTTTTTTTCCAAAGTAACTAAAAAAGTAAAAGAGTCTTGCTCAGGGACACTTCGACACATGACACGTCCCAGTCAAGGGTTGAACATTCGACCTTGCAGTTACCAGACAACCCTCTTAACCCAGGGAGCCACGGAGGGAGGATGGAGTCCAATCTCCAAAGACGTTGCACTATTCAAATTTGTACAATGTGTAATAAATTGTGAAATTCTAATGAAGTCTCTCCTGGTTGAATGGTTGACTTTTATGACTTTGTTCAACATGATGTACTATGACTTGTTAATTAAATTAAGTTGAGTATCTGCAAAAATAAAGTAACTTAAAAAGTATCTTCAAAAATGAAGTAACTAAAAAAGGAACTTTTTTTCCAAAGTAACTAAAAATGTAACTTTTTTTCCAAAGTAACTAAAAATGTAACTTTTTTTCCAATGTAACTAAAAAAGTAAAAGAGTCTTGCTCAGGGACACTTCGACACATGACACGTCCCAGTCAAGGTTTGAACCTTCGACCTTGCAGTTACCAGACAACCCTCTTAACACAGGGAGCCACGGAGGGAGGATGGAGTCCAATCTCCAAAGACGTTGCACTATTCAAATTTGTACAATGTGTAATAAATTGTGAAATTCTAATGAAGTCTCTCCTGGTTGAATGGTTGACTTTTATGACTTTTTTCAACATGCTGTACTATGACTTGTTAATTAAATTAAGTTGAGTATCTTCAAAAATAAAGTAACTTAAAAAGTATCTTCAAAAATGAAGTAACTAAAAAAGTAACTTTTTTTCCAAAGTAACTAAAAATGTAACTTTTTTTCCAAAGTAACTAATAAAGTAAAAGAGTCTTACTCAGGGACACTTCGACACATGACACGTCCCAGTCAAGGTTTGAACCTTCGACCTTGCAGTTACCAGACAACCCTCTTAACCAAGGGAGCCACGGAGGGAGGATGGAGTCCAATCTCCAAAGACGTTGCACTATTCAAATTTGTACAATGTGTAATAAATTGTGAAATTCTAATGAAGTCTCTCCTGGTTGAATGGTTGACTTTTATGACTTTTTTCAACATGCTGTACTATGACTTGTTAATTAAATTAAGTTGAGTATCTTCAAAAATAAAGTAACTTAAAAAGTATCTTCAAAAATGAAGTAACTAAAAAAGGAACTTTGTTTCCAAAGTAACTAAAAATGTAACTTTTTTTCCAATGTAACTAAAAAAGTAAAAGAGTCTTGCTCAGGGACACTTCGACACATGACACGTCCCAGTCAAGGTTTGAACCTTCGACCTTGCAGCTACCAGACAACCCTCTTAACACAGGGAGCCACGGAGGGAGGATGGAGTACAATCTCCAAAGACGTTGCACTATTCAAATTTGTACAATGTGTAATAAATTGTGAAATTCTAATGAAGTCTCTCCTGGTTGAATGGTTGACTTTAATGACTTTTTTCAACATGCTGTACTATGACTTGTTAATTAAATTAAGTTGAGTATCTTAAAAAATAAAGTAACTTAAAAAGTATCTTCAAAAATGGAGTAACTAAAAAAGGAACTTTGTTTCCAAAGTAACTAAAAATGTTACTTTTTTTCCAAAGTAACTAAAAATGTAACTTTTTTTCCAAAGTAACTAAAAAAGTAAAAGAGTCTTGCTCAGGGACACTTCGACACATGACACGTCCCAGTCAAGGGTTGAACCTTCGACCTTGCAGTTAACAGACAACCCTCTTAACCCAGGGAGCCACGGAGGGAGGATGGAGTCCAATCTCCAAAGACGTTGCACTATTCAAATTTGTACAATGTGTAATAAATTGTGAAATTCTAATGAAGTCTCTCCTGGTTGAATGGTTGACTTTTATGACTTTTTTCAACATGCTGTACTATGGCTTGTTAATTAAATTAAGTTGAGTATCTTCAAAAATAAAGTAACTTAAAAAGTATCTTCAAAAATGAAGTAACTAAAAAAGTAACTTTTTTTCCAAAGTAACTAAAAATGTAACTTTTTTTCCAAAGTAACTAAAAAAGTAAAAGAGTCTTACTCAGGGACACTTCGACACATGACACGTCCCAGTCAAGGATTGAACCTTCGACCTTGCAGTTACCAGACAACCCTCTTAACCCAGGGAGCCACGGAGGGAGGACGGAGTACAATCTCCAAAGACGTTGCACTATTCAAATTTGTACAATGTGTAATAAATTGTGAAATTCTAATGAAGTCTCTCCTGGTTGAATGGTTGACTTTTATGACTTTTTTCAACATGCTGTACTATGACTTGTTAATTAAATTAAGTTGAGTATCTTCAAAAATAAAGTAACTTCAAAAGTATCTTCAAAAATGAAGTAACTAAAAAAGTTACTTTTTTTCCAAAGTAACTAAAAATGTAACTTTTTTTCCAAAGTAACTTAAAAAGTAAAAGAGTATTGCTCAGGGAGACTTCGACACATGACACGTCCCAGTCAAGGGTTGAACCTTCGACCTTGCAGTTACCAAACAACCCTCTTAACCCAGGGAGCCACGGAGGGAGGATGGAGTCCAATCTCCAAAGACGTTGCACTATTCAAATTTGTACAATGTGTAATAAATTGTGAAATTCTAATGAAGTCTCTCCTGGTTGAATGGTTGACTTTTATGACTTTTTTCAACATGCTGTACTATGGCTTGTTAATTAAATTAAGTTGAGTATCTTCAAAAATAAAGTAACTTAAAAAGTATCTTCAAAAATGAAGTAACTAAAAAAGTAACTTTTTTTCCAAAGTAACTAAAAATGTAACTTTTTTTCCAAAGTAACTAAAAAAGTAAAAGAGTCTTACTCAGGGACACTTCGACACATGACACGTCCCAGTCAAGGATTGAACCTTCGACCTTGCAGTTACCAGACAACCCTCTTAACCCAGGGAGCCACGGAGGGAGGACGGAGTACAATCTCCAAAGACGTTGCACTATTCAAATTTGTACAATGTGTAATAAATTGTGAAATTCTAATGAAGTCTCTCCTGGTTGAATGGTTGACTTTTATGACTTTTTTCAACATGCTGTACTATGACTTGTTAATTAAATTAAGTTGAGTATCTTCAAAAATAAAGTAACTTCAAAAGTATCTTCAAAAATGAAGTAACTAAAAAAGTTACTTTTTTTCCAAAGTAACTAAAAATGTAACTTTTTTTCCAAAGTAACTTAAAAAGTAAAAGAGTATTGCTCAGGGAGACTTCGACACATGACACGTCCCAGTCAAGGGTTGAACCTTCGACCTTGCAGTTACCAAACAACCCTCTTAACCCAGGGAGCCACGGAGGGAGGATGGAGTCCAATCTCCAAAGACGTTGCACTATTCAAATTTGTACAATGTGTAATAAATTGTGAAATTCTAATGAAGTCTCTCCTGGTTGAATGGTTGACTTTTATGACTTTTTTCAACATGCTGTACTATGACTTGTTAATTAAATTAAGTTGAGTATCTTCAAAAATAAAGTAACTTAAAAAGTATCTTCAAAAATGAAGTAACTAAAAAAGTAACTTTTTTTCCAAAGTAACTAAAAATGTAACTTTTTTTCCAAAGTAACTAAAAAAGTAAAAGAGTCTTACTCAGGGACACTTCGACACATGACACGTCCCAGTCAAGGATTGAACCTTCGACCTTGCAGTTACCAGACAACCCTCTTAACCAAGGGAGCCACGGAGGGAGGATGGAGTCCAATCTCCAAAGACGTTGCACTATTCAAATTTGTACAATGTGTAATAAATTGTGAAATTCTAATGAAGTCTCTCCTGGTTGAATGGTTGACTTTTATGACTTTTTTCAACATGCTGTACTATGACTTGTTAATTAAATTAAGTTGAGTATCTTCAAAAATAAAGTAACTTAAAAAGTATCTTCAAAAATGAAGTAACTAAAAAAGGAACTTTGTTTCCAAAGTAACTAAAAATGTAACTTTTTTTCCAATGTAACTAAAAAAGTAAAAGAGTCTTGCTCAGGGACACTTCGACACATGACACGTCCCAGTCAAGGTTTGAACCTTCGACCTTGCAGCTACCAGACAACCCTCTTAACACAGGGAGCCACGGAGGGAGGATGGAGTACAATCTCCAAAGACGTTGCACTATTCAAATTTGTACAATGTGTAATAAATTGTGAAATTCTAATGAAGTCTCTCCTGGTTGAATGGTTGACTTTAATGACTTTTTTCAACATGCTGTACTATGACTTGTTAATTAAATTAAGTTGAGTATCTTAAAAAATAAAGTAACTTAAAAAGTATCTTCAAAAATGAAGTAACTAAAAAAGGAACTTTGTTTCCAAAGTAACTAAAAATGTAACTTTTTTTCCAAAGTAACTAAAAATGTAACTTTTTTTCCAAAGTAACTAAAAATGTAACTTTTTTTCCAAAGTAACTAAAAAAGTAAAAGAGTCTTGCTCAGGGACACTTCGACACATGACACGTCCCAGTCAAGGGTTGAACCTTCGACCTTGCAGTTAACAGACAACCCTCTTAACCCAGGGAGCCACGGATGGAGGATGGAGTCCAATCTCCAAAGACGTTGCACTATTCAAATTTGTACAACGTGTAATAAATTGTGAAATTCTAATGAAGTCTCTCCTGGTTGAATGGTTGACTTTTATGACTTTTTTCAACATGCTGTACTATGACTTGTTAATTAAATTAAGTTGAGTATCTTCAAAAATAAAGTAACTTAAAAAGTATCTTCAAAAATGAAGTAACTAAAAAAGTAACTTTGTTTCCAAAGTAACAAAAAATGTAACTTTTTTTCCAAAGTAACTAAAAAAGTAAAAGAGTCTTGCTCAGGGACACTTCGACACATGACACGTCCCAGTCAAGGTTTGAACCTTCGACCTTGCAGTTACCAGACAACCCTCTTAACCCAGGGAGCCACGGAGGGAGGATGGAGTCCAATCTCCAAAGACGTTGCACTATTCAAATTTGTACAATGTGTAATAAATTGTGAAATTCTAATGAAGTCTCTCCTGGTTGAATGGATGACTTTTATGACTTTTTTCAACATGCTTTACTATGACTTGTTAATTAAATTAAGTTGAGTATCTTCAAAAATAAAGTAACTTAAAAAGTATCTTCAAAAATGAAGTAACTAAAAAAGTAACTTTTTTTCCAAAGTAACTAAAAATGTAACTTTTTTTCCAAAGTAACTAAAAAAGTAAAAGAGTCTTACTCAGGGACACTTCGACACATGACACGTCCCAGTCAAGGATTGAACCTTCGACCTTGCAGTTACCAGACAACCCTCTTAACCAAGGGAGCCACGGAGGGAGGATGGAGTCCAATCTCCAAAGACGTTGCTTTACTATGACTTGTTAATTAAAATAAGTTGAGTATCTTCAAAAATTAAGTAACTTAAAAAGTATCTTCAAAAATGAAGTAACTAAAAAAGTAACTTTTTTTCCAAAGTAACTAAAAATGTAACTTTTTTTCCAAAGTAACTAAAAAAGTAAAAGAGTCTTACTCAGGGACACTTCGACACATGACACGTCCCAGTCAAGGATTGAACCTTCGACCTTGCAGTTACCAGACAACCCTCTTAACCAAGGGAGCCACGGAGGGAGGATGGAGTCCAATCTCCAAAGACGTTGCACTATTCAAATTTGTACAATGTGTAATAAATTGTGAAATTCTAATGAAGTCTCTCCTGGTTGAATGGTTGACTTTTATGACTTTTTTCAACATGCTGTACTATGACTTGTTAATTAAATTAAGTTGAGTATCTTAAAAAATAAAGTAACTTAAAAAGTATCTTCAAAAATGAAGTAACTAAAAAAGGAACTTTGTTTCCAAAGTAACTAAAAAAGTAACTTTTTTTCCAAAGTAACTAAAAATGTTACTTTTTTTCCAAAGTAACTAAAAAAGTAAAAGAGTCTTGCTCAGGGACACTTCGACACATGACACGTCCCAGTCAAGGGTTGAACATTCGACCTTGCAGTTACCAGACAACCCTCTTAACCCAGGGAGCCACGGAGGGAGGATGGAGTCCAATCTCCAAAGACGTTGCACTATTCAAATTTGTACAATGTGTAATAAATTGTGAAATTCTAATGAAGTCTCTCCTGGTTGAATGGTTGACTTTTATGACTTTGTTCAACATGATGTACTATGACTTGTTAATTAAATTAAGTTGAGTATCTGCAAAAATAAAGTAACTTAAAAAGTATCTTCAAAAATGAAGTAACTAAAAAAGGAACTTTTTTTCCAAAGTAACTAAAAATGTAACTTTTTTTCCAAAGTAACTAAAAATGTAACTTTTTTTCCAATGTAACTAAAAAAGTAAAAGAGTCTTGCTCAGGGACACTTCGACACATGACACGTCCCAGTCAAGGTTTGAACCTTCGACCTTGCAGTTACCAGACAACCCTCTTAACACAGGGAGCCACGGAGGGAGGATGGAGTCCAATCTCCAAAGACGTTGCACTATTCAAATTTGTACAATGTGTAATAAATTGTGAAATTCTAATGAAGTCTCTCCTGGTTGAATGGTTGACTTTTATGACTTTTTTCAACATGCTGTACTATGACTTGTTAATTAAATTAAGTTGAGTATCTTCAAAAATAAAGTAACTTAAAAAGTATCTTCAAAAATGAAGTAACTAAAAAAGTAACTTTTTTTCCAAAGTAACTAAAAATGTAACTTTTTTTCCAAAGTAACTAAAAAAGTAAAAGAGTCTTACTCAGGGACACTTCGACACATGACACGTCCCAGTCAAGGTTTGAACCTTCGACCTTGCAGTTACCAGACAACCCTCTTAACCAAGGGAGCCACGGAGGGAGGATGGAGTCCAATCTCCAAAGACGTTGCACTATTCAAATTTGTACAATGTGTAATAAATTGTGAAATTCTAATGAAGTCTCTCCTGGTTGAATGGTTGACTTTTATGACTTTTTTCAACATGCTGTACTATGACTTGTTAATTAAATTAAGTTGAGTATCTTCAAAAATAAAGTAACTTAAAAAGTATCTTCAAAAATGAAGTAACTAAAAAAGGAACTTTGTTTCCAAAGTAACTAAAAAAGTAACTTTTTTTCCAAAGTAACTAAAAATGTTACTTTTTTTCCAAAGTAACTAAAAAAGTAAAAGAGTCTTGCTCAGGGACACTTCGACACATGACACGTCCCAGTCAAGGGTTGAACATTCGACCTTGCAGTTACCAGACAACCCTCTTAACCCAGGGAGCCACGGAGGGAGGATGGAGTCCAATCTCCAAAGACGTTGCACTATTCAAATTTGTACAATGTGTAATAAATTGTGAAATTCTAATGAAGTCTCTCCTGGTTGAATGGTTGACTTTTATGACTTTGTTCAACATGATGTACTATGACTTGTTAATTAAATTAAGTTGAGTATCTGCAAAAATAAAGTAACTTAAAAAGTATCTTCAAAAATGAAGTAACTAAAAAAGGAACTTTTTTTCCAAAGTAACTAAAAATGTAACTTTTTTTCCAAAGTAACTAAAAATGTAACTTTTTTTCCAATGTAACTAAAAAAGTAAAAGAGTCTTGCTCAGGGACACTTCGACACATGACACGTCCCAGTCAAGGTTTGAACCTTCGACCTTGCAGTTACCAGACAACCCTCTTAACACAGGGAGCCACGGAGGGAGGATGGAGTCCAATCTCCAAAGACGTTGCACTATTCAAATTTGTACAATGTGTAATAAATTGTGAAATTCTAATGAAGTCTCTCCTGGTTGAATGGTTGACTTTTATGACTTTTTTCAACATGCTGTACTATGACTTGTTAATTAAATTAAGTTGAGTATCTTCAAAAATAAAGTAACTTAAAAAGTATCTTCAAAAATGAAGTAACTAAAAAAGTAACTTTTTTTCCAAAGTAACTAAAAATGTAACTTTTTTTCCAAAGTAACTAAAAAAGTAAAAGAGTCTTACTCAGGGACACTTCGACACATGACACGTCCCAGTCAAGGTTTGAACCTTCGACCTTGCAGTTACCAGACAACCCTCTTAACCAAGGGAGCCACGGAGGGAGGATGGAGTCCAATCTCCAAAGACGTTGCACTATTCAAATTTGTACAATGTGTAATAAATTGTGAAATTCTAATGAAGTCTCTCCTGGTTGAATGGTTGACTTTTATGACTTTTTTCAACATGCTGTACTATGACTTGTTAATTAAATTAAGTTGAGTATCTTCAAAAATAAAGTAACTTAAAAAGTATCTTCAAAAATGAAGTAACTAAAAAAGGAACTTTGTTTCCAAAGTAACTAAAAATGTAACTTTTTTTCCAATGTAACTAAAAAAGTAAAAGAGTCTTGCTCAGGGACACTTCGACACATGACACGTCCCAGTCAAGGTTTGAACCTTCGACCTTGCAGCTACCAGACAACCCTCTTAACACAGGGAGCCACGGAGGGAGGATGGAGTACAATCTCCAAAGACGTTGCACTATTCAAATTTGTACAATGTGTAATAAATTGTGAAATTCTAATGAAGTCTCTCCTGGTTGAATGGTTGACTTTAATGACTTTTTTCAACATGCTGTACTATGACTTGTTAATTAAATTAAGTTGAGTATCTTAAAAAATAAAGTAACTTAAAAAGTATCTTCAAAAATGAAGTAACTAAAAAAGGAACTTTGTTTCCAAAGTAACTAAAAATGTAACTTTTTTTCCAAAGTAACTAAAAATGTAACTTTTTTTCCAAAGTAACTAAAAAAGTAAAAGAGTCTTGCTCAGGGACACTTCGACACATGACACGTCCCAGTCAAGGGTTGAACCTTCGACCTTGCAGTTAACAGACAACCCTCTTAACCCAGGGAGCCACGGATGGAGGATGGAGTCCAATCTCCAAAGACGTTGCACTATTCAAATTTGTACAACGTGTAATAAATTGTGAAATTCTAATGAAGTCTCTCCTGGTTGAATGGTTGACTTTTATGACTTTTTTCAACATGCTGTACTATGACTTGTTAATTAAATTAAGTTGAGTATCTTCAAAAATAAAGTAACTTAAAAAGTATCTTCAAAAATGAAGTAACTAAAAAAGTAACTTTGTTTCCAAAGTAACAAAAAATGTAACTTTTTTTCCAAAGTAACTAAAAAAGTAAAAGAGTCTTGCTCAGGGACACTTCGACACATGACACGTCCCAGTCAAGGTTTGAACCTTCGACCTTGCAGTTACCAGACAACCCTCTTAACCCAGGGAGCCACGGAGGGAGGATGGAGTCCAATCTCCAAAGACGTTGCACTATTCAAATTTGTACAATGTGTAATAAATTGTGAAATTCTAATGAAGTCTCTCCTGGTTGAATGGATGACTTTTATGACTTTTTTCAACATGCTTTACTATGACTTGTTAATTAAATTAAGTTGAGTATCTTCAAAAATAAAGTAACTTAAAAAGTATCTTCAAAAATGAAGTAACTAAAAAAGTAACTTTTTTTCCAAAGTAACTAAAAATGTAACTTTTTTTCCAAAGTAACTAAAAAAGTAAAAGAGTCTTACTCAGGGACACTTCGACACATGACACGTCCCAGTCAAGGATTGAACCTTCGACCTTGCAGTTACCAGACAACCCTCTTAACCAAGGGAGCCACGGAGGGAGGATGGAGTCCAATCTCCAAAGACGTTGCTTTACTATGACTTGTTAATTAAAATAAGTTGAGTATCTTCAAAAATTAAGTAACTTAAAAAGTATCTTCAAAAATGAAGTAACTAAAAAAGTAACTTTTTTTCCAAAGTAACTAAAAATGTAACTTTTTTTCCAAAGTAACTAAAAAAGTAAAAGAGTCTTACTCAGGGACACTTCGACACATGACACGTCCCAGTCAAGGATTGAACCTTCGACCTTGCAGTTACCAGACAACCCTCTTAACCAAGGGAGCCACGGAGGGAGGATGGAGTCCAATCTCCAAAGACGTTGCACTATTCAAATTTGTACAATGTGTAATAAATTGTGAAATTCTAATGAAGTCTCTCCTGGTTGAATGGTTGACTTTTATGACTTTTTTCAACATGCTGTACTATGACTTGTTAATTAAATTAAGTTGAGTATCTTAAAAAATAAAGTAACTTAAAAAGTATCTTCAAAAATGAAGTAACTAAAAAAGGAACTTTGTTTCCAAAGTAACTAAAAAAGTAACTTTTTTTCCAAAGTAACTAAAAATTTAACTTTTTTTCCAAAGTAACTAAAAAAGTAAAAGAGTCTTGCTCAGGGACACTTCGACACATGGCACGTCCCAGTCAAGGGTTGAACATTCGACCTTGCAGTTACCAGACAACCCTCTTAACCCAGGGAGCCACGGAGGGAGGATGGAGTCCAATCTCCAAAGACGTTGCACTATTCAAATTTGTACAATGTGTAATAAATTGTGAAATTCTAATGAAGTCTCTCCTGGTTGAATGGTTGACTTTTATGACTTTGTTCAACATGCTGTACTATGACTTGTTAATTAAATTAAGTTGAGTATCTGCAAAAATAAAGTAACTTAAAAAGTATCTTCAAAAATGAAGTAACTAAAAAAGGAACTTTTTTTCCAAAGTAACTAAAAATGTAACTTTTTTTCCAAAGTAACTAAAAATGTAACTTTTTTTCCAATGTAACTAAAAAAGTAAAAGAGTCTTGCTCAGGGACACTTCGACACATGACACGTCCCAGTCAAGGTTTGAACCTTCGACCTTGCAGTTACCAGACAACCCTCTTAACACAGGGAGCCACGGAGGGAGGATGGAGTACAATCTCCAAAGACGTTGCACTATTCAAATTTGTACAATGTGTAATAAATTGTGAAATTCTAATGAAGTCTCTCCTGGTTGAATGGTTGACTTTTATGACTTTTTTCAACATGCTGTACTATGACTTGTTAATTAAATTAAGTTGAGTATCTTAAAAAATAAAGTAACTTAAAAAGTATCTTCAAAAATGAAGTAACTAAAAAAGGAACTTTGTTTCCAAAGTAACTAAAAATGTAACTTTTTTTCCAAAGTAACTAAAAAAGTAAAATAGTCTTGCACAGGGACACTTCGACACATGACACGTCCCAGTCAAGGATTGAACCTTCGACGTTGCAGTTACCAGACAACCCTCTTAACCCAGGGAGCCACGGATGGAGGATGGAGTACAATCTCCAAAGACGTTGCACTATTCAAATTTGTACAATGTGTAATAAATTGTGACTTTCTAATGAAGTCTCTCCTGGTTGAATGGTTGACTTTTATGACTTTTTTCAACATGCTGTACTATGACTTGTTAATTAAATTAAGTTGAGTATCTTCAAAAATAAAGTAACTTAAAAAGTATCTTCAAAAATGAAGTAACTAAAAAAGTAACTTTTTTTCCAAAGTAACTAAAAATGTAACTTTTTTTCCAAAGTAACTAAAAAAGTAAAAGAGTCTTGCTCAGGGACACTTCGACACATGACACGTCCCAGTCAAGGATTGAACCTTCGACCCTGCAGTTACCAGACAACCCTCTTAACCCAGGGAGCCACGGATGGAGGATGGAGTACAATCTCCAAAGACGTTGCACTATTCAAATTTGTACAATGTGTAATAAATTGTGAAATTCTAATGAAGTCTCTCCTGGTTGAATGTTTGACTTTTATGACTTTTTTCAACATGCTGTACTGACTTGTTAATTAAATTAAGTTGAGTATCTTAAAAAATAAAGTAACTTAAAAAGTATCTTCAAAAATTAAGTAACTAAAAAAGGAACTTTTTTTCCAAAGTAACTAAAAATGTAACTTTTTTTCCAAAGTAACTAAAAAAGTAAAAGAGTCTTGCTCAGGGACACTTCGACACATGACACGTCCCAGTCAAGGATTGAACCTTCGACCCTGCAGTTACCAGACAACCCTCTTAACCCAGGGAGCCACGGAGAGAGGATGGAGTCCAATCTCCAAAGACGTTGCACTATTCAAATTTGTACAATGTGTAATAAATTGTGAAATTCTAATGAAGTCTCTCCTGGTAGAATGGTTGACTTTTATGACTTTTTTCAACATGCTGTACTATGACTTGTTAATTAAATTAAGTTGAGTATCTTCAAAAATAAAGTAACTTAAAAAGTATCTTCAAAAATGAAGTAACTAAAAAAGTAACTTTGTTTCCAAAGTAACAAAAAATGTAACTTTTTTTCCAAAGTAACTAAAAAAGTAAAAGAGTCTTGCTCAGGGACACTTCGACACATGACACGTCCCAGTCAAGGTTTGAACCTTCGACCTTGCAGTTACCAGACAACCCTCTTAACCCAGGGAGCCACGGAGGGAGGATGGAGTCCAATCTCCAAAGACGTTGCACTATTCAAATTTGTACAATGTGTAATAAATTGTGAAATTCTAATGAAGTCTCTCCTGGTTGAATGGATGACTTTTATGACTTTTTTCAACATGCTTTACTATGACTTGTTAATTAAATTAAGTTGAGTATCTTCAAAAATAAAGTAACTTAAAAAGTATCTTCAAAAATGAAGTAACTAAAAAAGTAACTTTTTTTCCAAAGTAACTAAAAATGTAACTTTTTTCCAAAGTAACTAAAAAAGTAAAAGAGTCTTACTCAGGGACACTTCGACACATGACACGTCCCAGTCAAGGATTGAACCTTCGACCTTGCAGTTACCAGACAACCCTCTTAACCAAGGGAGCCACGGAGGGAGGATGGAGTCCAATCTCCAAAGACGTTGCTTTACTATGACTTGTTAATTAAAATAAGTTGAGTATCTTCAAAAATTAAGTAACTTAAAAAGTATCTTCAAAAATGAAGTAACTAAAAAAGTAACTTTTTTTCCAAAGTAACTAAAAATGTAACTTTTTTTCCAAAGTAACTAAAAAAGTAAAAGAGTCTTACTCAGGGACACTTCGACACATGACACGTCCCAGTCAAGGATTGAACCTTCGACCTTGCAGTTACCAGACAACCCTCTTAACCAAGGGAGCCACGGAGGGAGGATGGAGTCCAATCTCCAAAGACGTTGCACTATTCAAATTTGTACAATGTGTAATAAATTGTGAAATTCTAATGAAGTCTCTCCTGGTTGAATGGTTGACTTTTATGACTTTTTTCAACATGCTGTACTATGACTTGTTAATTAAATTAAGTTGAGTATCTTAAAAAATAAAGTAACTTAAAAAGTATCTTCAAAAATGAAGTAACTAAAAAAGGAACTTTGTTTCCAAAGTAACTAAAAAAGTAACTTTTTTTCCAAAGTAACTAAAAATGTAACTTTTTTTCCAAAGTAACTAAAAAAGTAAAAGAGTCTTGCTCAGGGACACTTCGACACATGACACGTCCCAGTCAAGGGTTGAACATTCGACCTTGCAGTTACCAGACAACCGTCTTAACCCAGGGAGCGACGGAGGGAGGATGGAGTCCAATCTCCAAAGACGTTGCACTATTCAAATTTGTACAATGTGTAATAAATTGTGAAATTCTAATGAAGTCTCTCCTGGTTGAATGGTTGACTTTTATGACTTTGTTCAACATGCTGTACTATGACTTGTTAATTAAATTAAGTTGAGTATCTGCAAAAATAAAGTAACTTAAAAAGTATCTTCAAAAATGAAGTAACTAAAAAAGGAACTTTTTTTCCAAAGTAACTAAAAATGTAACTTTTTTTCCAAAGTAACTAAAAATGTAACTTTTTTTCCAATGTAACTAAATAAGTAAAAGAGTCTTGCTCAGGGACACTTCGACACATGACACGTCCCAGTCAAGGTTTGAACCTTCGACCTTGCAGTTACCAGACAACCCTCTTAACACAGGGAGCCACGGAGGGAGGATGGAGTACAATCTCCAAAGACGTTGCACTATTCAAATTTGTACAATGTGTAATAAATTGTGAAATTCTAATGAAGTCTCTCCTGGTTGAATGGTTGACTTTTATGACTTTTTTCAACATGCTGTACTATGACTTGTTAATTAAATTAAGTTGAGTATCTTAAAAAATAAAGTAACTTAAAAAGTATCTTCAAAAATGAAGTAACTAAAAAAGGAACTTTGTTTCAAAAGTAACTAAAAATGTAACTTTTTTTCCAAAGTAACTAAAAAAGTAAAATAGTCTTGCACAGGGACACTTCGACACATGACACGTCCCAGTCAAGGATTGAACCTTCGACGTTGCAGTTACCAGACAACCCTCTTAACCCAGGGAGCCACGGATGGAGGATGGAGTACAATCTCCAAAGACGTTGCACTATTCAAATTTGTACAATGTGTAATAAATTGTGAAATTCTAATGAAGTCTCTCCTGGTTGAATGTTTGACTTTTATGACTTTTTTCAACATGCTGTACTGACTTGTTAATTAAATTAAGTTGAGTATCTTAAAAAATAAAGTAACTTAAAAAGTATCTTCAAAAATTAAGTAACTAAAAAAGGAACTTTTTTTCCAAAGTAACTAAAAATGTAACTTTTTTTCCAAAGTAACTAAAAAAGTAAAAGAGTCTTGCTCAGGGACACTTCGACACATGACACGTCCCAGTCAAGGATTGAACCTTCGACCTTGCAGTTACCAGACAACCCTCTTAACCCAGGGAGCCACGGAGGGAGGATTGAGTACAATCTCCAAAGACGTTGCACTATTCAAATTTGTACAATGTGTAATAAATTGTGACTTTCTAATGAAGTCTCTCCTGGTTGAATGGTTGACTTTTATGACTTTTTTCAACATGCTGTACTATGACTTGTTAATTAAATTAAGTTGAGTATCTTCAAAAATAAAGTAACTTAAAAAGTATCTTCAAAAATGAAGTAACTAAAAAAGTAACTTTTTTTCCAAAGTAACTAAAAATGTAACTTTTTTTCCAAAGTAACTAAAAAAGTAAAAGAGTCTTGCTCAGGGACACTTCGACACATGACACGTCCCAGTCAAGGATTGAACCTTCGACCCTGCAGTTACCAGACAACCCTCTTAACCCAGGGAGCCACAGAGGGAGGATGGAGTCCAATCTCCAAAGACGTTGCACTATTCAAATTTGTACAATGTGTAATAAATTGTGACTTTCTAATGAAGTCTCTCCTGGTTGAATGGTTGACTTTTATGACTTTTTTCAACATGCTGTACTATGACTTGTTAATTAAATTAAGTTGAGTATCTTCAAAAATAAAGTAACTTCAAAAGTATCTTCAAAAATGAAGTAACTAAAAAAGTTACTTTTTTTCCAAAGTAACTAAAAATGTAACTTTTTTTCCAAAGTAACTTAAAAAGTAAAAGAGTATTGCTCAGGGAGACTTCGACACATGACACGTCCCAGTCAAGGGTTGAACCTTCGACCTTGCAGTTACCAAACAACCCTCTTAACCCAGGGAGCCACGGAGGGAGGATGGAGTCCAATCTCCAAAGACGTTGCACTATTCAAATTTGTACAATGTGTAATAAATTGTGAAATTCTAATGAAGTCTCTCCTGGTTGAATGGTTGACTTTTATGACTTTTTTCAACATGCTGTACTATGACTTGTTAATTAAATTAAGTTGAGTATCTTCAAAAATAAAGTAACTTAAAAAGTATCTTCAAAAATGAAGTAACTAAAAAAGTAACTTTTTTTCCAAAGTAACTAAAAAAGTAACTTTTTTTCCAAAGTAACTAAAAATTTAACTTTTTTTCCAAAGTAACTAAAAAAGTAAAAGAGTCTTGCTCAGGGACACTTCGACACATGACACGTCCCAGTCAAGGATAGAACCTTCGACCTTGCAGTTACCAGACAACCCTCTTAACCCAGGGAGCCACAGAGGGAGGATGGAGGCCAATCTCCAAAGACGTTGCACTATTCAAATTTGTACAATGTGTAATAAATTGTGAAATTTTAATGAAGTCTCTCCTGGTTGAATGGTTGACTTTAATGACTTTTTTCAACATGCTGTACTATGACTTGTTAATTAAATTAAGTTGAGTATCTTCAAAAATAAAGTAACTTAAAAAGTATCTTCAAAAATGAAGTAACTAAAAAAGTAACTTTTTTTCCAAAGTAACTAAAAATGTAACTTTTTTTCCAAAGTAACTAAAAAAGTAAGAGTCTTGCTCAGGGACACTTCGACACATGACACATCCCAGTCAAGGATTGAACATTCGACCTTGCAGTTACCAGACAACCCTCTTAACCCAGGGAGCCACGGATGGAGGATGTAGGCCAATCTCCAAAGACGTTGCACTATTCAAATTTGTACAATGTGTAATAAATTGTGAAATTCTAATGAAGTCTCTCCTGGTTGAATGGTTGACTTTGATGACTTTTTTCAACATGCTGTACTATGACTTGTTAATTAAATTAAGTTGAGTATCTTCAAAAATAAAGTAACTTAAAAAGTATCTTCAAAAATGAAGTAACTAAAAAAGGAACTTTGTTTCCAAAGTAACTAAAAATGTAACTTTTTTTCCAATGTAACTAAAAAAGTAAAAGAGTCTTGCTCAGGGACACTTCGACACATGACACGTCCCAGTCAAGGTTTGAACCTTCGACCTTGCAGCTACCAGACAACCCTCTTAACACAGGGAGCCACGGAGGGAGGATGGAGTACAATCTCCAAAGACGTTGCACTATTCAAATTTGTACAATGTGTAATAAATTGTGAAATTCTAATGAAGTCTCTCCTGGTTGAATGGTTGACTTTAATGACTTTTTTCAACATGCTGTACTATGACTTGTTAATTAAATTAAGTTGAGTATCTTAAAAAATAAAGTAACTTAAAAAGTATCTTCAAAAATGAAGTAACTAAAAAAGTAACTTTGTTTCCAAAGTAACTAAAAATGTAACTTTTTTTCCAAAGTAACTAAAAAAGTAAAAGAGTCTTGCTCAGGGACACTTCGACACATGACACGTCCCAGTCAAGGTTTGAACCTTCGACCTTGCAGTTACCAGACAACCCTCTTAACCCAGGGAGCCACGGAGGGAGGATGGAGTACAATCTCCAAAGACGTTGCACTATTCAAATTTGTACAATGTGTAATAAATTGTGAAATTCTAATGAAGTCTCTCCTGGTTGAATGTTTGACTTTTATGACTTTTTTCAACATGCTGTACTGACTTGTTAATTAAATTAAGTTGAGTATCTTAAAAAATAAAGTAACTTAAAAAGTATCTTCAAAAATTAAGTAACTAAAAAAGGAACTTTTTTTCCAAAGTAACTAAAAATGTAACTTTTTTTCCAAAGTAACTAAAAAAGTAAAAGAGTCTTGCTCAGGGACACTTCGACACATGACACGTCCCAGTCAAGGATTGAACCTTCGACCTTGCAGTTACCAGACAACCCTCTTAACCCAGGGAGCCACGGAGGGAGGATTGAGTACAATCTCCAAAGACGTTGCACTATTCAAATTTGTACAATGTGTAATAAATTGTGACTTTCTAATGAAGTCTCTCCTGGTTGAATGGTTGACTTTTATGACTTTTTTCAACATGCTGTACTATGACTTGTTAATTAAATTAAGTTGAGTATCTTCAAAAATAAAGTAACTTAAAAAGTATCTTCAAAAATGAAGTAACTAAAAAAGTAACTTTTTTTCCAAAGTAACTAAAAATGTAACTTTTTTTCCAAAGTAACTAAAAAAGTAAAAGAGTCTTGCTCAGGGACACTTCGACACATGACACGTCCCAGTCAAGGATTGAACCTTCGACCCTGCAGTTACCAGACAACCCTCTTAACCCAGGGAGCCACGGAGGGAGGATGGAGTCCAATCTCCAAAGACGTTGCACTATTCAAATTTGTACAATGTGTAATAAATTGTGACTTTCTAATGAAGTCTCTCCTGGTTGAATGGTTGACTTTTATGACTTTTTTCAACATGCTGTACTATGACTTGTTAATTAAATTAAGTTGAGTATCTTCAAAAATAAAGTAACTTCAAAAGTATCTTCAAAAATGAAGTAACTAAAAAAGTTACTTTTTTTCCAAAGTAACTAAAAATGTAACTTTTTTTCCAAAGTAACTTAAAAAGTAAAAGAGTATTGCTCAGGGAGACTTCGACACATGACACGTCCCAGTCAAGGGTTGAACCTTCGACCTTGCAGTTACCAAACAACCCTCTTAACCCAGGGAGCCACGGAGGGAGGATGGAGTCCAATCTCCAAAGACGTTGCACTATTCAAATTTGTACAATGTGTAATAAATTGTGAAATTCTAATGAAGTCTCTCCTGGTTGAATGGTTGACTTTTATGACTTTTTTCAACATGCTGTACTATGACTTGTTAATTAAATTAAGTTGAGTATCTTCAAAAATAAAGTAACTTAAAAAGTATCTTCAAAAATGAAGTAACTAAAAAAGTAACTTTTTTTCCAAAGTAACTAAAAAAGTAACTTTTTTTCCAAAGTAACTAAAAATTTAACTTTTTTTCCAAAGTAACTAAAAAAGTAAAAGAGTCTTGCTCAGGGACACTTCGACACATGACACGTCCCAGTCAAGGATAGAACCTTCGACCTTGCAGTTACCAGACAACCCTCTTAACCCAGGGAGCCACAGAGGGAGGATGGAGGCCAATCTCCAAAGACGTTGCACTATTCAAATTTGTACAATGTGTAATAAATTGTGAAATTTTAATGAAGTCTCTCCTGGTTGAATGGTTGACTTTAATGACTTTTTTCAACATGCTGTACTATGACTTGTTAATTAAATTAAGTTGAGTATCTTCAAAAATAAAGTAACTTAAAAAGTATCTTCAAAAATGAAGTAACTAAAAAAGTAACTTTTTTTCCAAAGTAACTAAAAATGTAACTTTTTTTCCAAAGTAACTAAAAAAGTAAGAGTCTTGCTCAGGGACACTTCGACACATGACACATCCCAGTCAAGGATTGAACATTCGACCTTGCAGTTACCAGACAACCCTCTTAACCCAGGGAGCCACGGATGGAGGATGTAGGCCAATCTCCAAAGACGTTGCACTATTCAAATTTGTACAATGTGTAATAAATTGTGAAATTCTAATGAAGTCTCTCCTGGTTGAATGGTTGACTTTGATGACTTTTTTCAACATGCTGTACTATGACTTGTTAATTAAATTAAGTTGAGTATCTTCAAAAATAAAGTAACTTAAAAAGTATCTTCAAAAATGAAGTAACTAAAAAAGGAACTTTGTTTCCAAAGTAACTAAAAATGTAACTTTTTTTCCAATGTAACTAAAAAAGTAAAAGAGTCTTGCTCAGGGACACTTCGACACATGACACGTCCCAGTCAAGGTTTGAACCTTCGACCTTGCAGCTACCAGACAACCCTCTTAACACAGGGAGCCACGGAGGGAGGATGGAGTACAATCTCCAAAGACGTTGCACTATTCAAATTTGTACAATGTGTAATAAATTGTGAAATTCTAATGAAGTCTCTCCTGGTTGAATGGTTGACTTTAATGACTTTTTTCAACATGCTGTACTATGACTTGTTAATTAAATTAAGTTGAGTATCTTAAAAAATAAAGTAACTTAAAAAGTATCTTCAAAAATGAAGTAACTAAAAAAGTAACTTTGTTTCCAAAGTAACTAAAAATGTAACTTTTTTTCCAAAGTAACTAAAAAAGTAAAAGAGTCTTGCTCAGGGACACTTCGACACATGACACGTCCCAGTCAAGGTTTGAACCTTCGACCTTGCAGTTACCAGACAACCCTCTTAACCCAGGGAGCCACGGAGGGAGGATGGAGTCCAATCTCCAAAGACGTTGCACTATTCAAATTTGTACAATGTGTAATAAATTGTGAAATTCTAATGAAGTCTCTCCTGGTTGAATGGATGACTTTTATGACTTTTTTCAACATGCTTTACTATGACTTGTTAATTAAATTAAGTTGAGTATCTTCAAAAATAAAGTAACTTAAAAAGTATCTTCAAAAATGAAGTAACTAAAAAAGTAACTTTTTTTCCAAAGTAACTAAAAATGTAACTTTTTTTCCAAAGTAACTAAAAAAGTAAAAGAGTCTTACTCAGGGACACTTCGACACATGACACGTCCCAGTCAAGGATTGAACCTTCGACCTTGCAGTTACCAGACAACCCTCTTAACCAAGGGAGCCACGGAGGGAGGATGGAGTCCAATCTCCAAAGACGTTGCACTATTCAAATTTGTACAATGTGTAATAAATTGTGAAATTCTAATGAAGTCTCTCCTGGTTGAATGGTTGACTTTTATGACTTTTTTCAACATGCTGTACTATGACTTGTTAATTAAATTAAGTTGAGTATCTTAAAAAATAAAGTAACTTAAAAAGTATCTTCAAAAATGAAGTAACTAAAAAAGGAACTTTGTTTCCAAAGTAACTAAAAAAGTAACTTTTTTTCCAAAGTAACTAAAAATGTAACTTTTTTTCCAAAGTAACTAAAAAAGTAAAAGAGTCTTGCTCAGGGACACTTCGACACATGACACGTCCCAGTCAAGGGTTGAACATTCGACCTTGCAGTTACCAGACAACCCTCTTAACCCAGGGAGCCACGGAGGGAGGATGGAGTCCAATCTCCAAAGACGTTGCACTATTCAAATTTGTACAGTGTGTAATAAATTGTGAAATTCTAATGAAGTCTCTCCTGGTTGAATGGTTGACTTTTATGACTTTGTTCAACATGCTGTACTATGACTTGTTAATTAAATTAAGTTGAGTATCTTCAAAAATGAAGTAACTAAAAAAGGAACTTTTTTTCCAAAGTAACTAAAAATGTAACTTTTTTTCCAAAGTAACTAAAAATGTAACTTTTTTTCCAATGTAACTAAAAAAGTAAAAGAGTCTTGCTCAGGGACACTTCGACACATGACACGTCCCAGTCAAGGTTTGAACCAGTGGCGGCTGGTCCATAGAGGGCGCTAGGGCGCCGCCCCCCCTAGAGCTACAAAAAATAAAAATAAAAATAAAAATAAAAATAAAAATAAAAATAAAAATAAAAATAAAAATAAAAATAAAAATATAAATAAAAATAAAATTTAAAATAAAAATAAACTATACAAATTGTCAATATTTGTGTTTTTGAAACATGGAATCACCCAGTAATATGTGTAAAATATGATATCTGCGGTAAATATATGCTTTTCCTGCTTGTCCTCTCTGCCTGTCTGCTCTTCCTCTCTGTGTGTGCACGTCTCAGCTGGCTGGGGCGCTGGAAAAACTGCCCCAAAGAGGCGGGTCTATAAAGCAGTTTAGCCAATGCTGAGTAAAGATATAAATGAGTGACATACAATTCAGCCAATCAGCGTCCTCAAATAGATTCAGTTTGGGGCAGTTTTTTTCCTGCCCCAAGCTGCGCGTTCTCGTCAGGAGAAGTCTCTACAGGAGAGCGCCAGCGCGAGCACTACTCCTCCAAGACCCGTTTGAGAGGAGAACTGAGAGGAGAAACTACTGAAAGAGCTGATCCCAGATCAGCCTGACCTCACAATCAGACAGCAGACTAGCAGGAAAGAGAAGCAGTACATGAAGCTTCTCTACTAGCTGTACACCAGACAGGTTTGACTAGCTGGATGACGTCATGATAATAACTTATTTATCTTTTTAAAACAACGGGGACAGAATATGACATATATATTATTATATTATACAGAATATTATATGATATATATATTATTATATTATACAGAATATTATATGATATATATATATATTATTATATTATACAGAATATTATTATATGTTATATATATTATATTATACTGAACTCCCTGTGAGGGTGACTAAAATAAGATGTCCTGACGTGTTTGTGAAAGTGTTATTTACTGCTTTTTTTCGTGTTGGAATAAATGTTAAATATTTAACTGCAAAGTAGTAATGCGCGTTTGATACCTTAATTTGTTTGCATTAAATCATTCTGGGATGTTTGCTGAAATTGATTGGATGTGGCACAGCCCTACCAAGAACATTTTCCACCAGCCGCCACTGGTTTGAACCTTCGACCTTGCAGTTACCAGACAACCCTCTTAACCCAGGGAGCCACGGATGGAGGATGGAGTACAATCTCCAAAGACGTTGCACTATTCAAATTTGTACAATGTGTAATAAATTGTGAAATTCTAATGAAGTCTCTCCTGGTTGAATGGTTGACTTTTATGACTTTTTTCAACATGCTGTACTGACTTGTTAATTAAATTAAGTTGAGTATCTTCAAAAATAAAGTAACTTCAAAAGTATCTTCAAAAATGAAGTAACTAAAAAAGTAACTTTTTTTCCAAAGTAACTAAAAATGTAACTTTTTTTCCAAAGTAACTAAAAAAGTAAAAGAGTCTTGCTCAGGGACACTTCGACATATGACACGTCCCAGTCAAGGATTGAACCTTCGACCTTGTAGTTACCAGACAACCCTCTTAACACAGGGAGCCACGGAGGGAGGATGGAGTCCAATCTCCATAGACGTTGCACTATTCAAATTTGTACTATGTGTAATAAATTGTGAAATTCAAATGAAGTCTCTCCTGTTTGAATGGTTGACTTTTATGACTTTGTTCAACATGCTGTACTATGACTTGTTAATTAAATTAAGTTGAGTATCTTAAAAAATAAAGTAACTTAAAAAGTATCTTCAAAAATTAAGTAACTAAAAAAGGAACTTTTTTTCCAAAGTAACTAAAAATGTAACTTTTTTTCCAAAGTAACTAAAAAAGTAAAAGAGTCTTGCTCAGGGACACTTCGACACATGACACGTCCCAGTCAAGGATTGAACCTTCGACCTTGCAGTTACCAGACAACCCTCTTAACCCAGGGAGCCACGGAGGGAGGATGGAGTCCAATCTCCAAAGACGTTGCACTATTCAAATTTGTACAATGTGTAATAAATTGTGACTTTCTAATGAAGTCTCTCCTGGTTGAATGGTTGACTTTTATGACTTTTTTCAACATGCTGTACTATGACTTGTTAAATAAATTAAGTTGAGTATCTTCAAAAATAAAGTAACTTAAAAAGTATCTTCAAAAATGAAGTAACTAAAAAAGTAACTTTTTTTCCAAAGTAACTAAAAATGTAACTTTTTTTCCAAAGAAACTAAAAAAGTAAAAGTGTCTTGCTCAGGGACACTTCGACACATGACACGTCCCAGTCAAGGTTTGAACCTTCGACCTTGCAGTTACCAGACAACCCTCTTAACCCAGGGAGCCACGGAGGGAGGATGGAGGCCAATCTCCAAAGACGTTGCACTATTCAAATTTGTACAATGTGTTATCAATTGTGAAATTTTAATGAAGTCTCTCCTGGTTGAATGGTTGACTTTTATGACTTTTTTCAACATGCTGTACTATGACTTGTTAATTAAATTAAGTTGAGTATCTTCAAAAATAAAGTAACTTAAAAAGTATCTTCAAAAATGAAGTAACAAAAAAAGTAACTTTTTTTCCAAAGTAACTAAAAAAGTAACTTTTTTTCCAAAGTAACTAAAAATTTAACTTTTTTTCCAAAGTAACTAAAAAAGTAAAAGAGTCTTGCTCAGGGACACTTCGACACATGACACGTCCCAGTCAAGGATAGAACCTTCGACCTTGCAGTTACCAGACAACCCTCTTAACCCAGGGAGCCACAGAGGGAGGATGGAGGCCAATCTCCAAAGACGTTGCACTATTCAAATTTGTACAATGTGTAATAAATTGTGAAATTTTAATGAAGTCTCTCCTGGTTGAATGGTTGACTTTTATGACTTTTTTCAACATGCTGTACTATGACTTGTTAATTAAATTAAGTTGAGTATCTTCAAAAATAAAGTAACTTAAAAAGTATCTTCAAAAATGAAGTAACTAAAAAAGTAACTTTTTTTCCAAAGTAACTAAAAATGTAACTTTTTTTCCAAAGTAACTAAAAAAGTAAAAGAGTCTTGCTCAGGGACACTTCGACACATGACACGTCCCAGTCAAGGATTGAACATTCGACCTTGCAGTTACCAGACAACCCTCTTAACCCAGGGAGCCACGGATGGAGGATGTAGGCCAATCTCCAAAGACGTTGCACTATTCAAATTTGTACAATGTGTAATAAATTGTGAAATTCTAATGAAGTCTCTCCTGGTTGAATGGTTGACTTTTATGACTTTTTTCAACATGCTGTACTATGACTTGTTAATTAAATTAAGTTGAGTATCTTCAAAAATAAAGTAACTTAAAAAGTATCTTCAAAAATGAAGTAACTAAAAAAGGAACTTTGTTTCCAAAGTAACTAAAAATGTAACTTTTTTTCCAATGTAACTAAAAAAGTAAAAGAGTCTTGCTCAGGGACACTTCGACAAATGACACGTCCCAGTCAAGGTTTGAACCTTCGACCTTGCAGCTACCAGACAACCCTCTTAACACAGGGAGCCACGGAGGGAGGATGGAGTACAATCTCCAAAGACGTTGCACTATTCAAATTTGTACAATGTGTAATAAATTGTGAAATTTTAATGAAGTCTCTCCTGGTTGAATGGTTGACTTTTATGACTTTTTTCAACATGCTGTACTATGACTTGTTAATTAAATTAAGTTGAGTATCTTCAAAAATAAAGTAACTTAAAAAGTATCTTCAAAAATGAAGTAACTAAAAAAGTAACTTTTTTTCCAAAGTAACTAAAAATGTAACTTTTTTTCCAAAGTAACTAAAAAAGTAAAAGAGTCTTGCTCAGGGACACTTCGACACATGACACGTCCCAGTCAAGGATTGAACATTCGACCTTGCAGTTACCAGACAACCCTCTTAACCCAGGGAGCCACGGATGGAGGATGTAGGCCAATCTCCAAAGACGTTGCACTATTCAAATTTGTACAATGTGTAATAAATTGTGAAATTCTAATGAAGTCTCTCCTGGTTGAATGGTTGACTTTTATGACTTTTTTCAACATGCTGTACTATGACTTGTTAATTAAATTAAGTTGAGTATCTTCAAAAATAAAGTAACTTAAAAAGTATCTTCAAAAATGAAGTAACTAAAAAAGGAACTTTGTTTCCAAAGTAACTAAAAATGTAACTTTTTTTCCAATGTAACTAAAAAAGTAAAAGAGTCTTGCTCAGGGACACTTCGACAAATGACACGTCCCAGTCAAGGTTTGAACCTTCGACCTTGCAGCTACCAGACAACCCTCTTAACACAGGGAGCCACGGAGGGAGGATGGAGTACAATCTCCAAAGACGTTGCACTATTCAAATTTGTACAATGTGTAATAAATTGTGAAATTCTAATGAAGTCTCTCCTGGTTGAATGGTTGACTTTAATGACTTTTTTCAACATGCTGTACTATGACTTGTTAATTAAATTAAGTTGAGTATCTTAAAAAATAAAGTAACTTAAAAAGTATCTTCAAAAATGAAGTAACTAAAAAAGGAACTTTGTTTCCAAAGTAACTAAAAATGTAACTTTTTTTCCAAAGTAACTAAAAATGTAACTTTTTTTCCAAAGTAACTAAAAAAGTAAAAGAGTCTTGATCAGGGACACTTCGACACATGACACGTCCCAGTCAAGGGTTGAACCTTCGACCTTGCAGTTAACAGACAACCCTCTTAACCCAGGGAGCCACGGATGGAGGATGGAGTCCAATCTCCAAAGACGTTGCACTATTCAAATTTGTACAATGTGTAATAAATTGTGAAATTCTAATGAAGTCTCTCCTGGTTGAATGGTTGACTTTTATGACTTTTTTCAACATGCTGTACTATGACTTGTTAATTAAATTAAGTTGAGTATCTTCAAAAATAAAGTAACTTAAAAAGTATCTTCAAAAATGAAGTAACTAAAAAAGTAACTTTGTTTCCAAAGTAACTAAAAATGTAACTTTTTTTCCAAAGTAACTAAAAATGTAACTTTTTTTCCAAAGTAACTAAAAAAGTAAAAGAGTCTTGCTCAGGGACACTTCGACACATGACACGTCCCAGTCAAGGGTTGAACCTTCGACCTTGCAGTTAACAGACAACCCTCTTAACCCAGGGAGCCACGGATGGAGGATAGAGTCCAATCTCCAAAGACGTTGCACTATTCAAATTTGTACAATGTGTAATAAATTGTGAAATTCTAATGAAGTCTCTCCTGGTTGAATGGTTGACTTTTATGACTTTTTTCAACATGCTGTACTATGACTTGTTAATTAAATTAAGTTGAGTATCTTCAAAAATAAAGTAACTTAAAAAGTATCTTCAAAAATGAAGTAACTAAAAAAGTAACTTTGTTTCCAAAGTAACTAAAAATGTAACTTTTTTTCCAAAGTAACTAAAAAAGTAAAAGAGTCTTGCTCAGGGACACTTCGACACATGACACATCCCAGTCAAGGTTTGAATCTTCGACCTTGCAGTTACCAGACAACCCTCTTAACCCAGGGAGCCACGGAGGGAGGATGGAGTCCAATCTCCAAAGACGTTGCACTATTCAAATTTGTACAATGTGTAATAAATTGTGAAATTCTAATGAAGTCTCTCCTGGTTGAATGGATGACTTTTATGACTTTTTTCAACATGCTTTACTATGACTTGTTAATTAAATTAAGTTGAGTATCTTCAAAAATAAAGTAACTTAAAAAGTATCTTCAAAAATGAAGTAACTAAAAAAGTAACTTTTTTTCCAAAGTAACTAAAAATGTAACTTTTTTTCCAAAGTAACTAAAAAAGTAAAAGAGTCTTACTCAGGGACACTTCGACACATGACACGTCCCAGTCAAGGATTGAACCTTCGACCTTGCAGTTACCAGACAACCCTCTTAACCAAGGGAGCCACGGAGGGAGGATGGAGTCCAATCTCCAAAGACGTTGCTTTACTATGACTTGTTAATTAAAATAAGTTGAGTATCTTCAAAAATGAAGTAACTTAAAAAGTATCTTCAAAAATGAAGTAACTAAAAAAGTAACTTTTTTTCCAAAGTAACTAAAAATGTAACTTTTTTTCCAAAGTAACTAAAAAAGTAAAAGAGTCTTACTCAGGGACACTTCGACACATGACACGTCCCAGTCAAGGATTGAACCTTCGACCTTGCAGTTACCAGACAACCCTCTTAACCAAGGGAGCCACGGAGGGAGGATGGAGTCCAATCTCCAAAGACGTTGCACTATTCAAATTTGTACAATGTGTAATAAATTGTGAAATTCTAATGAAGTCTCTCCTGGTTGAATGGTTGACTTTTATGACTTTTTTCAACATGCTGTACTATGACTTGTTAATTAAATTAAGTTGAGTATCTTCAAAAATAAAGTAACTTAAAAAGTATCTTCAAAAATGAAGTAACTAAAAAAGGAACTTTTTTTCCAAAGTAACTAAAAATGTAACTTTTTTTCCAAAGTAACTAAAAATGTAACTTTTTTTCCAATGTAACTAAAAAAGTAAAAGAGTCTTGCTCAGGGACACTTCGACACATGACACGTCCCAGTCAAGGTTTGAACCTTCGACCTTGCAGTTACCAGACAACCCTCTTAACACAGGGAGCCACGGAGGGAGGATGGAGTACAATCTCCAAAGACGTTGCACTATTCAAATTTGTACAATGTGTAATAAATTGTGAAATTCTAATGAAGTCTCTCCTGGTTGAATGGTTGACTTTTATGACTTTTTTCAACATGCTGTACTGACTTGTTAATTAAATTAAGTTGAGTATCTTCAAAAATAAAGTAACTTCAAAAGTATCTTCAAAAATGAAGTAACTAAAAAAGTAACTTTTTTTCCAAAGTAACTAAAAATGTAACTTTTTTTCCAAAGTAACTAAAAAAGTAAAAGAGTCTTGCTCAGGGACACTTCGACACATGACACGTCCCAGTCAAGGTTTGAACCTTCGACCTTGCAGCTACCAGACAACCCTCTTAACACAGGGAGCCACGGAGGGAGGATGGAGTACAATCTCCAAAGACGTTGCACTATTCAAATTTGTACAATGTGTAATAAATTGTGAAATTCTAATGAAGTCTCTCCTGGTTGAATGGTTGACTTTAATTACTTTTTTCAACATGCTGTACTATGACTTGTTAATTAAATTAAGTTGAGTATCTTAAAAAATAAAGTAACTTAAAAAGTATCTTCAAAAATGAAGTAACTAAAAAAGGAACTTTGTTTCCAAAGTAACTAAAAATGTAACTTTTTTTCCAAAGTAACTAAAAATGTAACTTTTTTTCCAAAGTAACTAAAAAAGTAAAAGAGTCTTGCTCAGGGACACTTCGACACATGACACGTCCCAGTCAAGGGTTGAACCTTCGACCTTGCAGTTAACAGACAACCCTCTTAACCCAGGGAGCCACGGATGGAGGATGGAGTCCAATCTCCAAAGACGTTGCACTATTCAAATTTGTACAATGTGTAATAAATTGTGAAATTCTAATGAAGTCTCTCCTGGTTGAATGGTTGACTTTAATGACTTTTTTCAACATGCTGTACTATGACTTGTTAATTAAATTAAGTTGAGTATCTTCAAAAATAAAGTAACTTAAAAAGTATCTTCAAAAATGAAGTAACTAAAAAAGTAACTTTGTTTCCAAAGTAACTAAAAATGTAACTTTTTTTCCAAAGTAACTAAAAAAGTAAAAGAGTCTTGCTCAGGGACACTTCGACACATGACACGTCCCAGTCAAGGTTTGAACCTTCGACCTTGCAGTTACCAGACAACCCTCTTAACCCAGGGAGCCACGGAGGGAGGATGGAGTCCAATCTCCAAAGACGTTGCACTATTCAAATTTGTACAATGTGTAATAAATTGTGAAATTCTAATGAAGTCTCTCCTGGTTGAATGGATGACTTTTATGACTTTTTTCAACATGCTTTACTATGACTTGTTAATTAAATTAAGTTGAGTATCTTCAAAAATAAAGTAACTTAAAAAGTATCTTCAAAAATGAAGTAACTAAAAAAGTAACTTTTTTTCCAAAGTAACTAAAAATGTAACTTTTTTTCCAAAGTAACTAAAAATGTAACTTTTTTTCCAAAGTAACTAAAAAAGTAAAAGAGTCTTGCTCAGGGACACTTCGACACATGACACGTCCCAGTCAAGGGTTGAACCTTCGACCTTGCAGTTAACAGACAACCCTCTTAACCCAGGGAGCCACGGATGGAGGATGGAGTCCAATCTCCAAAGACGTTGCACTATTCAAATTTGTACAATGTGTAATAAATTGTGAAATTCTAATGAAGTCTCTCCTGGTTGAATGGTTGACTTTTATGACTTTTTTCAACATGCTGTACTATGACTTGTTAATTAAATTAAGTTGAGTATCTTCAAAAATAAAGTAACTTAAAAAGTATCTTCAAAAATGAAGTAACTAAAAAAGTAACTTTGTTTCCAAAGTAACTAAAAATGTAACTTTTTTTCCAAAGTAACTAAAAAAGTAAAAGAGTCTTGCTCAGGGACACTTCGACACATGACACGTCCCAGTCAAGGTTTGAACCTTCGACCTTGCAGTTACCAGACAACCCTCTTAACCCAGGGAGCCACGGAGGGAGGATGGAGTCCAATCTCCAAAGACGTTGCACTATTCAAATTTGTACAATGTGTAATAAATTGTGAAATTCTAATGAAGTCTCTCCTGGTTGAATGGATGACTTTTATGACTTTTTTCAACATGCTTTACTATGACTTGTTAATTAAATTAAGTTGAGTATCTTCAAAAATAAAGTAACTTAAAAAGTATCTTCAAAAATGAAGTAACTAAAAAAGTAACTTTTTTTCCAAAGTAACTAAAAATGTAACTTTTTTTCCAAAGTAACTAAAAAAGTAAAAGAGTCTTACTCAGGGACACTTCGACACATGACACGTCCCAGTCAAGGATTGAACCTTCGACCTTGCAGTTACCAGACAACCCTCTTAACCAAGGGAGCCACGGAGGGAGGATGGAGTCCAATCTCCAAAGACGTTGCTTTACTATGACTTGTTAATTAAAATAAGTTGAGTATCTTCAAAAATTAAGTAACTTAAAAAGTATCTTCAAAAATGAAGTAACTAAAAAAGTAACTTTTTTTCCAAAGTAACTAAAAATGTAACTTTTTTTCCAAAGTAACTAAAAAAGTAAAAGAGTCTTACTCAGGGACACTTCGACACATGACACGTCCCAGTCAAGGATTGAACCTTCGACCTTGCAGTTACCAGACAACCCTCTTAACCAAGGGAGCCACGGAGGGAGGATGGAGTCCAATCTCCAAAGACGTTGCACTATTCAAATTTGTACAATGTGTAATAAATTGTGAAATTCTAATGAAGTCTCTCCTGGTTGAATGGTTGACTTTTATGACTTTTTTCAACATGCTGTACTATGACTTGTTAATTAAATTAAGTTGAGTATCTTCAAAAATAAAGTAACTTAAAAAGTATCTTCAAAAATGAAGTAACTAAAAAAGGAACTTTTTTTCCAAAGTAACTAAAAATGTAACTTTTTTTCCAAAGTAACTAAAAATGTAACTTTTTTTTCAATGTAACTAAAAAAGTAAAAGAGTCTTGCTCAGGGACACTTCGACACATGACACGTCCCAGTCAAGGTTTGAACCTTCGACCTTGCAGTTACCAGACAACCCTCTTAACACAGGGAGCCACGGAGGGAGGATGGAGTACAATCTCCAAAGACGTTGCACTATTCAAATTTGTACAATGTGTAATAAATTGTGAAATTCTAATGAAGTCTCTCCTGGTTGAATGGTTGACTTTTATGACTTTTTTCAACATGCTGTACTGACTTGTTAATTAAATTAAGTTGAGTATCTTCAAAAATAAAGTAACTTCAAAAGTATCTTCAAAAATGAAGTAACTAAAAAAGGAACTTTTTTTCCAAAGTAACTAAAAAAGTAAAAGAGTCTTGCTCAGGGACACTTCGACACATGACACGTCCCAGTCAAGGATTGAACCTTCGACCTTGCAGTTACCAGACAACCCTCTTAACCCAGGGAGCCACGGAGGGAGGACGGAGTCCAATCTCCAAAGACGTTGCACTATTCAAATTTGTACAATGTGTAATAAATTGTGAAATTCTAATGAAGTCTCTCCTGGTTGAATGGTTGACTTTTATGACTTTTTTCAACATGCTGTACTATGACTTGTTAATTAAATTAAGTTGAGTATCTTCAAAAATAAAGTAACTTAAAAAGTATCTTCAAAAATGAAGTAGCAGTGGGCTGCCAATGACAGGCGGCCGGGGAGCTAGGGGTAGTGTCTTGCTCAGGGACACTTTGACACATGACACGTCCCAGTCAAGGTTTGAACCTTCGACCTTGCGGTTACCAGACAACCCTCTTAACCCAGGGAGCCAAGGATGGAGGATGGAGTCCAATCTCCAAAGATGTTGTACTATTCAAATTTGTACAATGTGTAATAAAAGTAACTTTTTTTCCAAAGTAACTAAAAAAGTAACTTTTTTTCCAAAGTAACTAAAAAAGTAACTTTTTTTCCAAAGTAACTAAAAAAGTAACTTTTTTTCCAAAGTAACTAAAAAAGTAACTTTTTTCCCAAAGTAACTAAAAAAGTAACTTTTTTTCCAAAGTAACTAAAAAAGTAACTTTTTTAAAAAAGTAATTATAAAAGTTACTTTTTAAAAAAAGTAATTATAAAAGTAACTTTTTAAAAAAAGTAATTATAAAAGTTACTTTTTAAAAAAGTAATTATAAAAGTTACTTTTTAAAAAAAGTAATTATAAAAGTTACTTTTTAAAAAAAGTAATTAAAAAAGTTACTTTCAATGAAACGCTGTACTATGCCGTTCATAATTGCAGAAACTCCCTTCATCAACACTATCCCGCTGGACTCCAGCGGGATTATGCCTTATCTGACCTCAGCATCACCAGCCCTCGATTGTCTTCCTTCAGGATTTTATTTTTTATTTTATTTTATTTATTACACTATATTTATCCCTTTATGGGGGGAAAGCTAGGGGTACAGTGTCTTGCTCAGGGACACTTCGACACATGACACGTCCCAGTCAAGGATGGAACCTTCGACCTTTAACTTTTATAGACATGCTATACTATGACTTTTTATGATTGTTTCATCATGTTAAACTGACTTGTCGACATGCTATACTGTGCTATAATGTTTATAACTGCAGCAACTCCCTTCATCAACACCATGCTGTACTATGACTTAATTAAATTAAGTTGAGTATCTTCAAAAATAAAGTAACTTAAAAAGTAACTAAAAAAGTAACTTAACGACATGCTATACTATGCCGTTTATAACTGCAGAAACTCCCTTCATCAACACCACGACCAGTGGCTTGGACTCCAGCGGGATTATGCCTTATCTGACCTCAGCATCACCAGCCCTCGATTGTCTTCCTTCAGGATGGAGTCCAATCTCCAAAGACGTTGCACTATTCAAATTTGTACAATGTGTAATAAATTGTGAAATTCTAATGAAGTCTCTCCTGGTTGAATTACTTTTATATGACTGTTTTCGACATTCTAAAATAAGACTGTTTTTGACTTTTTTCGACATGCTGTACTATAACTAAGTTAAGTTGAGTAACTTCAAAAATGAAGTAACTTCAAAAGTAACTTTAAAAATAAAGTAACTTCAAAAGTAACTTTAAAGAATAAAGTAACTCAAAAGTAACTAAAAATAAAGAGTAACTTTTAAAATAAAGTAACTCAAAAAGTAACTAAAAATAAAGAGTAACTTTTAAAATAAAGTAACTTTTATACACATGCTATACTATGACTTTTTATGATTGTTTCATCATGTTAAACTGACTTGTCGACATGCTATACTGTGCTATAATGTTTATAACTGCAGCAACTCCCTTCATCAACACCATGCTGTACTATGACTTAATTAAGAAACCTGGAAAATTAAGTCACGGATGCAGACAGCTGCTGATTTAAATCTGTTGTAAAATGCAAACACGCCACTGGGCCTTTGTCATGTTGCCGGGATGTTATTGTTTATTGTTTAGTTTCTCAGAACAATTTTCTCTCAGCGTCCATAGTATCAGCATGAGTGAGCCCAGCAGTGACTCACTGGCCATTCAGAGCCTGAGAAAACAGACAGGGTACATTCCTCAGTGTATCCTGAGCTCGGGACTGATATGGAGAACGGTGAGGAATTCTGCAGCACTGTCTCATATCATGTGATTCAACTGTGTGAATCATGGAGGATTGCCCCTTAACTACTACATCACTAATCAATGAAATTGAACTTATTTGTTCAGGATTGGCAAAGACAAAACATTGGTGTTTCACAGGTAAATACGTCTCTCTACAGGCCATGTAGAAGTTGTATGTATAGAGGATGTATTGAGATCCGTCACAATGTTCAACTACTCCTTCACAAGTAAAAGTCCTGCATTCATACTTCCATAACAATTTAGAAAAAGGAGCAAAATAGTGTCTGTTATATTATAATTTTGGATTATTATTATTACTGCTGAATTACTGTGTGTGCAGCATTTTAATATTTGTTGCTGGTTATGGTTGAGCTAAATTGAATTAGTTTATATACTATTGAGAAGGTCAGTCTATAACAAATGCATCATATTCTGTAAGCTGATCATATCTTAGTATTCAATCAACTGTAGAATCAACCTAGATCAGGCTTATATTTCTAGACTTGACAAAGCCAAACTCAGGAGGTATAGGTTGTCCATTAATCAGCAGGTTGATGGTTGAATTACCAGCTCCTCTTGTCCACATGTCAAAGTGTCATCAAGCTTTGCCCTGATGGCCCGGCGAGCACCTTGCATTGCATCTCTGCCACCATCGATGTGTGAGAGTAGTACCAGGCGACTGTGGCTAAGTGGAGAGCAGGCTCCGCTAGTCCCATGTCGATGTGTCCTTGAGCAAGACACTTAATCCCAAAATTGCTCTCGTAACTGTAGCGCTGTATGAATGTGATAGAATCTGATAGGCACGTGTCACTTAGCCCCTGCCATCAGTGTGTAAATGGGTGAATGATGACAAGTAGTGTGAAAGCGCTTTGAGTGGTCGGAAAGACTAGAAAAGCACTATACAAGTACAGTCTATTTACCATTTACCATGACAAGTAAACGGTCCTTTAAAGTGCCCGTTTGACATCAGCAGTTCCAAACAAAGAAATCTGTATTTCCGAGAGGTGGAGGTATGTGGGGGTGGGGGATCTGAATACACCTGCTTCCATCACAAGCAACAAAGAGGGCTTATCTGAGGGGTTGGTGGGGCAGGGGGGGTGGTGCTTCAATCTAATTACAGACTCTGGGGAGATGACTTCATTGAGGTGACGCCCGACCCTAGGGTGAGTGATTTTCTGTGTCTCCCATCACATTAGGAACAGGCCTCTCCAAGTACTGTAGGCAAGCCTGGTCTGTACCTTTACACAGTAATTGAAAGGCTAACTACAGTATTTTGCAAGTCAAATAAGAAGTTTTTAAAACCATATGTAATATAGTAAATGCAACTTGAACTTATCTCACAGTGTCTGTGACTGCAGCAATGAGAGTTAAGTAGTCTCTGTGGTGTTTGTATTAGTCTCAGTCGCTTCCTTTAGACTTCCAGTCTTGCTGTAGTATTTCAGTAAGTGGTGTTGTCCTCAGTGCATTATTCACTTGGGTTTTGTGGTTTGAACATCCATTTTCCACAAGCTCAGGGGCTTCAAAGATGGGATATGGAAAAGCTATCCTCGGGCACCACCATGCTCATAACCAAATTACAAGCCTGTGTATGTCGTTCATCCTCTCATTCCCAGGACAATTAACTGCGTCTGACAGTGGGCTAATGAGCCAAAGAGCCATAGCATTTGTCCAATCTGCAGTTGAGATCAGTTGTCATTAGCAATTGGGAGCACCCACCCTTTCAGTCTTCCTAAAATGGAGATTGGCAAATAATGAGACAGTGCAGGAAATGAGATTGCTGTATGGACAATCATTACTGTTGAGGGGGTGGGACTGGAAAAAGAGTAAACACATTGGGAAAAGTATGTGTGTGTACATATGACCACAATGACAGGCCAGCAGGCTGATACAGTCATTATTAACCCAAATGAGCAAGATCAAGTGCTTTGTGTTTACATGACAGAGATAAACTGTGGTTGCTATTCAACATCAGCCGCTTCACTACCACTTAGGAGCTTTCTAGAACCATAATGATGTGCATGCACCGTCAGGACTCTTGGACACAAATGACTGCAACAGATGTAGTGACAAAATGCAATTAAACAGGTACAATATATGCATTCAAGACCACTAACGTAAAGAAGAAAAGACAGTTTGACTGCTTAAGGATCAGTGCTAATGAATTCATAGCAGTTAGACATAAATCATGCTTGTTTTTTACATTCATATTTTTAGATACAACAAAGAGGCATTTAGAAAATAAAGCCTAATATAAAAGAACAAATCTTCCTAAGAAACAATGTAATTGTCTCATCTCAATCAGGACTCACTTTTCATCAGCTCACTTCAGTTCTCATTTAGGTATTGAAGCGCCATCTAGTGATTTATATAAGCATGTGACGTTATTACACATTTAATTGTTATCAGAAGTCTAACTGCAAATGTACTTGAATCATTAGAAAGAAACATTACCAACTCATCACAAAATTGAAGTGTCGCAGAGTTCTGTTGTTATAAGTGCCTTGAACCTTTGAATAAATATGTGAGTTTTCATGATGAAGGGTTGACATTTAACCATCATTCAAACAACATGAAAAGAAGGACGGGGCAGAGCCATGTGCTGCAGGTATGATAAAGCAAAACCATTCCTGAACTGGCTGCTTTGTTATCTTGCTATGCCAAACACAATGGAATTGTTCTAAACCTACATAATGCATAGCATGTTGTGACAGCATCACTTGTTGGCTCTCTGTTTTTTCCTTACCCTACACAGTTACCTACTTTAATTTGATTTAATTTATTCATTTTATCATTATTTAACTTGGGTTGTTGACATGTATGGATACTCCATCCAGCTTTAAACTATTTCTTTACCATGCTGAACATATACGGGAGTATTAATATGTCACTTAATCTAGTTTAAATCTATTTTTCTCATAAGATGAACAGTTTAGCGTGAACAGTATCTAATAATCAAACTGTAAACACATTATGTTTGTAGTTTTAACTCAAATTATTTTCATTATTTCAAAGTGAATTGAACACTAACATTTCTATGGAAGCCCATTTCCACCACTGTGATGACAAAATAAAGATCCTCTAAGTCATTATAATGAGAAACGTTCTTAAAATAAGGACTTAGCATCTCATAATTATGACTTAGTATCTCTTTAATAATTATGAGGTGCTAAGTCATAATTATGAGATACTAAATCATAATTATGAGATAGTAATAGGACTTACTATCTCATAATTATGAGATGCTACGTTTATTTTGACAGGTTTCTCATTATAATGACTTACAGGATGTTTTGTATCACACTTCTTTGTTATTCATTCCCAAAATACCAAACAGAGGACTGTCTATGAAACTAATATCTTGAATGTGGTCAACCTCGCAGAGCAGTAGAAACTTTTACAAGCAGCCAGGACAAGGCTGGAGGTGAACTTGTCGGTCTTTAGGACCCTGCGGATGCCCAGTGATAATCACGTGACAGGACGTTGATGGATGATGATTCTTCCCCCGCTGCTAACAGACTACTGGATGCAGCACAACAGCAAAAACAGACATTGAAATAGTACTCTCATAATGCTTATTAGTGATGCACTAGTTTACGGTTAGGTCATCGCAGGAAGGCAGCGGACATGGCTGCTGGTGTCTTACTCTTCGTTGCAGTGAACCTCGCGTGTTTATCCGTCAGTGGAAACTTGGTAAGAAAGAAACTAAAAGTTGACTGAGGTTATATTAATTATAGAAAAAGTCACCTGACTACCCACAGTTCCTGGAACCTTTTATAACAGTTAAAGTAGAAATAGTTTTCCATTTAATCTTGGTTTTTATTAGGGGAAACACTCTTTGAATTCAAGGCTATATAAAGTTTACAATCTATTCTAATGCTAATATTATCCCCTGACCACAGATTGAAGGTGATAAATACCATACTGTATGCAGTTCAGTACTCAAATAATATATATATTGTCTATATTATAATCAAACAGCAATACCAGAGTGTACAAGTTAAATTCCTGCAACTCTTACTCAAGTAAGAAAATAATGTATTTTCAGCTGTGTAACTTAACCTACAATAATATATCATGATTTATTAGTTGATTTTATATTTTGTATTAATAATCTAAATCTGGAAAGTAAGTTATGACTAAAGCTTCAAAATAAATGTGGAGTAAAAAATAAAATATTTACCTCCAAAATGTAGTTGAGTAGAAGTATATAATACAATAAAATGGAACTACTATAGTCATCAGTGGCGGGCCGTGCATTTTATGCCTGGGCCTTCTACAGTTGAACAGCTACGGTGCAGATACATGAATCCGTGCATGACGGGACGCTGGTCATTAACGGACAATGCATAGTCAAATCAACGTAACGTAACGATGGCCTATCTCGAACGATTCCGTCGTGACGCACTTTCTTCGGCGATCGCCATCCAAGTGTAAATAATATTAATTCATACATATCAAAGAATCTACGTGTCAAATTTCATGAATATATATGGACGTTTACATGGCTAAATACTATAGGAAAGTGACTTTGATGGGAGAAAGCAGAAAGAACACTCGGCGACGCTCGGGCGACGGTGGAGTTGTTGAAGCGTGATATCTTATTGTGAAGGACAGAACTACGTTCCCGGATGTGTTGACAGTGAATTTTATTGGAACAATAGCTAAAAACAATTTGCAGAAGCCGGCCGGCGTTTGATAAAAAGCCGGCCGGCGTTTGAAAAAGCCGGCCGGCTTCGGCAAACGCCGGCCGGCTTTTTTAACCTACAAGTAAGCGTGTCTGTTGAACGTTGTGTGCCTGCGTGTCGTATTTGCTTTGTCACCGTCAACACGAGAACATTTTGAGCATAATATGTAGCTAGCTAAATTAGTATGTTTGCAGTTAGCATCAAGCTACAACAACACTACTTCCGGTTTGTATTCCTTGAGAATTTAAAGCCTCTTCCTTGAATTAAATGAAAAGAAATGTTGAATTTATCACAAGAACTGCACAGATTATGTTTTTAAGAAATAGTTCCTGCCTTTTATCCCCTAGCTTTGTAAGACAAAACTAAAAATTTTCAGTCAGTCAGCCATACTGGAGAATGTTGACATCAACATGTAACGTTACGACTTCTGGTTGTATTTTTCAAAATAAAAGACGGGATTTTCCAAACTGACAAGAAAATACATTTGTTTACTTTTGAGTATTCCCATCAGTTCTACTAATTCTGCTGCACCACATTTTGGAGGCAGATCTATTTTTTACTATTCAATTTATATGACTTATTTGAATATGATGCTTTATTATGAACGGTGGTGGAAAATAAATATGTAGCCATGTTTACTCACGCATTTTTAAGTACCTGTACTTTATTATTTACATTTTGAGGGTTAGGAAAGCCTACAACAGTACGTGTATAAGCACGGGTTCTTAAAATGACCTCCACCACAGAGAGCTGCAACTGTAAAAAGCTGGTTTACAGTTAAATGGCAATTCATCTCTAAAAAAATATAAATTTATAGTAGTCTATATCTTGCTCATAAAACGTCTGAATGCAGGACTTGTAATAGGCTATTTTTACACTGTGGTACTGCTGCTTATAGCTAACTATCTGACCACTTCTTCCACCACTATGAACTACACTACCCAGCAGCTTATAGCGTTAAAGCAGTTAGCTTCCACTCAACAAGCTAGCTACAACATCAAATACAGCTTTAAACGATGTACATATGTAATAATGATTAGATGATATCATCTTGATGGCTTAACATTCACGTGGTCTATCTGGCTGTATAATGTAGTCATACTACGTGAACTACAAGTGCCTCAGTTACATTCCACCACTGATTGTATCTAATAGAGATTACAGTGTCAATACAAACTTCCAGCTTTTTTAAGATACACCTTACTAGATACCATGCCATCTCTTGCAGGTCTCTGGAGAAAGGTCATTCTCTATAGACTACAAAAACAACTGTTTCCTCAAAGATGGGAAGCCTTTTCAGTACATCTCAGGAAGTATTCACTACTCCAGAATCCCACAGTACTACTGGAAGGACCGTCTCGTAAAGATGTACATGACTGGACTCAATGCTATCCAAGTGTAAGTTCAACACATTGCATATTTCGCGGTAGGTATGCTCTTTTTTTACAGAACATGTGTTCTGCTGCCACACAGATATGTGCCTTGGAACTTCCATGAAGCGGTGCCGGGGGTCCAAAACTTCAAAGGGGACCGAGATCTGGAGCATTTTTTGGATCTGGCCAATCAGACAGGTCTTCTGGTCATTCTGCGTCCCGGACCGTACATCTGTGCAGAGTGGGAAATGGTGAGACATTGAGCTTTTGAACATTTGTAGTAACAAAAGGAGTTTGTAACATCAAAGCCTAAAGCACAATAAGTGATAAATTATCAGAAAAAGTGTCTTAAACCAAGAATTACAATGGTGGAAATTGAGAAAAGAGTATGCTTTATTTGCTGCATTCTTTCAGTGATGTTTGGTCTTTCTACCCAGGGCGGATTGCCAGCGTGGCTACTTCAGAAACCAAACATCATACTTCGCTCAGCTGACACAGGTATGACTACTGCATCTACTGTATGTGTCTTTGTTTTTTTATACCTATATGCCATTGATTTGTTTTCCTCTGCTCCAGATTATATCCAGGCAGTCAGCAACTGGCTTGCTGTTCTTCTGCCCAAAATGAAGCCGTGGCTGTATATCAACGGGGGCAACATCATCACCGTCCAGGTAGAGCAGGAAGTGGTTACGTTTCGTATGAATTAGTATCATAATATTGGTTTTAATTATGCATCTTTTTTGGCCACAGGTGGAGAATGAATATGGAAGTTACTTCGCTTGTGACTACAACTACATGCGTCACCTGCGGACTCTGTTCCGCTTCTTTCTGGGGGAAGACACAGTCCTGTTCACCACTGATGGAAACACAGACAAGGAAATGAAATGTGGAACTCTGGAGGGATTATATGCCACAGTGGACTTTGGCACAGGTTGGTATTTGATGAAAATTATTAACAAGATAGCAAGTACCCTGTAATTTATGTTATTTATACGGAAAGTGGCAATTTCTACAATTTGTCCCCTCATACAGACACCAACATAGCTAAAGCCTTCAGCCGGCAAAGACGGTTTGAACCTCGAGGGCCCCTGGTTAGTTGTATATTAATTCACTTATCTTAAGTGAAGTAAGTAAGTTACTGACTCCTCAAACCAAGCATATGATGGTAACATGTTTTAAATGATGTTACAGGTGAACTCAGAGTTCTACACTGGCTGGTTGGACCACTGGGGAGATCAGCATGCTGTGGTTGATGCTCAGAAGGTCAGCAAAGTGCTACAAGAAATGCTAATCATGGGGGCCAACGTCAACATGTATGTCTCCCTAAACACTCGCAAAAAATATCCTGGCATTGTTCTAGATTTTCTTATCAACAAATCCCATGAATGTAGAATATTGCCAGCCTTTTCTTTAGGATGCATCAACCAACAGTTTGAGATGAAACTGCTCCTACAAGGTGAAAAGCACCTTTCTGTGTGATGAACAGTAAGTTTCCCACACTAAGTAACACATTCTTCCCCTCTCTCTCTCCTCTCAGGTACATGTTTGAAGGAGGCACTAACTTTGGCTACTGGAACGGTAAAGTCATTGGTTTCATAATCAGTACCTCAGTTGTTCACACGATTTAGATAAAGATAAAAGCTCAGCTTGTGGTTCATTTGTCCCTTTGTAACTCCCCCGAAGGTGCCGATCATGACACCAGGTTCCGCTCAGTAGTGACTAGTTATGATTACGACGCCCCGCTGTCTGAGGCAGGAGACCCCACAGAGAAGCTGTTGGCCATCAGAGACGTCATTAAGCAGGTAGCATCGATTTAACTGAGGTCCTGATTACACTTGTTCATATGTCTAAGATATGATTAACGCATCGCTGTTTTCTCTACAGTTTAGAGATATTCCCTCTGGCCCCATGCCACCAGCAACTCCAAAGTTTGCCTATGGCTTTGTGACCCTGAAAAAGGTAAAATAATACACAAAAAAGTGTAAAGAGCCGGAGGTTGTGACTGATGCCAATAATGGACACTTTTTTTCAGGTCGGCAACGTCAGCGGCCTGTTGAACACGCTCTCACCCCTCGGGCCAGTGAAATCCCAGTATCCTCTGACGTTTGAAGAGATGAAACAGGTATAGTGTGCATGTCCAAAAGGCAAACAACAGGGGAGGGGACTAGTGTTGTAGTGGCATTAAACCTCTTGAAACGTGGAGAACTTCTAGACTGTTGTGTCTGCAACCTGTCATGTCTATTGTGTTCAGTACTATGGATACATGCTTTATCGGACCACGTTGCCCCGGGACCTCTCAGAGCCTACGCCACTTATCTCTCCGCTGAATGGGGTTCATGACCGTGCATATGTGTCCGTCAATGGGGTAAGCCTTCACAATGAACTTTTGTTGTCTGGCCAATCAGATCTGTCAGGTCAGGTATAGGGAAAACATCACAGGTTAAAAACAGGCATGATTGTTTTTAAAATGTCAGGTGTGAAAATTCCTTCCTTATTTTTTTAATGTCCATGCTCATTGAGTGCGTGTGTGTCTGTGTGAACAGGTTTTCCAGGGTCTGTTGCAGAGAGACACTGTGCTGGTGATGAACGTAACTGGACAGCAGGGGGACACTTTGGACATCCTCGTTGAGAACATGGGCAGGGTGAACTTTGGCAGCAAGATCAATGACTACAAGGCAAGAGAACAAAGTCCTGTAGACAGTAAACTGCATTATTGTCTGCACACACAATCACTTCTTTAATTCCCCATTGTTTAGGGTTCTGCAAACCTCAATGCTGTGTGTCTGAATCCAATTACAGCTAAATCAATCTTAAATGAAGTTTCATATGATGGGGTGTACACAAACAATATTATCAGGGACATTCCTGACAAACTACAAACCCTAAAACAATTGTGAAAAATTAAGACTATTCCTATTGTTGATGGTTCCTGTGTTTAACCTGACCTACCTACACAAAGTATACGCTATTAAACATAATGTATGTACTTCAGGGCCTCTTGAGCAACTTGATCCTGGGTAGAGATGTACTGACTGACTGGAACATCTACCCTCTGGACATTGATGGAGCCATCGCTGGAGGATGGCCTCATTCAGACAGTCAAAAGTCCTTCCCCGTCCCTCAAAAGGACCCATCAGTCGGACCAGTCTTTTACATGGGGACCTTACAGCCCAACGGCCTGGCCTGGGACACCTTCCTCAAGCTCAGTGAATGGACAAAGGTAATGTTGAATGTTTTTTGGGTGGTGGGTGTTTATTCCTTGTGGGTTTACCTCATGATTCCAAGGAAAAAAAATAATTGTATCCTTATTATTTTGTCCTTTTTTATATCAGGGTCAGGTTTGGATTAATGGTGTGAATCTGGGACGTTTCTGGCCAGCAAGGGGCCCTCAACAGACTCTTTATATCCCTGGACCCCTGCTCAGCACCACCCTACCCAACAACATCACAGTGCTCGAGCTGGAGAGGGCCCCAGCACACCTACGGGTTCTTTTCATGGACCGGCCTCAGTTTAATGTCATTGCTGAAAAGTCTTAATGGAGCGCAACACGCAGCTGAAGGAATGCTACATACCAATATCTGAATAAAGCAAGTTTGACTGAATTCATAATCATAGCAATCCAATGTCCACTGCTTTAAAACAGCAGCCAAATCAGTCAAACAGTGATTCAAAGAGGATTTTGTCTTTAATGTTCAACATACACGGACGCCTGTGGAAAAAATGACAATGACATAACAGTATTACAGTTTGTTTTATTCATTGCATTTGCTTATTTACCATTTCCATAGTTGCAGATACTGTCAATAAATTATACATTTATCATGTTTAATACGGTTTATTCTCCCAGTTGTCTTGAGATCATCTGACGTGATAAAAAATGTAATCTCAAATCCATGTTTTGAGTTGAAAATGAAACTAGCACATTGGCAAGACACAGCGATCTCTATCAAGGCTGCCAAATCTCACTTTAGTTTTAATGAGGGAGCTTCCTTCCAGCCAAAGATGATTTTCTTTTATCATTCTTAGTTGTTTATCAAAAATTTGGAAATCATAATCTGAAAAGGGAAGACAGAAACTTGCCACCTGTTTTTTTTTTCTTTAAATATAAGATTAGTTTTTTCCCCAATTTGCATTTTCTTTTGTTCATTTTGTTAAACTTAGACTTTTTGGTTGACTCCTAACTGAAATGGCTGTTAGGTCTTGCCTGGAAGAGCGTGGGCTTTTCGATGTGCTTGGACACAGGGAGGGGAGCAGAACGAATACTCCAGGTACTGAAATGGGATCTTCCCGATCAGAGACTCTCCACACGACCAGCACCTCCTGGAGACAAAGACACACAAAGAGCACATTGTATTATTTTTTTTTACATTAATTCCTAATGCAAAGTCCTACATTACTTTATGACTAAACTCAATGAGAGGACGTCTCTTTGGGACTTACTTGACATTAGATAGACCATCTCCTGCAGCAGATACTTGCACTGCTAACCTCCGCTCTGCTGCCAAAGCTCTCTTTAACAAAAAAAAGAAAACAGTTAACATTTTCAAGATGTTTAAAAAAAACATAACCTGAATATCAGAGATTAAATACACGTTAACTCACCTTTTCACGATCAGTCAGAGATGCAAACCTCTTCTTTTCCTCTGCCTCCGACTCTTGTTTCCTCTTTTCCTCCCTCTGCTCTTTCTCTCGCTGTTTTTTTACTGCCTTTTGTGCCTTTTTCTTCTCCATCTTTTTGGATTCAATCTCTGCCGTTAGGGGCCCAGGGACCTAGAGGTGCACAGGTGTAAAGAATGAGTGCTCCGCTTGCATTTAAAGACATAAGTGTAAGAGTTAGACTGCACATTCTTACCTGGGCCTTGACGTAGTCATATTTGTCCGGATTCTCGCCCATGTATTTACGAAAGACATTCCTTGTGTCTTTGTCAGGGCAGACAATATATGGCGTCTGCCCTTTGTTACCCCTGTAAAGGAATATTTCAGAAACAACGTTTAAGATTGGGCATAGAATCACTGCAATTCACTACAATTGCTGCAGATTTTCCTCACTGAAGTTTTAACCTTTACCACGCTTGAAAATACAATTTCTATACCTGCAGGCTGGGTCAGCTCCTGCATCCAGGAGCAGCCTGACCACGGCCTTCTGTGCAGCAGCTGAGGCAACATGAAGCAAAGTGAACCCCGACGAGTCTATGGGCTGATTGAGGAGCATTAGAGGACTTGGCACATCAGAAGGGTCTCCACTCTGTGGCGTTTCTCCAGGTGGCTGAAGGAGCCCACGTAGAAAGTCCACATCCCCAACCTTACAGGCTGTGAACACTTCATCCCTCAGGCCATACTCTGACGACTCATCAACACTTTCTATAGACACAGAAAGCTAAATAATAAGTATCTTAAACAAGTGGCAAGTTTGAGTAACACGTGCAACATGATGAATAGTGGGAAAGAAGCACTTACTCACCTTCTAGTGGCTTCTTGCTCTGCGCTTTCCTCTTCCTCTTGTGCTTTGATTGGGTCTCTAGAGGGGCATCTTCTGCTGGTGCAGCCTCTAGCACTTCTTCTTGATTGTCTGCTTCTGTGTGACTCAATTCTGTGTCACACATGGATGTAACATTTCATAAATCTTGCAGAACCTTTATGTGATAAATAAGCATTCCTTGGGGTTCTGTATTGTAGCTATAATAGCCACCTATGTGGCGACACGCTGGACCAGACCTACCCTCATTCTGCAGTTTGGATTCCTCCCTCTTTCTCCTCCGTCTTCTTCTTTGTCTGGAGGGACAGATTTCAAACTCCCTGAGGTGCAGAGTTCCTATTGTCAGCTCCACCATCTCCAGCTGGATGTCTCCACCCTCTTCTTCACCAGAGCTATCGTGGTTTTCATCTGCTGATGCCAAAAATAAAGAAAGTGTGCTGAAATACCAAAATTCACAGTCAATATTTGACCCACATTGAGCTCAATAGAATGTAAGCCCGTAGTGTACACACTGTGTATGTTCCCCTCTTCAGCTCACCTTTCTCTTCATCTGTATTTATTTGCGCTGCGAGTTTGATACTTTTTTTCCAGGCCTTCTTAGATGGAGCAAAGACTGCAGACATGTCCGTGTCTTTCCCTGCAGCGAGATATTTTGCACACCGTATTGATTATACCCTAGCTGTACGACAATGAGCAGATAACATGTCATTATTCCATGGATGTATAATTCAGCTTACCATAAACACGGACGGTGGAAAGCACCTCATGTACCCTCTTTGCCTCCCGAAAGGTCGCCCTGCGTGTGGGAAAGGGGACCGTGTGGATCCTGGGGTCTTTTTTGTCGAACGGAGCTGCACGACCACCAAAAAAAATGCTCTTATTGTAGCTGGGAGCTCGTACAAATATCTCAGAGGCTTCCTTCAAGTGTTCCTCCCAGCTGACCAGAAGATCCTGGATGTCCTGCAAAATGTTACACAAGTGTTTGTGTGTGCACATGAAGAAGTTGCTACCTCACCTTATAATAGAGTTGTAGAATACACTGCAGAAAAGAAAACTCCTAAGAATGGATTACATCAAAACATGTTACATAGGTTTACTTTTTAAACTTTATAAAACTAAAATGAATTAAAGTGTTAAACGAGAAAATTGTTGCTGGCCATTTTTGGGAGTTGTCTTCTGACAATCCAATGTTCTTTTTGGAATAAGTGACCTTTACACAGAGAGCAAACTGTTTTTGTGAATAAGCAGCACCTAGGCACACTCGCATAAGTAATAGAAATTACCTGGAGGAAACTTATTTGGTACTAGAGAAAAAAAATAATGGAATTCAACAGAAAGCATCACGAGGGATGACATGGATCATCTTTGGCCATGTGACAGAGCGTCACAGCTGAATTAGTTTGTACTCTGTGAATAAAAAAAGTAAACCATCATTGTGAAGGAAGAAATGACAGCGGCTGTTAAATGAACTGTGACCTTGCCTTGACTAGCGCCGCCTCATTGTATCGCCTCAGAGCAGCTCCTGCAGACTTCGGCGCGTGACTGCGGTTCTGAGAGTCTCTGAGTCCTTGCGCGGTGCCGCGCTTCGCTCGCACCGTGTATCGGTGGAAGGTCTTGTGCTGAAGGATTTCTTTTCTGGAATTCACAACCTATTAGTACACTAACACAACTGTATATACTTTACTCCAGAAGTTAGTTACTTATTGACCAGGTTTTCATGTTAGTGATAACTCTTCTTTTTCCACTTATAATTCCAGCTAGAACGTGTAATCTAAGGTCCTAAAAGCAAACAAACCAAAAACACGGTTCCCTCACACTCACCCATGGAACACAGCGCCAGCAAAGTGGCCTCCACCCGTCATGAGGATGACCCACACAGTCTTCATACTCATGGCTCTCAGGAAGGATCCCACTTCTTGCTCATCATCTGACTGAAATAAATAAAATATCTGTTAACATACACATCACACACTGTACAGTACTGTACCTGCTGAGCCTCACCTGTTTCCGTAGAATGCAGCGGTACACTGACAGATATTGTCCGGCCGAGTTCTGGAAAACCACCTTGTTGGGATGCCGAACGGTAAATAAACTGGTTTCAACTGAGCTCTCGTTATCGGTGCCGGTGACGTTGCTGCTTGTTCCTCCGCTCTCGCTATCCGAGTCTTCTTCCTCTGAATCCGACTCGGAGCCCGAGATGCTCGACATGTCTCCTGTAAAGCAAGAACAAGTGTTACAAACTATATACGGTCGCTCTCGTTTAGGCGTAGGACTCCGGTTTCCTCACCAGCTCCAGTCTTCCGTTCAAATTCCTCAGCTGTGACTGGTGGCATCGCCGAAATCTTTAGTCTCAAGTTGAAGCGATGCCAGTCAAGCTTGTAGTGCTCCATCTGAAATATGAAAAGACAATGTTACGTCATGTACACTTGTACAGTCTTCAGTACATTAACAGATCTTATTGTATTAATAGAGCAAAGTTTGTTGTGTTGTCACCTGTTCCTCACGACTGACAAAGGGACATTTGCAGGCTGAGCAGACCATCTTGTCCGACACCTCTCTGACCAGGCTGGACTCCCGCTGTCTGTCATCTCTGACCAGACTGGACTCCCGCTGTCTGTCATCTTCTGGGGATTTGTCTACAAACTCTGTAAGGAAGGCAATTGAGATCAGCTTCAAATAGACAGAAAATTACCGTCTTTACTACAGAAACAAAAAGCTACAATTAATTCATACACACCGTCTGAGGCTGGGTGAGTGTTTACAGCCTGCCTCAGGACGGACTTCACTTCTCTCAGTCCGCTCAGAGCCTCGTCATTCGGGGACAGATGAAAGATGGAGCGGTACTCGGCACCAGTCGTCATGTTCTGGACCTCATCGACCTACCAAGCTAAGACATAACAAGTAGAGAAACCCACCTACTGTTGTGATCGGAGTTATCCAAAACAATACGTTTCGGATATTGCCACAATGATTAGCTACTAGTCTGCAGTTAACAGCTTAGTCTAGCTCTTACAACATCGTTGTCATGAGATGGCAACAGCTTATAAACCATTTTTACCCTATTGTGAAAGCTAACGTTATCTCAGCTGATGTAACTAACATGCTCTTTGAACGCCACATGTAGTAGTGACTAATAACCATAATCTTCTTTACAAAAGTGTGCAGTCTACCTTTTTCTAAAAGGTAATTTAGTATATTACAGCTAGTGTAAGTTACAATTAGCTAACTTAAAAATAGCAGACGACTTACCATAAAAATGTGTTTCGAAAAGTAGTGCTAATGTTGTGTTGCCTCGCTTCGCCATAACAAACCTACGGAAGCCCGGAAGTGACAATAAAGCGTCAACGAGAAGGCAATCTATGGTCGGCGGCGGAAAGTAACTACGTACATTTACTTTGTAAGAAAGCTACCATTTTACCGTGCTTGTACTTTACTAGAGTATTTCCATTACTCCCCTATATTTTGAAGCAGATATTAATACTCCATTACATTTATTTGACCACTTTAGTTATAGTTACTCTACAGATTTAGATTAATACACAAAAATAAACTAATACATTTTATTTATTATAGGGTACTCAGTACTCAGTAATTTACCCCCACTCTGTACACACAATGCATCACTAATTACATTCCAGTAATTCTGAAATGGGCAATTCTGCAAGATGACTGCTTTACTTTTGGTAGTTTAAGTATAATTTGATGCCTATATCTTTATACGTTTAGTTATTGTTTCAATGCATGATGTCAACTTGTAACAGTATTTTTACTTTTATTCATTGCACGAGTTCTGTCCTTTCTTGTTAAATAGTAAGGCTATAGGAAGGTGGTTGTTTCTTGTAAGCAATACAAGTTGTTTGTTGTATGCACAGTGAGAAGAGTCATCAATATAAGTTTATATCTATGCACAGGGCTTTTTGTATATGTCACCATTTAAACAAAAATATACTGTATATTGTGTGTCTGCAATGAATCAACTAATCAAGACAAGATACAAGTAGATTTTAACACTGTAATGTTAGACAGACAGACAAACAAAAACAGGTGTATCAGTGTCCCAATTATCATTTTAGATGAAGGATATTCATATTTCACCATATTTAAGCCCCTTACTAATATCATGCATTTACTTGAGTTGACAGCCACTTTGACAGTTGCGTACCACCACTTGCTTTTTGTTTTTAACAAACCAAATATGCATATCCAGAGAGCTATCCTGCTGGGCTATTAAATACAAGTGCTCCTGGGACAAGATCAAGTCAAACATTTTATTAAGTGAAACAAAAAATATACACAATTTATTATGAATATAAAATGCATTAAAATATAAAAAACAAACATGCCTGTAATCTTTAAAACAAATGTTACATTTTTGATTCACTCGGGTTTGCTTCGATTTCTCTTTGATTTGTTAGTCGATGCTTGGATCAAAGCTCGTGCTGTTGGCAAAGAAAGACAGCAGATTAGAAAAATACTGCATTTCAAATCCAAGTTAAGCTCCAAGCTCCCCTTACCAGCCATATTACGAGCCTTTGTCTCTGCCAGATGCTTTTCCACCTCCCGAATTTCAGCAGCAAGGCTTCTCGCTTTGTTTGTGATGCGCTCACTCCTTTCCTGCAAATCATTCCTTTCGTTGCTGAAAGACAATAAATATAGTGAAATCATTCTGGATAGGGCAACAAGTTTGGTTTATGCAAAGGTTACACTCTCTCTCTATGCACATAGCACATTAACCTGTCCATAGAGGCTTGCCCATTCAGTTCTTCAGAAAGGTGCTTTTCCTCTTGCAGCAGATGACCCAGTGGCACCAACTTACTCACAACTTTACCCTTTTCCATCATCAGATCCATTCTCCGCACAGTTTCTACTGTACTGCAAATGAGAACAGGAATCATAAGACAAATACAAATTGAACAAAGTCATAACTGTATGATATAATAGTCTATAAAGTATTGTTTGGTCAACCTTAAGTGAAGCTAGAAACTGTTGGGTAACAGGTCAGGACACTAACTGAGGTTGGTCATGTAAAAAGGATCTATGGTCCGTTCCTGGAAGCATGAAGAAACACTTCCTTCTCATGGAGGTCATTCTGACTATTTATCTGCCATGTTATGTAAAAATGTCTGTTCTGAAAAAAAAGGTATATTTGACATGTGGCTGTGTCTTTACATTTGGTAAGCATGCTGCATATTACCAGAGAGGCACTAGAGCAGGCGACTCACTTCTATCACACTCGATTAACAAATATAAAAATCAATTTTAAAGACCCGCAACTCATCTTGAATTGATAACAATTTACAAAGTTAAGAGTCTCAACGTGTTTTGCTTCAGCATAGTTTTGATTTGTACAACCTCCCCTTTTTGACAGCCGATAGTGGTAGCCTTGAGCGAATGCCACTACTCCTCTTACTGGCTGCTCCTAAACTTTGTCCAAAGAATGCTCCAATGTAGCCTAATTTGTTTAATTTTATAACTTCAGTGTGGTCATGCAAAGTAGCTACTTCCTCTCACAGATGGTATCGGTTTAAATTTATACCATCTTAGATTTTTTTCTGAAGGACATGAAACATCTATAGGGCCAAATATGACAAAAAGCTGAACATGAAAGCTAGAGTCAATAGTGTGCTTTTCCGTGTTTGTTATTTAAAACTAGAACAATGATTTTATATCCATACCAATAACCACCGAGTGACGTATGCAATAACGTCACAGAGGACGCAGGTGGAGACAAAATCGTGTTTTTCAATCGTGTATTGACCAACTTCAATACACCTCAAGTTAACCAAACCAACGCTAAATACTCGGACTATAATACCGGTAACGTTACCATTGATTTATCTCTTCTTCAGCACGCAGTCTTTTTTGCCTGACTTCGGCCAGTCTGCGAGTGTTTTGTAGGATGGCATGCTGCAGCTCTTTGATCTGCTCCTGCAATTTAATGCGAGGGAATCACAACGTTTAGTTTTCTGAGAAAGAGGTAACTAACGCCAACACTTGCTGTAATGTTGTCATTAGCATCAACCTACCGTAGGAGAACAGTGTTGCGACTGAAATGTATGATCAGAAAAAGCGGGCATTATGTAGGCTACTTTGGTACAAAAAGTGTTTCCTAAAATCTCTGCCAGTATTTATAGGGTACACCCCAAGTAACTTAATTGCATCACGTTTCCCTCACACTTGGGTCTTTTCCTTGAGTTTTAGTCCCTCCCATCAGGGTCCGACTGATAGGGGTTTCCTCAACATCACTGGAGTTGCATACCAGAGTGAAGACAGACATATTATACGAGAAAACGAGTTTTATATATATTTTGGTCTGAACAACAAAAGGATCACAAACAGCTTTCTTCATCTGTTATTTCCCTCAGTAACTTGTATTATGGATACAATTAAAGCCGACTGACAGCTGGATCCGACTGTGATCCGCGACCGATGTCATCAGAAACAGACGTCGCTTCACGTGACACTTTATTAGGAATGGACGTCTCATTCTATTAATACATGTTTCCTCGATTCCTCTTCTTTTGCATGGTTTCCTTGCAAGACGCAATTAAGAGACTTTGGATGTACCCATAGACCTGTGGTACCGGGAATCGAAGTCGGGTCCGGCCTTTCCACTTCCACTGCTTTATATTAAGCACTTCTGGAGGTGATGCCAGAGCCCGGATAGCTCAGTCGGTAGAGCATCAGACTTTTAATCTGAGGGTCCAGGGTTCAAGTCCCTGTTCGGGCGGTAGCTTTTTCTTTTCTTTTTGAAATCTATTTGGATGAGAAAATGTTATTAACAAGTCTGTTTTGCAATAGTAATTGATCATCTGAAGTTAGCAGCGCAGCATAGCATGTCAACTGTTGGTGAGTTTAGCTTCAGTTGAGAGAAAACAGCCCTCCTGGTAGATGTTAAGACACCCAAAGTCTAAAATTGCCCAAAAACCTGTGCCAAACATTAAACCATTTCATTCTAAGCTCGTCATTGAAGTGGAGCTGTAATTACCCACAGTGAGACCTCCCATTATCCTACTGTTGGAGTTGTTGTTTGTGAAAGAATCAATCTAATATGGGGATTAAACTCACTCACAAACAAATAACAGTAACCTAGTAATTTACCTGATATAATCATGGGTATTATCTCTGGACAGAGATTTGGAACACCTATAAAGCGTAGGTGTTTGTGCAGGTAAAATGGCAACACTGAAGACATATCTGACTGGCAAAGATGGAGCAGATTATCCTCTTGTGCCTGGCTTCCACCTTTCTATCGGCCGTACATGCTCAGGTAAATATCCATGGGATTGGAGTGGGACAAGTTCAGCAGCAGACTGCAACAGAATTGAACAACTTTGTCCATCTTTTTTGCAGAAATTGTTGTTCAGCCCAAAATGGGGTCCCGTTGGCTATAAAGGTAAATGCAATTTGGATTGGATCTAAATGTTTATGTGAGACAGCAAAAAAAAAAAACGCACGCTGACTGAAAGCTTTTTTTTTTTTTCAGAACGAGAAGAGTATGATGGGACAGCAATGGATGAAATCATTAAAGCTAATGAGTTCCAAGGTAAGTTTCGCACAATTTACTTGTATTGTTTTGCAGTTTACACAATAAATGCGCTCCTGTTTGCCATGTCTAGAATGATTTCATTTTCACTGATATTTGTCTCAGCTTCCCGAATTATAGACAGCACAACCAGTCTCAGAGAGGGAGACATTGCTGTTTCCTCTGGAAGGCGCACCAAAGTCTGCTTTGCTCGTAGCTGCCTCTGGGCTAAGTCAGTGGATGGACATGTCTACGTTGCATATAAGCTCTCACCTGAATACTGTATGTTATTTTTACTTTTCTAAGTGTAAACAAATGCAACACATTACAGTCTGATACTTTTTGAAATTCACTAACTTTGTATTTGATGATTTTGTCTGTTCCTCACCGCTCTGTCTACACAAATATACAGCGGAAATGGAGACAAAGCTCATAAAGAAAGGGATGGAAAGTGTAGAGAAAGGTACCTGTGTGCGGTTTGTTCCTTGGACTCACCAACGAGACTACGTCGACATCCAGCAGAAGTCCGGGTGAGAGTCTTTGCTTGGAAAGCTTGATCCCTGCAGTCTTTGTTTTTAAAATGTTACTCCTTTAGCTAAATGTTTTTAGCGTGTGTGGAAGAGATGTGAAATGCAGCAGCTTTTAGAAATATAAGTAGACTTTAAATGGAAAGAATTATCATTTAATATCAACTTTCTTGCTCTACGGTACAGCACTAAACTCACTCCTTGAAGTTGATCTAATGATATGTGCTGTGTCTGCGTGTGTGTGTGTGTGTGTTCATCCAGCTGTTGGTCCTACCTTGGTGCGCGTGGTGGAAGACAGACCGTGTCTCTTCAGAGTCCCGGCTGCCTCCGCGTTGGAGTGATCTCCCATGAATTCATGCATGCCCTGGGCTTTGTGCACGAGCAATCTCGCTTTGACCGGGACAACTATGTCACCATCATGTGGCCAAACATTTGGAGGGGTAATTTCAAAGGAGCAGGAAGGGGGGGGGCGGGGGCATTGGGGAATAAGATCTCCACAAATGGTAAATTAAAGAACAATTATGATTAACTGTATTTCTATACCAATTTAAAAACAGATCGGTTGAGGAACTTTGAGAAATTCAAGACTGAGAGTCTGGACCTACCGTATGACTACGGCTCGATCATGCACTTTGGGATGTAAGTAATAATTTGATGTAGATACTGTGGTGTATGTATTATGATGTAACACATACTATTCATATGTTCAGGTATGCCTACTCTCAGGACGGGGAGCCGACCATCATTCCAAAGAACAGCCAGAACATCAAGAACATCAAGCTGGGCCAGGCGTCAGCTCTCAGCCACATTGACAAGATGAAAATCAACAAGCTTTATAAATGTGGTCAGTAACAAACATCCTGAACTAACCTCAAGTAACTATTTCAGAGCCAATAACCATATTGCTAAATGGGCTTATGATACCAACCATCTAACTTTGTTCTGTCTCTCTCTCTCCATAGGTGTCAAAGATGATAACTAACCAAACTGGACTGAGTTGAAACAGGAATTTGCTGAAAGCTAATACAATAAAACGATGTTAAATCATGGAAACAATTTCAATAAAGATTGATTCAAGCTTTTTATCAGCATTTACCCTGTGTGTATGCAGTCGTGTTTGTTTAAACAAGACATGTCGCTGATGTTCAGAAGGCTGAGAAAGTGAGCGGGGGTGTAAACTATAATAGTAAAGAGAGAAGTAGTCGTCCAAGTGTCCTTACCCACCCAATATAAAGTACACAGCATGTCATTTCATGAATCAGTAACAGATGACTTGAATGTGAAGAGAATGTAATACTACTTTCATACAAGCTGGCATACATAATACTGCAGTAAAAGAAACGTTTTGATGCATGGGTCATGTGATCACCTTAAAGGATAACTAGATGGAAGTACGTTTTAATTAGAGGAAGACCGGAAAAACAAATACCTGGATTAATAAAGACCCAATTTATGGTTTGCCAAGACACAAATGTATCCATACTTGAAACCCCGCACCCTTAACTTCGATACAGATATATTATAGTACTCTAATGTTCTGCAGTGATGTAGGCAAGATTTCATAAACGTCATTGTTCTTCAAATTGGCCCCTTTGATAAAAATAGAAATGCTATTTGGAGATGGATAAGGGTTTGTTTTTATATATTTACCTATGCGACAAAATGATTGTTGTCGAGACAGTTATCATCTGATAGTTTATCGCAAAATCACCTGGTTGCTGGTACAGTCAGACACAAATTGCTGGTCTGTTGGACTGGGTGGACAGTTATTCTCGTGATAGCAACTGCTGAGTTGTAGCACATCCAACAGCAAAACACCCTTAAAGTATCTTCATTTCTGAAAGTGCTGAATCTTACATGCACTAAGTACAGGGCCCAAGTCCAGGTCAGCATCAGGACCACCTGTTAAGGATCAGCAGTGGACTTGAGTAAATTACACACACTGGATGATAAGGGGTCTTAATCATGCTCCATCGCAGAACATGTGCCCAATCAGTACAGAGCAGAGGAGGAGAAGTGCCTATATAGATTCAGTGGAGGGGAGGAATTCATTTAGCTCTTGCATCGGAGGACTGCAGACTGAAACTGGTACACCAATCTGAAACACAATAATGCATTCTACCATGATCCTTCTGGGTGTTTTGTCGGGCTTGCTGACCCAGGCGTACACTCTACCTGTTAAGGTCAGTACCAAGAAAAAATGATTTTTAGAGGAAAAAACCCTTTTAATCTCATCATGCTTTGCAACCAAAATGTATTATAATGCACCTTTGTATTACAGAACTCTACTGGAGTGCATGAGGGAAAAGTGAGGTTGAAAAGGAAATACTCAGGTGGGCTTTACATTCACTTCATCACAAATGTAAATAATGATACTCTACATATTGGAAAATCGAAGGAAGAATGTAATGATCTTTCTGTTTTTGTGTTCAGATGAATTTACAGACCACGATGAAATGAATGCAATGGATCAAATCCTGGAAGTCAACAGGAGTAAGTAAGCATGTGAATTGGGTAAAAGTTGTTCAGCACACCCTGGACTAATTCAATGTTATTGTTTCCCATCAGGATTGCGAGCCCCCCGAGGACTGTCCTTCACAGAGGGAGATATCGCCACCTCCTATGTACGGAGTGCCATAACCTGCCCAGGCAATGCCTGTCTGTGGCCAAAAGCAGTTGATGGATTTGTTTATGTTCCCGTCATGCTCTCTCCACAATATGGTATGAATACACAGATATTAAGAGTTGTTGAAAAGGCACTGGGAGTTCAAATCTTTCTGTTAATTAAACTCAAATGTTTTTTTGGGGGGGGTAGACGACATGGACAGAATCACCATAGAAACTGGGATGCAGGACATTGCCTCTGGAACATGTATTAAATTTGTTCAACGCACTCATGAGGCCAGCTTCCTCGATATCCAGCCTAGATATGGGTGAGCATGACAGCGACATGTGGCTTTTTAAACTTGATATTGACTGTGTATATGTGATTCTTACGTGGTGATTTTTGCATTGTGATGATGACACATGCCTTTTTTTCTGATTATGTACCCAAAGCTGTTGGTCGTTTCTGGGGCAGACTGGAGGCAGCCAGGTCCTGTCGCTGCAGACTCCCGGGTGCATGTGGTCAGGAGTGGCCTCCCACGAGTTAATGCACGCCCTGGGCTTTGTACATGAGCAGTCTCGCTCAGACCGAGACCAGTATGTCTCAATTGTATGGAGAAACATCATGCCAGGTTTGGATGAATGATGACCTCTCAACATTATCGTTACATTCAGAAGAGCCTTCTCTTTACCTACTTAGTGATTTCCTTGTATCTTTTATGTTTTGACAGACCGCATTCATAACTTCAGGAAACAGGCGACAAACAATCTCAATAGTCCATATGACTACAACTCTGTCATGCATTATGGAAGGTGAGCTGCTCTTTGAGGCAACATAATAATTGGTTTTGCATGTTTTTGCTGGGACGTCACAATACCGTTATGTATCCTCCATACAGATATGCCTTCTCTGAAGATGGTGGACCAACAATAATCCCCAGACCAGATCCTTACATTCCCATTGGCCAGCGAGATGGACCCAGTAACCTAGATCTTCATAAAATAAATGTCCTATATAACTGTGGTAGGTGAATTTACACATATTCTGACTGAAAAAAAATCTTTCTTTCATTCAAAATCATTGATAACATTTTTTTCTCTACTCCCCACTGCAGGTGTCAATGAGTAACTGGATCCAGAGTGTTATATTCTGTCATATTCTGTTGTCAGATGTGTGAAGTGGTTCATTGTAACTTCTGGTCTTGAGTAGATAAGATGGGCAATATTACTTTATAGCAATTTCATCTTTCCATAATTGAATTATTAGTCTGTACTTTTAGATTGCATTCAGTCAGCTCTGAGGACAATCTACTAATCTGTGATAAAGATAAGGATAAATAAAAGGGGCTAGTAAGAATTGAAAGCTGCTTTTCTCTAACATAGCTCAAATCAGCACTGTGATAGGTTTTGAAGTGTGCCTGCTGCTGCCAATTAGATCACTGCATCTGATCTTTAAATCAGTTTGTTCCATTTTCTGCCTCCTTCTCAGCTTCTGCTCACTTAAAATAAAGAAAGCGCAACTGTAATGGAGTAATAGTCTGTTTCATACATCTTTGGTCACATCTCTGTACATGTTATGTCTGGCATTGCTTTCAGGTGGACGTACATACTACTGAATTTCAGTAGTGAAAAGTGTCAGGAGTTTTAAATCAGACTAAAAATAATTTGATTTGCACCTCTGTTTTTTAGGTGCTTTCCTGTACCCCTGTCACCTTACTATCACTTACAATAGCTATAAGTGCTCTTACCCTGGAATAAAAAGCCACATCTTAGTTATTATGTTCTGCTCTTCACTGCCTAAATAAAGTTGTAGTGGAAGAGAAAGGGGAGGCAAAGAAACACTAACAGATAGCAGGAACAGACAGTTAGCAGTCTAATGTTAATGGCATGCATAGCCTACCTATTGCCAACAATGTGGGAAAAAATCTTTATTTTCAAAAACATGGTCTTAATATTTTTATTAAAAAAGCCCTTAAATATAACATTGGCTAAATGTTCTGATTTCTGTATTCCCTTGCTAAAAGGAGAATTACAAAAAGCATGCAGTTAGATTATCTTTGAAATAGTGCACAGTAACATGGTTGATTGTTTTCATATAGATATAGAGTTACTTTATTAATCCCACAAGGGGAATATGGTTTAATAAACCAGTACATCTCCTACTGAATTTCAACAGTATACTAGCATTTAATGTTTTCATTTAGATGACACTGTCGTTGACAGTAGGCTTGACTGTAAATCCCTCAAGGTTCAATCGCAATCTCAAACTCTTTCCAACCATTATTCCCAGTTTGTGTTTCTCAGTAGTTTACTATGTTATTAGGATATACACAGTCAAATAGTCAATATGGACCTAGCTCTTTAAGAGGCTAAAACTAGTTGAAGAAACTATAAGACTATATTTTGGAAGAAAGTAGCTTAATTGCTTATCCTACTCATGTGCCCACTGCATGCATCGAGGAGGAGGGTTTGTATTAGACCCTAGTCTAGTAGCTGCTGCAGCACACACACACTCGCGGTTGTAGCTAGCTAGCTGGTTAGCACCGCGGCATTAAAAACCTGATATTGTAATATATATTCGGTGGCACTAAAAATGAGCGATAACGACAAAGGTTACGGCGAGCGGGTACGTATGTGCTCTGTGAAGGCTTTATACCGTTTTAATTGAGCTAACGTTACAGCTGAAATGATAACACTAACGTTACGTTAACAGTCTTCACATTGTGTGGACAAACGTTAGCTAGCTAGCTAGCTCCACTATCCAGACAAATTATCACTGGCTTATTTTGTGAAACATGAACATGTCAATTTTATTTTTGATTTATTTATATTAACGCTAGATGTCTCCACGAGGGCAAGCCAATGTAACGTTACTGTAAATTATAACGTCTGCTAATACTCTTTAGCTAGCTCACTAGCTAGCTGGCTAACGCTCGCTGATCAACGTTAGCTAGGCCGCAACCATGTTCTTAAAACCCAAACCGTTAATTGTTAAATCATTAATCATTTGGAACCAGACATTTAGCATTACGTTGGCAAATGTCGTTATTTAAGCAGTCAGACGTACGAGCTGAATATCTTGAATAGCTAACGATAATTATACAGTGTGCAGAAACTATAACGTCAAAGAATACAATTTTATATCGGTATAAAGCTCATTCTGTATCTGAAACTTGAATCATGGTTTCTCTCATTTTGCTTATGGCAACAATATGTCAACAAACGGCCTCAAGATGTCTTCTTATTCATTTGCATTAACTCACGTTCAGCCCTCGTGTTGCATAGTAGTTTTAGTTAAAGTAAATGGTTAATACAATGTCACAATGTGTATATGTTTGTGTGCGTGTCAAGAAAATGTATTTTTACTCCGTGTTACTCCCAAGATGTCATGTCTGTTATGTCTGTGCTGATGATGCAAGTTAACATATTTGATTGGCAGAAGCATCTTGAGGTCGTTAGGGATAAGTTAGGCCGAATTGTTTTGTTTTATTACTGTTGGTGGGGTTTAATGTTTAGTAAGTATTATACACATTCAGTGGTTTGACGTACATTTGGATGCCTTAGTCGCCACTTTACATACATTCTTTGAACACAATATATTTATTGCAAAAAGAATTGTAAGTAAAAAAATATGAGGTAATCATAGCTCATATTAATCTACAGGTGTTTGACATTTAAAAAAACACAACCAAGATGCCTCTTAGAGGTTCAAAATGAAAGTGATCGATATGACATATCAGTAAATATAGAACCACTGAATGTGAAATATTTATTGAACTTTACATTAAAAGATGGTATTGTGTGGTCTTAAACATTTCCATGCATGTCATAAGATATAATAACACTAAGTTGAATGAGGGTGCCGTTTTTAATCATAGTCATATATTCTTCATCCTTTTCTTTTTCATGAAGGTTAAGAAGAAAGTGCGGAAGAAGTCCACTTAATTTTCAATAATATGAAGCTCTGATGTGTGAAGCTCAATTGTTGAGTGCATGCTAAAACATGAGGAGGGAAGAAGTATGGGCAGTGTGTGAGATGGGGGAAGTAAGAAGAAGTAAAACAATTGAAGAAAGAAGAATAATATGAAGTTACAGAAATGAAGTTGGTAATCTGGATAAGGCCACAGCGCTAAGTAATTTTCTGGTCTGTTTGTCAAATGCGTGCATGTTCTTGTTATTGAATACAACAAGCAGTTTAAATCATTGCAATTTTTTTACACAACTGACAAATTCCTGTTATTTCATCATGTTGCCAGTATAATTGTATTGATTTAATGTAATTCTGTTGCTATCATATTATCCATGTCAACCAAATAGCATTTACCTGCATTCCTAATCCACTATCCTGTTTTCTGTACTTTTCACAGAATAGTCTTAATTACTACATAGAATTATTTAGGCAAATTTCTCAGTCTGTCCTCTCAATGACGCTGATAAGAGGTGTGTGTGTGTGGTTCGTTCAGGAGTCTCGCTCTGCGTCCAGGAGTGCGAGTCAAAGGGGCTCCGGGAAGTCGGCAAGCCGGTCACCCGCCCGGTCACCTGCCCGCTCAAAAGAAGGCTCCCGCCACTCCCGCTCTAAATCTCGGTCTCGGTCCAGGTCAAAATCAGGGTGAGTGACTTTTTTTTAAAACACTCCATGTGCATCTATACATCCACTATTGCATATATAGATGCATATGTGTCTCTTTTAAGCAGCTGGAGAGAAATTGAAGATGAAAAACCACAGAACCAGTGTGAATGTTGGAAGTGATTCTGTCTACACAGGTCTCACTCCCATCGGGGCTCGCGGAGACACTATAGCCGATCTCGCTCCCGCTCGAGGTCCTATCATCGGCGGTCTCACAGTCGGTCCTACAGTGGAGAGCGCCGGCGCAGGAGTCACAGCCGCTCACCGATGTCCAACCGCCGCAGGCACATCGGCAATCGAGTAAGTCAGCTTTGCTTGTGCTCTTTCTGCATGTCTGACTATATTCATCTCGGATCCTATGTTATGTTTTGTGTATGAAGGACTCTTCAGAATCTTAATATCTGTAAAATTGCAGGCTAATCCGGACCCAAACGGTTGCGTGGGAGTGTTTGGCCTGAGCTTGTACACCACAGAGAGGGATCTGAGGGACGTCTTCTCTAAATACGGCCCCCTGGCGGACGTATCTATTGTGTATGACCAGCAGTCGAGGCGCTCCAGGGGCTTTGCTTTCGTCTACTTCGAGAACAACGGTGACGCTAACGAGGTATAAGAACATGAGTTGTGAAAAGTCCCCTGTCTGACGTGTTCCTGGAATATGTTCTGGGTCTAAAGAGGTAATTTGTACGTTTGTTCTCTGTCAGGCAAAGGAACGAGCCAATGGCATGGAGCTGGATGGTCGTAGGATCAGAGTGGACTTCTCAATTACAAAAAGACCTCACACCCCTACCCCTGGAATCTACATGGGTCGGCCCACATAGTAAGGCATCTTAGTGTTTGATTAGATTTTGTTGTAATCTATCAAAGATGAAGATAAATACATATATATATATTTTAATGCTTTATTTATAGTTTTTTTTTCATTTATCAGATAAGACATTGAGATAAGCCAAATATTTACAGAAAGATAAAGAATATTGTAAAGAAAAAACAACACTACAGCATTCGAAACAAGACAGATCCCAAAAATATATATATATATACAAAAACAAAATGTGCATAATGGTGTGTTTTAAGCATACATAGGATAGACCACCTGTAAAGAGTTCATAGCCAGGCTATTCACATAGTTTGTAAATGGATACCAGGTTTTGTAAAATCTATTACTGGAGCCGTTGAGGGTGCATCTGATATGCTCTGCTTATAATTTCTACAATATTACTGCCATTTATTGAATTGATTCAGCTCTGATTACTTTAATTTGACTCAAATGAAGTGACAAATATATTGGAAGTGTCTCATCAAAGGTGAGTAAATCACTTCCTCAAGACCTGTACGTGTCATGCCATAAACTGAATTTGTCTTAATAATTAATTAATCTAAATCAAAGTTACAAAGTAAACACAGAATACTGCCCTTACAACCACAGATATAGAACTTCCAGCTGCAGAGCTCAGTCAGGAAGAAAGAACAGATTATGTGAAGGAGCACTTCAATTGAGTTTATGTAAATCTAAATAAGTTGTAAATGGAATCTCACCTTTGCATTGTCTCCTGTATAGCGGTGGAGGCGGAGGCAGCAGCAGCAGCGGCGGTGGTGGAGGAGGAGGAGGAGGTGGAGGTAGTAGTAGTGGTGGTGGTGGTGGTGGTGGCGGTGGCGGCGGCGGCGAAAGTAGTGGTCCACGTGGTCCTCGTCGCAACTCTCGTGACTATGACCGCGGGTACGACCGCGGGTACGACCGTGGATACGACAGAGGGGGCTGTGATCGCTATGATGACAGGGACCACTACAGATCATACAGGTGAATATCTCACATTGTTTTAAAGGTAGTTGTTTCAGATTAACGATGGGAAATGAATTGTTAAAATGTTGATTCTGTCTCGTTTCAGAAGGCGGTCTCCGTCCCCATACTACAGAGGGGCATACAGGTCTCGGTCCAGATCGCGGTCTTATTCTCCCCGTGAGTCCTTCTTTAGTAAATGATCCACTTTTCTTGAGGCATTAAACAGGTTGCAATGGGTTTAATCACTTTTTGGTTCCACAGGTCGCTATTGAACGTTGCTGTCAAGCCCCTCCCACTCCCACAGACGGACAGGAAGTGTTTCTGAGTGGAATGATTGATTTCACAATAGATCTTCTTTCTTAAGGAGATCTTCATACTTCTGTTTGCTAACGTATATATGACCAGTAAATGTATACTGGGATCAGTTTTGAAGCAGTGTCATTTGACATGACTAAGCTGTCCCCTCATGTTTTTAATTTTAAATGTATAGGCAACAACTGCCATTAAAAAAAATATATTAATGTTTTTATTAATGTATTTTTTGTACACGAGTGAACATTCATCTTTGAACAGATTAAAAGAAAGATGCTTTTTTTTTCACTTTGACTCGTGTCCTTCCTTACGGCTTTTCTACAGTTAAACCATTTTCTGCTGCAAGGCTGTTTATAACACAAAGATACAAAGCCTTCATCTTATCGCATTGCTTTGGAATGATTTCTGCAGAATTTTAACAGTACACTTTAACAGTAAAAACGGTAGCTCCTTACCCACTTCTAGCACCCTTGATCGGACAACAACAATCCTCAAATTCTCAACTACACACCTGTAAAGTTTGGCCACAGCATATCCCACGGTTGTGTCAGTGTTGACAAAATCTGTCCACAGGTGTAAAGAAACATAAACAACCTGGCAAAGTCTCCAAAACCACTTCCGTGGTAGTTCCTGCTACAACAGGTGTCTCCAGAACCACATTTTTCCATGATTGCACACACAGACTCACAAGGTGAAAACAATACTGTGTTGCTGTCGCAGCTGGTAATGAATACAACTCAACGCATTCATAAAGTTCCAGTTTAAACTATATATGGGTTCTTTTTTTGTCACTTTTTATAGTCATTGAAAACAGTTATTGGGACGAGTAATCCATAAGTAAATGCAGCTAAACAAGTTAGTTTCACCGAGTACAGTGTTTACAGTGTTTAAACTGCTAATCAACATGTGGTGAAGCAAGATCTGCCAAGTCTCACGTCTACCCCTACTGTTCACACATGGTACAGGATAAACTGAATGACTTGTTGACGTCTCAGTTTATTGTATTCTGTTGATGTAGTTAAAGGGTCTATTCAACAAAATAATTTAAAGAAATATCATCTAGTGGGATCAAGCAACGCAGATCCGTGTTTTGTAATATTCCGAAATTCCGCCCTTCATCCCGATACAGCCGAGGTGAATAGATGTTATTTAAGCTCACACTACTCACGGTGAACTAACCCTCTAAAGGTCTGATGGTATTAGCAAATATAATGTAATAGGTATCCTGTAGTACATTGATGCACTATAAGATGTAGTTGCATGTAAATTGTCTCAATTATACTCTTTCTTTTGTACTTTATAAGGTTTTAGCATATGTTCTGCATGTAAATGTCCTCCTGAAATACAGGCAAGGAAAGACATCTAACAAAGAACGGTAACAGTGACCGTTCTGTTCTCGTGTGCAATACTTGACTAAATCAAGTAAATAACTACTTTACGCATTCTATTGCACAACAAAATAATGGACCTTTGAGACAGTCTAGATATTAATAGGAATGAGTTAAACTGTTATTGAGCCATGTTTGATCCCACAGGGGATACCATAGTACAACCAGACACGTGTTAGGAAGATGTAAACATAAACTGTATTAATTCCACTAGTTTGTTATTGTGCTGCTGTGTGGATTGTCCTTTTATCCGATCCACCCCCTCTTTTTAACAGTTTTTATGAATATAGCTGTGTGTGTTTTATCCATGATTTTATTCATGAACATTTATTTCCTATGTTGTGGTTATATCAGCATTGGTTTATTAGAAGTTTTTTCTTCTTCTGACAGATAGTAAAAGAAGGTTACATCATTAACACAGGAAATGTAATACAGAGGTATGACAGAGAGGAAAGGGAAAAGACACCGGTCACACAACTGACCGCAGCTGATGCTGTTTGAAACATAATTTCTTTCCCTCTGCTACTTTTAAGTCTAGACTACATGTGTGTTGTTTATTTTGGTCAGCAGGTCGCTCGCTGTTACCGAATGTCACATCCCCTTCAGTTCTGCTTAATTTTCCTTTCTGAGTGGAAGTCATTGTGGGTGGTTGCAGGGGGAAAGGGGAAATTGTCAATGCAATTGTATTTGCTTTGCATTTATCTATTAGAAAAGTAAACTGTGAATGCTATATAAATGGTTATGCAAAGGTAGGTAATGCCATAACTAGATATTGTTTAATTTACAAATAACACATGTCCAGAGTAAAAAATGAATATAGAAATTTTAAGTGGAGTAAAGAAAATGATCGTGTCATTTATTTAAACTCTGAATGAGTCTCAGCTGACAGCAGAGAGGCCTGCAACAACTGTGTCAGCATGTCATCAGGAAAGTAACTAACGAGCTGTTTTGTAAATAGGCCACAGCTTGAACATTCCTCTGTTCACACACTGACGTAAACGAGGCGAGGAACGGTCACTCCTGCTGCTGGCTCTCTCTCCACTACTGTAGGGTGGCAGTAATGTTCCAGTCACATGTAGACACACTCAAGTGCTGTAGGCAAGAGGCTCCGCCCCTTGGTAACTGGTGTAGGTACACATCCATGCATGAGCACTGCAGCCTGCCCCCCCCCCCCCCCCCCCCCCCCCAATCGCCATGCAGCTCCACAGCCCTTCCTCTTACATTTCAGCTTTTGTTTTGAAATCCTCCTTCCTTACTTTGTAGCTTAGGTGTTATGTTGCTTCCCTAAACACACCCACATGCGCACACCTACATCACAAAAGAAAATGAAAAAAATATGCTATACCATGTTTGTAGCCTGGAGTATGAGCTCAGACTGGCCGAGTGACATTGCATAGAGGGCGCCTCCCCCACGCAAAGATAAAACCGAGGGCCAGGAATCCCCTCATGTCTCCTTATCGGCATCTAAAATAAATATTTGCTTAGTTTTACACTTTGCAATTGGATCCATTATCACCATTCACGGGCTAAACGCAAAGCGAAAGTGGCATCACCTTTCATAACATTGTGTAAAGCCGCGGGTCCGAGGCCCTAATCCGTGGCCCCTGATAAGGATGCAAAACAATATTGTTTATTTCACTGTTATTTCTGCACGAGGACAGAATGTACAATACTGGCTGTTTCAAGGTTTCACTTTCTGTATTGTTTTCAAAAGATAGCTTCAATTGTCTGTTTTTCTTGTTTACAGTTTCATAAATGTAGCAAAATCCTAGAATCATAAATATGTTCACAGATGTTTTTATTATAGGGTAATATCTCGTGCAGGCATCCATGGCGAGGTTTGGACCCCCTGCGTCCATAGCTCCATAAATCCATATTTCTGTGTCTCTCATAAATAAATAAAAGGCAAACTGTGGAGATCAGTGACGTTGTTTGGGTCGACAAGTATAGTGACAACGACTTGATTTTCCACACGGTAGCCTTTTTTCCCCTCTCCCCCAGCCTGGAGGGACCCAAGGCACGGCCCTTATTATGATTTGATGAAATAACCTCTCTGCCTCCTTTAAGCCCATCCCTTCGCTGAATGTACCCAGTGATCATCATGCCACTTTCATACCCCAATGTAGGCTCCTTTCTACGCTGGAGAACCGGGAGCGATCCCACATGCACCTCCAAACATTTTTTCTTGTGATTTTTTAAGGGAGATTTTATTTAGAGGCGGTGCTTGTTGGCTCCAGAGTAGCGTCGTAACGACACTTTTTTTCCCCCAGTCCCTGTTAAAAGAGTTAGACCGGGGCCAGAGTTGGTGCTGGGGGGTCGCCTATAGTTTAGTAATCTCCTGGGGGGTAATTGCTGCGTTGTTGTTTTTTAATCCCATCAGATTTTCTATTTTATTTTTATTTTTTTATTTTTCTACTTCTCTTAAATATCGCCACCCTCTCACTCTCAAGATCTGATACCCCTTCGAGATTTTTCCTCTCAGATCATGAACAAACTATATGTTGGCAATTTAAGTCCTTCGGTTACTGTCGAGGACTTGAAGGAGCTCTTTGGGGAGAGGAAGCTGCCAGTGGCCGACCAGGTCCTACTGAAATCCGGCTATGCTTTTGTGGACTTTCCCGACCAGAACTCGGCCATAAAGGCTATAGAGACTCTTTCTGGTAAGTGTAGATTTGATAAGTGATGCTGCTGGTGACAGGGAAAAATTCACAGCGAGTCAAACTGCAAGATCAGGTTAAAAAACACCATGGCTCAGGGTGTCCAAAATGCGAAATAGTAATCATATATTGTGTTAATATGTTCTTGTTGTTGCTCGGGACAGTGTTTGCGATCACATCCGTGTGCCATCAGAGTTTAGATGAACGCTCAGCCATGCACGCTTCAACAAAAAAAAAATGGATCATTTATCGATCACAGGACACACTTGGGGCTTTAGTGCCAGTTTGCCTAAAGAAAACACGAGCCGTCGTAACGCTATAAACGCGCACAATAATATATATTTTGGAGATTCCGATGGTCTGGTGCGCTACTTTGCAATCACCCGCTGGAATGTATGGGATGGTCTGATGGTTCGGGTAGGCATAATTATTTTTCACTTATTTTTTATCTTGATTTTATTGAAGAGAGCAGAGCGAAGCGACCGCCGAAAACTTGTCAGATCCATGTTCCTCTGATGTCTGGCTATGTTTTTACGAGGTGTCTTGGAGGTGGGTCATGGGGGTCCGGAGGAAAGAGCTAATAAACAGGTAGCTGAGGGGGGACGAGGTGAGACGCTAATTCCGTGCTGCGCCAGGCCACTCATAATAACGAAAACCCGTGTTCAAGCTTTCGCCGAAGAGCGCTTCAAATTCACCCCCGGCTGGGTCAACACGGAGAATTAAGAAGCACCTACCTAGAATAGAAAGAGTAGGCTACAAGTCATTCTCCTTTCAAACCATCTCTTCTTTGATGTTGCATTTTTTTTTTTTTTTACTGAGAGCCGAAACAAATACCCCTCATTGCACTGTGAGGGTTGTGGGAGTGGAAAGCATGGCTGCCCATTCTCTCTCCCCCACCACCACCCCCCACACACTATATAAGCTTATCATGCTTCATTTTGGCGCCGATTCCCCTCAATTGTGACGCTCGAAATGTCCCACGGTGGTTGTTTTAACACAAATATACCCAGTTTATCAGCCTCCGTGCGCACAGAGTACTTTTTTTTGTAGCTGTTTGAATGGGGACGCACCTACTTGGTGAAGTGATTCAAAGTGTTGCTATGTAGCCTACCAGTTTACATTGTTGCTTTCCTGGCACACAGCTAATGTTACATTGTCATTTTCGTCCCTACAGGTAAAGTTGAATTACACGGAAAGGTGATAGAGGTAGACTACTCTGTTCCCAAAAAACTAAGGTAGGCCTACGATCTCTCACTCTCTCTCTCTCTCTCTCTCTCTCTCTCTCTCACACACACATACACACACGCGCATTCACACATTGTGTCATACGCCTATACTGTGCCCCATGGCAGACCGTGTGACCTGTAAGCTTCCGCTGTGAAATATAGCGCGCAGATTTCCCCTCTCTTTTCGGCTTCTATGTGTGTGTTTTTTTAACCAGGCTGCTGTTTTATTCCCTGGCGATGTAAATGTAATTTACACGGCGATTGAACAAAAGAAAGACGGCGACAAAGAAACAATTTAGTCCCAACATCCGCAGAACACACGGTGGCTGCTGCCATATCGCGTGATCTGCAGAAAGGCCTATCCCACTATAACACGCACACACACACATACACACACACACACACACGCACACACAGTGCATACATGTAATAATTACATGCTAATTGAATCTCTCATATGTACTGTAATCAGACTGTCATGGCAGCAGCATATACATAATTTGGTTTCCCTGTATGTAAGCGATAAAGTTCGGTTTCATTATTGACTGCAACACTGCAATGCACGATGAGTTGCATACCAATCAGCTCAGCTGAGGCTCCTCTATGGTTACTATATGCACGCGTGTGTATGTATGCGAGAAACACAGCTTGTGTGTGTGTGTGTGTGTGTGTGTGTGTGCGCGCGTGCAAGGAAAGCGAGTTTGTGAGCAAATCTGTAGGTCAACACTGAACTCCACGTCACCACTGTAATAGTTTGTGCTGTTGTATCAGCTTGCCCACGCAGTGTACAAACAAAATAAATCCACGAGCTTTTAATTGCATGGAAATAATAATTACCCCCTCCCTGGGCGTAATACGTAATAACCGCTTTACGTTTGTGGTGGATTATGCAGCCTACACACTCAACACGTATAGGTCCACCCTTTTTCAAAACAATGCCTTTGGCTTTAAGGAAAGACTACATTGCGTGACAGAAAGGTAAATATTCAAGCCCCTTGTGGAGGAACACGTGACCCATACTTTATGCGCAAGCCGCACCGTTCCTCCCCCTTCTCCTTTCCTGCTTTACAGCTTTCGCCTTGTTTTTGCTGTGCCAACGAAAAATCTGTACGTTTGAAACGTTAACTGATCGAGCTGATGTGCTTGTATTCTCGTTTTGTAAGCTGCGAGGCACAACACGGTATAGAAGCTTGTGCCACTCCCCACAGTGAGTGTGCACGTAGGCCATGGCAATGTTGGAGAGCCTCATAATGGCTGCCATGATGGCCCCTGCACGCTGCGCAGCTATAGGCGGAATCAGATGGAGCAAATGTCCATACATGTGCCTGCATGTGTCCAGTCGACACCGCGTGGAGCCGCTGACAGCGTGTGCATGATCTTAACAGGCCCCTTTTTTTCTTCGCCATATCTGTGAGGTCGACATGAGTGCAGCGTATAGCAAGTACAGGTGTTCATTTTGAATCCGTGGAAAGTGGGCGAAATCACGTGGCGGTGAAACTCCATGTTATGATTATGCTTTCCACGGTGATAATTCAATTTAATGTTAAAGCCTCCCTACAGTTTTCCAGTCATTGTTAGACATTATTAGAGCCTTTGTCTATTATTGCAGAAATAGTTACATAGATTTAAAATGTAAAGATTAATAAGCACTTTTTTTTTGCTCCTGCAGTAAATACAATATTTACTAATTATTCGTAATCTATAGAGCTATCTGATGCACATTTTCAATCTTAGAGATATTATTTGAATCCATTGGTTGTCTTTTTTCTTGGTATTTTGTATTTAATAATACAGGTTTAGAATACTTTGTAGCTGTATTTCTTTGATTTAGATAATAAAATAATTACAAGTATTGTTATGATTTGATTTTAAAATGATGAATGGTTACTATATACAGGGCTGGAGGAGTGAACCAATCACCAGTTTTCGTTTTGTCATTTAGGAAGGAGCTTGTGAGTTCATCTTCAGGCCTGCTGGTTATGGTTTTGTGAGAGTTTTTTGTGTAGTTTCAGCTGCTGTTTGCTGTGATTACAGTTTATTTATATATCAGTGTTGTTGTTTTGTTGTGTAATGTTTGCTATTAGGCATGAGGGGATTAACCATTAAATTATGTATATTTTTAAAGGTAAAACTTGTGATTGTTTCTTATACTTTCTTTGTAATAGCGTTTAGTTTTTGAATGGGTTTATTAAAAGATCGGGCCTTTTTAAATGCAACTTTGAATTGTTGAAGTTTTGATGTCCTATATATATTTTATATGTTATTTCACTGAGATACAATTTATATTTTGATATTCCAAATTGGTTTAAAAGTGTCAGCTTTCACATTATTTTGATATATGTAATTTAAGCAGAAGTAAACTATCTTTTTGATTGTATTAGTTAAAACTTCTGGTCATGGAAACAGAATAATTGGTTGTACCTTTTCAGTAGTATTTCAAATAGATATCTTTAAATTATCAGGGTTATTTTTACTAAAATTATTGTTTTGATCGTTATTGATTTAATTTGTTATAATAATGTAGCTACTTAATGTTAAATGAATTGTATTTCAGTGCTGAGACAACTGTTATTCAAAATGAATCAATTATTTTTCGTTTATTATTAGTGAGTTCATTTTTTGTATACGTGTTATTTAATTTCTGTCTGAAATAAGAACTGTTAAATAATTTGATGGTGAAATAACCAATACAATAAAACTCTTGAGACATTAGAGAAAATAAGTAGCTTCATATTCAGATTATGTAGATAATAGATGTAGATTATGAATACTTCTTTAATTTATATCGTCTGTTTGATTGGAAGAATTACTCTTAGTTTGATAAGTTAATTACATTTGTTTGCTCAAACCTAAAAATCTTTTTGCTCAATTTTTTTTTTTGAATGGTGGCTTATTTTTACATTAGAATTGTTCTCACCCTTGTTAAATTTCCTTGTTAAACAAAGCTGAGTCTCTGCAACACCAGGAAATAGAGTGTGACTTGGTGTTTATTGATACTGGTGCTACATAAACGATATGCGGTGTTGTTTGACTATCAAATAGACGAGCTGCTGAAGGTGTGGACAACGTGACCAACGTGATCCCTCTCTCTTTGAGCCTGGTCAATGAGTAATGTCAAGCATGTGAAGACAGCCTTGTTGTTGTGGGGTTAGCACATTTAAAGCTGTCTTCCTGAAAAGTATACAAGTTTGTTTACTTGCTTGTTTTGCCCGTGATAGTAACAAAACCATAGCTTTCTTCTTCTGATTATCTCTTTTACATCTTTGACTTTACCGGGGCTGAAAATGTGTTCAAATATACAGGTGATGAATTTCAGATTGAGTGCTAACGCGTGTGTTACTCTCCATTAGGCTGCATCCCAATAAATGCAGGCTGAATTATTTGTGTTCTTCATATGAATCCAAGATTGCTGCTTAATGTTGTTTGAGGAAGATAAATTGATTGCGAGACCCTTTTTCTCGCAAAAGGAGACAAACCAAGACATGGGTGTAAACACCTGCAATGCACCACAGTTGGGGGCACATGCACATGTGTGTGCTGGGTCGTCAGTCCACACTGTGTCAAAACAGCGAAATATGATAGCCATCAGTTGATCCACTCTGAATCCATTAATACTCCCCAGTTGATCCTGGGTGTAGGGGAAGCTCTCCAATTCAGACTCTGGTTTTGTCCGGAGCGATGGCAGGAGGCACTGCACTGCTCCCCTCTAAAGCCACATCCGCTGCATCCCCCTCCTAACTCCTCACGCCTCCCCTCACCTGTCTGCGAGGAGGGGATCGCGCAAAGCAATCCGTTTCGCGGAGTGAGGGGAGCACATCCACGAGTTGTCTCTCCACCAGGATTTTATGCCTCAAAGAGCATGTCGGTGTCTCTCTAACTTACCGTTTGTCTCCTTAACTTACCGTTTGTCTCCTTAAGAGTGAAGCAGACTTCCTGTTGCAGAACAAATGATCTTTGACTGAGCCCTTATTGTGTTAAATAATGCTCATGAAGTGAGAAAGTTCTCCGTGAACACTTCCAGAAATAATGATCTACTTGTCAGGTATTGGCTGAAGCCTTTTGTTTTGAGTTTGTTCAAGCTACTGAATTTTAATTTGAGCCCTTCCCCTAGATTTGTATAGCAATTATTAACTTTATTCATGAAAGTGGAGTATATTTTTCTCCTGTATTAGCTTAGGGATAGCTTAAGGGAGCGGTGAGATAAGATGTGAGAGCAGTGTAAATGTATTGTGTGTCTGCCAGACCTGTGGGATCGCTGTTTTAGCTTCGCCAGAGTTGGAATCTCCTTCTTTGAACAGACGCTTGCATGTGCATCACAGCAGCAACTGTAGGGACAATTTTTTAAAAATGTTCTCAGCTGTCATTCATATTCCCCTCCAACTGGTTGCATGAGTAATATCTCACTGCAGAATTACACCCATTACAACCAGGAGTAAAGTAATCAGCGAGGGGACTCTCAGGAGCAGCGGCGAGGAGCTGTGGAAGGTGTGGCCGAGATGAGGAGGATTTCTCCGGCTGACCGTCCCAAGTCTTGCATTTTTCTGTTAATACTAAATCACGAGATGGAGGGGATGCTTCCTCTGCCTGTTTTTATTTGTGACCTGACCATTACGCATTACCTCTCAGTATTGAATTAGGAGAGTAAAGAAGAGGCCCTAGAGCTAAAATAAATGCTCATTGATTAAAGATGAGAGGCATGAAGCCTACTTGAATTGAACCACTGACACCATTTTTCTTCGTTCTCATTGGCTTGTTGAAGTCAGCTTCTGTTATGAGAAAAGAAAATATAAAGTTTCCAATTCTGCACTTGTTTCCAGTGCTGACTGTGATAACTTCGTACATACATACCTGTCTGTCTGTGATAACCGTCCCAATCTTCTAGCAAACAGGCCGACATTTGGTTTGAGCAGATGTTTGAGGATGCTGTTTGAGCTAAGCAGGGTTTGATGAATTGCTGAAATCTTAAATGTGCTTCATGTGAATATTTAATGAATTATAAATAATGATTATGAGTGTCGCAGTTTGTACCCAAGTTCTCATTTGGGGAAGTAATTTGAAGATGTAACAGCTGTTCTGTCTCTCCTTGCTTTTCTATATCCCTCTGTTGCTCACTCTATCTCTGTGTGTGTGTGTGTGTGTGTGTGTGTGTGTTCAACACTGAAGAAACAGAAAAAACTGTAATATCCAACCTGAATGCCAAATGCCGGATGTGAACTTTGGTGTTACTCACCTCTCAGTGTGCCAGTGCTCCCTGTGGGCACTCAAGGGTGTGGTTTCCATGGAAGGATGGGCAGCTGAGGCGCACAGCAGGTGGCATTTCTCACGCAGCCAGACCCCGTCCTTGTCCCATATCAACACCATATAACCCCGCTGGAACATTATCGCTCTGATGGGTCTTGAGCAGGTGAAATGAATATGGCGAAAACTCCCAGCAGCCAATCAGAGTGAGCCACGGGCCGCAATGCTTACATGCAGCCAATCGTGTGCAAGCAGGTTGAGTGGTATGGTTCGAGGCCCATAAAGAGGCTCTGTTACACTGGCTTAGAGCCTCAAGCAGGGAATGCTGTTGGCCTGAAGCTTCACCCAGGAACCTGCTTGACCTCATAGTTGTAATCAAACATAGTAACTTGACATTTTTACACACAGTATGAATTTGTTTGAAATAATCACCTGTATTAACATCTTGTGCCAACAACAATCTATGTGATGATGTGTACAGTGAGATAACTTAATGTGTAGTTCCTCCTCAACTGCTTTAGCTTTGTTTGGCCCAACGGCAACATGCTTAAAGGGATTTGTTGCAAAGCAAAGCCCTATTCACAGAACTGTCACCTTTCTGACATTTTTACTCCTTTTACAAATGTGCCCTCTTTCTTTAAAACAATGCCTCAGTCTGGATCCCCCGTTGAAATCTTTTTAAATCTGCCCCTGGTTCCATGGAACATCTGTATATGGTGTAATGATATCAAATAATATGCATGGATTGTTTTGTATACACCATTTCTCCCATGTAGAGGTGGGATTTTTTTATTTTATTTACTTTGTCAGCTGTCTGTGAAGCAGCAAATGTCAAAATAGATATGGCAGAAAGAGATACAGACGTCTGACATTTACAGCACCTTGATGTTGGAGCAAAACTGCGGCATTGTTCTCGTGAATATGTGTGTCCTTGTGTGTTTACAGGTAGCACTGTATTCAGTTCCCCGACTGATCCAGGTTAGGTTCTCCACGTTGCCATGGGAACCAGTTTTTGAGTGTTTTGCTTGGTGGAGAGCTCTAATGATGAAGGTCTTAGAAATGAACCCAAAGTCCTCCAGTGTACAGAACACCATGCAAAAGTTGAGTGTACTGCATGCAACACCCTAAGATCATTACCCTACAAGTGATCATTATACAATCTTTTGATACCACTGTCTGAATCCCATGATTACAGCTTAAATTTGTTGTGAACTGTTGTCAGTTTTGGGACCCTGTAATTTTCACCCATTTCCCAAGAGGGTGGAAACATGCCTACCGGTTATAACGGCAGTTCAGCTGTGTGTTGGTGGCTCACGCTATAGCCTGGTAAGGTGCCTTCAAAAAATGGTGTCCAGCTATTGCTTCATAGAAACCATCATGTGCTCATTTTCTTCCCACAAGTGCTGCAGGGAAAACTGCTGAGTGGGCTGTCCATCTATGTCACCGCCGCAGCCCTTTTGTGACCTTTCTTATTCATAAACCCACTTGAAGACACCATTTCCATCCTTTTCCATATGTATCCAACGGAAGTTGGGAAAATCCCCCCCCCCCCCTCTCCCCCTCAAACAGAACAAGTCTTCTACAGTATGGTCCACACAGAGCCGAGCCTCCAACACAACCTGGAGCACAGTCCGACCATTGTGTTTCCTCTATTTCACACTGTCTCTGACGGAAGAGGAAGACACGCAAAAGACTTCCGAGTCAAAGACGTGCGCATGACCCACACGCATGCTTCCCTCTGTGTGTGTTTGTGTGTGTGTGTGAGTGTGTTTGCTCCTGCGTGGGGGAGGAATGAGCACTGCTGATAGAGGGCGGTATTTCTCCCCCCTTGTGAGGCTGCTTTTGGCTTTTTGGCCTCTCTTAACAGACTGTGATGGGTCTGCTCATAAACAGGAGGATTTCTTTGAGAGTGACGGTGTGTATATTGTCACATCGAGTCTTACCTTCTTATCAACTGATTTTATTCCCTCCATGAGTTTGTATCCTAGTTTATATCCAGCCACCTGCTGGTAGTTTGTTTAAATATAACTTATTAAAGGGATATCCCAACTTTGTCCAGTCCCATTAAACTCCACTCTGTCTTGAAACTGTGGTGAAGCTTTGTTTTAGTTTTAGGTGTCAGGTTCACTGCATTAAATCACAGGCCTGTTTGTCATATAGCTAGTGTTTATGTGAATGTATTATGTGTTATGCTCTTTTTTGCATTTGTTAGAAAATGTAATTATTACGCTAAAATAGAAGAAAAAGAAAAATGTATTTGCAGACTGAACAAAAGTTTAATTTATTTGGTCAGTAACGATGATTTACGGACAAATTCAGTCTTAATGTGAATTGGTTTGTCATGTTTTTTGTGTATTTTTTTATGTATTTGGGAAACACTGGAATGGTGAGGTGTGAGGAGTTAACATTCACAGACCTTACTGCTGGATGCGGATGTGGTATAGTTCACATCATTTTTGAAGCTGTCCATCAGTTTTTTTTCTCCTGGGCTGTATAATGGCCATACCATACAGTTATTGAGAAAGCGAGCACACATTCTATTACTGCTCTGTAGAACTGTAACATTGCAACCTTTGACACGTTACTTTTCTAAGCTGTCTTAAAAATAATAGTTTTTGGCGAGCTTTCTTCTGGATGATGCTGAAGTTGTCTTATGATCTGACCACTGGGTCGGCTGTTCATCCATTATACATATGTGAAGAGCTTAGCGTAGCATACAGACATGCTAGCTCTTTCTCCCTGTTTCTGGTCTTCCTGCTCCTGTTGAGCTATTCCTATAATGATTTTGATTATTCTTGTCAAGTCGAAACATGTAAATCTCTTTTTAAATCGTTGATTAAATCTCCGTCTATTAGTCCACGTTTTTGAACATCCACCACCTGCGACCCTTATGTTTTTTAGAACTGGGCTGTGGCAGTTTAGTTTCAGCAGAAGTAGTTTTTAGCATTTGGCAAATAGTGATATGCCATAAAGCCTGTTGTTTTACACAGCTGTGCTTGATCGTGGCTATGATTTGCTGAGCCAGAGATGGGTCGGGTAATATGGGCCAGGCAGGTGCTAGAGAGTACAGCTCCATCTGCCTCCCTGCCAAGTGACCCAGTCTATGCCAATACCCAGTCAGTCGTAGTGTGAGAGAAAGACAGAGCATGTATGTGAAAGAGAGCGATAAGTGAGAGAACGATGGAAAGGCAGAAAGGGAAGAACAGAGTTGCAGGGTAAAAAAAAAAAAAAAAGGCAAGACCTCATGGGAGTCCCTTTGATTGTATCACACCAAACGTCAGGTTGTAGCAGAGTGTTCTCGTACAGCCGCTGCAGAGAGCTGCACACACACGGGCAGAATAAGGAAGAAACTGTTTGTAAATAGTTGTTGTCTTCCTGACCCTCGGCTAATATTTCCTTGGAGCCGCAGAATGTTTTATCGTGTTCAATCTGTGTGCATCTCACTAAACAGTCTATACTCAGGGTTTCCCATGGGTGCAGTAGCTGCTGCGGTAGCTCTACTATAGCCTACACGAGGAGCGCCATGGCAATCCTGAGGTTTTTTTTAAGATGTTTTCCATTTTAAATGCGCTGTTTTTAATGAGTAAAACATCACTGAAACTGAAACTGACAAAATGTACGTGAGATTGGTTGAGCGTGTGCGCTTAGTAATGAGTTCTTGATATTTTTTGTTACCATCTGTCTTCAGCTGTTGCCTACTCACTGGTTGCACAGCCAGCAATGCAGCACCTCTGTCTCACGCATGCAAACAACATCATGACACTGACTGATGAATTGCCGTCCCTGTCAGGTTAAATGAAGCACACGTTGACACAAATCCAATTAAAATTGAGGAGTGCCCCTACAGCAGAGCACGATCTTGATTAAAAAAAAACAACGGCAACAGCACGGCTCTTCCGCTCACCAGGATTTTAAATATTTGATGCCGATGCAGCCATGCATGAGTTCTTGTTGAAGGGTTGCAAAAGTGAATGGGGTCTTGTAAGATGGCTCCCCCCCATGTTTACTAAACATCAACATGCTCATTATGTGCATATTCAGGTGATTTCCTTCTTCAGTTGATGCTGAATTCCACAAGATGCAGCTGTAGTTTGCCTCCTCGCTCCAGGGAGAGTCACACTCTCTTTACACTGCAGCATTTGGCGCTCGTCTTCCCTCCATCCTCCTCCTCCTCCTCCTTTTCCCTGCATGCGCATGTTTTGTGTCAGCGTACCGTGTCATGTGAACCACCTAGAGTGCGTGCATCGTCTCTCACCGCCTCCTCCCAGCTCACAATGTCACAGCTCTCCTGGCACATCGTGGCAGCGCAGAATGACGCCGGCTGTGTGCTAGCATGACCGCGTGTGAATAGCGTATAGCCTACAACTCTATGTTGTGTACTGTAAGCTGAATGTGAGCCACCCTATCAGATAGTGTAACCGAGACAGGCAGTTTATTCTTAGTAGAGTCGTATTACCACAAGAGGAATTCTTCGACAACAGTAGACGTGTGTGTGTGTGTGTGTCCATTCCATAATGTGTAATGCATAATGTGTGTGTTGGTACAGTGCCTCTGTGTTCCTGCCATTCCCCTGAGTGGGAGGCAACAGTTCATTTCGGAGATGGTTGCTCAGATGGTTTTGTTTTAAGTGGTGTGAGAAGTGACTCCAGGCATGCCGGTTTCCGGACTCTTGACGTTGCGGGAGAATAAATTACAGACACATAGAATGTTTGATGTCAGAGAGACAGTGGTGTGGATGTGGAGACGCTGAAGATGATGCATTAAATATGCTGCACTTAAAGAATAGTAACAGTTAACAGGACTTGTGTTTGTTCTCCCCGTTTCAAGTTTAGTTGTTGCACCCTTTGATGGATGCCCGGCCACCTCGGGCATTTGATGAGCATTTACAGTATTGCTGCTTCCTCCCCATCACCGCACATCATCAAAGCTGGCGCATGCATCCCTACGCTCAAGGCACATGATTCACAACCCAGGTCCACACGCACACACACACACACACACAGATGGGCTCGGATTTGATCACAAAATGTCTGTCCAAATAACAGAAATGCCACCAGATAAAAATGCAGCTATTGCTTTTCAGAGCAGTTGTGCTGTGGCTGTCTTATGGAATGAGCGGCCAGGTTTTCAGGTCAGCCCTCACTCCTAATAGCCCCTTTAACTTAGACACGGTGTTTGTTAAAGAGGGGAACCAGCCTTGTATGTTTTCTGCCAGGAATGATGAAAGCAGCCCGCCCGTAAATGCTTGCAGATTTGTTTTGGTGTTTCTGTGTGAAGGAGAGTCGCAAGCTGGAAATAGTTGTTGAATTAGTGGACTGCACCCTTGAATATCCTGTCTAGCAAAACATAGACCATCTCTAATTGTAATTAATCCTTTGATATTGAGCCTCAGGTGGTACCCTGACATGTGTTTGTTTTGTTTTTGACCTTTACTGTGCTTGTGTAATGTTGCATTCATATTGTTGTATTTTGTCTAAAAATCAAACCTAGAAGACAGACAATAAACAAACGTAACCCGTCACGGAAGCTGCAACTTTTGTGAGTTGAAGAATCACTCCGGCTCGGCAGGCGTTTACTGAGTGCCTTATAGTCACATATATACAAGAGGCACCAACAACAAACCTTCCCCTCAGGCTTTCTCACAATCGCCAATAATTCTCCCTCGCCTTCTCTGTCTCACTTTAAATGCTGCCCACACAACAGGCATTTCCACCAGCTCTTCTCTGCAGTGGAGCTCAGGTTTGCTAACTTAAGATATCGACGTCAACTCAGGATATTTACTCAAGTATTTATCGCATATTGATCAGGGCTTGAAACCCTGTGAGTGTCTCCGATAATTGAATTATTCCCACACAACGTACAGGCGTCCTCCAAACTTGTCATCAAAACACACACACACACACACACACACACACACACACACACACACACACACACACACACACACACACACACACACACACACACACACACACACACACACACACACACACACACACACACACACACACACACACAGCTCTTTGTCTGAACCATCCTCAGCATCAACTTCCTATAAAGCCCCCTGCCTCATTTCAGAGAGTAGGTCAGGATTTGGAGCCATTTTAGCTGCAGGATTAAAGTCGGACAGGGATAATGCCACTTCAGCCACTTGTGAGTCACGTGACATAAGATGATTCAAGGTTTTGGGAGGAGCACTACGTATGTAATTAATGTATCGGAGGCCCTTTGACGCCACCCGTAGTAGAGCTGGTCACCCATAAACAATAAAAACTGCTCTTTTACAGTGAGGAAAACAGTGACGTGTTGTTTTTCCACGCTGACTTTTGCACCCTTCCACCCTCTGCAGTCAGTAAATATAATCCAGTCTCTCTAATGCTTAGAGCTGCTATTGATGTAATTTTAACCTTAAACCAGTTAGTGCTGTCCTCCCAGCAAGTGCGTCCTATAGATAATCCCACCGCCTTGTTAATCTCTTGGTGATTTATCGGGTTAACTGCACTTTATTTACTTTACTACACTTCAGTCACTTGTGTAAAATCACTGCTAGAATGCAATTTATTTAATCTCTTTATCTGGTCTTATCTATCGCAGGTTCTGTTTTCCTTTACTTGCGATTGTAAACTGATAAATACATAGATAACTGTTGATTTATGGTTGATTTCTTTTGTTTTTCACATGAATTGTGTTTTTAATACATTTATTGGGAGTGCTGAAGAATTCTAATACATATTTCAGGGCTGCAACTCACAACAATTTTCATTACCAATTTGTTGGTTATTTTTCTGTATAAATCATTCATTATTTGGCTTGTCAAATGTCAGAAAATTTCATTTAAATACATTTCTAAATACATAATTACAAACATAAACAGGCTAAAACAACAGTAACACACTAGATAAGAGTATTGACAATATAATCCAATAAAAAAAAAAAGGTATTTTTTAACAGTGGTATTTTTTAGATCCTTTAGAACTTAAATGATCAAAAGCGTCCACACAGCTATAATTAGACTCATGCTCCATTACATGCCCGTGTCAGCCAGTGTCCTGGCACCGGTCCTCGACCCTGTGTTTGAGAAACACAGTGTGTGTTTCGCTGTTTCCAAAAGCTCTGTTCTGCCGCTGTTTGGAGAGCGAGGACTCCTCAGTGACAGCAGCCTGTGACTGGCCAGGGGTGTTTTGAAAAAATGCTGCTTATTGACCAGGTTTGTCAGTGTTTCTGATTCTCAGAGGATGAATCTTCAGTCACCTCCTGCTAGCTGCTTCACATGCTTTCCCTCACTCTGTGAGAAGCTCCCCGCAGACAGGGGGAGGAGAAAGAGCAGAGGTAGTGCGTTCATGTGTGCGTGAACATTTAAAGCTCGCTCTCCAGAGGGAGCTGGAGGGAGTAGTGAGACGGGCAGAGAGAGGGACGGCGAGAGACAGACTGTAGACTTGCCGGAGACAGGGAGGAAAGCAGGCAGGGAAACAGTTTGAGGGCTTTCGTAATGTTGAGTGGTGTGCATGAGGTATTGATCCTGGTTAACCCTGCCGGGACCTACACCTATGGCAGACGGACTCACCCTCCCGGCTACAGTATAATACCTCATGGTCGGCAGATTAAAGGAGGAGACCTAAGGAGCAAGCCGCACAACCCAACATAAAGCAACAGAAGCAGCCATGAGGAGCAGCTAACAGCGGACCCACACTGCACCGATATGAGCTGGTATTCACCTGTCAGTAGCTCTTAGCACTGAGGTGTGTGAGAGAGACACAGAAAATACATCAGTGTGTGTGCATGTAGCAAAGAGTAGGCACACCGGTCAGCTGTACATTAGTGTGTGTGTGTGTGTGTGTGTTTGTGTTAGTTCAATCAGGAGAGACTTGTTTTATAACAATGATTTATTGCACAGGCATCAAACATGAAAAGTGCAAAGTCTTTGGCGATTGGACTCCATGCTGAAGTACTATCACCGAGGCAGGGATACTGAGGTCCATCAGGCCTAATCCCCCCTGGAGTCCAGACACTGGTGGTGGTGGTGGTGAAAGGAGTGCTGCCATCTGATGATGAATCAGGAGCATAACTGTGATGCTGACTGGAGGTGCCTGGGGTGGAGGAGGGTCGCGTCTGCTTCGCTGAAATGACAACTGACAGCAGCAGAGAGGAGGACACTTTTAAAGTTTTGACAGCAACGATATGATTGGCTTCAGGAACCGGTGTGCCGAATCTGGTTGGTTACTTAAAAGTGCACGCCCCCAATCAGCTGATAGAATAATCACAAGGAGAGGAGAGACAGAGATTATGCATGCGTGTCTACCTGACTGAACTTGCGCTTGAGCTACATTTCAATCAGGAGAGACTTGTTTTATAACAATGATTTATTGCACAGGCATCAAACATGAAAAGTGCAAAGTCTTTGGCGATTGGACTCCATGCTGAAGTACTATCACCGAGGCAGGGATACTGAGGTCCATCAGGCCTAATCCCCCAAAAGAAATGTATTTATACGAATAATAAATACCTTACCTACTGCTGTGGTGAATTACCTAAGAAAAAGAAATTTAGTTCATGAGAGAAATCTAAGGGTAGAACGTGTACGAGTAGATGGTAGACCAGAGGTAAAGAGGTCCAGTTTAGTCAAAGCAAAGGATAGAGGAATGTCACGATGGACTGCAGACTAGGATACGGGGTCGGGAAGACCGCAGATACAGGATAGTGCGGGTCTAGACAGCCCATAGTGGAGTATGGTAGGATTACAACAGATCCCGAAACATAGAGGGGGTCAGCCCTGCGGAGGGTCCGAGCGCAGGACGGGATACGTGGGGGTCAAGCTAGACCGCAGACAAGGATACGTTGGGTCATGTTAGACCGCAGCTTAGGATAGTCGAGGGTCACGTTTAGACCGCAGAGCAGAATAGGGGGGTTCAAGGGAGAACGCAGAACAGCATGGTTGGGTCTTACGGCCCCAACACATCGGAGGTCTTATAGCCTCAGCACCACCAGACCGGTGTAGGCTACCCGGGAAGCTAGAAGTATGCCAATATTTTGACAGGTCTCACCACATATGGACCAGATGCGAAACTAGAAAGTAAGTCATCACTGACTGCGAAATATGAATTTGTCAACTCGGGACTGGCCTCTTAATACGTGGACCGCGAAATGAGAAAGGGCTAACGCAGACCCTTTTTTTCTTTTCAGGAAAGGAAAACGGTCCCGTCGGACCAGGAAACAGACACGTTAAGCCAGGTCACGGTCACCTAGGAAAAACAGTCACGTTAAGCCAGGTCACGTTCACCTAGGAAAATAGTCACGATAAGCCAGGTCACGTGAGACCAGGAGATTGGGAAACAGTGTTAGACCAATCAGATGGGGAAAACGGTCGAGTCACACCAGAGGAAATGGAGTAAGGTAAACGTAGCAGGGAGAGAGACTAACTATTAGCACGCTAGATAAAAGTCTTTAGTGTTATTATAAGGAACGTTACAAGAAGGATATGCTATCCCCTGCTAGGAGATATTAATAATGGGACCTACCAATAATATAACAATCGACGTGAACACGTCACCACCACCAGTTATATGTATTCCTTACCGGATTTAAGGCTTCAATGATCTTTGATTCTCGAGGATGGTGTTGAGATCGAGGCGGATGTACGCCGTGAAGGCAGAGGATGACCAACGTCCCAATTTGTGTAGGGTAGCATTGGAGATGCCTTGGTTAGCTGCCGAAGTAGCAGCCCCTATTCTAAAAGAGTGCCCCGAGTATAGCTGAGGCGATAAGTAGATTCTAGTGAGGATAACCTCTGAGTGCTAGTTAACCACGTTTTAGATAAAGGAACGTTACCTGGGGTAAGAATAGTGGAGCAACCAATAGGTCTTACCCGGAGGAGCTTAAGCAAGGATTTGAAAGGGCAAAACCCAGAGTCTATCCAAGCCCCAACTACTGTGCAAGCACCTCCGCATGGAGTGTTTAAGCCATGAGTTACCAGCCAAGTCACGTACCCCTAGGAAATGAGGAAACGTCACGTTTAAGCCATGTTCACCTGGAATTGAGCAAACGGTCATGTCAGACCAGGAGATTGAGAAACGGTCTGTTAGATCAGAAACTGGAGAACAGGATTTACATTAGACCAGAATAGTGCGAGTCCAACAGACTTGAGTGCAATGGCCTTATACCGTGATGCGCCAAGATCCACTTGAACAATAGAATGCGAGAGGTAGCTTTTAGAGATAATATAAAGAACATTTTGCATGAATGAGATAGTGCTATAAGGCAAATGAAATGACATGCCAAAATGCCAGAAACAACATAAACATGTTGTTGTTATATGCATGACTTACCGTACCCATTTTTAAGGCTTTAATGAGCTTGAGTTACCCTTTGTGTCTAGCAAACCACTGCCTTGACAGAACCCCCAAAACCCACGGATGGCCTGCATCCGTGTCGATGTTTTAGTGAATCAGCGAAAATCACCAGCTTGTTTGCAGAATGTTACACCATTCAAGTGATCGCACGGCGACCTGACACGCTGGTCAGCGCAGCACCCGTCATCAAGGTAGATTGTGCATCTTAGGACAAGGAAGATGCCATGTCCAACGAGTAGGAGAGGAAAACACGTCCCTAGGGGATGAGCCTGAATGGAGCTAATTATACTTTATGTACAAATGTCCAAGTATGGTTTTACCACTTATCCGTCCCCGTAAAGAGTCACGAGAACTCGGTTGCGGCAGAATACTGGATGCAGCGCACCTGGTCCTGGAGCTCTGCGGAATAACAGCCCTACTCCAGTGTTGCTCTTCTGCGCACATGAACTCATCTGCCAGTGCTACCAGTTTAAACTTTAGATTTGGTATTTACTTCCGCTGACCATGCCCCACACTTCATCACGCCCGCCTCCTCGTTACATTACTGATGTTTACTGACTGACACACTTCACCATTGGTCGCCGTTCTTTACTTTGTTATCATAAATACCTTCCGATCCCATCCTCCCTTGTGTCCTTCCGTATTTGTCATAGCTTGGGAGCCGGGTTACGACATTACACATGGCATTCTCCAAAACACAGAATGTGGACATTTCAACCAGCCTTAGCCAATATGGACAGACTCTTAAATGTTCATTCCTCTTCTGTAGTTTAACCCAGTGTGTTTCATAAGTCCAAAGACCATTACGATTATTCACAGCAGCCAGGTGAAGCGCCACTAAGCAAAATCTTTTGAGCAAATCCAAATAATAGAGGCCCAGATATGAGCTACGAGCCCCATAGTCAGACTCCTATCACGTGAATTCGCTGCCCAGCTATATGATGTAAAAGAGAGGAATAGAGCTGAACCAAATGGTTTAAACCACAAGTAATGTTGCTGCACACAATCCTCTTTAAGATACGATGTAATGTCATACTTCCATTTACAACGCTTCACCCTAATTTTCAAAGCTGCATGACGATACAGTTCCATTAATTTAATAAACGTAGGTACTTTATCTTTATAAGATGTCATTCTAAAGCTTCTGTTATGTAATTGAATCTATAAAAGTATCTCTTACTTGCACAACATCCCTTCGACTTCTTGATTTAATAATCAGCTGTTGACTACGTACAAACGTCGATACAACTGTAAGGCTACATCAATTTATATGGGACTAAATCATCACGCACATTTAGACAGACTGTGATGTTCCGGACCTTTGCATGAGGGAATTCTCTCAACCGTGACTTGTTGAATTTAATTTGAATACCCTGCTCTATGCGTTGTTATTCTCTAAAACACCAGAGGCGTACCAACAACATGGTTGTGAAGAATAAAAGACTAGTGTTACTCATAGATATACCCATAGAATGTTGGTATAGCTGACACAAGCCATGAACCAACCTCCACGATGCCAAGGAGGGATTGTAATCATCCGATACCTTATATCATAAAACTACTTTATTGCCTTGGCCAAGCCCTGTTGAGAAAGAAGTAAAGTATTAAATGTAACAAAGAAACAACGGTTTAAATATCCTGTAAACTACTGACTTTGGCTGCCAAACATTTACTCAAAATTAAAACCCTGCTGTTCTGAAGCATCTCAAACGAATTGGCCCATCTCCTATAATCCCCAGACAGTCAATAGTATTTTCTCAGTGCACTATTTGAGATATACAATTGATCATGAGCACAGCCAGGATTGAATTCGGAGGTGCATGACCAACCGTGACCACTTGCGGGCCTACCCGCATCACGCGCCTGCCGTGATTACTTGCCGCGAGTAGCTACACATCGCGCCCATCACTACTTAGAGGAACGAAGTGTAACTGCTGCTTAGTTAGGTTTATTTCCGCTCATAATGATTTGTAGTCTCGTGAATGCGCTCCACTTACGCTACTGGAACAGGCGCTTACACTCTGATTATCTGAGTGATGCTCCAGAGCTCCAGATTTGTCAGACCCATGACTTCCTCATTTGTCGGGGAATGACGAGGAGCGGAAACAAAGTCTCCGTTTAAACAGCGAGGAGCCTGAACCGTCCTGTGGAGCTGATTTACCATGGCAGCTGGTTGCCGCATGGCGTCCTGGTGGCGCCGATGTTAACAATATAATAGAAGCAGCATCGTTTACCAGAGATTGAAGACCAGTATCGATGGAGTGGATGCATGGAGCTACCCGGTGGAGATGACAGCGTTGTCTGCATTGGAGGCCAGGAGTGCTGGTGGAGAAAGAGTACGAGCCTGCGGAGCTCGGGATGAGCCTGATTCTTCCGGTGCGATCCCGAGTAACTGTTAGACTTACTAGGATACCACCGCGAACTACTAGCTGAGCCAAGAGGGCTTCTTGCTCGTCAAAGGGGAGCCGCTGCGCCGCGCTGGGCGAGTGCTCCTGCACCGGCTACCTGGCGGGCTGAATGCCGGCTCCGTCTAACCATCGCTGTTGAGACCAGACTCTTTCTGAACCGATCAAAGTCGGAATCCGTCATAGTCTCAGTTACCTACAACTGGATGTTGTTTAAAAGGTAAGGGAACTGCTTCGCGTCTGCTTCGCTGAAATGACAACTGACAGCAGCAGAGAGGAGGACACTTTTAAAGTTTTGACAGCAACGATATGATTGGCTTCAGGAACCGGTGTGCCGAATCTGGTTGGTTACTTAAAAGTGCACGCCCCCAATCAGCTGATAGAATAATCACAAGGAGAGGAGAGACAGAGATTATGCATGCGTGTCTACCTGACTGAACTTGCGCTTGAGCTACATATGTGTGTGATTGCGTGTCAGCTGCGTCCCTGTGGGCTCGCTGCGTGCCTGTCAGTGACAGTGCTGACTGCGTGCTTTGTGACGGGAGACTCAGAGGAGTCCTCAGTTAGTGAAGTAGCAGTGTGGAGGAGCAGGCGAGCGTTTGATGTGTGCAGGACAGGACAGGACAGAGCAGCGCGGCACATGACTCTGCAAGTCCTCGTGAATCATCTTTCTGCTTGTTTATTTATTTATTTATTTAGTCTGACGCTTGTGGCTCGGTGGCAAGGGAAGAGGTTTTAGCACCAGTAAATTGAACTAAATGCTGTAATTGCAGCTCATTGAATGATGTTTGCTGCATTGTGCATGGTTAGCAGGAATTACTTCCAAACAGGAATGCACATAATGTTTCCTGTTCATCACATTTATTAGCATATGTTTTAGGTGTTTCTTTTTGAGGGCTGTTGGAAGGTTGGTTGTTGGTATATATGTGTGTGTGTGTGTGTGTGTGTGTGTGTGTGTGGTAACCATTTTTAAAGTCCCCTTCCACTCAAATATGTATTTTGCTTATTGTTTCTTCACTTGGATATTTGACCTTAATTGTACAGAATGATTTATGTGCACTTTGACATACGAAGGCTGTTTTCACACCTTAAATGTAAGTTACGTACAAGCATGTTGTTGTTTTTTAATATCACAGCTAGTTTGGAAACCGATCACGATCCAATATGATACTTAACACACGCTTGATGTGGAAACCTCCAGCGCACTTACACTGAGAATGGACTTTTGTGGACTCTTGTGTGACGTAATTAAACTTTGAAACGAACAATGTTTGCATATTCATAGTTTCTGGATTGTTCACTGAGCGAGAAGGATTCGATTTTTACAAACAAATTGAAGATTTTGGAAGAAATAAAACACATATCCGACATAGAGTATTTTTATTTACCTTAATCATGTCTGAAAGGGACTTTTAAATATTTAACTGGACAAAGATCTGACTAGGATTAAAATATTTAAATAAATATGTGGGATGGAAGCTCCCAATTCAGCAAAAACATGTATTTAGATAAATGTGGAACAAGAATCCATTCAGCACCAAATGTAAAGGTCCAGATTTGATTTAAAATATGTGAATGCATGTTCAGAGCCTTACTGAGGGGCGTCAGTCGCTGTGTTGGAACAAACCATTTTCAGTTACATAGAAATGCATTTTGACGCAGTGATAGGCAAATGGAACACTTTAAAATACTCATTTCACAGGCTTGGTAGGCGTGACAGGAGAACGTTTGTTTTTTGTCAGCTGCCCCCCCCCCCCCCCCATGGCATTTTAGCACTGACTGGAAATATATTTGTTGTGATTACACATGAGGACTGGACATCATGTCATTTCTGCAGCAGCAGCAGTATGCAAATAGAATTTTGACACTTCAAGAGAAAATAAGTTTTCTTCGTTTCTTTATGACATTATCTGCATATCTTTGAGCTGACGTGTAGTGAAGATCAGCGTCTACAAACGATTATTTTTGACTTGACACAGTTGATAATGAGCAAATACTGTCTGAATCAGAGTAAAACATTTTCTCATGCTGGTAGATCTCAAACATGATTGTCTTGCTTCACCTGAGTCGTTGAAAATCTTTTGAGTCACTTGAGTAATTATCCCCATCATGTGACACTGAATCATTCCCTGTTACAAAATATTAATCTACTTGAAATTTCCCTGCGTACCAATAGACCTCGTCAATGAACTGTGTACCACACGAGACGGATGAAGCAACGACGTGGAGTCTCTCCTTATTTACATCTTTCTATGAAGCAGCCGAGTGAGGGTCAACAGGAAGGCCGTGGCTTCCATTAGAGCTGCATGTGCCTATACCTGCCTGCCTCTCGGCCTGTGCCTCCTTGCCTCGGTGCCACAGAGAAAAACTAATGTGTGAAGAGAAACAGGCAGCCAGGTGAGCCTGCTGAATTCTGATGAGTTCTCACCCGCTGAGAGGGCTGGAAGGGGAAACAGAAGCAGGCACCTGAGCGCTATACACGCTGAGATGAGATGGTTAGCGGCACTGTGGAGCGGCAGCTTTGTTCATTCTGCAGTATCAGTGGGAGAAATGTGTGGTTGGGGAACAATGAAGAAGAGAAGATACAATGGCTGTTTTCTTAGTTAGATGATGGGGGGGGAGGGGATCCTTGATGAATGCTAATGAATGCCTGGAGGAATGAAAGGATTTAATGAGAATGAATGTAAGGAAACTGTCACCGGGAACAATTTTTACTACTTTGGAAATATCAGTAGCTACAGTAGATGTATTCTTTTAGATGAACCAATGACTGCCTATTTTTTGTCTCAAGGGTATCTCTGCAATTCGAAGGAGCAGTGTGAAGGATTAAGGAGGATATATTGGCAGAAATGGAATATAATATTTAGAACTAAGCATAATCACCTGAAACTAACAATCTTTGTGTTTTCGATACCTTAGAATGAGTAGTTTCTATCTACATACAGAGCGGGTCCTTAGAAGTCCGCCATGTTGCACTGCCATGTTTCTACAGTAGCCCAGAACGGACAAACCAAACGCTGGCTCTAGAGAGGGCTTTTACCATCTTTATGTCACCTGGAGGCCACCGTAGTTCTCTGAACATGCTTGGAAAAGGAGGAGTGAGCGTAGGGGTATTCAGTTGGAGGCAATCTGCAACTTTACCACTAGATGCCACTAAATCTTACACACTGCTCCTTTAAAGAGAAATAAGCAATTTTCTGTCTCTGAAGATTCACATTCACCCTTAAATACAAGCAATATGATGTGATATGTTTCATCAAAATAGTTTGCTGCATTTCCTTTTCTTTCTGTTTAGGCCTAATTATTATTTCACACTGTGTTTATTGTAGGTATGACAATTATAATGATACTTGACTCACTGGCAAGCAAAGACAGCAAAATTCTTCTACTATACAATTCTTTAGGTGAACACAAGGGTTGTGCCATGGTTGGTGCCTTCATCACCAGCAGACCTTTTTATCAAAGTTGAATAAATTGTTGAGTCTTAGCAGCTGATATTGCTTTGCCAACTACTGTTTCCAAGGTCAAGAATGAACATTCAATCTCTATTTCAGTCCTGAGAGTAAATTATTTAAAACATAGTTAATGAACCATCTGTATGGGGTGGCATGGCTCAGAAAGAAGAGCGCTCATCAAGTAATCAGAAGGTTCCTGCTTCGACCGCCGGCTCCTCCAGAGTTTCTGAAGCACCGTCCTTGAAAGAAAAGCTCTATTGAAACCCAGGTTACTAACAATTTACTATTGGAATTGTTATTTTCCGAATGATTCACACATAATAAATGTAATGCACCTTTACATACAGCCTATGGTAACATGTGAGCTAAGGAATCGCTTCAGGGTTTGTTTGTCCTTCCGGAGGACAAAAAGCAACACATCTTTGTGGCTGAAGGACAATAACAATGCATAGACACTTCTCTCATACAAATCCTGTTCTCTCTGCTCCACAACAATTGGATGGGCCTAAGAGAAGTGCTTATAGGAGCATCACAAAGAAACGGCTTGAGCTCTGTCTTAATCCAACAACCCGAGTGGGACACAGTGGGAGTGCCGCCGGAGTTTGAAAAGAGGAGCAGAGGGACATCTCCCACACAGTAGGGTCTTCTGAATATTGCTGACTTGTTGCTTCCTCTCTGAGATTTCAGGGCATTTAAGCGCTTAAGAGCTTAAGGGTCAAAGCTAGAAATTGGGTTAATTCAGATTAGACGAGTCTGTGGTTGGTGTATAAAGACCACCAGACCATTTGACCAAACAGATAGTGCTGTTTCAATTCTAGACTGGGTATGAATGAAACCTTTTATCAGTGCTTGTTGCAGTAAGATGTAAAGGAATAAGAACAGTGCTGACGTATTTGTCAGCTTTGAGCTTTACAGTCTTTACAGTACTGATGATGTGAGAGCTCACATACATGCACATGTAGCTGTAAATGCAGCTGATTGTCAGACGATCACATTATACTGCACTCAGCACGGAAACGTTGGACTACCGCAAGAGGCAGACACATTATTGTTGCTTGGACAGTGCATATTACAGGAGTTGTAACATGATCATGTAATAGGTGCATAATCGCATGCATCCAGTGTGATATATGACTGCAGACGTTTTCATTTCCTATTTTATCTTCACATATATGGCTGTGATGAATGCCAGATCATCTTTCAGTTTGAACATCAATTATCTTGCGTGTGATATTGAGTCTTTCATCAGACTGTTTCGGGACGGATGTGGACTTAATTTGTCTGTCATCAAATGTGGCTTTTAGCAAGAGCAAAACGCTTTGCTCACCATTTTACCACAAGGAATGAATAATCTCGTTAAGCAGCAAATATGTGGCTGGTGTGAAACAACGGCGAGGCAGGTTTTAATTAGAGACTTTTGCAGTGTCAGTCGGTGAGAGAGTTGACAGCTAAATGGACACAGGAGAAAGGAAAATTACAGTTAAATGGAGAAAAAGCATTATCGGTCAGGTGAATTTTCCATGTAGAAACAATTAGGTGTGAGGTTTCTATCGGAGGTGACCGTGTGTGCAGAAGTGTTTGTGAGGCAGTGTGCTCCGCACAGGGCTCGTGGACTGAAAGGCTATTTAGGATGTCTTTTTTATTCATCCAGAGATAGAGCTTCCCCGCTGGGAAGAGGACAGCGTGCCTTATGAGCCGATGTCTGACAGCGTCGGTACATCCGCACAGAGCAGGGAGGGAAAGGTAAACAAGGCTTTTAAAGGCCTCATTAGACCGAATTCTTGAGCGGAGAAGGAAATGTTTTATCATTCACTCCTGGTAGTTTCTGTTAAAAAAAGAAAAAAGATTTTGCCCTCAATCAAGGAACTCTGAAAGGTGTCAGAAAAAGTGCTCTGACTTTTTTGTGTTACAATTCCTGAAGATGCAAGTGATTTTTAGGGGGCTTTACTAGCCATTTTGTACTGTTCATACTGACTGAGATTTTTTCCCTTTCACTATCACAGAAGGAAAAATGTGATACATCATAAATAATAAATAATAAATAATAAATCAAGCGAGAAGTAGGGTTATTTTCTCACAGACTTCTATACAATCTGACTTCTTTTTGCAACCAGAGGAGTCGATCTCAACTGGCCACTAGAAAGAATGCAAGGTTAAGGCAGATTTTAAATGCAGGACTTTTAGTTGGTTATTTTTATAATATTGCTACTTCAATTCAAGTAAAAGATCTCAATACGTCTTCTGCTGCTGGACATAAGTGTAGGTCACATTATAACAACTTGTCATTTGTGGTAGTTTTTAGTCTACATTTAATAGATCATATCTCCCAAAACCTCACGGTATTTTGCAAATACGTCCTATATTTTAGATTGTGTTTTGTTTTATGTCTATCATTTGTGGTGGGATTTTTCCCAGACTGTCCTTAGCTGTTGACGTCTCATCCCACCACTTTTCTTTGCCTCCACCAAAGATAGTTTGGTTTCAAAGACAGACGCATGCTTTTTATTCAATCATCTCTGTCCACATGTAGCCATGTGACTCATGTACGATGGACTCCAGTTGTAGATGATGTGAAAATGTTTCAAAACTCTTGAAGTTGCTAATTCTATCAGGTCATATGAATATGGAGAGGTCATTGTTCCTTACTGCAGCTATAGCGATTCATTTACTTACTGATTAATCAGCTGTTAATTTACGTCACAATATCCTAAAGCCCAAAGTGACGTCGTCAAACATTTTATTTTATCCGACCAATAATTCAAACCCAAAGACATCATTTTGCGTTATGGTTAGACCAAGAAAAGCAACAAATCTCACATGAACATGAACTACGATAACGATTGACAGCCTTGAATTATGGATACATTTTCTCAACTAATAGATAAAACAACTAATCGTTGTAGCACTATTCTTTACAGTTCTTTAAACTTGTTACAACCAAGTGATCAATCAAGTGAACATTCAAATGCCACATCAGGGTTGGATTCCCGGTCGTTGACCTATTGCTGTGAGACGACGGGGCTTACCACTGCACCACGGCTGAGCCACTTAGTCTTAATGTGTGTCATGTTCATCAAAAGGCAAAAGTAAAAAAAACTGCAGAAAACAAAAAGTTTAGAAAAATAGTTTTTCAATGTATAATTCAGCACTTATGATGATCAGATGTTTATTTGTAGGAACACTGCAAAATTCTGGCGAGGGATGAATACCCTCTTTCTCACCCCTCTGTCCGCCCGCCCTCTCGGAGGTTAAACTCCTATTATGCATGTGTGTGTATTAGTATGAACGAGTGTTCGCATACACAGTTTCTTACCTCATGCAGGTGGGTGCAGTAAATATTAGCTTTTCAAATGAACATGGCCACCCTCAGATATTTAGAGGCTGAAATTGAGAGGCTTTCTCTTTCCTTTTTTTTTCTTGGCAGTCTGCTCCAAACCAACAGCAGACAGCTTGGTCACATTCAACAAACATTAAGTAACCGTTGACTTCAATCTTCTACTGCAGCTCATTTTGGACTTTGGGAAAGGAGGAGCTGGGTTCACCGTTAATGCAAACAAACAGATATTAGCAGAAGCCCGCTGGTTCATATAATGCCAAAGGGTTATTCCCAGATTATAAAGCAACACACATAACCTGAGGACAGTTGATGTCTGTAGCTAGACCTAAACACTGCAGACACACAATAGTATATTTTGCAGGGTGGCATGTATCATGGGCCTCTCCCTACCCTGGAGACAGACAGTGATAGAAAGCAGTGATCCTATGGTTAGCCAGCGGCCACAGGCATGCAGAAAATGAGACCTTTAAGAACTGTCGGGAGACACTGTCACTTTTTCCGAGAAATGTCCATTCAGGGAGCTAGCCCTGCATATTTCAGGATGAGAGACATGCAAGTGCCCTTTAAACATTTTCAAGCTACAGAGAGGAAACTAAAGGCACAAAGGTCTTGCTGATAGATAGATAGATGAGACAATATTGATAAAAAAAATCTCCAACAGTTTTTTCTCCAGGAGTTGGCCTCCCCTGACAGTGAACCCTCTCACATTCTTTAAGAGCACAGAGGAGGTCATCACTGTGCTGCAGTTCAACGTCTATGGTCTAACATTACATCAATTGGAAAATCAATTAGCAAAAACACAATAGATAGCTGGGCCCTAAGGTTCCACGGGGCTATTTAAGCAGAGGATGCTGAATGAAAGGATCTTTTAGTTTCTTTATTGGCCGGCTCGGGGATGCCAGAGTTTGGGGCTGTTTTGAGGTTTGGAGTTGGCCAAACGCTTTTCAGCTATTGGCTGCTTTTGGACAGCAGGAGGTTGTTTACTACGTTAAAAAAAGGTGATGTGTTTTTGTGGTACAGGCTGATTTTTATTGGTTTACCCTTGTTTGGATACCGGTTGCCAAGAGAGATCTTTCATCGAGCCACTCGCTTTAAACCACCACCAGTGACAGAAAGCTTGCAGGCCACTGTAAATGCAGGGAACAGTTTTTGTTTTCTGTCCGCTGTTAGTTTTTGTTGGAGGACACGCATGACAGAGGAAAAACTAATTTTTCCTTTTATTTTATTTATGGAAACATTTACCTTTTAGTTACTGATATAGATGTACAGAGTTATTAATATTAATGCCATTTATATGTGAAATTGAACATTTTCCACTATTTGTGTCTGACTTTTTTCTCATTGCTTACCTTCTAATCAATGAGAGCAGTCTATTCTGTTACTCAATGTTTTAACAATAGTTTAGATGGATGGTTAGTTGAGGAGAGGAGAGAAGAGGAGAGGGCTGTCCTAAATCCGTGTTTCTCTTCGTTTCTTTTTCCCCCCTCGAGTAGCACAATCAGAAAGAGTCATTCATTCATGTCCAGCTGTCGGCGCGGTCTCTTCGCTGCTGACAGGAAATTCTGACCTGCAGTATTTTTGCGCCCAGACGTATACGGAGAGAAAGATGCAAAGCCTAGATAGAGAAATGTGTCTTAGTGTGTGAGCACATGCATCCAATGCAGAGTGAAGATGCAGGAATGAACTAAGTGTTTTATGCTTTCATCCGTGCGTCTATGTCTCCGGTAGAGAATCCTGCTGAACTTAGATCTACCTCTTTTTTATCATTTTTTTATAACCTTTCCTCCTCCACTTTATTTCTGTACTCTGTGCATCCTAATTGTCCTTAAATTATGTTTTGGGCAGTGTGGCTTTTTCTCCGCCAGCCTCTCTTCTTTTTAAATCAGCAGCTCTCATTGCGGAGCTGGACTCTCTTACGTTAATGTAGTTGTTAACAGCCTGTGGTCAGCAGGCGGTTTGTGTGGCTGTGCTGTTTGAGCTGACACGCTCACTAGAGAGAGTGGAAGCCTGTGTGGAAGCTCCGTATCCAAAAATGACCGGCCAGAGAGGGACGCTGTTGCATTTGTACGTCCATATTTCAATTCTTATGAATTGGGCCAATAAATGGTAGAAATGTATAGTTGTCTTTTCTCTAATAATCCCTAACATATTATGCTACATCATTCTTGTTGTATTAATTACAGCCATTTCCATTAGAATCTGCTTATTCACGTCTTTTGTGTCACTTCAACGTCTCGTAGTGAGAGTATTAAGAATAGCACTTGTAGGAGGGTGTTACTGAGAGTCACTAGCTGCCGTCTAATAAACGTCTTCACCTATAAACCTACATATCTTTCAGCAGCTCTACGACATTCTTTTCATGACACTCACTGTCTAATGAGCTGTGGGTGTTTTACAAAGTAAAGATGACACTGACTGTTAGTGCACAGCTTTGACTCTGCATTTCTGCCCTCGTCACTAAAAACGTCCCTGCTTCTCAGCTGTTGAATGTCCATACTGTTTATGAGTTTGGCTTTTCTGTACCCAACACAACAGATAACTAGTAACTCCCAAGTGTGTGAGTGTGTGTGTGGTTCAGGTCTGTTAAATCCACTCCGTCTGTGTCTCTCATCTCTGCAGGAGTCGGAAGATCCAGATCCGGAACATTCCCCCTCATCTACAGTGGGAGGTCAGTTGTTTGTCTGTGTGTGTGTGTGTGTGTGTGTGTGTGTGTGTGTGTGTGTGTGTGTGTGTGTGTGTGTGTGTGTGTGTGTGTGTGTGTGTGTGTGAAGCAGTGAAGCAGTGAAGCACCAGGTAGCATATAAACTGGTCTCCCAACCATGAGTCACCAGCTTTTAGTTCTACAGTTCTCTGTAGACTTAAGCATTTGGGTGCATGTGTACACTTATATCTTCGTCAGCGGTAGTTACTTTGTGAATGACACTGTTTCTGTGCGTCAATATCTGCGACCTCGCTGCTCCACGTTGTTTTTATTCATAAATCTCAAATATAATATAATCTTTGTGGTCTTTATTATAGATCATTATTTGGAATAAAACAGAATAAAACATAGCAAAATGACATTACTAATGTAAACAACCTTCAACGGCACCAGAAAACATTCATAATTTAACTATAGTTTTGTGTATTGTCCATGTATTAAAACATCATTCTGTGAGTTATATCAATTCTTTAATGTTGTCCTCTGAATTTAACATTGGTATTATAGTTGGTACCTTTAAAAAGCATTTACCATGTCCTTAATAAGTCCTTAGTAACTTTCAAACTTACTAAAACATTATTATACATTACAAATGTCAAAGGGAATTTAAATGAGTTTCTTAAGTTCTGTTTGCTTCCACTTGCTACATTGTTACTTGATCATTGGCCCACATAAACACCAGGAGTACCAGACGTGTGTGTGTTTGTGTGTGCGTGTATCCTTGTGTGTTTTCAGTGGCTGTCGTTCTCTAACCCACGCTCTCATTTCTCCCTCAGGTTTTGGACGGCCTTCTCGCTCAGTATGGTACTGTAGAAAATGTGGAACAAGGTACAGAACTCTTCTCCTCCCTGTTTTCTTCACATCACATCATCATCTGGCTCCAGCTTTAGAATGCACATGTGTCTATTTAGCAACACACACACACACACACACACACACACACACACACACACACACACACACACACACACACACACACACACACAGACCTCCCAGTGAGTCAAGTCTCTTCTGTGACTTGACTTCCTCGTTACCACCATCCCACGCACCCATTATCTAAACATAACCCATCTTTGCATATAAATCAGGCTTTATCATCTTTTCTGCCTGTGTGCATGTGTGTCATATCAATTTGATCCAGGGAGAGCAGCTTTTCAATTACAAGCAGCCTCTATAATAAGTACTGTGTATTGCCACGGGTCCCCTTGGTCTCAGTGTATGGATTGAAGTGGGCAGACATGGCAGACATCCAGCAGTAAATGTGTCTATATATATGTGTGTGTTTATGCCTGTACGTGTTTGCTTGAGCGCGTGTTTTGTTGAGGGGCATCGGGGTAATGTGGGAGGACACTGTAGGCGCCTGTGGTGAGGCTTTTGCACCTCTGATGGATTTGTGTGTATATGTGTGTGTGTGTTTGTCTGTGTGTGTGTGTTTATTTGTCCCCATGTGTGCTCGTCTACTACTCGTGCATGTGTGTGTAGACAGCTAAAAGTTCATAGGGCTGACTAACCTGCACGCATGCGCACACACACACACACACACACAGTGTCTCAGTATGTGTCAAAGCAGCCAACACCAACTACCGCCCACTCTAGTCATGACAGGTGCTAAAAGAAAAACCAGCAGAGAAATTACTCCACTCAGAGTTTCCCAGACGTCGCCGTAAAACGGCCCACTTCATCTGTACTGTGGCAGACACCGGCGCAGCATTTCCTCTTTCTTTTTCAGCCCGGCTCCACAAGTGTCAGCCTAGTAACCGTGTATGATCAACCCTTTTCAAGAGAGCCAGCTCGCTCATGTTTCTGTCACCGTAGTAGTCTCCTTCTGTGTCTCTGTCCAACTTCCTGTCTGTCTGTCACTTTTTCTCTGCCCACGTCCGTGCGCTCTGGTTACGAGGGGAGGTTTTGGAGGAGTCCCATGGTCTTGTGTGGCATGGTGAAGGCTGCCCGTGGCAGGGGCAGGGCGGGTGGGGCGGGGCAGAGCTGGCTGTGAACACTGGGGCCGGGCACCATGCCATGCTCTGCCCACTCACCCTCTCTAAGCCAGCCGGGCAGTCTCTCTGATTTTCACCCTTCCAAACCTGCTGTCCGCAGCGCACTCAAAGGTTTGGAAGTTTTCGTTTTTCACTGGCAGAGAGACTAGATCTGATGCCTATTTTTTATTTCCGCCACTTTTCAAAAAAATAAAGTCCACTTTAGAACATGTGTTTCACTATTTCTATGACTCGCATGTCTATATTTTCTGAGAAATCTAAAGCATCTGCATCGGATGTTTTTTTTAGCAGGCTTTGGCATCTTTCCTGGCCATCAAAGAGCAGTGGCTTATTTGTTGACTCATCATTTTGACATTTTACAGTTACACAAACAGAGATCCTTGGTTACACATAGCAGAGATGCCATTGTCTCTTCTGACAGAGGACTTGGTAGACCAAAAGGCATTTCATGAATAAGACATACTGTGTTACACTTACATACAAATTTGAATTACATAGAAAAATATCCCTAAAAAGCATTTACTATGATGGCTGGTGATGTGCTTATTTTGCCACACTACTCAACTTTTAGTTATTGGTAGTCCACAGTCTAATTATATCTCATTTACAATATCACCAGCTAACAAAAAGCTGGAAATTCTCCTAACTGAGAAGCTGAAACTGGGAAATGTTTGTCATTTTGGCTTGAAAATGTATTTAAATTTTTAATTGATCATCAAAATAGTTGCAAATTAATTTTCTGTCAATCAACTAATTAATGATTTGACTCATCGTGAGCTTGTTTTAACATTGCATGTGCTGTACTGTGGACACCTGAGTCAAAGTCAGCAGTTCAATCATTTAAAGCATGCATGGTCGCAGTGGGAATCAAACCCATAACTGTGGCAGAGTTAGCTCTGAGCAGCAGTGCAGAACCAATAGTCTTCCCAAGGTGTGACCCAGTGGTTGCACTTCATCATCGATAACTTGTTTTCTTTAGGCTGTCGTGTCGAACTTAAATCCGTTATTGTGCAAGTGGCAGAGAGGCTATTGTGTTTAGCAGCTCCTGTCTGTAGAGGCAGCTGCCTGGTCTGGAGGGAAGCCAGTGTGTTGATGGCTGTAATGGATTCACACAGAGAAGAGGCTCTTTGGGTCACCTCGAGAACCTGGACACGTGTCTGACTCACCTACAGCAACAACAAAGACCTACTGTTGGCATGTGTGAATGTGGCCCGAACATTTATTAACTTTATTTTATGCTTTTCTCTCTCTCTCTCTGTCTTGTCTCACAGTGAACACGGATACAGAAACAGCAGTGGTGAATGTTACGTACGCAACCAAGGACGAAGCTAAAGAGTAAGCAGCACAAATATTGACTCCAAATTCTTAATGAATCTTAAAAAGACGGCTTAACGTTTCAGTGTGTAAAGGGAAAATGTAAATGAGAACAAATACATTGTGAGTATGTCTGTATTTTATTGTTATTGCCTCATACCCCCTGTTCCTCCCCCCAGAGCTATTGAGAAGTTAACGGGACACCAGTTTGAAGACTACTCTTTCAAGGTGTCATATATTGTGGACATGGATGCTGCTCCGCCCGACCAGGCTCCCCGCACGCGGCGCGGGGGTCGGTCGTCCCGGGACCAGGGCAGCTCTCAGCCCGGGCCCTCGGGAGACTTTGGCGCTCCACGCAACAGACAACACGACTTCCCCTTGCGCATGCTCGTGCCTACTCAGTTTGTGGGAGCCATCATTGGCAAGGAGGGCCTCACCATCAAGAATGTCACCAAACAGACACAGTCCAAGTAAGCTTACTCTGATGACCTTGCGTGGTTGCTGCTATTTTTGGGCTTTCCTGTTTTTTTAATTGAATGATTTTATCAACTTCTCAAACAGCTCTGCTCTTATTTTGCTGAGGCTTGAATGAATTGGGCATTTTGGCACTGTTTATCGAAGCTTGCATTTGAAAACCAATAGTCTGAGATTTGACGCAAGATAGCACGCAATAAAATAAGTAGTCAGATTTTGGAAATGAGAAACCCAAATTATTCACGGCATGTTTACTGGCACCTTATATTTTTCTTTTGTGATTAAAACACCATCCGATTCTTAAATTGTTACCCTTCTTTTTAATACCTTAAATTGTTGTCTTTTTGATCTTCTTTTCATTACATTCATCACCAACATAATTATTAATTTATACACAATGCAAGTAGATTTTACTCTGACTGTCTGTCTCTCCCCCTCTCAGAGTGGACATTCATCGGAAGGAAAATGCAGGTGCGGCAGAAAAGCCCATCACCATCCACTCAACTCCTGATGGCTGCTCCTCCGCCTGTCGCATGATCCTGGACATCATGCAGAAGGAAGCCAGCGAGACCAAGACGTGAGTCTTCACTTTGACATACACAAACGCGCATGAACGCACTCAGATGTTGCTTATGCAGAGCATGCATACGCTCCCACAGAGAGATTAGCCATAATGTCTGCAGGGCTGTAATCTTATCCTTTAACCTGCCTGCACACCTTTTAATCTCACTGTGCATTCTCTCGCTTGAAACACTAACACAGTTAAGCACAGTGCACACGACACATTCACATAGGCAAACACGTGATCGCAGCTTAGCATTTAAGAAACGAGGCCAACTTGTCTAATTGGGCGTGACACTTTTAACAAGACACTGCACCATTTAAACTCTTTGAGCTTCTGCTGGATCTTAGCATCAACACCCAGCTTGTGTGTATGTCCATATTTGTTTTGAAGTGCGTTCAGAAAAAGACATTTGCATTCATTTAAATACCAAAACGTTTCCACAGACTTGCATTCTAGGAAACCTTACGCTTAAATTTGCTTCGTCAAAGGCTATTTATTTTCGAGGTTGTTTCTCGTGCCCAGTGTTTTGTATCAGCGTGGGTTCCTATTGAATCAGAGAATATTTGAGCATCAAGCATAGACACATATTTCAGACTTTGCTTCCTGCCAATCTCCTGACATCTAGAGGAAGTTAGGTCTTAAATCTTTGTGATCACATCACTGTGGTCTTCTTCTTCTTTTGTTTGCTAGGAAGACATCCAAGCCAGGTTTCATACTGTTATAGGAACAGTTCGACATTTTGGGAAATATAAGGGGGAAACTTGGGGAAACAGCTCGTCTGCCTATATCGCATTTGTTTCACCTGCACAAAACTGAAATACAATTCACTGTTTTAATTAGTGAGCTTTACAGGTACTGTTGGGTGGATTTTGTTTACTTTTGGACAGAGCTTGTATGCTACGCTAAACTAACCGACTGGTGGCTGTAGCTCCCTATTTACTGCACAGAGTGGTATCGATCTTCTCATTTAATTCTTAGCAAGATGCCACACATTGTCACCTCGGCTGCCTCACACCCTATAATTTCGCCGAGCGTATGGAGGCCCAACACCCAGTGAAACCCAAACCCCTAAACTTTGTCTCTAAATGCACAACACTGTCATCTCTCCTTACTTGCCCCCCAGTTCACCCTAAACTAACAGCAAAGATCAACACTTACAGATTATTACATGCCCCAACCTGCCACCCCCTCCTCCTAAACATATGCACACAAAAACACACACACACACACACACACACACACACACACACACACACACACACACACACACACACACGCACACACGCACACACTGCCAAGTCTGTGAACCAGCCCAAAAGACCCCCAGCTTCTGGTTACCCTTCACCCCACCATAACCTTAATTCACACTAAAAACCCCACAATTAACCCACAGAACAGAAATATAGATCATACAGGAAGTAAGCTCATCCTGTCCCAATATCATATACCCATCTACACACACACACACACACACACACAGACACACACACACACACACACACACACACAGACACACACACACACACACACACACACACACACACACACACACACACACACACCTACACACACACACACACACACACACACACACACACACACACACACACACACACACACACACACACACACACACACACACACAGACACACACATACATACATAAACTTGTTTGTTTTTCTATTAATCTCTTGAAAGTATCCTGGAGAGAACCATGTCATTTTTTTATTAGCATGGGCAAAATAGAGACAAAGTTCTGAGTCCTGTGGTAGTTTAGTTAGTTGGATTGCGTTCAAAAGCATTTCCAGAGAAATTTCTTGGGGAAAAAAAGCTGAATTCATCCAAATAAAATATTGAGTCTTAATTATTATTTCACAAAAAATCTTTAGGCCTTCTGTCTACAAAAAGCCATTTTATAGAAAATAAACTCTGGTAAATCATCATAATTTGTGCGACACAAAAGAAAATGGAACTCACTTTCCACTTCACCTAAATTGCACAGTTTACACCATCTGTTTTTCTCCTGCATATATTTTATATCTACCAACTTCAACAGCAAGAGGAAGAATACCAGTTATCAACTGTGACTCTGAAGATAATCCTTCGATACTACATAAAAGTCCTTAATATTGGATTTGACAAGCAGCATTGTTTTTTGTGTTAAATTGCATGCTTGCCCAGATTTAAAACTTCAATTAATTTGGAAGTGTATGAACACTGTCACAATTTAACCAATATTTACTGGTTCTTTCCAGGAAACTTCCTCAGAAAATATTAGGAAATAATGAGGAATTAAACTAAATCATTTATCAGGACTGCAGCGCATTATCAGCAGATCATTTTTGTTCTTCTCTTCTCCTCCTATTACCTGAAGCTGTGGTTGTTGCAACAGTACTTTGTTTACTGTAAACTGCAGTGAACAGTGTCTTCTTGACGCAGGAAACGTTTGGTTGCATGTGGACAAAAGGTCTAGAAAAAAATGGGTTAAACTGATTTTCTTTCTTGTAAAAGAAAATCTGGTCATTTTTCTGTGAACATCTGTAAAAGACAAAAGGAATAATTGTTCACACATTACTAAATAAATAGCTCATGTCTTAACATTGTGCCTCGTGCTTTTCCCCATCACACCATGACATATCTTACACCACATCAGTGACACTCAGCGGCGCTTATCTTCTATTATCTAACCTGAGTGTCTGTGTGTGTGTGTGTGTGTGTGTGTGTGTGTGTGTGTGTGTGTGTGTGTGTGTGTGTGTGTGTGTGTGTGTGTGTGTGTTTGTATATGTAGGACGGAGGACATCCCTCTGAAGATCCTCGCCCACAACAGCCTGGTGGGCCGGCTGATTGGGAAGGAGGGCCGCAACTTGAAGAAGATCGAGGAGGAGACAGGGACCAAGATTGCCATCTCCTCGTAAGTCGCCTCTTCCACTGCTCCCGCTGCTCCCGCCTTCCGCTTTCACACACGCCTACGGCACTCTGCTGCTACGCTGGTAGCCATACTAGGAAAACACACACACACACACACACACACACACACACACACACACACACACACACACACACACACACACACACACACACACACACACACACACACACACACACACACACACACACACTTTGATGTGAGAGCTTGTGTGATTGTGGCATTTTGGCACAGCAGCAATTTTGACTGCTATCAATTTAACCAAAGCAGAAATGACAGACAAGCGATTCCAACTTCTTGGCGCCACACCTTTCTACACTCGTGCTCATTAGCCACTTGCCATGTGATTTCACTTGACTGAGTTGTTAGAGACCAAATGTGAAGAGTTGCTTACACTCCAGAACATGATATTAGAGAGGTGGTGATTACACCCTGTTTAACAGGCTGTGCTCACCGACCTTTGGTCATTTAGGGCTAATGAATTGCTCTGTCTCTGTGAGCTCTGAGGACATAATGAGCCTCGAGAAGGAGAGGGTCCTTTTGAAAAGAGGCAAACGGCACATTCAATATTATCGGTTATGTGATGTGATTATTGGCGTCCTCCGCGTCCAATGACACCGATGAGAGGATAGATTGGTTCTGCTTCAGAGGTACAAAGTTGTTATCGTTCACACAACTTCCAGGCTTTATGGAGCAATCGTTTATTTGATTCACGTAATAATGGATTAAGTTTAGCTGTAACTGCTGTGCTATTTTCTCAGTTGTGATGCGTCCAGCTCACCTGCTGAATAAGTGTCTTGTAAAGGTGAGAAAAAGAAAACTTGGTAAGATGTTACCAGATCCATGCGAATGACTTCAGAGCAAAATAGTTTCTCACTTTACTGACCTAAGTGAGGTTAACTGTGGTTTAATTTCAGACAGATTGGTCTTTATTTGGCACAACACGATGCGATTAAGTGAAATATCTTGCTGCAGTGCAGGGGATTGATAAATCCATTTTCTTCTTTACTCACGTGTGTCACTGTGCTGATATTCACATGTTTGAGAGGGTTGTTTGTAGTTTGAAGGGGCAATCCACCAAGCTTTTACATAAAGATGTGTTTGCTCATCATCAGGAGTACAGTACTAAAACTGTGAAGAGAGTTGTATTATGTATTCTATCCATCTGTGTCTCTGGAGGAGTATTGTCATCTTAGTCTGGGCCAGGAAACTACAAATTGATGACGTAGGGTTCAAAAGATGTCTGTGTTTCCCAGTAAGGATATTTATTTAATTACGGAAGTAATACGGGTTTCCAACGGAGCCACGTTAGGGAACTTAAAGTCAGACTATCACATCTCTGCTGCCTCAGTTTTCATCATTCTTTTGTCTCCAGTGTCTCTTCACGGACATGAAACCAGAATAGCCGAGTTGACTTTGAGGAAGAAATATTTTTTAGCAAACAGCCCTGTTTTCGATGTTGTGACAACGCATTCTTCAGTCGTAGTCAAGTGTGTCTTTTCTCCACACACTCCAGTTCTGAGGTCTTTACACTGGCTTCCTGTCCAACACAGAATTGACTTTAAAAATCCTGCTGTTGGTTTATAAAGCACTGATTGGTTTAGGGCCAAAATACATCTCTGATCTGCAGCTACCATATGAACCATCCCGACCCCTTAGGTCGCCTGGGACCGGTCTGCTCTCTGTTCCAAGAGTCAGAACTAAACGTGGAGAAGCAGCGTTCAGTTTTTCTGCCCCAAATATCTGTAACAAAGTCCCAGAAAGCTGCAGGTCTGCTGAGAACCCTCAGCTCCTTTAAATCAAGATTGAAGACTTTTCTGTTTGCTGCTGCCTTTAATTGAACCAGATTCAAGGATATTAATCAATCTCCTGCATTTCTGGATTTTACTACTGTATTTTATTTCTTACACTGCTTTTTAGTGTTTTAATGACTGTTTTTAATGTTTCAATGAATGTTCTTAATTGTTTTTAAATCTCCTTTTCTTTTGCCTTATGTTTTGATGCTTTTAATGGTTTTATGTGAAGCACTTTGAATTACCTTGTTGTTGAAATGTGCTATACAAATTGCCTTGCCTTGCCTTCTTCTGTGTCTTCCAACTTTATGGAAATGCAACACTAAATTGCTTGTCAGCGAGCAAAACATTTTAATGTCAGTTCTTGATGGTGATGACGCAGCCTTTAACAGCACGTAAGTTAGATAAACACAAAGACAGGAAATACAATTCAAATCAGCTCAGTCATATCCACCCTCTGAGGAAATAGTGAGCAGAATGTGAGTGTTCCTGTCCTCTGTATTTGTAGTTCCACTTACATATTTACGTTTGTGTTTGTGTGATCTCTCTTGCAGGTTGAAGGACTTAACCATTTACAACCCTGAGAGGACCATCATGGTGAGGGGCAGCTTGGAGGAGAGTTGTAAAGCCGAGGTGGAGATCATGAAGAAACTGAGGGAAGCCTACGAGAACGACATTGCTGCTATAAACGTAAGCTGAGCTTAAAGGTTACCATCTGCGGGCCTCTTGAACGTTTTGTGTGTGCGTGTGTGGTTATGATCTCGGGTTGACTCACATAGACTTGACAGGTGAACAACGGAGTGATGATATACAGCAGGATGATATCGCCTCCCCTTTCAGTACACATTACCACCGGCATTAGTAATACCCGTTCTTGTCTGCTTGGTAAATGGATAACAGTAAACGATAGCTGAATAGCTCATCAGTGAGTGTTTGTCTACAGCGTACTTGTGTGTGTGTGTGTGTGTGTGTGTGTGTGTGCCGAGCCTCTGACTCACGCTCACTTCCCTGCTGTGTGTGTCTGTGTTCCTGCTGTAACACACTGCTTTTCCCAGCATCCATCTGATATCTGTAGGCCGCTCTCTCACCCTGCTCCTCTCTCACACTGCCCCGATGACATCACCAGTGATATCACACGTTGCACACTCCCTACAACACAGAGACGACTGCTGTATTCGCTGTGATGATGCTCTCCGTGATGAGCAGCAGTTACTCAGAATTGATATCTGCTTTTTGTTCTCCTACGTTTTGATCGGGCAATTATTGGCTCAGAAATAATCATCAAGAAGTGTCACGCAGCATGCGGTTAAATTGTACTGGCAGGGGAGAGCAGATCTGGCACCTGTCGGGCTCAGCGTGGACTCTACAGTAAGCGGCGAGGGCCATCTAGTGAGACACTGTGGATATTACACAAAGCGCACTGGGAACAAGGAAGTGAATAGAGGCCGCGTGTCTCTTCACGGACATGAAACCAGAATAGCTGAGTTGACTTTGAGGAAGAAATATTTTTTAGCAAACAGCCCTGTTTTCGATGTTGTGACAACGCATTCTTCAGTCGTAGTCAAGTGTGTCTTTTTAAATGCTTTATTCATCTTAAGAAGTGGGATTGTTTTCTCCACCCATTTAAAGACCACTTGATCCTTCACTTTACCTGATACATGGTTGTCTCAGGACAGTGAAAAGATACACAAATAAAATACACTTTACATGATTGATGGGTATTTATAATTGAGTCAGTAGTAGTAGTAAAGGAACAGTTCACAAAACAAGCAATTAGCTATTGTTATTCACTTTTTTTTCATTATTAATTAATCAGCTGATTATTTTCTCAATGAATCAGTTAAAAATAATAGCTTGTCAAATCCCAATAATTATTATTGAGATTATCAGGATTGTTGCTGTCCACGTCTCTTGGCACATTACATTATGCACGACATATTTCTTATCTTACAGGTGATGAAGCGACGACATGAAAAAGAACAGTTGGATTGATTTAAGGACCTTAGCTTTGTTTTTTATTTTTTTTAAATAAAATAAAAAAATGTACTTACTGACACTAATAAGAGACATTTGCTCCTGTGGCTTCTCTTTTACCATTTATTAGCAGTAGAAGTTGTGCTCAGTGTAGAATGATTTTTTTTAAATGTGTTAACTGTTTAGTCAGCGTCGTCTTGCAGAATTAGATTTTTAGATTTAGAAGCGTCTTTAGATTGATCTGCTCCTCAGCATATCAGCAAAATATTTTTTTGTGAAAAATGTGCCTTAATTAAATTCTAATGTATCGTCTTTCTTGTAGCTTTCAACTTGTGGTTTCAATCTGCCTCTCTTCTTCTGCACAGCAACAGGCCAACCTGATCCCAGGCTTGAACCTGAACGCTCTGGGAATCTTCTCCTCTGGTCTGCCGGTTATGCCCCCTGCTGCTGGACCACGTGGTGCACTGCCCTCTATGGCACCAGCAGGATACAACCCATTCTTAGTGAGTATGCTCTTTTTAACCTCTGAACACAGACATAAAAGGTGGTGAAAAAGATTTTGAAACGCTTCTTTTAGAATGACTTTAGAATGACTTTACCAGCTCAGTGTTGCACAGCTCTTCCAGGGAATAGTTTTGACTTGATAAAGCAATTTGTTTCCAACACATGGTAAACCAGGTTCCCCCTGGAGTGCTTTTTGAAAAAACAACACAGTGTTGACTCAGGTCTTCCTGCATGATGTTGTACACAACACAGTTAGAAACAACCAGAATTCCCCCATCTTTTCCAGAGATGAGTCAGTTTGTCTGTAAAACAAAGTCTCCACTCATTGCCTGATGAGGTCAAGCCAAAGTGGTGTGACACAGTGTGTGAGAATGTATTTTGCGTGCTTCGTAGTCAAGAAGGTTAATGTCTGAGTCACTGTGAGTTAATGCCCTGAAATTCCCCCTCATAAGAGCTTGGGTAGGGTATGTGCATGTGTCTGTAAATGTGTAAATGTTTGTGTGCCATTTGAACGGTCTGCTTGTCACTTCACTTTTAGAGTCACTCTTCACATCTCAGTGGCCTGTACGGGGTTCCTCCAGCAAGTGCCATCACCCACCAGCACTCAGTATGTTCCCTAAAATCTGCACTACAGTCAATGTTGCCTTGGTGATCAGAGATTTAACCACTAATTACTTGTTTTTTGTGAAGCTAGATCAATATTTTAATAGTTGAAAGCATGTTTTTTGCACACAAAAAGCTTTAAAAAAAAGCCTCAAGCTTAGGATGTTGTCGAAGCATATAGTCTCTCTTTGCAAGTGACTTGGTATACATGGGAAGGACTGCCACAGTGTGAAAAAAAGGAGGACGGTATAAGACTAATGGGGGACATAACTACGAGACCATGAGAACCTCTCAGTCAGCGGCTATGATGAGTGAGTCTGGCATTCCTGCACACCATCACCCAGTCACCAGAACACCACAAATATTTCTGGAAGGAGACTTTTCAGCCCGGAGTTGTCCTCTGGCTCATAAAAAAAAAATCACTTCATAAACCTTGAGTACATGAGTGTTACCATGCTAAGAAAAACAAAAACATAGGGCAACCCTCGGCCCTAATAGGAAATATTCCGCTTCGACCCGGCGGGATGTTTACCCGAAGAGAAAGCCCTCAAAGAGAGCTCAGTTTAGCTTTCCTTGCATGTGGTGTCATCGCTTTCAGTATTAAATAAAACATTTTGTAACTGTTTAAAGAGGTTTTGAAATGTTTTTCTCTGCCACAATCAGCAGCAGAGTATAGTAAACGTGTTGTGAAATACATTTCTCTGTGTGGTCTTTTTTCAAGCAACAGGCTCCAGAACAGGAGGTTGTCTACCTCTTTATTCCAACTCAGGCAGTCGGGGCCTTGATTGGCAAGAAGGGCCAGCACATCAAACAACTCGCCCACTTCGCTGGAGCTTCCATCAAGGTGGGTTAATAGAGCGCAGACTTTGATTCGGGGGAAAGAAGAGGTCAAACCGTGTCTAAATCAACATGCTACACATTCTTAGAAGCGTTGGGGTGAAGTTGGCAGTCAGTGCTGGCTGAGTCAGCAGCATGTCATGGACCACAGCTGAGGATGTTAGTTAATTATGGTCAAAAAAAGGAGATGACTAGTAAGCTGAGCATCTTGATCTGGAGAGATTGAACAGCTGGTCAATGAATCCTCATATTGTAATCGAAAGCTATATATTCGTAGGAATTTGCAGACTTCTCAGATGATTCAGTGGTTACATGGCACTGAATGACCGCAGCGCAAAATCACCAGCTTTTGTCCGCATTTTCTCCCTATTTGTCTCCATAACCCGTCTGTGTGTGTGTGTGTGTGTGTTTCTCAGATTGCCCCAGCTGAGGGTCCAGATGACCCTCTAAGAATGGTTATCATTAGTGGAACCGCAGAGGCTCAGTTTAAGGTAAGAGCACAATAAATGTGTGTATGAATATGCATTCAAATTTGATTATTTAACACTGAAAGTGTATGCATCCGTTTTGAGGATAAAATAGCTACTTCAATTATTATTTAAATGGTCCTGTATTAAAGTAAACAGCGGTGGATCACTGTGTATCCCCATTTCCCCCAGTCTCTCGTTGCCTCATTCCCTTCTCTGTATTCCAGGCCCAAGGTCAGATACATAGGAAGCTGAAAGAGGAGAACTTCTTCTCAGCGAAGGAGGAGGTCAAACTGGAGACGCACATCAAGGTTCCCTCAACTGCAGCTGGCAGGGTCATCGGTAAAGGCGGCAAAACGGTGAGTTGATGCTTGAACTGAGTTATGGTCGAGGATGGAAAAGAAAGTTGCATTTACTTACGTTACTTTAACATAAGCATCAAATAGCACCTGATTTGCTTGGTTTTATTAAAGGGTGTTTCAGTTTACCTTAGTGAGTAATGTGTGTTTTGTAAGTGAGGCTGGAGGTGAAATTCAAACCAAGATAATGATCACTGGAGTCGGGTTTTTTTTTCAGGTAAACGAGCTGCAGAACCTTACGAGTGCTGAGGTCATCGTACCGCGGGACCAAACTCCAGACGAGAACGACGAGGTCTTTGTGAAAATCAGCGGGCATTTCTTTGCCAGCCAGGTACGCACAACAAGGTTTAAGGCGCAGTGGCCACCATGTACCATGTAGGTGCCGCATGCAGAGAGACGGTCCCTAAAAGTACAAAAGGCATCATGTACTCTACAATAAATAGAGGAAAGCAAAGAAGTCGTGCACGTTCTGATTAAACATATGATAGCCGATGCTGGTGATGCTCAACAACATTTCACAACAACAGTCCTTACTTGAGCAGCTATGTGCGATGTGATCACAAAACATGTAGGCGTATGTTTCTCTTGACAAACATATTTTTTATTGTGGCATTATCTGACATCGTGTGCTCATCTTTGCACCTAGTTTTAATTTCACTGAAATTTGGTGTACACAAATTGGAATTAAGGGAATACTTAACCAATTGTATATCAATTACAATGGAGAAAAGTCTTGATGAATTTCAGTAAATGGGGGCAACAATTAACAACAGCAAAACTATATCAAAGCATCTGTTTACTCTCACACAAATGGTGTGTAGTATAATCCAAGTCTCATTTATCCAGTCGTATGCTCAGCACTTCCCAAACATTTCCATATATATGCAGGAAAAAACACTACAAAAATACTACAATACAATTCATTCACCCACACATTCCAACCTGCCTCTTTTGATGCTTTGCAATTCATTGAAACGTGACCTGTACATCAACAGTCTATATCTAGGGTTTAACTAAATCAATTTACATATAGGTAATAATTAAGTCAGTCTTTTTTTATTTCTCTCTTTTTTTTGGTACATGGACACCTTGTCAGATATCAATTAACACCTCGTCCCACATGTGATATCTCTCCAACAGACTGCACAGAGGAAGATCAGGGAGATCATTCAGCAGGTCAAACAGCAGGAACAGAAGCACCAGCAGGGTGGCGCCGTGTCACCGCACCACTCCAAGTGACCAGCGGGGCGGCTTCAGCGGGCGCCTGCCAATGAATGTAGCCCTCCTAAACAAACAGAGAACTACCCAGACAAAGGCCGAGGCCAAGGGGGACATGCAGGGCAGACCAGCAGCACCGGGATCAAAACCAAAGAACTTCACTAGGGGGAAAACAAGTGTGAGCCAAAGGCTGAGGGCATTGTGTGCACTGCCAGCCCTGTGAGAGCAGATAGAGTGGGAGAAACCGTACTGATATAATATAACAAGAAAAGACCAAAAAAAAAATCTACAAGAAAGGTGGAAACGACAGAGAATTTGGCACCTGTTGTTCTCACAGTTAAAAAGGTAAACAGGAAATAGTATGTTGCCCTGCATAACGTTATCTCTTTAGTTGGACTAACATAGGCCTAACAAACTGATAAAGCATTGGTATTAACATGAGCATATAAGGCATTGTGATTATTATTTTGGGTTAGGACGAGAGCGAGTGACAATTGACACCTTCTCTCACAAGAGTTTGAGATATTAAGATTGCAAAACTAAATATCCTTAGCAGTATTAACACAGTAGATAAGTATATTGATACACACTGAGAGTATGCACTGTTGTTTTTCTATCAGAATAGCAGTACAACTTGGTGTAGTTTTTAATATGTTTACTTGTTCTAGAGATTGATTGGGTTGTGACAGCCACATAAAGCAGTTTCCCTTGTTTGTTCACAATATAGGCCACTGAAATCAAAAAGAAAAAAAACCCTATAAAAGTAAATACGGTGAATGGATCTTTGTAACAAGCCTGTGTGTGCCAACGTAAAAGATAACGTCCCTTTGAAATGTCTCTCACCATTCATATCTGATGCTTTACTGCTTTTTTTTGTTTCTTTCTTTTCTGCTAATTTCTGCTTCACTTTCTCATCACTCTCTCTCATTTGGCATGTTGTTTTTTAATAGGATGAAAATAGTTGTTGTCAAGAAACACTTTTTGTCCCCCCCCCCCCCCCGTAGCCTTTTGATAACATTGAACTGACTGCCACTTTCACTCAACAAAGGTTAAATATAACAGAGGTGTTTTTATCACTCTTCCATCATGTGCAGTAGACTATATCTACATTCATGCTTGTCCTGATAAAAAAAAAACAATTATCAAAAGGGTGTCTCTAAAGGCATTCTCCTCAATGATCAGAGCAAAAAATTGACGTCTTTAAAAAAATGTATGCACCTTTGCTTGCTAACAGTCGACCAGTCATTTTGAATGTGTACCGCCACACGCTCTGCCTTATGAGGACGTCTCGAGGGCCGACATCAAATGTCAGCTGAGGGCCCAGAGAGGGGACGTGGGCTTAAAGGGGGGCTGAGTCGGGAGGGTGCAGACTCAAGGTGTGTGGAGTGGCAGTAAGGAAATGGTTTTGGGTAGAGGGTGGGTGGTGGTTGGGGTTGGGGAGGCACCGGGAGGAACTGTATGACCTGTGGTACACACACAACCGCAAACATGACCGCGGCCGCGTTTGGCTTCAACCCTCTCTTGTCAGGGAGCTTTCTAAAACGGCATGACAGCTGTGAATGTACGATATGCAGCCTTTTTAGAAATATCACCCCTGCCGTGTCCAGCAGGCCGGCACAGAGGCACAGATTGCCATTGTCATTCTCACTCTCGCTCTTTTCTGTTAACTTTTTCTTTTGTGTTTCTTTTCTTTTTGGCGAGCTGGAGCTGGACACGCAGGTCCTGGTGTCTCTTTGTGCTTTACTTTGGAGACCATGGAAGCTTGTTGCCTTATTTTGTCACCTTTCAGACATCACCCATCAGCTGCATCTTCCAGACGCAAGGTTATTGCCAATACGCACAGCTTCCTCCGTGTGTGTGTGCACATGTGTGTGTGTGTGTGTGTGTATATATATAAAAAGAGAGAGTAATATTTATGAATCTATTTTTTTTCCTATTTTGTGATGAGAGCTATTGATAAGAAACAAAAAGAAAACAAAGTCCTTTTCTTTTTTTTCCTCAGTGGGACACTGCCATATTATTTTGAAGGGAAGTGTTTATTTTCTTGAAAACTAGACTATGAATAATATAAATAAAAACCTGAAAAAATAGGAGAACAGTAAAGTGAACCACGGCGTTAACTTTGGTCAGGATGTGAACAGTGCGCATGTCAGTATTGTGATCTACCTCAGGCTTCAGGGTACCTCAGTCCAATCTTTCATTTCCCCTTTTTCCACATTTTATATGCCTTGTTAACTGATCATTTGAGCGTTTTTAATTTTCTTTTTTAATAAAAAAAAAGAACAAGACAAAAGATCTACAGTAGGCTAATCACTAAACTCTTCAGGTCCAGCCAACTAGTGAAACTTTGTAAACCGTAGTCAACTCTGTTGGACTGTCTTTGCCTGGACGCCATACAACCTCTTAATGATATACGTCAAAAGGATTTCCAAGTACATTTTTGCTAGAAAGGAATGAAGAGCAGGATGTAAGGGGTACATACCTGCCCGAAGTGGTTCTGAATGTGGATGTTGTGTACTGATTTCACCATCAAAGAAAAACAAAAAAGGTACAAATCAGTTGATAGAAACCGAAAACCAACCAACTGTACCTCCTGTTTATCCCAACTGTACCTCCAGGTTTTTGTTTTTAGACTTTTAAACAAAACAATGAAGTTTATTCACTTGTGGGAAAAAAAAAAAATCTTACCAGCTCTTTTTGATAACAGCATACTCTGGGGTTGATTTGACGAAAACACAAAGCTTAAAAAAAATACACTGACGGGACTCTTGAACATGGTGTACAAACCCTAGTCTTCTGTGTAGAATGTAGAACAACTCTAGTCGTTAATATGTCACTGTGTACGACAAGATAACTGTATATCTGTAAACATGTAGATAGAGTCACACATAAATGCATCATTTTCGTCTCTCTATAACACTTATCAGTCTGCACCTGCGTTGTGAGAGATGGTGGGAGAATTTTAGAGCGTCACAGCTTTCCTCAAAACTGAGATTTTGTTGTTGTTGTGCTGTACATTTCAGAATTACCTCTCAGAATCCAAGGCTGACTTTAGTTACTAAAACCAATGTAGGGCAAAATAATTAAATAAATGAATGATATAGTGACAGTTAGTGTTTGTCTTTGGAGTCCTTTTACCTGTTGAGAGATGATTTTTACTTTTTTTTTCCGAGGGCAGACTTTTGTCATCAGATGAGTTGGATCCTTTTCGTCCCAGTGAACACAGACTAGCAGTGCTCAAATAAACATAAAAGGTCTATCAAACTCACACAATGCCTGAGGCTGTTTCAGCAAGCCTCCCCACAGCCGCCACAGTACCTCATACTGATGACGATAGCTCACCAGACCTGGTTCAAATACCCTGACCTTACCCACATGAATGCAGTGCGGTGCTTCTACTCGAACCTGTGAGTCCTGTAGTGGTCTGATTCGAGGAGAAAACGGCTTTTTTTTGCGGTAGCACTGGAAATTGTAGTTTGTTTGACTTGTCAAACTTTTTAAGAGCTGTTTTGAAGTTGAGGCTCTTTTCTTGCATTGCAGAGGACTCTTCAGACCTCTTTACACAGCAAGGGCAGGTTTTCCTCCAGCTGGTTTGGTTTCACTGTGGTGCTGTCAGCACAGCGTCCTTGGTTGTTGAGACATCTGCAAGCCGACCGCAATCTGAGGCGAAACTCGTCAAGATGACAGTGACCTTTGTTTTTTTTTCATTTTACTTCCAAGGATTGGTGTTCCTAGGTTTTGTGGAGTGTTGCTAGACATAAATATTCAGTACCAGAAAATCACAAATACACACATCACTGTACTGTGTTGTTAGTCATATCACATGGTGGTTTGATAGTTTAGTTTTTTTTTTCTGTTGATCTGGTTTTCTCGTCATTTACACTGATTTAATAATGTAGTCCGGAGCAGTAGCTGCGATTCTTTGCTTTAATATTCATTCCTTTTAGATCACTACCAATAATACTAGTTGTTAAATTGTGGTTGAAACATATCCTAGCTAGGAGTTCTAACATATTTGAGAATCAGAATGGCAAAATAAATTAATCTGTGACATGCAAAGAAGGAAGGTTGACAGCGTATACGAGTCTGATAAAATCTTGTTTTGCCTTTTGAAACTAAACAGAAAAAGAGGGCATTCAACAACCATCCAAAAATCACAGCTGAGGAAGAATTTAGTAACGTCTGGTTGGATGTATGCAGAACCACAGCAGTGTTTTTGTACCGTCTTGTTGTTAAATGGGAAAAACACAAAGTATTGCATGAGACTGTTGTCGGCGGTCCAGTATGTACACTTCATATAGCACTAGACTTTCAGTAGTGGTTTTACATGGATCCATTTCTTAACTGCATTTCACCATTTGGGAGATTCCTTTTCTTACAACCCTCAAGTCCTACATTTCCCACAGGCCTGAAGGTCCCAAACACCTCAAGGTAATCGGTGACTGTGCGCTGGACAGACGTATGATCCATTTTGAATCCATCTTGTGGATACATGCCTTTCTGGTAACAGTCATGCTGTTGTTTTGAGTTGTGAGTGAACTGTATTGCTGAGCAACCTGGATCTGAGCAATAAAGAATATTTGAAAAAACAAACAAAAAACCCTGCTTTTTCTTCATGATTACTGTTTTATTATTTCAGAGTTTTTCCCCTCTAAAATAAAAGATGGCGCGTCATTTGTGATCTGAGACGCTATAAATGTGCATTACACTCAAAATAATTTACACCTTTGAATTTACAGAAATCTGACATAAGACTTTACATCTTAACCCACATGATGAAAGAGTTGAAAATATAACCAGTACTGTACAAAACACACACAGGCTGTGAAAAGAGGCAGCACTGCCTGAACTAACTGCACATTCACTTTCACAAAGAAATCCAGCTAGTTAGGTATCATGACATTTAGTCTAAAAAAAGAATGATGTAATTCAGTTGTTTACTCAAAAAGACTCCGAGGCCAAATTACACAATTTGAAAAACTTTGAGTTCAGAGTTTAAAAAGAGTAAAAATTGTCCAACACACTGTATTACAATTTGTGCTGAAATTGCAAAATGCGATTGTCAAACAAGAAAAATACAAACTTCAAGTTGTATAATAGATGCTGCAAACATCGTACATATTTCAGTTACAAATAAAATAATACAAACAAACCTAAAACAACAACAATCATCTGAACCATCCAGCCACATTAAACATGAGTAGTCGGGCACATTACAGTCCATGTTGGAGGTAGAAGTTTGAAACGATCACTGCACGACAGGCACTTAAAACACTAGCTGTTAATAATAGTGCAAGAGCAAAGTCTCCTTCAAATTCTCCACATGATTACTGTACATTCATCCATCTATACACACACATACTGTGCATGCTGTGCCCTTAGAAGTTGTGGCACAGAAACACCAACATTTGGTTACACAAAATACTTTGCTTCATTGCGCCAGTCTTATTTCCCTAAAAGCTCTCCTGCTCCAGAAACGTAAAGCACCCCAGATAAAAGAAACCTTTAGCCGTGTATTTGTGGAGTCAACCACCACTTTAAATACATTCACTCTTGAGGGTAGAGGGCATCAAAGCGCCAGACAACCAATCACTGGACCTTCTTCTCTGTGATGAGCCCGTTCTGCGGTTGGACATCCAGCTTGAGACGCTTCTGACTGTATCGGTGGATAAGTGCGCCGGGCAGCAGAGCCATGCAGGCGATGGCCAGCAGCTGCAGTAGCCTCGCCCAGGAGAACAAGTCATCCAACGACGCCACCTCAGACAGCATGACGCCCGTCTGGACACAGATGAAGTTGTACGGCAGGAGGCCTACGAAACGCAGACAGCAGAACAAAAAAACTGTAGTTTAGACATCATGTAAAGCTTTAATGCAGAATGTGCAGTTGCAGAAATGCTCGATGAACACTTTTAAATCTAAAAAGGCACGTAATAAAAACATGAATGTGAAGTCCCTTTTCTCTTAGTGTTTACATTATAACAATGGACCACAATGGTCCGTGTTGTTTTGCTTTAGCTTCATGACGTACAGTATGATGAATGTGTCGTCACATCGTTTACTAGTCAGGTGATTGTGTGTGCTTACCAATGAAGACTGAGCCGAAGAAGAAGGTGATGGGGATGTTGACGATAGGGGCAGACATGTTCAGGAACCAGTTGGGAGTCATGGGAAAGAATCGCAGGAAGAGCAGGAAGAAAAACAAACAGTCCTGGTTATCCTCAACCTGGGAGATGAAGAGGAGAGAGGAGAGGTTGTAAGATGATGTAACAATCTATGAAGGGACAGCAGATACACGTTTCTCTTTTGAGCGTCAATGTTATTTCTGATACTTGCATATTTATGTCAACAATCGTCTGACAGTTGAGACAGGGGATTATGTTTACATGTGTTGTCCCGATGTTCTCTTGTAATGAGGTATCTTTTGCAGTGTTGTGTATAAAAGTGTACGTGTGATGTCAGAGCACTGAGATGTCCGTGGCAATAAGGTGAACCTGAAGTCAACATGGTCTACGACGTCTCACTTTAAGAAGCATCTTTTGTTTGGCGTTTAATAATAAGACACTTTCACATTCGTCTTTTCACTCTTTTACTTGAGCAAGTTGTGCGTGAGTTGTTCACATGGGGTCATAGATTTTACCTTCCTCTGCAGCATGGAGACTTTATCGGGGAAGAGGTTAATGATGTAGCGCTTTCCGAAGGCCTTTGACAGGAGGTAGCACATGGTGGAGCCCACAGTGGTGAGCGCAGAGGCTAGCAGCAGTCCTTGATATGGTCCAAATATAGCTCCTGCTAAAATGTTCTGCACAATGACACGTGGAGAGGACCTGGGTTACTAGACATCATCAATATGTGAGTGTACTGATCAGCTCCGACACGCACATCTATACTAACAGTGTTTTTTATCTGTAAGACGTTGGGTGTCACGTTAATCAGCAGTGTGGTTGTGTTGTCTTCACCGTGCTGCACGCCAAGCTTTAATTAATGTAAGCGGGGAAGAAAAACTGTCACAAAAGCCTCAGATTGCAGACACACAAAGGGAAGTCTGGCATCCCTTTGTTGTTTGAGCTAGCAGGATATTTTTATCCTCTGCAGCATCTTTAGAGAAGAGAGAACCAGTTGTTTTAGTGGGCCTTCCATGCAAGCTTACTTTATTTTACACTGACCACACATGGCATTTATTTGGCTAATTTTAATCCATGTGTCCTATTTGATGTACAACTTGACATTGCTTTAATCATATTTTATCCAACATTAGAAATGTCAAAATCAACTGTTTTTGCCTTGTTCAGATTGTCTGCCTTGTTATCCAGCAAACAGAGAGCCTTTTTAACTTTTTATTTATTTTATTAACCTTACCAGGAACGAGGATCCGGGAATGGCAAAGGACTGCTTGTAGAGATATGCACTGCAGAAGAGCAGCAGAACATATCCAGTGTGCTCCGTCTTGTAGAACTGCAGGAGCTCAGCCAGTTCCCTCAGCTCCTCCAAGTCTGAGGGGAACTTCAACCTGCAAGGACAAGTCAGTCTCATCATCCACTCTTCTTTATGTTAACAGACAGGGATGGAAAATATGGACAACAGATATCATTGGAATCAACAATATTTCAATGACACAGTATATCTGTTAGCACATACATTGTCATGATTCAAATAGTGAGCATTGTGAACTGGTAACCGGAGTTTAAAAGTATTTCTGACATCTCATTGTTTACTGGTGATAAGACTAGTATATTAATAAATGCATAATTCAATAGATAATTAATCGTCGGTTTATCCAGTAATCAATTAATTGCTTAAGTTCTTTTAGAGCAAAAAAAAAATCATTCCCATAATTTTATAGGCTTAATGATTTAAAGAAAGTAAATCATATTTGCAGCTCCATCGCCTTCTACTTATGTCATTTTGCTTATTGTAAACTTGCTCTCTCGCTCTCTCTCTCACACACTCTCTCTCTCTCTCACACACACACACACACACACACACACACACACACACACACACACACACACACACACACACACACACACACACACACACACACACACACACACACACACACACACACACACACACACACACACACACACACACACACACACACACACACACACACACACACACACACACACACACACCTCAGACTCACTCACTCACTCACTCTTGCCATGATTCTCAATCTATAACTATGATATGAGGATATTTAACGCGACCTCTTGAATTATTGCCCTGCTCGAGTTACCTGAGCGTATCAGTGGTTGTGGTGCGTGTGAGCGAGAGTGTGTGTGAAGGAGAGACGGGAAGAGATGGGAGCATGTTAGCATTAGCTAGTGTTAGTGATAGCCCCGTTAAAGTCAAGTACCTCTTTTAATAACCTAGAGAGACTAATAACCTAGAGATGTAACGTTACATTATCTTCTCCGGCTGAAAGCTACTAGCGTCAGTTACCTGCTGGGTTCCTCTGAGCTGTCAGCGGGCTGCTCGGACTCCGCTGTCTCCGCATGTCTTCTCTCGGCAGTCGGATGAGGATGTCGCCGCGGAGCCGCAGGCAGGTACAACGACAGGGAATACAGGTACAAGCTAGCTGCAGCCACCACCGCGATTAGTCCGACAAGTGAGCGCATATTCCTCACTTTATCAGCCGGGATGCGGCTTCACCTCCTTGTTGACAGCGAGCGAAGCAATGACCAACCTCTGCTTCTTCTTCTTTGAAGTAAAACGGCAACTGGCATCTTTGCTGTTGCGGTACTGCCATCTTCCGGAAGTAATAAGAGCTAGCTCCTACAGTGTCCGGTTAACGGCTGTCTGGGGTTATTACAATACTTTAATTTAATTATATTACACTATGAATCTATGATAACATACTACATCGAGAAAGCCAAGTTAACGGAATATTAGAAACAGAATTTACATTACAGCCCAGGTGGGGGCGGTAATGCTCCGAGTCATTGCCATCAACGGCCAGTAGCAACCAGAAAAATATACAACGAAGAAGAAGACCGTTTGGAAATATGCCCACTTTATTAAAGACAATACTATACAATACATATAATATACAAAACATACAACAACACAGAGCCCAGGAGTACAGGCTAAAGTAATCAAGGGCAACAAGGGATTTACATTCAAAAGTCCAAATCATCGCACCAATTTAAGTCAAAGTCCATCAGTCCTGCGAGTTCTTTGAATATTTTATGGCATCTATATATTCATTGAGTTCAATCTTAAAATGGGTTGGAACCATTGGATTTGTTGATGTTGTATTTTGTATTTATCGTATATTTTCCATCACTTTCTATCTTAAAATCAAACAGCACACTCTTTATATTGTACCGTTCCAAAATAGGATTATTTATAGAATTGTGACCAAATCTTTTTGCAATAAAGCCCCAATTGTTCTATTATTATTCTCACTCTCTGTTGAATAGCACAAACCAAATGTTGTAGTCACAAGTCCCTATCTTTAAATGATATAACTGTGCAATGGTCTGTACACGAATTGGCTGTTGCCTCACAATAGTTATGTGTGTAAATTGGTAAAAAAAAAGAAATTTGACATGGTGTCCAAACAGCGGAATTGTTCACGAGATGCCATGGGATCCAAAATTACGTTTCCTCATAGACTTATATTGAGAAAAAGAAGTCTGAAACTGAGCAATTTTTTTTTTTAAAGGTAAATCAACTTCCCAGTACGAACACTTAAATTATCCTTATTTAGACCATAAGGCCCTAAACGTTGTAAAATGCACTAATAGCCGAATCCAAACTTTCCTTCCTCCGTTCATGTGAATTAGTCCGAGAAACGAGGCTGGTCCGCTGGATCGACGGCTGGGAGGCGGGGTTAAGGGGAACGCTAGTGCGCTTGCTCTTTGGTCATTATCGTATGACTTCCACACATGCAAGTCGAACTTGTTTTGTTTCAGGCGCCATTGAGCAACTTTGATAGGAATGAACGTGGCGCCGCCTCCGACGCTGTAAATCATTATGATTTCACGATCTCATGTAATACAAGTTTGATAAAGGCAATTCAATCTTGTCAGCGGGAGCGGAGTTACAAAGTTGGTCTGCACACCTAAAAGAAGTGCGATAGCTAGTAGTAGTATTTGTTCGACAGGATCGATGGCTCAATATACTCGTGTTTCGGGGGTTGTTGGCTTAATTACTCTCCAGAATCCGCCTGTCAACGCACTCAGGTGAGCTGAAGTCAAAAACAAGGCTGCAGAGCTTAATTAATAATACACGATTTACCGCAAATCCATATGTTGGGTGTCAGAGATGCAATAACTTTTCCAGACTTGCACACGAACAGGTGCACATATAACTTTGTCTGCGAAAGAAAATAACATGATTTGTAAGCACATGAGAAAAAAAATCTATATTTTGCCACAGGGTGGCGTGAAAGACTCAATTGTGGAATGTAACTACATTTGTACTGTACTTACTATTATTGGTCATAAATTATGACACTGACAAATAATGAGTACTTTAACCTTTAATACTTTAAGTACACTTTGCAGAGAATACTTCTGCAGGCCTTTTACTTGTAGTATTATGGTATGCGAGCAAAGTCTGAAATCCTGGTCAATGATCTACTGCAGCAGTTAGGGGTTTAAAGGTTTAAAAGGCACCTCAGTAGTTTTTCTCACAAAAATGTAATTAGACCGCCACTGCCCCATTTTACAGAAACATATTCCATATAAAATGTATGTCATGTTCTAGATAATGCACGTTATTTTGGGAAGAAGGGCCGTAACAGAAATATCTGTATTGTCCCTTAAGCCAAGCTAACAACAATTTAAAGGGTAATAACAAGGTAAACTTCAGCAACATGGTACGTCCACTCAGTATCATGTAAAAATGTGTCTTTTTTTATATACAGTGCAGCGGTGAGGCAGGGCATTGTTGACAAGGTGGAGACAGCACTCAGTGACCCAAAGGTGAAGTCTGTGGTCATCTGTGGCCAGAATGGAAACTTCTGTGGCGGTATGGACAATTGTATCTTCTTCTTCTAGTTCCTGTAACTTCACAACCCCAAACAAGGCTTATTGTTACATCCAGATGTCAGTGAGACCAAGAGTTTTAAAAATTGTTTCAAATGGCAAAACTCCATGACATTCTGGTGTTTGCAAATAATGGCTTTCATTGGTCCCACACCACACACTTGATATCTTCCCTTCACTGATTTTTACAATCTACAATAAGCAAGGTAACAAGAGCATTTGAAGATATAATCCAATTGCCCTCTCAAGTAATAAAAATGAATGCTATTCTTGAATTAGATTGAATTTTAATATCGGCTTCTATTACATTCAAACATGCTTTCAATTGTAATATAACAAATGTCCCTAATTAAACTAATGCAAATGCTTTAGGGCTTTTGTTTTGACTACAACTACAGATTTTTGTGGTGATTTATGGGATACACTTCATCCTGGAAGCAACCATGGAGGGAAGAAAAGAGAGAGGATTTTATTACCCTTGTTTCACATAAATTTGCACAGGATTTAATCAAAAACATGCGAGCACAGCATTAACATGAATACCTTCACAGGTGCTGATTAGAGCAAGAATCCCATGACAAATATGATGAAATGAAAAGTAAATAATCAGGAGGCTTGTTTAAATAACCTTCAAATAAAATGTGCATATTTGTGTTATTTAACAAACTCGATAAACATGAAGTATTGAAGAAAACTTTGATGCGTCTCCTGGTTATTCTCTCAAAATCAACATCCAGAAGCAAACCTCTTTGTGGAATCAGATGCACTTCTTATTACAATGCTTTGTTTATGTCTTGAAGTTTGAACCCCTGGAAACCGCATGAATACATTTTTGCAAAACAGGGGCGGACATCAAGGAGTTTGCGACAGAAATGTCCGGACCTCCACTGATACCGATGATCCACTCCATCGAGGCTGCGAACAAGCCGGTGGTGGCAGCCATCGAAGGAAGCGCTTTAGGCGGAGGCCTTGAGCTGGCACTTGGCTGTCATTATCGAATCGCGCATTCTAAAGTTAGTCCATGCTTCATATCGCTGTCTGTCTCTTCAGGTCAGTGTCAAACTGACAGTGTTGTCTTGCATGTTACAGAGTGACTGTGTTGGTTGAATTGTTATGTTTCCAGAGTCATTAGAAATAAAACCAGTTCAAAACACAGCCCTGTTTATATTTTTGTGATGTAAAAGGATATTTTCCATGTAATAACCAATGTAATGTATTTACTAAAGCTGTCTCTATGAATGTCATGAAAAACCCACACTGATCACCACCTCCTATTCATTAAACTTTGTGTCCTTTCAGGCCAGACTGGGTCTTCCAGAGGTGACTCTGGGTCTGCTGCCAGCTGCAGGAGGATCCCAACGGCTGCCAAGGCTCATCGGGGTCCCAGCGGCCTTGAACCTCATCACCACAGGTATATATCTTGGTCTGTTTTTCTTCCAGGGTGCTGTTTGTGCACCCACATTTTGTCGTATTTTAGTTGTACTTCGTGCAGACGATACTTCATATTATAGTTCTGAAAATCAATTATTAACATTAACTGGACTGTTGGTTGTACATGAACCATGTACACAAGAGTCCAGCTGCTATTATGTACAGATTGGTAGTTTACTCTGATGACCAGCAGAGGTCAGCATGTGTTTAGTTTTACTGTGCTCACCGCTACAGAAGCCTTTTCTGTGATTCCCTGCTCTGTTCTGAAAATGTTCTTAATAAATGAATTCAGATTGTAGTTCTTCATAATTTTTAAGATTATTTTTGTGTCATTGTTTGATAAATGTCAGAATCTAACAGGGGATTTTACAGTGACTGGATGGCTCGTTATTCCTTATCTAATAATTTGAAATGTCACATGTCACCCAGATAGACCTTTGATGTCCTTCATGTCTCCCACAGGCCGCCATGTGACTGCCGCTGAGGCACTGCAACTTGGCATCGTGGATCAGGTTACTGATCACAACACTGTTGACGCAGCTGTGAAGTTTGCCCTGAGTGTTGCAGGTGAGACACAGGAAACGTATTGCACAAGGTATAAAATCCACTCTCTCTTCAGTTTAGAAATTGGACTGAGTGAAAGGAAGAAAAATTCTTCCCAGTGCAGTTATTTTGGGCAAGTCCAACATCAAGAAGTGTCAACATGTAGGTTTGTGGAAGTCAAAAGAAGCAGAAAACACGGCAGGCAGATCCTCCACCACAGAAGACATAAATGTTGCATGGCTCTGTCAGATGTGTTCTGATGTCTTCAATGCTTTTGCTGTATTATTCAGAAGGGAGAAAAGGGACAAACTTTCCTAGAATATTAATAACAGGCCCTCGCCATTCATTTAGGGGGATGAAGATTTCTCCGTGCACGAGAATCAGACTCATTTACCCACTGAATGGATCGCTAAAGTGTGCCATGTCCCTACAGTTTACCAGGGATGATTTCACAGTCTGTGTAAAGGCTAACCCATTCAGATGTGCTACATGCTACGTTATAACACTGACAGATAACACTAGTAGGTTCAATTGAAATGAAAAATAAAACATTTAAGATTCAATTTCAGATTTTTTTTAAGCTTCCTGTTTAACCCTTAGATATGAGAGTGCTTTTAAACATCTCATCCATCGGCAACAAAGTGAATACGCGTATTTCCCAAAATGTCAAACTATTTCTGTAAGTGGTTTTGTAAACTAATACACATACCACCCACTGTGGTGTGTGATTTATGTATGTTTACATTGTCAGATTACATGAGGGGTAGGAGTAACTTGTTTAGTCTAGTCTTAGCAGAGCCTTGGTTGTACACACACACGCATGCATGAAATGAACATGAGGATGTTTTTTTGAGTATATTGTAAGTAGCCAGTTAATTGTTTCAGAGATTCATCTTTTACTGTTTGTTGCTAGCTTACTTGGAAATGACAGGTCATTACTAAGACATTTAAGTTAATATGAAACCTGTTAGCTTGTGCCTAACAGCAAACAATCTCACTGCATCTGTGCAAAATGGCAACGTCTCCAGGATTTCACAATCAAAAGATGATTGAAGTCTTGTGCTTTTTACAAATGCTCCCCCCCCCCCCCACCCACCCCCAGATGACTTTGAGTGGGTGAGCAAGTGAGTGTTTATAACGCTGCGGCTTAGAGTGAGTCACACAGAGAAGCCAACAGTATACACGATGGGAGATGTGAGGAGATAGGACTGAAATCTGTGGAGACTTTTACGGATACTCCGATACTGATTAGCAGGCGTGTTGAATTGGGACAGGAAATGTGTGTCTAAATATACAAATAAATCGTGCGAATGCTAGTGACATTGAGATGCACGGCTGGTGAGTCAACCAGCGCAGAACAATTTAGTCTGTCACATCCACACATGCAATTCATAAAACACTACACAGCAGTAAAGCTGGCACATGGGTGTATGTAGGCAAAAAAACATTTGAACTGACGTATGTGTGAGCTGATACACACCACACATGGACAGATTCAAAGTCTCTGCTGGTGACGAGATTAACATTTTTGCCCCAGTAGTTGCAACATCTGCCCGCTACATCTGTTAGGACGACCAGGCTTTCCACCCGCTGCACAACAAATCCATCGACACAGCTCAACCATTTACAGATTAACCTCTACAATAATGCCCTCTTGAAGTACATCGGTATCACATTGCTCTGCCACACGGCATGTCATTGACTTTCCAGAATGTGCTTTTAACTGACCATTCATTCTTCTTCCCGATATATCGATACTGACTTCATAAGGCACAATTGTAAGTAATTGGACTAAGTGGAGACAACAGATCAGATACGGCTGCTCTTCCCTTTAAGCTTTGCCATGCTGACCCAGATTCTGGCCTAGACCCTCAGCTGAGTGTAATTCAGTGGAGCTATGAAGGATTCTGACTACTGTCCCATGTAATCATCAGGGGAGACAGAAATGGGTATTAAGATGCTTTTAAACAAGGTTTTAGCAGAGTGGCCTTCTTCTTCATTCTCATTGTTTGCAGGCTTAAATCCCAGCAAGCAGGAAGTTCGTGTTGTAAAGTTTTTAGGTCTAATATTAAATCCTCTCATGTATTTCCATCTAGAAAATTGCTCCAGTATTGTACGATTGCTCACAGGCCTGAGAATCACGAATCACAAATACCCCCCCCCCCCTTCCCTTGCTCTCAGAGTTAGAAATGTGCCTACTATTTTGCCCAGAACCAAATTGTTGCTTTTCATTAAGTTTTAGATCGGTGTTATTCAAAGTGAACTGTAACAGTGCACTGGCACTGGAGTCCTTCCAATTATGCTGGAAATGGTCTTTCAAATCATTCTGCTCTTATAAGCTACTGGGGTATTTTGTGATTGAGTGGCCAATTATTTGCAGACTGAGTGCTGGCCGACAAATTGGGGAAAGTAGGGAAAAAAGCTGTACTAATGGAAACTAGGAGGCGCTTTTCAGTTTAGAAAATACAATTATGCAGGTGAGCATGTATAAAAAATGTCATTACAGAGTTAATTTTGTGATTTACTTTTAGCAAAATTTAGAGGAAAAGGTAATTCCTCTGGAGTCATGTTTCTTCCATGTTTCTATTTCAGGTCAGTCACTGGATGCCCGTCGTATAAGTACTTATCCGTGTCCACGCCCGTCTGATTTGGATGCTCTGTTTGAGGAGGTGATGCAGAAGGTGCGTCAGAGTGCCCGTGGAGCTATAGCGCCAGTTGCATGTGTCCAGGCGGTGCGGGCGGCTGCCACCCTGCCGTACACTCAGGGCATGGAGCGGGAGAAAGAGCTGATGGCCACTCTCTTCACCTCAGGCCAGGCACGTGCCCTGCAGTACATTTTCTTTGCTCAGAGAACCGTTGGCAGGTGGAGGATGCCCAGTGGAGCCAGCTGGGACACAAGCAAGCCCAGGCCCGTAAATAAAGCAGCTGTCATTGGTAAGAGCTTTGGACTTTTAATCTCTGTTTGTCCGAGCTTTCAATAAGCACAAGCACGTTCACTCATCAAGCTATCTGTGTGGTCTTTCCAAATTCATGTTGCCTATGGAAACTAAGCCCTGGTTTATAGTTCAGCTGAGTGTAAATGGATGAACCAGTTCTTCCCTGCAGGGAGGCTTGGCTGCGTGACAACCTAGATATGTGAAGCTCTGCAGCTTGTGCATTCATATTGCATGCTTTGGAAAAATGTCATGCTCCCAGGCTATTTACAGTCTAGCATTGTGTAGAGTGCACTAAAGCTATCATTTCTGTGAGATAGACTTGTATATACTGTCATTTTGTCTGTGATACGTGTAACTGATGATTCTGATTCATGTCGTCGCCATGTGATTTTGTCTTCAAAGGTCTCGGCACCATGGGGAGGGGCATAGCAGTGGCCCTGGCTCAGACAGGGTTGTCTGTGGTTGCCGTTGAGACCCAGGAGAAGCAGTTGATGGAGGCAAAGCAGGCGATGTCAGGCATGTTGGAGCGAGGAGCTAAGAGACGTGGGGGGGTTCCTGCGCTTGGTAGAATCAGTTATAGCCAGAGCATCCAGGCTGTAGCGGACGTTGACCTGGTCATCGAGGCTGTGTTTGAGGACATGGCCCTGAAGATAGAAGTATTCAAGCAGCTGACTGCTGTTTGCAAACCAGGAACTCTCCTGTGCACCAACACTTCTGGACTAGATGTGGACCAGCTGGCCTCTGAAACCCCTAACCCGGAGCTGGTGGTCGGGATGCATTTCTTTGCCCCAGCCCATGTTATGAAGCTGCTGGAGGTGGTGTATGGGCCACGGTCCTCTCCCCAAGCCGTGGCCACTGCCATGCAACTGGGAAAGAAAATGGGCAAAGCCAGTGTGGCAGTTGGCAACTGCAGCGGCTTTGTGGGGAACCGCATGCTGAGGCTATACGTCGAACAAGCTTCCTTCCTGTTGGAGGAGGGAGCTACACCTGAGTTGGTAGATCGAGCGCTGGAGGAGTTTGGTTTTCCCATGGGTGTGTTCAGAATGTCCGACCTCTCTGGGCTCGACGTGGGCTGGAGAATGAGGAAGGCAGCCGGGCTAGCGGAGCCTGGAGAGGCATCCGGGCCATCAGCTAGAATCCGAAAAGGCTACAGGTACAGCCCCATTGGAGACCTGGTCTGTGAGCAGGGACGGTTTGGCCAAAAAACAGGCCGGGGATGGTACCAGTATGATGAACCCGGCAGTCGGGTGGCCAGGTCCGACCCCTGGATGCACAGCTTTCTGGAGCAGTACCGAGCCCGGCACGGCCTGGTGGCACGCAGCATAGACCACCAGGAGGTGCTGGAGCGCTGCCTCTATTCCCTGATCAACGAGGGCTTCCGCATCCTGGAGGACGGAATAGCTGCAGGACCCGAAGACATCGATGTCATCTATGTGTTTGGCTACGGCTGGCCCAGGCACCGGGGAGGTCCCATGTTCTACGCCAGCATGGTGGGGCTGGCAAAGGTCCTGGAGAGGCTGGAGCACTACCACCAGGCTCACCCCGATGTGCCCTACCTGCAGCCCTGCAGCCTCCTCAGGAGGCTGGTGGCCAGTGGCAGCCCACCTGTCCACATGTGGAGGGAAGTCATCAAGAAACTCCATAGCCAGCTTTAAATCTCAAACATGTCAGCTTTAATCTCTTTACTCACTTTAATGAGGGCCTTATACTGTGATGATGAGTGGTTAATGAACTGCACTTATGTTGTGTGTTGGGTGGGTGCTCAAAATAATACACACCTTACAATATACCGTAACATGACAAGCTTTACAACGATTGGATGTGTTGCATTATATCGGAGTGAATTAGAATAATAATCTCTAAATCTACCGCCTGATGCCTCGATAAACACCCGTTATAGATTTATGTATTTTCTGTGTGATTTATACAGTCCTATTTGTGTGAATGTGGTACACATGTTGGCTTGTTATTCAGGTGCATGCGTGTGCCTTTTTGTTTGATCTGTTTCATCAGTCTAACAATCTGTTGTGGGGGAGAATAAATTAAAACCTCTGCTTTGTGTGGTGTGTGTCTCGGGTTTCTGTTTTTTTTCTACTGACTCAGCTGGAGTGGTGACAGAGGAGAGCTGAGGGAGACACTCAAAAGCTAGACTGCTTTTATATAAATGATTCGCTCACTCCCAAAGAAATCTCTCACCTCAGCAATGAGTAGATGTTGAGGTTGCCATCTAGCGGCCCCAAACTCAGCAGCTGGATTAAACATTATGATGCTCCATTTTGTCTGCAAATACACTATTTCTGAACCTTTCGTTGTTTAAAAGCATTCATGACCACAAAAAAAAAAGTCAGGATTAATTAATCGATATAATTGTGAAATATTACCAAGATTATATAATAAGCACCTATTCAGAAAATGTAACCTATTTGAGAATAGTATTCAGATGGACTGGAGTATTTCTTTCAGATCAAGAGCCTGCTGTTTTGAAGTTTTAACGGGGCCGATGAAAGCCTGGATGTGTGTTTGAAGTGCGCAGAGCAGCTGGCTTTGTGTTGGTGGACTCCTCCCGTTGTGTGATGAAGTTCAGACGCGCGCAGTAGTTCCGTACGCGCGTCACCAGCTTTGCACAGAGGAGCTTCCCGACGCGAGGGGAGGATGGAGAGACGTGCTGCTCGCGACCACGGGAGGCTTTGAATGTCACGTTACACGAAGCTAATTGACGCCCTTTCACTTTTACGAGGTCATGTTTCAACGCTTTGCGTGAGCAGTGACCCGGCTGCTCTGGATTCAGAGATCCAGCACCGCCTTTCACGTCCGTCCCCGAGTTGAGAGGCTTCCTGGGCTGCGTGGACCGTAAAAAAAAAAAACGTGACTCGGTCCCTCGCGGTAATGTTGTAGTTCACTCGGACGAAGCTTCTTCTTTTTTTGGGAGACAGGAAATGTTGGCATGGCCGCCTCGCGAGCACAGAAGTCTCAGAAGAGTGAGAAGTTGGACGAGGCGCAGGCTTTGGCCAAGAGCTGCGCGGGGAGACCAGACTTCCTGCCTTGCGATGGGCTCTCCATCTGCGCTACCCACAGCCACGGGAAGTGCTTCAAGCTGCACTGGTGCTGCCACTTGGGCTGGTGTCACTGTAAGTTTGTTTACGTGGTTTAATAGCCTTATGTATTGCCAGGACTCTCGCGGTCACTGTGGTTGCTAAAATGTGCTGGTTGACATTGTCATGTTGAGAACGCAGAAGCATCAGTTCACTGTTTCTAAAAAGGACAAAATGTAGCAGATATGAACTCGATATTGACGCGCTTACAGTGAACATTTTGCTGCCTCCGTGGCTATTTTATTTGTGTTCATTTTTTATTTATAGCCCAAACTGTCGTGATACAGTATGCTGTAGTTCAGTGCAGGCCATGAAAATGTAGTGACTAAAACAGATTTCATTAATGCAGCCCTCCTATATCTATATTGTTTGAATCTTTAACTGTCAGTTGTAACGTTGTGTTAAAGTTAAAAAGCACAGATTATTATTATGAGTATGATGATGTTGAGTTGAATTATCTTTCTGGAAGTGCATGTACTACTGTTAATGATAACGTATTCAATTGTAAAGGTATTTAGGAGTGGAAAACACTTGAACAACTAAAATAATCTTAATTCTTTTTGGTATTATGTGTCTTCCAATTCAACTGTATTGAACTCCCAAGTAGGCCTATGGCTTATACTGTAGCATATCCTAGCCTGTTATGAATGCATATGTCTGTCTTGCATCCTAAATATGAGAGATAGTATATTATGTAAAACCATCAAAAGGAGTGCACAGAAAAAACATTAATCAATTTGATTAAATCAGCTTTACTTTACTTCACTGTTAATGGAAATACTTAGACTTAAGTGACATCACACTTCATCACTTTCATTTCTGCTTTTAAGGATATGTCTTGTGATATATTTCCTAATGTCTCAAATCCAGGAAAAAAAATGTTCCACTAAGAAGTGTTGTTTGTGTTGCCAAAACCTGATTTATCGTATTCCTCTCCTATTTTAAGCACATCGTTTCACATCACTATGAACATGGAGTTTATTTTGAGCCAATCCCAAATACACAATAAAGCACCAAATGTGTATTAATCCACAGCTGAAAATAGTCCCCAACAAATGCAATCTGTATTCCTGTTTGAGTAATGTTTGCTAAAAACTACAGTGCCCAGCTGTTTTAGAAAAATATTTTTGCATGTTTTACAAATGAAACTGCATAGTCGGGACCAAAACTTAAAGATTTATATTTCCCTTAAGAAAGAATGGGCTGGGATGTTGAGAGCTATAGCGATGTTGGAAAGTACTGAAAGGTTAATTAACATACTGCTTTGGTCTTTAGATGGGACTTATTGACAACAAGAAGAAAAATGAATATTATTACTAGCATCATCCTTTAAAGTGAAATCATCCCATGTTCAGACAAAGTCAAGCCGTTAGTCAAGTTCATCAGCTGATATTCTTCAGTTTCAGGCCAAATATTTGATAATGTTAACTTAACTCAATAGTATTACCACATTGTGATCGATATCATTTATCTTGACTGTTGAATTGACTGTATTGGTAATAGAGTACATGGTAGCAGCTCCACTCAAACATGGAGACTTTTCTTTTCTCTCTGTGAGGTGTTAGTGGCATTTTCACCACCCCTTAGACTCCGTTTGAGCCTTTCTCGACTTGCCACTTCCACAACACCGCAGAACCACAATAGCTGTGCCTGAACCTGACAGGATGTCCGTCTCTTTGTGCTTCCCTAATTTATCCCATCTCTGGCTGCTCTGAAAATCCTCAGATCAGTGTGAAACACAATCACCCTCCACTGCACCGTTTAGTCGGGGCTTATAGCTAGTGTGCAAGTGCACAAGTCGCATTGTAATCTTTGCCATGTAAACATTGGATTTAGATGCCTGCCTCTGTTCAGAATGAGCCCAGTGATTTGAAATAAATATCTGATGAGGCGGAGAAAAAAACGATGAATTCTTTCTGGTGTTTATGATGAGCCACAACTAGGATTTATGTTTCTCAGCAAAGCCTGTGTAGTGTTACATCATTTTGTAAACATTTAGTCTTGCTCCTCATTTCTGCTTTGAAATATGCATCTCACAAGCTGAGAATGTGCTGCACAATGGACATGGAGCACTCTGTCCCCATTATTTGATTCAGGCTAGAAAAAGCCAGCAACGTCATGAAGGAGATTCTCACCTTCACATCTCTGTCCACTGTAATTTGCAGGTTCCCCTCGCAGGACACTCATGCACCACAGGGAGAATAAACCATCTTAGACTGCTGAATCAGGCAGAAACCGGGCACCCGGTGAGAAAAGTATAGCAGCGTGCTTCTGCATGCAATGCCCGCCCGCTGTCCCTAGCTCACACCCTCCTTTCTAGCAAATACATAATAGCGCTGGATGCAAAAGAGTGAAATGTTGTAACGCCCCTTATCTCGTCAGTTTTTCATTTTTAACGCTCCTTTGACTGTCGTCTGGAGTATAAACTTGTTCTGAGGCTGATAATTGTGCATTCACCACAGGGAGCCTTGCTAGACTGCTTTTTTAATTACATTTTTAATAGGTTTCCAGGCAAACAAGTACAAAAGGTCAATGTGTAGTGAGACTTTGGCACAGCATTTGAATTGTCAAACACAAATTATTTCTATTATCGTACTTGTGGAGCAGCGATTACCTGTGACCTTAATTTCTGGCTTTTCCTATGTCCTACGTGCCGTTGCAAGCGAAACATTTTCAGGTGCTTTTCCTCTCATTTGTTGCTTCCAGGCTTCACTTTTCGTCTAGACAGTGATGCTTTGGTGGCCTTCCAGTGGTTTCCACTCAGTTGTAGCTTTGTTAAACCTTTGGCTGAGGAAATTGGGAAAACTGGAATTGGATGTATGTGGAGGCAGTGTTCCCAGCTGGTGACAACATCAGTCCAAACTTCTCAGTGGTAATTAGCTATGTTTAGTGTCACCGCCAATATGTCATGTCTGATGAGAGCTTCTGCTCACAGCAACGCTGGAACCACCTGGTCTGAATATTTTTCTCTCTCTTTATCCTCTACTAACTGATTACAATTACCAGGCAGAGCAATGACTTACTCATTAAGAAAGTCTAACCGAGTCTAATGAGTCCTGAACAGTTTTGTCAGTCTGCTTGTTCTCTGCCAGCTCCAATTTTGTACATTACAAAGTGTACTTCTCTTGTAGGTGCAAGAAATAGGGATCGTTTTGTCCGACTTCCTCATCTCATCTGTCACACCGTGCAGCTGTCGCTCACAACTATTTCTAAAGGGAATATGGAGGGTTATTAAGCTCTGCCTTATGTTGATTGATTTGCTGACCAATTCAAAATTTGCCGCAGTGCTGAATCATAAAATCCTTCAGCTATTATTAAAGGGTCGATACATTGTTAGCACAGGCCAGAGGGGATTGATTGGTTGTTCATGTTTGGGAACCACTTTAACTGCTGGTCTGTCAATGTTGGAAACAGGGCAGCCCCAAAAAGTTCAACACGTTTTTTAAAGGAGTGTTTTCAGGTCTGTCATAATACTATCACTTATTTGTTTGTCTTACTATCCCCTCATTGCGCCTCGGCAAAAGGAAGCACTCAAAGTTGAAGAAATGTACAAAAAAGACTGCAACATAAAAGATACCCACTTAATTTCTCTGACATTAAGCCTCATAGTATCTTTGAGCAGAGCTTTAGAACGCATATTCTCATTGCAACAAGGTCACTTCTTCAAAGAAATCTACTCTATTGATTTGAATATTAAAACCCACCTAGCATTATTATTGTTTCATTAATAATCCTGGTGACTGTTACCTCACTGTGACAAGCTAACGGGTGACTAAAGCCTTGTTGTTGTGGTCATGTCTTTTAAAAAAAGGCAGCAAACAACACCACCTTTATCCACGATGCTCTCTCTCCATGCATGGTGTTGAACCCAAATGGTTTGGTGTATATGCTCATCACACATTAGCCAAGAGAACAACAATTTTCACAGGAGGACATTTTGACATGTCACAGTTGGAAAAGCACAGGTGTAAATGATTAAAAACATAATGATGGCTGAATTCCATTTAGCTGCCTCAGTTTCAGGGTCTGTTGTGCCTGCTGGCTCTTTGTCAGGGCATATTGGGACACTAACAGAACAGAGCCATTGTTAATGTTATTAGTAACACCTGTGCTTTTCCTACGATGATAAGTCACAATGCCTGCTGCGAAAAAATGCTTTTTACCGAATTGATTGATGCCGTAGATCCATAGAGCTGTGAATGAAGTGCATTCTTTAAAAGTACATTTGGGCATTTCCTTGAGACTGACTTTAAGAAATCCGAACCTATCCTTTAAGGCCTTCAACAGGAGTTGAAGCGTAATGCTCACCCTGCACAGGAAAAACAGTCCACAGAGTTGCATTTCTTCACCATGATGACAGACTTAACAGTGAATTTCAAACTGGCTGCAAGTCAGGAACAGCCTTTTGCCTCTGGAGGCATGAAACGGGAAACAGGAAAGGAGTTTTCCATGATGCTGGGTCAGACCATCCCCTTCTCTGAAACCTGAAACTTATGTTGTTGCCTCGGCTGCCTGCAGCCTCTTGGACAGATTTAAAGCGGCGGATGTGTGAGCGGACCGTATCCACCGGCCAAATGGGTGCAGCAGCTGTTGATTAATGAAAACAATCTGCTAAAATGATTTTGTTCACCTGATTTTGCCAACACATTGCTTTAAACTGGTGTGTTGCATTTATAGTAGAAGATTTGCTCAGACTGCACATGAAGACTTCTGGCTTTCGCTCAAATAGAGGGGGTTGTTAATGACTCAGTTACTACTGAGGCTTTGATATAATCTATTATTAACATGAAATAACATGCCAATTCATTTTCACTACATGTTGAATTTGTCGATAATAAAAAACCTTAAGTAGAGAGAGAGAGAGACATTGAGGAGCTACATGCTGCATTATTCAGAGAGCCACAGGCCAGAGAGAGAGAGCAGAGAGAGGCATGCAAGATGGAGGCAGGTGGGAGCAGAGGAGTTGGAGCTACTCATACTTCAGCTCCTCCACTCCACCCGCTGTCTCATTAACCTCTTGAACTCTTCATTTTTTACCAATTCATATTTTTATAAAAACCCTTTTGGCTGTATATAACATTCACTTAAATGAAACTAAGTGATTCCTACGCTTGAATAATTAATCCCAAATTTCCCTCATTTTTATTATAGACATTTTATGATATTTTGCTATCTTTAGACACTTTTCTTTGTATTTCCACTGACAAAGTTCACTCCCTAACTGTAAAAGTAGGGTAAAGAGTCACCTCCACTGCTTTAAAAAAAAGCGCCTGAAATTATAATTACATTTTTGTAACAAAGAGCTGCTGCTTCCTCTTTTGATGTACCCTACTGCCTCATTTACATCCCGTCTAGTCCGTGATCTCCTACATCCCCCAGAATGCCTTTCATCAGTCTCCGGTGAACTTGTTGCTTTCAGCGGCTCTTAATTATAATGTGATGAAAGGCTTTCCAGTCAAGAAAACAAGTAAGGAGTCATTTGCTTTACTCAAAGTGCAAAATGCCCTGAGGCTGCATATTATTCTGGTCTATTGATGCTGCTGTCAGTGGGAAACATTGTGCCCGTGTTTCCTCTGCAGTTTGCAGAGAAAATGTGGATGTTGATGTGTTTCTTTCATTCTATCAGTCTTCATTGCAGCAGGGTTAGAAATGTCTCGTGACAGCATGTTGTCTGTCAGTGGCCAGTTATTTTTTTAGGAAGAAAACTATAAACACAACAAATATAAGATATATCACCAGCAATATTCAACATTTTGCAGTCTCATTAAAAGACCAAAAACAACAATGAATTGATCCCAACAAATGGGTGGGTGGCTGAGATCCACAGACAGGGGAAGGAAGTCAGAAAGTGATAAAGTAAAAGAGATTAAATCTGTTGTTACTTTTAGTTTTTTATGGAATTGGTTGACTATATGAAAAAATATAACTCCAGCCTCACCTTTCATGTCTTGAACCTAAACTAAGTGAGAGGTGGCAAAATGTCCCCAGTATTGTGGGTTTAGCCATTTTTTTCTTTCTTTGTGAGGACATCTGGTCTTTGTTGGTTTAGAAATACACCCACACACACACACACACACACACACAGGGCAGAGGCCGCTTAACAACCGACATTGTAATGCGAGGGCCCCAGCACTGGGAAACACAGGATAGAGTACAACTGAATATCATTAAAGCTGCATAGACAGTGTTCACTGGCTGTCAGTCAGTGTTTGTATACTTGTAGCAACCAACATTTTAAAAGGAATTTTAAATGAAAGGTGCCTTTTTGAGTTTACTTTGTAAACAAACCATTATAACTCACCAAAATGTATCCTGCATATGGTCTTAAGGCCTGACAAACGCGCTGCATTTTCTCCCTCATACACCATTTGCAAAGTGTAAATTGCGCACCTTGTTCATTAATGTATGCCGGCTTGCAGTCTTCTTCTCTGCCGTTGTGGCTGCATTGATTCTGTCAGCGTGCAAGTGAGCAAAACCGGAACCCACTTGTAAAAACATTGCTCTGTAGCACTACTAGTGGTCAAAACTTCACACGGTACCTTTAAATTATCATAGTCAAAGTTTGTGAAAGAAAATAATCCCACTAGGGTTAAAACGAACAAATGTTTTCACTATTGATTCATCTTCCAAACGTTCCCTTGGTAAATCTGTTAATCATTTTGTGTATAATTTCTCAGAAAACGGTGAAAGCCACATCTTCAAATGTCCAAAATCCCAAAATATTCATCTTACTGTTATGTGTTACACAAACATTTTAAATCCTTATTTTTGCATTAAAAGTGTATTAATTGATTATCAAAATAGTCGCTGATTAATTTCCTGTCAATCGACTAATCGTTGTAGTTCTACATGCTATTAATAGAGACTGAAAACAAAGTATCTTTTAAGTAACTACCACTATTTGTTATAATACTAGTATTTGTTAATGTACGGCATTTGTAATAATCCAACTCGGTGTATCTTAGAGCATGCAGTTCAAGTATTTGGAATCAGAAAGTTGTATTTTGGTTAACATGATGATTCTCCTCTTCTCCTTTTTGCTAGACTAAATAAGATTAGTCTCACACATAATGCAAAGTCCTCTGGGGCTGTTTAAAACAGTGATATTTGCAATTTATTGCAAACTAATTTGGCATTTTATACACACCGTATAAATCTACAGACAGGCTGTGTTCCTTCTGCAAGACTGTTGAGGACAACCAGCGTTGGTGTTGCGTTGCCCCGTATGTCTGTATTGTTGTCTGCCCAATGCATCTGTCTGTCCCCCAGTATTGCTCTTGGTATCTGCAACTCCAGATGGATGAATGCAATTACATGTAATATGCTAAAACCTAAATGCCGTACACATTGCCATCTACAGCTTTAGCTCTCATTTGTTGCCGCTATCATGTCTGCCTGAATGGCCTCATCTCAGCCCGAACACGGACCATTGAGTTTGTCTCATTAAACAGAGGACTGCTACTGTTCCCCCCTTTTGTCTGTATCGTTTTAAGCTCCATGTGTTTACAAAGAATACGGACATTAAGCCTCTTTTAATGGTTTCACATGGGTGGATGATGCAGTTTTGTGTCCTTAATAAAGATGTGGTCACCTGAATTAATTGAACCATTCTTGTGGGCAGTAAATAAAGATTTAAGCGGCAATCTTGAAGATTTTTATTTAAATAAATGTCTGTTTAGTCACGGTCTATAGCTGAAAGAGGTAACGCAATGGCAATTGAGCTTGTGGCCCACTGATGAAAGTATTGCAATATTTATATATTTGCACTTTTACGACATGTGTGTCTGTGGTGATATTCCTGGAAGAAAAAAAAAATGTTTTCACTCGAATAGAAATTCTAAACCAACCAGGACTGAAATCTTAAGGATTGCCACTTTAATTAAGCTTAATATATTTTGTGTGGCGCAATGTGTCAATCCTCTCGAAACAAAGCCACTTAACCTGGGAACAGATTTTGATTGAATGGGTCCCCCAGCTGGTGAGACAAAAGACGAGGACACGGAGTGAGAGGAAGTGTTGCGTAGGCCTGTCATCTTCTGTAGTTTCTCTCTCTTCAGGGAGCGAGTTAAACACACATCTGAGCCGCACTATTCAGGCAGCGCGGCTCAGAGTCGGAGGCAGTGGGCTGCAAACAATGAGTAACATTCGGGAGCAGTCATTTTGCACAATCACCACCAGTATAAGGGTTGCCAAGATGGGAGGCATAACTCACATGGAAGGCGTTTAAAAGAGGACAGTTTCCAGAGCAAATTTGGGGGCCATTATCTCATATGTGTGACACTATATATTACACCATCATAAGTCATTATGTTAGTAATACAGATGTAAATCCAGCACCACATTGTTGCATATATGACCTTAATCCTATACATTATTTTGTCATGTTTTCGTTGAGCCTTGTATCAGCCCCTTAGAGTCAAAAATGATTGCTGCACTGCTCTGGAGGGCCTGCAATTTAAATTATGTTACATTCTGGCTGCAGCTGCAGCTCAGGCAGGTATTTCTGCCTTTGGCAGCACAAAATCCTTTGTGATGTGATAATTGCTACCGCTACCACTTTAAGGAAGGACAGATGATAGGTTATCACAGACACGCTATGTCTCCCACACTTCTTGGCATCAGAAACGTTGTCCTTGGTCGAACCTGACTGAAAACACGTGTTTATTAACTACTAATATTACAATTGTATTTCTTTGCTAGATACAACGAACGATGTATGAGCTAAGGGGTCAAGTGCAGTTTTACATTATGGCTTTACACTTGATTGGATGGATGGATGGATGTATACGCCCGCAAGTGTCATCTATTTGGCCTATCCGTTTCCAGATGACTCAAACATACTTTGTTTGGGACATGTATTTGGTGCAGTGAACAGAACAGTTGAGGCTGAGACACAGGATAACAACTTGTAAAATGTATTTTTATTTCCCTGTGTCTTCTAAAGCAAAGCTTGCCTTAATTAACATTTTCTCAGTGCATTTTCATGTTGCTGTCGGGATTCCTGCCAAATGTCTCCACATGGTGCCAGTTTGGAGTTTACTATTTTATTGATTTAAAGCTGCATTAAGTGTTTTTTAGTTGCTTTGGGGCAGTGGAAAAACAAGCTGGAAACACAACACTGACATATTATCACCTTTTAAGTTGATGTGGTGAACATATTATTAGGCATAATAGATCCAATATTCATTCTTCTTTTAGCTTTGTTTTGGTGTCTAACAACTCCAGAAATATGTGTCAGTTTGCTGTTTGGTGTTGAGAGGGAAGCATACAGTGAATTAATCAGATCCTTTTATTTTTTTCCCCCCTTTAGGCAAGTATGTGTACCAGCCCATGACCAATGTGTGCCACCTGCCCAGTACAACCGTGCCAGCTGTTGGGACAGAGTACAGTAACACCATGGACCTGTCCGTCTCTCTGGCTGAGCGCTTCCTGAAACTCGCCCCCTGCTTCCAGTCCCCGCCTCACCTGGAGTCGCCCAAGTACTGCGTCATTGCGGATCTGTTTGTGGATGACTACATTGTCAAACGCATCAACGGAAAGATGTGCTACGTGCAGCGCCCTCCGCCTCCCTTACCAGAACCTCCTCATCCTCCCACCCCTTCCCCACCTGCTCCCTCTACACCTCGGATGCCCCAAAACCCCGCTCAGCCTCGGAAACCAGTGAAGCCTGCACCACCAACCCAACACGCACCTGCGCCTTTGCAGCCGGTCCAGCCGGTCCAGCAAGTGCACAGTGAACACAAACATCCTACCCCTGTGGATAAGATAAAAGGCCCCAAAATGGACCACTGCTCCTCTCCATCCAGCTCCGAGGACTCCGGCATCAACGCGTTGGGTCTGCACTACCTGGAGTCCTGCGAGGAGGAGACGGAGGAGGAGGAGGACGACGAGTTGAGCACAGATGGGAACTCCAGCCCCGGCAGCCTCTGGGATCAGGACGACTGTTCTCTGCTCTCCCCCTCCAAGTCTATGATAGAGATCATCGAAAAGATTGAAACAACTGTGTAACTGACACAACATCGACATGGACACCAGCTGTGAGGGAGCGAGAGCTACAGAGCAGAATTAATGAGAATAACACTTGAGGATTTATTCTACAGAGACTAATAGGACACAAACCCCTTCTCTGATGCTTCAGCAGGGCTTTGCTTGGTTGTTTGGTTGAATTAGTTTTCCGGGAGGTGGTCGATGACTGTGCGTCTCCGCTCGCACACACATCATGTAATCTGTCCTCATCCCCCGCATGGAGTGAATTACTAGAATTTATTACAATACAGAAGAAAGCCACAAGCACAAGAATATTAAGCACATGCACAGTGGACCAAATAGACCTCCTGTACGTGGTACACACGCACTGAAAAAATTCAAATACAAAAGGACTCAATAGTAGGTGCACTTCAGTCAGAGGAAAGTGAGAGAAAAATTGAGACTTTTTTCTGTGATTTTAGAATATATTACTGGAGCTAAGCTTTGTGTGAACATAGTTGGTATAAGTAGGCTTCCTGATGATAATGAGCTCAGTTAGGCCATTCTTAGTGTTCGCCAGTCGTCAGGCTGCCAGACAGACTTTATTCTAATTCAGCTTTGAAGAGGCAGATACGTAAGTGTGCCATTTCTAGTTTCTCTGGTCAGTGACTCCACCCACACGTATTAGTCATTCTGACACTTCAGCATAATGGCTACAAGGCCAGCTACCTCTCATGGGCCTAAAGCACATCAGCCCGTTAACCACTCAGCTCCGGGCTCCTGGGACACGACTGCTTCTGTCACGTTAATAAAAAGATTCCGGGTCGACAGTTTGTGTGCACTTTACTGACACCAACACGAGCCGTAGGTAGGTCAGTGTTTGACAATCAAGGATTACACAGAAGCACATTCCTATACCGTTCCTGCCAGCGAGGGCCAAGGCTACTCTTATAAAACCATTTATCAGACATTAACACATTGTTCTGACCACATATTCTGGTCAACCTGCTCTGAACTGCTGTGCTGTTCAAGGTTAAATGGGGCGTTAAGCATAACATGACTTGTATTTCCCTCTATCAGCAGCCAAGAAATTAAATAGCACAGACGTGTCTCTGGCAGAGCTACAGTGACAAAAGAAGGAGTCACGTTGTTACAGCAGAAACTAGCAAAGAGCACCTAGGGATGAGGGAATATATCTAATATATATATATATATATATATACATATAAACTTATACAACAATAAAACTGAATTGTTATTTGCTTTTTGGGCTTGGCGGTGAAATGTCCCGTGAAGGCAGCTGAAAGGGAGTCTGGTAAAGTTGTGCAGGTTAGACTACGTCACAGTTATGTTGTGTTATGGGGCAGAAAAATGTCACTTAATGCACCTTTAATGGAGAAATATGGAATAGGTTGCTGAGTATGTTGTGATGTTATAAGAAAAGCACTTAGATATAATGTTTGTGAGACAGACCCTTATTAGTCAGTTAGTGAAATGAAGATGGGCTTTGTCTTTTTAAAAAATGTTAAAATTTTAATGTTTCAAGTGTTATTTCCTGGAGTTATCTTCAAAAATCACTAAAATCTTCACAAATATGTATTGCTACAATGATACGCTAGATGTAAAACGTTTTTTTTTTTTCAAAAGAAGTAATTTTGCATGACTGCATTCATTTGCAGAAGTCCCTCAAGTAAAAAATACAATTTAATAAATTTGTGGTTCAGTGTTCAAAAAGTGATCAAATCATATATCTGTCATTCAATTCAAATGTTTTTCTCTTATTCAGGAACCTTAACACTGAACACAATCCCTCTTAATGCATTTAAACTATCTGTTATGTTCTTATTATTGTTATATTATTTTCATATGAATAAATCCAAATGAGACTCACACTTTTTCTCCCTCAACTTGTCTTTTGTATAGTCTGTGTGGAGAAAGTAACTTCCTTCTCCTGACACACAGATGACTAATGCTCTCCAGCGATTGAGTGTAATAGCAAAACAAAGTGAGAGATATACTAAAATTGAGTCATTATTTTAGCTGTGGTTGTTTTTCCTCCTTTGAAATGTCTCGACGAATGTTCTTTGTTTTTGTTTCGCACATTCCCTCCTTTGTAACCTTTACTTTCTTGCACTGCGCCGGCGTAGAAAAATCACAATAGAGCAAGAGAAAAACAAAACTGAAGTGAGAGGAAGAGTGGAGGTGGTAGACTTAAGATAACCTGTGCCTCAATTCTATGGTGTAAGAAATACAATGCAGGTTAGAGTCAAGCCCCTCCACCTCTGACCCACAATGTTCCTGTTATTGATCCACACCAGGGATAGAGACAGTCTGGCCATGTTCTCTGGGTCTCTGCACCAGACAGTCTTCATCTAGCAGCTGATTTTATGAGAGACCATGCAAGTATACCTCTCTCACCTTGACTACGAGCCCAGATTGATTTCTCCATGCTTCTCTTTTTCCGCTTCGTTGAGTCTATCGATTATTTGTACATTAGTGCAAAGAGAAAACCAAGGCCGGGATGAAATGTTAATCTTTTTTATATTATGTACTGTATATACATTCATTGTCCCGCTGGGTGAGGAAGAGGAGTGTGCTACTGGCTGCTGGAGAGCCTGGATGACAGCACGAGAGTGGAGAGGAGAAGAGGAGAAAGTGTGAGTGCATGGATGGAGTGCAGCGACAGGCAGAGGAAGCTCAATTAAAAGGATGATGATGATGCAAGCACATGTAAAGTCTTTGTGTGTGTGTGTGTGTGTGTGTGTGTGTGTGTGTGTGTGTGTGTGTGTGTGTGTGTGTGTGTGTGTGTGTGTGTGTGTGTGTGTGTGTGTGTGTGTGTGTGTGTGTGTGTGTGTGTGTGTGTGTGTGCGCCAGCCAGCAGGCACACAAGGTTGCATGAAGTTCAACATCTTGAAATATTTTTTTCAAGAGCTACAGACAGATTTCATGAAGAGATAGATTGCTGTTGCAGTTAATCCCTCGCAGCAAAGTCATTCAATTGGCAGGCTCCTTGAGCATTGGACAACTCGCAGACTCTCTCTCACACACACACACACACACACACACACACACACACACACACACACACAGGACCATACACGCCAAATCAAAAACGCCCTTGTTCAAGGACTGCTTCAGAAGCAGGGTTAGCACAGCACGAGTCACACGATTGGTAGAGAGATGTCAGCTCCACTTTTTTTTCTTTTTTCTTTTTCCTTTTGATGTGCGTACCACAGATTACCTTCCTCAGGAGATTTCCTTTTAATTCCATATAATTGCGCTTTCTCTCTAGTGGCAAAATCAAAACATGGAGTGCCAGCAGTGCATTACCTGAGTAAGGGGAGAACCTTTTGACTGAATCAACTCAAAGCATTTCCTGTAACGAAGAATTTGTTTATTGCACCTTTATTGATGTGATTCAGTTTAAGTCCCTTAAGTCGCTTCTCTCTAAAAAGTTGATTTGGTTTTACACATCGAAGGATTTTAAGGGAGTATGGTATGCAGGTAGCAGATGACGGTAATTTTGGATTTGCAATTGACATATACTGTCAATGATATGCCAAATACTGTAAGTGTTAAAAAAACACATTTTGACACTAGGTATGTGGGCATAATGGGTCATGCACACAACGGTCATAAACTCATGTCGTCATGTTTTGTTAAAATCACCAGAACTTTATTTTGAATTCTAGTGAACATCACAGTTTTTGGGGAAATTATAAGTTTATAAAACGACAAACTAAATTTCTATTAACATCATGTGAACGTCAAGTAGCTTCAAAGAAGAGCTGGAACAAGCCGAAACAGTTACAGAATGTGAATCTGTCAAACAGAGGGCAATATCAAAAAATCATTTTACCAACTTCAAAGTAACTTAAGGGAAAGTTAAAAGCAGAAACCAGAAGTAAAGGGGTTAACATCATTTATAATTTGACAGTGCACCTCATGAAAATCCATATCAGCTCCCTTCAGGGAACCTGCGCTATATTGCAGGCATACAGCTTCCTCATACAGCCTTCAACAGCAGCACTCCATCAAAACGGTCATTTAAACATCCAACATAGTGTCCCTGTGATTGGCCTGATGCAGGCGGTAAGCACCAGAGGACCACCAACAGGCTGCTGATAAACAATCAGACACATGGCTTTGCCTCGGTCGTGCTCGATGGGCTATGGGCTTCTGTCTGATAAGCTTTATAAACGCGAGAGTGTCACCTGAAGTGCAGCTCTGCACTCCCTGCCTGTAAAATATTCATGACTTTTTTTCCGTCACTGTCTGCCCTCGTCTTTGAAATGGATTTAGAGCACTTTTTCCCTTTTACACACAGAGCGTGACTTTCTCCCTGCAAACTCCAGACAACAGCTTCAAGTTCTTGTGAGGATAAACAGGGCTGTGTTTGAAAGTATTCCCCTTTTGTTGCTTAAAGCTGGTGATTCATCCTTTCTGCTGAAGAGCTTGCAAGTACTTTTGTGTGATGGCAGAATGACTCACAGTGATATACCGTAATGTGATTACTTGGCTTTGTTGCTGTGGATTAGTCCGTATAGATGGTGTTTCTGTAGTTAGAGAAAGTGCTGTATCACATTTGCAACACTTTCTTTATGTTTAAAATGGACTTTCCATTTCTCACTCAATGATCCTGAGTTCAACTACATGGTTACACAATAATTCTCAGTTGAAAAAAAGCTAACTCATGCTTACTTCTCTGTAGTTTTCATTGTTTTAATAGCGGCCATTGGCAGAGCAACTGTGTGTTTTGTGAGCTCTGAGGGAAAGTCTGAATCCATCTTAATCACATCAAAGAGTGAGAGGATGTCGGGAAGGCTTACACTGGTTTTCAACTTGAAAGCGAGTAAAGTCAATATGGCCGCCTCCTCTATAGTGTCTGCTTTTCAGTTTGTTAAATCTTTTCTCCCATAACCTTTATTCTTTTCGTGCTTTTCATTTTAAGAAACAGGAAAAAAGGAACATTAATTACCGACGTAATCTGTGTGCGCACTTATTTTACTTCTCTCTTATCTGACTCATTTTTTGAGGCTGAACATGAGAGGATGTGGTTTATTTTGAAAGGAGTGCAGCATAGCAATTGATACACGTTCTTGTGTAGCCCCTTAAGATACTGAACATTTTATTAGAACATTAAACATGATGACAACAGAGTAATTTTCTTTCTTTTCATCCTCACACTGAAATAGAACACAAAGTACCTGTGGAGAGACCATGTCCCCAATTCAAAGGTCAGCACAGCTGAAATCACTTGAGGAATTCATCAAAGCAGGTTGCCTGAGTGTCCTATGGGGGGCTTACAATCACTTGAACTATGAGCACACAAAAACTGCAGTATTTAATCGTGTCAATTCAACCCTCATGCACACACAAAAACTTTACATTCAGGAAATGATGGAATTACAGATGTGACATTAAGACACTGTAACATCATAAAACTATTTCCTCTCTGTCTGCACCAGTCGAGGGTTGATTAGCATCACAGTCTACATTCACATGATTGATTTTGCTCCAGTGCTCTCCCACAACACTTTGGACAGATGTTGCCCTCATCTGCGAGAGTATTTTATAATGCTGCCGCTCAAAAATTGCATTGTTCTCCACTGTTTAATACTTTCTAAAAGGTTGCCCAGAATAGAGGGACAGAACTAGGCCAGCACTGGACCCAGATTGCTTCTAGCAGATATGACTGAAATAATATGGGACGCAAGCTTTCTAAATCTAAATGCCTACTGCCTGTCAACCTTAAAAAACATTGGTTTCGGGGGAATTATTGCATTATGAGATCTTAGCCATTACAGTGCCCCAGGATGAGCTTTGTGGATCCATTAATGTGCGTGGAGATCTTGAAGGGAAATCTTGTCCTCAAAAACACATCATCATGTAACTCAAGTATGAAAAGCCATGATAAAAGAAACAGGTTCTTTATGTTTTTATTTATTCAGGGTTTCTAAAATGTCAGAGTGTGTACCTTTCCAATAACCACACGCTATAATCTTATGTTTATAGGTGATTGGCGTTGATCAATGATCTAGGAGGCTGTTCTTGTTTTTTTTTTCTTATTCTTCTGTGGGTGGCTTAAGTTACAGTACACCCACATCAACAAATTTTTCCACACTGGCTTAGACATTTGATCATCTACAGCTGTCGATATTTTTTGAATGCAGAAAACATAAGCAGTAATGTAAATGTCCAAACATGTCTGCTGTGGAGCCAGCAGTCGGTTAGCTAAGCTTAGCGTAAAGACTGTAAACAGGGGGAAACTGCAAGGGTTTGATAGGAATCTGCCGTCTAGCACCTCTAAATCTCACTAATTAAAACGTTTATATCTCACTGTTATGTGCTAGACCCTTTCTTGCAAAGCAAAGCGAACCTGCTACTGCCTGTAGCTTCATATTTAGCGTACATGTGAGAGCTGTTTGGTGTGGTTACCAGTATACTTCAATCATGGCTCTACTGTAGGAGGCTATTCTTGGGCTTTTTGCAGTACACCCACACCAACCTTTGAATTGCATCTAAATAGAGGACATTACACCTACACCACACAATGAGAGTGTGGGTGAAAAATAAAGGTTGCTGATGGCCTTGAATCCTGCTGTCAGTGACACAACATGTGCATAAAGACCTAGGTACATTACACACAGACGTCACACAGAATAGCTGTATATTTCAACTTGAAACACGAATGTCCACAAACAATAGCATATAGCTCAAAGCTAACAATGAAAAAAGACTTCTCCAATCTGCGAGACATTTAATGGTGGCCAAAGCCTGGTGCACAACACTGCCAGCTTAGCAGTAGGAAATAAGAATTTGTGTTTGAAAAGAGGCCTGGTCGTGTCTGTGTGCCAGAGAGAGAAGAGGAGGAGGTGCGTCTGATTAAGCAGTGTGTAAATGGACCTGCTGGCTGGACCAGATGAGGACCAGCAGATGGTTTTCCACACCATGGGGTTGTATCTGTGGGGCTGCGCTGTGCCGAACCATGGCCCCTTAAAAAAAAAAACGCCTCAACTTGCAGCACAGCGTGGCCCCCTGCCCCGGCCCCATTCTCATCGCCTCTACTAACACCATTAGCATGTAAATGAGAGCTGAGCCCCTTCGCCGGTGGGTGCTGATAGGCTGAACCAGACCTCCAGCTTCTCGGTGCATTAATGTAATTTTCTCCATTGTTGTGAGATTATGTGGGGTTGGGTGTGGAGCGGTCAGTTTGGCTTGATACTTGGTATGAATATGAAAGGTTGTTGTGTGGTAGAGATTCACACCACTTCTCATGGATAAAGAGGCAGCAGTGTTGCTCCCTCAAGGACAACATTTCTGGGCTGTGAAGGTTCAACAGAACGCCACACAGGAGGAAAGGAGAGATGCCACTGGGAGACAAACAGTTAACATGAATACATTTTCAGTTTCTATGCAGCCGTTTGTTCTATTTTTTTATTTTATTGAAGGTCATATGGGAGTTTACACAATCATACATTATTATAAAATGCACGTCCCGCCACTGGGAAAATCATGTAATCTAATTACTAACCGCTGTCTCCACTTTTGTTTTATTTTGAACTTTTCTGAATAGGTGCACACAAAAACACAACCAAGAAAAAGCATCCAAACCGGCTGAAATTTACACAGACACATTCTAATGTCATGATGTTTAGTGAGTGTACTTTAGGAAAGGTAACTTAAAAAAATTGTTTGACACTTCGGGAAACACTTTTTTTGCTGTATTGACGAGAGTTAATGTGATACCGCTCATATAATGACTGTGCGCTAAATAGGGACAGTCATCAACCGGTGAGCTTAGTTTAGCGTGAGGGTTGGAAGCAAATGAAAAATAATCTGCTCTCCAGCACCTCTAAAGCTAAAAAATGTACATGTTAGATCTTGTTTGTTTTATATGTTCATTAACAGAAATATAAAATGATTATTAAGTAGACTAACAGACGTGTCTTGGCATAGAATAAGCATATTTTCCAAAATGTCAAACTATATTTTTGAGCAGAAGGCCTACATTAAGCCGATCTTTGAGGGGCATATAAATCAACATGCACTAGATTCCATTTCAGTCCAAAATCAGTAAAGACACCCCAAATATTAACAAACCGTTCCCAGTTTGTTCCACATAAACAGCAAATACATATTGCAGCAAGGTCAATGAGTGAACATAATTTCAGTGATATATTGTACTTAAATAACACTGACAGTAATTTAAAGTTTAACCTAGATTATTCTTTAGCTGAAATCCATTTTCTTGACCTAAATATCCTTAAAGATGACACTAAACTACTACGGCAACCATTTTGTTCTTGCCTTGATGAAGGTCTTAATGGCTGAAACGTGTAGGCATGTTTTAACTGGCACTGTGACTAAACAGCCAACATAGAAGGCCTTTGAAACACTACCTTCTTGAGCGCCTAAACAACTCCAGGGGGACACCTATTCACACCTGAGCAGCTGACTTTTTTGTGACAAAGTCATACATCTTCCCCATGCACCTATTGTTGATTCATTTGCCTTCAATGCGGCTACTTTGTCTTTATTTCACGCTCCATTTCCCGGCTATGTTTCCCAATGTTGGTTCCTCATTTTTGTGCAGCACATTGAGGCTTGTGAACACAATTACAATCATTTTGATTAATTGCTAACTGTTAGGCTGGTATTTTTAGCCGGAGGCTACAATGATCGTTTACCAAAATAAAAGGCAATGGGGCTACTGAGGCGTATGCAAAAATCATACAGAAAGAGTTGATGAACATCACATCCTGCATCAACCCACCCACATGAAAAAAAAACACATTCACAAACCCATAAAGTATTTAGAGCTGTAGAGTAGTAAGTTGCAGCTTCCTTTGATCAACCTCCTTTTTAACTGTATCCTGCTGCCTGCCTTCACTCTGCATTTGTATACTTTAATCATCAAGCTTGTATATGTCACATCAT